>CM037156.1:9748804-10398804 GCA_020921065.1 Vaccinium darrowii
CCTATAGCCTTTAATGACAAGCCTAGCTTTGTACTTATCTATCGACCCATCTGCTTTCATCTTCCTCTTGAAGATCCACTTATAGCCCAGAGGCTTACTACCAGGTGGCAGATCCACCAGTTCCCACGTATGGTTCTGTAGGATGGAGTCGATTTCACTTTTAATAGCCTCTTTCCACAGAGGACCTTCAGGACAACTAACAGCTTCCTTGTAAGTCCGAGGCTCACTTTCTAACAAATAAGTTAGAAAGTCTGGACCAAAGGACGTTGAAGTCCTAGCACGCTTGCTGCGTCTAGGTTCAACATCAACTTCCTGTTGTTGGTCTCCACTGCTATGATTAGCAGGATGCAATGTCCGTTTCACTGAACTGGACTCCCCGATGGATCTATACGGAAAAATGTGCTCAAAAAATGACACATTTATAGACTCCATGTAAGTGTTTTTGTGTATATCTGGTACGCCAGACTCATACACAAGGAACCGATATGCACTACTATTGTGTGCATAACCAATGAACACACAGTCAACGGTTTTCCGTCCTATCTTCTCATACTTAGGAGGAGGTATTGCTACTTTAGCAAGACACCCCCACACTCGCAAGTGCTTAAAGTTAGGCTTCTTACCTTTGAGCAACTCATAAGGTGTTTTGTCTAACTTTTTGCGGGGTACTAAATTCAAAAGATAGTTAGCGGTCAATACTGCTTCACCCCACATGTTCTGAGGCAACCCAGAACTAACCAACATAGCATTCATCATTTCTTTCAATGTACGATTCTTGCGCTTTGCAGTTCCGTTCTGCTGAGGCGAGTAAGGTGCAGTGGTTTGGTAAATAATACCGTGTTCAGCACAGTAAGGCAGAGTAGGTTGCTCCAGAAGAACATAGCATTCATCACGTCACTGCTTAAGCAGAGTAGGTTGCTCCAGAAGCCAAACAATCCACTGATCACAAGTTGCTGGCCGAGCAATGTCAAGGCTTAAGCCAAGTAGGTTGCTCCAGAGGCCTATCAAACTTGACAGATCAAGGCCAGTTGCGCACAACTGCCTAAAGTCGTGGCTTAATCAGTGAAGTTCAATCGCGCACGATTGACTTAGGCCGTAACCTCTGATTTTTGAATCTATTTCCCACGAGTAATCTGGTCAGATTACTATATGATCTCAACGAGATACCACCAATCCTGTCTCTACTTCGATTCTGTTCTTGCAACTCAAAAGTCAGTACCAAAACAGAATTGTTTTTCTGAAATTCGATTGCCAATCGATAAGAAAATCTTTGTTAAGCTTGTTGGAAAAAATACAGTGGCAATCCGAATTCAAAAGAACAATTCCTCGGATATATAATACATGAACAGAATACAACGAAACAGAAATACATGAACAGAAATAAACTTGACAGAAACTAAAAAGAAATATAGAATTGAAATTGAGATACAAACAGTGGAGTGAAAAAGCCGAGTCGTGTGTAACACACTCTCCTTAACAAAGATTCGCCGCTTACCGTAGGTGTTGTAGGTTGAACCGACGTCTTCGTCCCAGGATACAACGGCAAGAACCACGGCCAACAGAACACTGCTGTTGACTGCCTTGGCGAACTGAAACAGCGTCTACCTCTCTCTCACAAAGACGAATTTCTGGAGTATTTGTGGTGCTCGAATTTCTGATGTTAAACCAAAAGGCAGAGCTATCAATTTATAGCTGTAGGAGGAGCTGAGAACTTCAATTCGATACGAACTCAAATTCTGCCAATTAATTGTGCAATCCAATTCCAATTCTGAAACCCCTGCCCTTAATCCTAATTTGAATGGGACTACAATTCTGCCATTTATCTCCATATTCATGAGGGAGTTACCCAGCGATAATTGCATAACGTGTTGAATCCGTGGGGTGGTCTCGGTTGCCCCGGGAGACCCTCCGAGTGCCCTGGTTTCATTCACAAAATTCCAACAACAAACACATGCTTGCACCAGTTTGTTTCCAAACTTGTGTTACACCTTTCCAGCCATGCCATAACTTAGAATGGACTAGTGCGTACCTTTCCGGATAGGCACATGTTTGCCTACATATATGGGCTGATTTCTACCATTTCATATGCATGAAAAATACCCAGCCACACACACCACTTTCGTATATAGAGTCCTGAAAGTTCTACACTGTTTTTGTTCGTTGGGCACACATTCGAAGTGCTGCGTTTTCGTGCATAAAGATCGTTGTATCCTGGGAGGCAGACATCCAGGATCGTGAGCACCATAGCGAGGGCGAAATCTGCTTTAAGGACACAGTGATTCATCGCTGGCCTCGATCTACTTACTGATTGAATTCGGTATTCTGTGGGTCGTAATTTACTGCTAGATTTTTTCCGCTTATAATTTCAGTTTATGCCCTACTGGATTGTTACCCATTTAGTGCTTCTGTTGTGATTCATTTTGGTAGTGCATTGTTCGATCAACTTTTACGTTTTCGTCTTTTATCAAATCTGTTCTTTGTTTGTGTTACACCAAAGTTGATTTTATACATTTATTTTTCCAACACTTGCCTCATTTATCTCTTGGTCTTGAGTTATTTTGTTGCAGTGAGCTTCATTGCAGTTCCTAGTTAGATTAATCCACTGATGAGATTCCTGAGGTTCATTATCATGTATTCCAAAACATTTGACGAGGATTCATTCATATGCTACCTGATTGTCTTCTAAAACTGTATTGAGTTCACTTGATACGTTATGTTGTACAGTTATAATACCATTCAATATCCTATGATATTTCCATGTGGTTGCATTTTTTTCGTACGCAAAAGCATATGGGTTGATCTCCTCCATACTTGCCCAAGTTAACCTTGAAGCCGACTGCAATTTCTGTTGGATCAACATCAACCTTAAGGCAGTATTTGGTTGATGGATGTTGGTAAGAAAAGAGAAGGAAATAAAAAAGTTAAAAGAATCCAACAGCTTACAATGGTTAGTTTCCTTACCCAGATCCATGAATATGATCCAACTAGGCTTGCACTTCACAGCACAAAAGCACACACAGGTGACATGCAAGTGAGGACAAGGTTGTAGTTTAGATACGTGGTAATTTTACCTCTAAACATGTAGAATCCTAAGATACGCAGCCTATTTGCGAGATTTATTTAAAGATAATGATATGTTTAGAAATGTATATCGAGTTTACTTGTAAATGCATCAGACGATATGGAACCTATCGTGAGTTGTAAGATTTTGCAGCTTGTATTATGTGTGCCATTGTAAGACTGTTGATATTTAACTTTGTCCCTCAATCGTCCGCATCCCTCTGCCACAACCTGAACAAAATTCGAAATTCTGGGTACATTTTATGGGTACTGTTTAATTTTACTTACAAGTGTTCTGTTTATATACAAACATATATTTGTTCCTGCCCAAACCTGTGTAATTGTTTGTGCGAAGAGTTTTTGGATACATATACGTGTATATTTCCACCTTTGTACTTGCTGGAGATAGCTTCTAGGCTTCAATAACTAAATTAGGACTAAGCTTGCTGGCTGCTCTGTATGCTTCATGCTTTATGTGCTAGACTACATCTGTTTGTGCGCTATAAAAAGTTTTTCTAGGGTTAATTTCACTAACCTCCCCTGAGGTTTGCAATAATGTCACCGACCTCCCCTCAGTTTTATGATATTTCACTGCCCTCCCTTGCTTTACAAAATAAATGTCAGATTCCCCCCTTGCCGTTAAAAACGCCTAACGGCGTTAACTTTGATGGCGCATTGACGTTAATGCCCTTAAACTTAAACTTTACTTTATTCTTTCTTTTTTGAGTGCATATTACATAAAATTTTTGAAAGGAGTGAAAAAATAACTTAATTATTTACTTTTTTCTTGGAACTTTTTTTTCTTTAACTCAAAACTCGTTTTTTTTTTTTTTTTTTTAGTTCCCATAAGATATACTTCAACATTTTGATAATAAAAATAAAATTATCAATAATCACCTAAGCCCACTGCCTGTATTTTTTTTTTAAAACTTTTTTTCGATTCCTTTTTCTTTTTTCAGATATAAAGCTAACTAGACTCTTTTTTCTTCTCTTCTTTTTTACATGATTTACTTAACCATGCTCTCTCTCTCTTTTTTCTTTTTCTTTTTTTTTATTAGAGTTAATAATGGTCTAAAATATTTGTGCACATTCCTAAAAGGGTGTGCACGCCCTTGAGAAATATTTGTTTCTCCTAAAAGGGTGTGTATATTTGTTTCTCTTTTTTTTTTTTCCCCTTTTTACACCAATTCAAGGATCCCGTTGAGAAAAATAATAGTGTAATTTTTTTCTGTTTCTCCTAAAAGGGTGTGTATATTTGTTTCTCTTTTTTTTTTTTCCCCTTTTTACACCAATTCAAGGATCCCGTTGAGAAAAATAATAGTGTAATTTTTTTCCCCAAAAAAAGACTCATAAATACATTACTTTGATAGGTTTTTTTTTGTGCAAAATGTTTGTTTCTCCTAAAAGGGTGTGCATATTTATTTTAGACCATTATTAACTCTAATAAAAAAGAAAAAGAAAAAAGAGAGAGAGCATGGTTAAGTAAATCATGTAAAAAAGAAGAGAAGAAAAAAGAGTCTAGTTAGCTTTATATCTGAAAAAAGAAAAAAGAACCGAAAAAAAGTAAAAAAAAAAAAATGCAGGCAGTGGGCTTAGGTGATTATTGATAATTTTATTTTTATTATCAAAATGTTGAAGTATATCTTATGGGAACTAAAAAAAAAAAAAAAACTAGTTTTGAGTTAAAGAAAAAAGGGAGAGTTAATTAAACATCCTGTACAAAAAAGATCGTTATGATTCCATCCTAAGAGATTTGAATACTTATGATTTCATCCCGAAATTCAAATAAACCCCAAAACACTCTTTCTCTCTCCTAATTTTCCTAATATTTCTCTCCTGATTTTCTTAATATTTCTCTTTCCTAATTTTCTAACATTTCTCTCTCTCTCTCTCTCTCTCTCTCTCTCTCTCTCTCTCTCTCTCCTATCTTAAAATATCTCTCTTTCCTAATGTTATAATTCTCTCTCCTAATCTTCTCACACCTAAAATCTAAAAAAAAATAATCATGATATCTCTCTCTCTCTCTTGAAAAATATATCTCTTTCTTAAATACAAAAAAATAACATGAAAAATTCCTTATAATAACAACCACAGAAAATATGATAAATTAATTAACCATCTTAGACTATAAAAATAAAATATTAAATACAAAGCGACAAAATACACAAAACATGATAAATTAATAAATCATGCTCACTGTAAATTACACCTAACATGGTAAACAAATTAACCATAACTCTTATTTCCAAAGTCATGAGTAACAAATACACCATGAAACCATTACTTTTGTTTCTAAAATTATGAGTAACAAATACACCATGAAATCAATAATTAACTCTATACACACTAATATACCATATTCACTGTACGAAATCATGGTAAACAAAAAAAAATAATATGTTTACTCACAAAAACATGCAAAACCCACAAATCCTCAACAAATCTCACAAAAACATTGAGAACACAAACCCTTTCGTTCCAAAATTGGTCAAATCAAGTCAATCTTCCAACTTTCTGACCCGGACGATTTGCCATGAACATGAAGAACATCTACATATTGAACCTCCGAGAGTATATCGGAGTGGTCACTCTTCCCTTCTAATCTCTAGCCGCCACCGCCACCTTCGTTCCCAATCGTCTGCCATGAACAAAGATCTCATATAAAGAATATATGATATCCTTGTGTATTCTTCTCTTTATGTTCTCTAGTAAACCTTCTCCATACAATTTATAGTCTGTTAAAAAAAATGAAGATATCAGGGAAATCAATCAGGAACAAGGTTCTTATAAGTGAACAAAAAATTACAAGGACCTTTGTATCTCCGGTGAGAAACTGATGTAGAAAACAACTTATTTAACAAAAGAAGTGGTTAACCATGAAAAGATGCAACTTAGTAGAAGAAAATAGACAAGAGTTAACACCGTAGAGAGAGAGAGAGAGAGAGAGAGGGTGAGTGATTTTTCAAAATGAGTTAATATGGTAAAAGTGAATCACATTCCACTGAAATAGGGATGTGATCAGTGTAATCCCTTTAATTTAGGAATTGTAACCGTACATAAATGTAAAAATTCTTAATGAAGATAGTTTAGCCTATAAATAATTGATAATGAATCAATTAATTAGGGCACAATGGTCCAAATTACATTTACAGGATTGAATCATAAAGATTCAAACCTCATAGGGTGGCATCATAAGGATAATATTGAAATAGGATGGCTAATTAAATTTCTCAAGAAAAAAAAGTTCCAAGAAAAAAGTAAATAATTAAGTTATTTTTTCACTCCTTTCAAAATTTTTATGTAATATGAACTCAAATAAGAAAGAATAAAGTAAAGTTTAAGTTTAAGGGCATTAACGTCAATGCGCCATCAAAGTTAATGCCGTTAGGCGTTTTTAACGGCAAGGGGGGAATCTGACATTTATTTTGTAAAGCAAGGGAGGGCAGTGGAATATCAGAAAACTGAGGGGAGGTCAGTGACATTAATGCAAACCTCAGGGGAGGTTAGTGAAATTAACCTGTTTTTCTATGTATATCCCTTCAATTTCAGTGTTCCTACTAATTGTTACATGATTTAGCTGGAGACTTTATTATGTCATTTTTTTCCATCTCACCCCATTTTGATCATTGGAATGGCCATGGTCAAAATGAATGACCTAGTGTCTTCGTGGTTTTAGGAAAAATAACATTGCTATTAGAAATGGTTATGCTTTTGCATTAATGTTGTTTGCGTTGACCTGCATCGTCATGTATTGACGTAAAGCTTGGTTTCTAATGATATTCAGGAGCATTGTAGCCATTTCTAGCTAAGACTTTTTCAGATCTCCATTACTTGCGTTTTATTTTATTTGGCCTAAAAAACTCTTATGAGTAAATTTTTTGATGAAAAGGATGTCTCTGTTGAAGTTTACTTGGTAGAAATTTTCATGTTTGTGCTTAAATGCATGGCTTGTTGCTCTTTTATATACTCATCCTTAATGCATGGCTTGTTTGAGAGAAAGTTGATTAATGGAACTTGACTTTTAGCGAACTGATGGTTTTGAATTAAGGATGAGTTAGAAGGACTGGGTGGGCAAAAGCTTGTTGGGATTGTTTTGGTTCATCCTTATTTTTGCGGTAAAGAACCAACTGGTGCACATTATGGGAAAAGCCTTTGGTGACAATCTGTGGCTCTGTCTGCCCTTCGTCTAGCGGGTCGGATGACCCGTTGATAAACCCGGTTAAGGATCCGAATTTTTCGAAGCTGCGGTGTGGATTCCACTATAAAATGATTTCATATTAGTTCTTGATAAGCATGATATCACTTGTGGTGGGACCCACTCGTTTCAACCAATAGGAGGGAGAGTTTTGTTCAACTCCAAAGGTGAACAAAATCGCTCTCAGGTGCAAGAGTGTTTTGGTTTGTGTTGCCGAGAAAGCTATGGTGAGGGGGAGGGGGTGGTATTACAAGGAGGAGTTGGGGAAGAGTGGGTGGGGAGGAGTGGTGGAGGATGCAGGGGAGGACCATGTGTTCCATTTGTTTAACCCGGATTCTGAAAATTTATGTACAAGAAAAAAGGGCATAATGTGCATTTTACTAAGGATGAGTTGCTTATAATTTTTGTCTTCAGCTTAATGACAAAAGACAATTTGTTTCCACTAAAAATATCATTTAGGAGTAATTCATTTAGTTAAAGTCAAATGACTTGTCTTGAACAACAAATTTTTTGACTAATAAGGAAAATATATACCTTTTGGTCAATAATGGAAAATCAGCCTAAGTATGATTGCACGATATTTAGTAGTGTTCCTGAGGCACCGCCACATGAAAACATTAAATGAACGTGCACTTTGGAGAATAAATTGTTAGATAAATTTGTTTCAATCGTAAAATTCATGATGTCAGAGCGAAGATGAATTATATGGATGCTCGTATCGGCGACCTCACTAGGTCAACTGTTTTGATGTAGTTTTAGACTGTGTCGAATGATGTAGCATACCAAGCAATCAAGTCCGACTCTCAGCATAACTTCACCAGCCCACCACTTAGGGCCTCCCGTTTTCGGCCCAAAAAATAGGCCCCCAAATTGATAGAACTATTATGTACAGTATTTTTTTTTGGGGTAAATAAGTGAGAAAATACATTATACTTCCGTACCTTGTGATCCAATGTATCCTATATATCGATATATGTCTGACTTTGAAAAATTGCTGGTGTGAATGGATCCCAAAACCATCGGTGTTTTTCAAAAACCCTAGTGCCACTAGACCTTCAAACAGGAGTAGTCCTATATGGACCAGATCTATATTTATATCCTGAACGTTGAGAGAATAATGTTTTGTAGTCGATAGGAAACTTTTACTAAGTTTGAGTTAACCCTTTTTTTTTTTTAAATAAATTTTTTAATTTTTTTGTTATTTTTATGGTTTTTTGTTAGAAAACCATAGGGCCCCAAAAATCTGTGAGCCAACCCTGCAAGCAGCAAAAATATTTGTTGCCTGAGCATCAGGTCGCTTCCGTCTTCGAAGTCATATATAAGCACTTAAAAATTATTCGTGTCTTATTCTATTTAGTGCTCATGAAATACCATTACGTGATGCTCAAGGCTTGACTTGGTAAAGGCTCATGTAAATGAACTGAGCCGTTCGTGAACTATTTGAGGCTCGACTCGGTAAAGGCTCGTTCGATTCGGATACTAAACGAACTGAATTTGAACCTCAATTTTAAACTTGTTTAATAAACAAGCCGAATCTGAACTTGACAATATTCGGCTCGCGAACTTGGAATATATGTATATCTCATAAGAATTTCCTATAACCTTGGATCTGTATAAACTTTTATATATACATAATGAAAATTTTATAACTTGTATAAACCAATAAAAGTATTACTCCGTATAAACTTAAATTTTAGTAATATGTTTTTATAATTTTATACATGTACAAAATAGATTTTTTTTGAAGTTCTAGACTTATTAGAGCATAAATATCTAATATTTTTTTCTTGTTAAGGCTCGTGAACAAGTTCAAGTTCGACTCAAACTTAGACAAGTTCAACTCGAGCTCAGCTCGTCAAATTTTTATTGAGTTTGAGTTCTGCTCGTGTTCATTTAAAAATTTAATGAATGAACTTGAACATTCTAAAACTCAGCTCGATTCGGCTCCTTTACAGCCAGGTGCCACACACAGGCGTGAGAGCTGCACCTTATGGGCCACCACCTCCCACCTTGCAATTAGGTGCCACACATAGGGTGGGAGCTGCACCTTATGGGCAACCCACCTCCCACGTATTTCTATGGCTGCAATTGATAATATCCCCCCCCACCATGACAGGTCTAATCATCCAATTGCATTGCTATCCATAGCTTTCCTTCTCTCTCTCCCCAGTCCCCCATGCTTTTTTGGCGCCAAGCACAACTTAGAGTCAAAAACTTCGGCCCGTGATCATTTCGGCCGTTTTAGGCAACTTGCCGTTTTGTCCCATCCCTCTGCCATTTTGGTTAGGCGAGTTGCAATTTGTGACCTGTATACTTTTTTTTTCCCGTAGATGGTTAGAAGTGTCTGGGGCAATTTATGCACACCTTGATGATTTTCCTCTTCAGCCTGGTTAAATACAAACAAGTTTTTTTTTTGAACTTTAACTTTTAGAAGCTTCTAGATTTCACCATTTTCTCCTCCATTTTCACTGAACTAATTTCTTTTGGACCACAATATCTTTTTTCCCAAGAACCACAGGGCATATAGAAGTCAACAGTTTTGGTACTGATATTATTACTCCCTTTGTCCCAATTTTATGGTCCCTTTTGGGAGTTCGTGCCACTTTTCAAAGTGTTATATCTTATAATCTACAATGTTTTAGGTGATTTTGAACACTTTGTTTATTAGATTAAATCAAGATCTATCAAACAAGATCCATATTGCATATAAAATGTATTACCGATTGAAAGATATAATCGTTTTTTTATCCGGTTAGGATAGAACGAGAGGCTATAAAATTGGGACGGAGGGAGTATTATCAAAGAGAAAGACCTAACTAAGGATTCCGAAGTCATTTGCAATCGCAATCTTGGTGGACCCCATTATGGAAAGTCTTTTTGTCCGGGTAGCCTAATTCAGACCACTTGGCTCCCAGACTGATTATTGAATAATGAGTCGCTTTTGAAATAATCGACCTTATTCTAAATGCATGTGAGCACCGAGCACAGAAGCACGTCTTATGGTATGAACGCATCTGTTGGGTGGGTATAACTCTTCACGTAATAATCACATTTATGATGATGGTGAGGACTTTTATTCTTAATTTAGTTTTTGAGGTGGAAGTTTTGATAAATGGACCGTGAGGGGATATACTAGAGATTGATTGAGGTCTGTCGATTTTTTTTTTTATTAGATAGGTGGTAGGCCATGTTTAATTTGGATGTTAATACTCCTAAGTAATTTGTCGGGTCGGCCCCGACTTTTTGAGGCATAAAGCGGAGGGTAGAGATCCTATTTGTTAAATTATTATTCTTTTGAACAATTATTTTAAGGGATATTAAAATTGTAATGCTTTATAAATTTTCGGGAGTCTAAAGCGATCGCGTTATGAGCTAGCTCATAGGGGACTCTGCTTGCTTGCTCCTTTGCTGGGTTTCCAGCTCATATTCAAGAGTTGATATATTTGACTAATGGTCAAGGTTCAAAGAATCCCATCACTGGTCATCGTTTCCATTGGTGGTGGACCCTTTTGTCAGTTCTTTTCATGTGTCAATGACTTTATAGAGCTTATAAAAATGGTTTCATTTAGACTCCATTCAGTATAACTTTCCTAAACTAAACAATGGTGTTTCGCACTCAAGGTGTTTGTTTTATAGCTGCAGCTATAGCTTGCGCTGTCTTAGTTGGGGTTCCATTGGCAGAACAGAGCTCGGAAGTTCAAACCGAGGCGCTGAAAGCATTCAAGAATTCAGTCACCAATGACCCATTTGGTGCCCTTGTGGATTGGACTGATGCAAAGCATCACTGCAACTGGTCTGGGATTTCATGTGACCCTTCCTCAAACCATGTCATTTCCATTTCACTCGTCGACAAGCAGCTCAAAGGTGAAATCTCTCCATTTCTTGGAAATATTTCCACCCTCCAGATTCTTGATTTATCTTTGAATTCGTTTGCCGGGCATATTCCACCTCAGCTCGGGCTTTGCTCAGAGCTTTTAGAGCTAGCACTTTACTATAACTCGCTTTCCGGTCCAATTCCACCGGAACTAGGAAACCTTAGAAATCTGCAGGTGGCGGATTTGGGAAACAATTTTTTCAATGGAAGTATACCCGTAAGTATATGCAATTGCACGGCCTTGTTACAACTCGGCCTTTCCTTCAACAATCTCACTGGTTCAATCCCCTCAAACATTGGTAATTTAATCAATCTTGAGCTTTTTGCAGCTTATGGTAACAGTTTGGTAGGTTCTATTCCTTCTTCAATTGGGAGGTTGGAAGCACTCCAAGCTTTGGACCTAAGTCAAAATCAATTGTCGGGTTTAATTCCTCCAGAGATTGGGAATTTGTGGAATTTAGAAGTCATTCAGTTGCATGTGAATTTTCTTGATGGGAAACTCCCATCCCAACTTGGTCATTGTAGTAAACTTAACACTATAAACATGTATACCAATCGTTTCACTGGAAGTATTCCTCCTGAGCTTGGAAATTTGTCTACCTTAGAAATCTTGCGGTTGTACGATAACAAGTTGAATTCGACAATCCCGCTCTCCTTGTTTCGGGCTAAATCATTAACCCATTTGCTCCTTTCAAAAAACGAGTTTATCGGTTCAATACCTTTTGAAATCGGGTATTTGCGGTCATTACAAGTATTGACCCTCCATGCAAACATCTTTACAGGGGAGATTCCTTCATCGGTAACAAACTTGTCCAATTTGACATATTTGTCTATAAGCATCAATTTTCTTACAGGGTCGCTTCCATCAAATATTGGATTTTTGTACAATTTGAAGAACCTTAGTCTGAGCAACAACCTTCTTGAGGGATCTATTCCATCTAGTATAACCAATTGTACGGGCCTTGTTTCTATTGATTTATCTCAAAACAAACTGAGTGGGAAAATTCCTCGGGGCTTGGATCAGTTGCCAAATCTTACTTCTCTATCCCTTGGTCCGAATGAGATGTCTGGTGAAATTCCAGATGACCTCTTCAATTGCTCCAATCTTGAAATCCTAAATTTGGCCGAGAACAATTTCAGTGGATACGTAAATCCAGCCATTGGTAACCTTGTCAATCTCCGAATCTTGCAACTCCATATGAATTCATTTGTTGGACCAATCCCACAAGAAATTGGCAACCTTAGTCGATTAGTCTCCTTGTGGCTTCATACAAATAGTTTTTCAGGCCTAGTTCCTCCTGAACTCTCAAAACTCTCTTTCCTCCAAGGCCTTTTTCTCCACAACAATGCCCTTGAAGGGGTAATCCCAGAAAAGATTTTTAAGCTCAATATTCTTTTATTGCAAGGTAATAGGTTCACGGGTCCCATTCCAAGCGCTATTGCCAAACTTGAGTTTCTTTCATACATGGACCTCAGTGGGAACATGCTTAATGGCTCTATTCCAATGGGTATGGCGCAACTTAACCGACTGATGACCTTGGACCTCTCCCACAATCAGTTCACTGGACCTATTCCTGGGTCAGTTATCGCTAGTATGAAAAACTTGCAGATATATCTGAACTTTTCGTACAATTTATTTTCGGGGTTAATTCCAGATGAGCTTGGCATGTTGGAGATGATACAAGCAATTGACATCTCGAACAACAATCTCTCAGGAAAGATTCCAGAAATGCTCAGAGGCTGCAGAAACTTGTTCTCTATTGATCTGTCTGGAAATAAACTTACTGGACCACTACCCAGCAAAATTTTTGACCAGGTTTATTGGCTAACAAGCCTAGACCTTTCAAGGAATCTGTTGGATGGTGGACTCCCTGAAAATTTGGCGGATTTGAAGCACCTCAACTCCCTTGACCTTTCTCAAAACAAGCTCCAAGGCATGATCCCCGAGAGTTATGCAAATATATCATCCTTGAAACATCTCAACCTTTCATTTAATCAACTCCAAGGTCATGTTCCAGAGACGGGGGTTTTTAAGAGCGTAAGTGCGTCTAGTTTTGAAGGAAACCCATTTCTCTGTGGAATCAGATTTCTTACCCCATGCAGCACAAAGAACACAAGAAGTACACATCGCTTATCCAAGAAGACAATTTTAATTCTGGCAGCTCTAGGATCTGTTTCCCTTTTCCTTATTCTGGTGCTGGCGATTGCTGTCTTCAAACAATACGCCAAAAAGAAAAGCCCAACACAGGTTGAGAATCCAGAACCTGAATATGCTGTAGCAATGACCCTTGAAAGGTTTGGTGAAGTGGATTTGGAACATGCCACTGATTTCTTCAGTGAGGACAACATCATTGGAATCAGTATTTTGAGCACTGTGTACAAGGGGATTTTGGGAAATGGGCAGATAATAGCAGTAAAGAAATTGAACTTACATCAGTTTCCAGAAGAGACTGATAAATGCTTCTACAGAGAAATCAAGACCCTAAGCCAATTGAGACACACGAATCTAGTGAAGGTAATTGGTTATGCTTGGAAAAGCGGGAAGCTAAAGGCTTTAGTTCTGGAGTACATGGAAAATGGAAATTTAGAGAGCATTATTCATGACAATTGTGCCAATCATCCAAGATTTTCAGCATTGTCTGAGAGAATCAACATTTTAGTCTCTATGGCGAGTGCTCTTGTTTATTTGCATTCGGGCTACGATTCCCCAATAATTCATTGTGATTTGAAACCTTCTAATGTGCTTTTGGATGGAAATTTTGAGGCCCATGTGAGCGATTTTGGAACGGCCCAAATTCTTGGTGTTCATCTGGAGGAGGGGAGCCGTAGCATTTCCTCATCAGCTGCATTTCAGGGTACCATTGGATACATGGCTCCAGGTAAATTTAAACTTCTTTCTCTGCATGATGAAGTTTATTGAATTTGTTGACATATTGAGAATAATGCCACTTGTTTGAATACTTACTGTGATCATGCAGACGAATGAAATAGTTCCAATTACTCCCCTAATTTGAGATAAAATTTTCGCATTAGGCAAATCGTAGGTTGAAAGGGCTTTCAGGGTATCTTTTGTTATAGATAATGCGGAAGTTTTTGCTGTGGACTTCTTTTATTACTGATTATTGGTTCAATAACAAGAACTGAAACAAAAACTTCAGACTGTTTCTTTGATTGCACCTTGGACTATGTCTTTTTCCCCACCATATACAAACTCAACCAATGACTTTGAAATCTTCTGTATGTTTTTATAGAATTCACCAAAATAGTATTTTCCTGAATAATAGTATCTTTTGTATGACTTTGAAATCTTCTGTAATTGGAGGTATGTAGAGGAGAGAGGAAAATATGTTGCTTAATGCCTCTGGACGTGAGATTATTTCTTGATATGGAGAATTTTCTTGATGATTCTGTTCATGTTTCTACTAGTCAAAACAAATTTTATAGTCCATAAAATTGCCTACTTAAGTTTGAATCTGTTTTCTAGTTCATAACATAGTAATTAATTTATATGTTGGTACATAGAGAAATGAAATGAAAATTTTCTTCACTTGGTATATTTTGCTGTTTGGACAAATTCTTACAGTGGACATGAAAATTTGTGAAACATTACGCACCTATGAATGAAATGTGTGATAATTTATCTCATTCTGAAGCCATAACCAGCATTCAAACAAGCAATTAACTAGCTGATTAATATCAATGGAACAGAAATTTTGAAGAAACAGTATTAAGTAGAAAAATATGCGAATTTAAAACTTCGTTTCTTCATCAAACTTACAGTCCACTATTTGCATCAAGTTTTTACTATGTCAATGCTGCCTAACGGTAGATTATTCATCTTCCCAAACATTAATGCGTTTTCATCAGAGTTTGCATATATGAGGAAGGTAACAACCAAGGTAGATGTGTTCAGCTTCGGAGTAATCGTTATGGAGTTCTTGACAAAGAGAAGGCTAACAGGAATCACACAGGAGGATGGGTTATCAATCACTTTCCCTCAACTCGTGGAGAGAGCACTAGAAAATGGCATTGAAGGGCTACTTCAAATTGTCGACCCGCAGTTATCATCACAGTTCTCAAAGGAGCAGGAAATAGTCGCAGAGCTCCTAAAACTGGCCTTGTCTTGCACCTGCTGGTCTCCTGAGGACAGGCCGCAAATGGATGAATTAGAGTCTTCCATTTTGAAGTTAAGTGCGTGCGTGATGGTAACAACATGCAGGATTTTGGAAGCTGAAAACTGACAATCAGAAAGCAAAGTTAAAAGTACCCATTCCTTAGTTTAATGGTTCAACTTTTGTCCAGCTTAAATTAATTTTTTTGGTCTCGTTACTTGCAAGCAGAGGTTGCACCACCCTTGGTGCGTACTTAAATAACAAATAAAAAAGGCAAAAGAAAATGTTAGAAAGGTGCACCATTAAATATTGTGCTAAAGTGAAATTCAGCGTTCGAAGATCGGTAGACATGCATGACAATGCAAGAACTAAGCGAATGAACAAAAATGGCATATTGCGGAATCAAGAGTTAGAATTGCACCCTTTTCAGGGGATGGGGAATAAATTCATTCATCAGCAAACTAAAAATGTAGAAGATACGACTTACAAAATTGGTCCATAACATTGTGAATGCAGCAAAATCACCAATACTGACAAAGAAGAGAATTTAAACAGAGTTTTTTTTTTTTTAAACAATCTCGGGAGGAGTTAGCTTGGTGCTCTTTTGAACCCACTCCCCAAAAAAGGCCTGGTCTTTTGTGGGATCATTATGCAAGAACTCCACCACAGTTGAGGGGAACTCAAATTTACCAGAATCATCACTGCCCTCAGAAAGATAAGCTGCTTTGGCCAAAAGCAAATGAGCCAATCTCAGAGGCTCTCTCCTTCCCTCGCCGCCGTCATTCCTAAAGTGCTTAATCCATCCCTCCAACCTCTCCACCTCTCTCCCACATTTAGGGCCCTTAACTCCGACAATCTTAGAATAGAATCCACACTCATGACCACAATTTCCAGGAATCCTGCCACCGTTCTTTAAACCAAAAGCAAAACTTTTTCCTTCTTCTTCTTCTTCTTCTTCTCCTTCTTCACGATCTGAAAAACCCAAAAGCTGAATTAATGATTGAATCTCGTCGACCGCGATGGGTTCAGCTCTGTTGATGGTTTCTGGGTCTTGTCCAGTGTCCGTTGGAGGTGGGTTTTCATGCGTTTGTGGGGAATCTAAGGAACCTGAGAGGAATTCTCTTGGAGGCTCACTGGATTGGAGGGATAACAGGTTGCTCAAATTGCTGCTGGTATTAGGTTGGTCAAAGTTGAGATATATGGGGGAGCTTAGAGATTCAACTGGTGTACAGTAAGTTTCTTGCGATGCCGGTGGTGGTGGAGACGGATTGGGGGGCTGTGATGGGTTCTCTAGTTTCATTCTCTTCTCTACCTGTCATGTGGGAAACAAACAAATTTCTTGCATTTGTACATGTAATATGTAAGAGAGGGAAAGGGAGGGAATGAGGTTTACCTGTTTGAGAGAGGAGAAGAAACTTGAGTGGATAGAAGGTGGTTGCATATTGCTGAAGCATGCCCGTCCCTAGAGGCACAAATCGAAGAAACGATATTCAATTTTGTTTTGTGTTGTTAGTGAGGTGTCAGTTCAGCGAAACAAAAATCTATTTTGAGCCAAAAAGGTCTTTATTCTTGTTACTACTTATGAGAACAAAAGCACACTGTCTTATTATCAACAAATGAAAAGAAAAATAGGATCAAAATGAAAGTGTGAATCAATATCACTATTCACTCCACAATCAAAGTCTGACTATCTACTAAAATCTAGGATCATAATGTCCTTGAAAAAATGAAAGTGAGGTCAGCATGAAATTCTTTCTTTCCTTATTTCCAGAAAACAAAATCCAAAATTTGCTATGAAGACATCTTATATCCAGGGAATGCATTAAGACTTGCAAATGAACACCGGTTATTTTGAGGGTAAAATAGGAGGTAGGCCAAATTTATATACCCAAATGCAAACGAAATCAGAAAGTGGTTTGCAATCGAAATCAGAAAGTTCTGGTCAAAAGGTGTTACGAATCTCAATCACCTTAAGAATAGCTGCATATATTTGATATATATCCAGTCTCTCCGTATGTAACCTTTCATTCTGTCCTCCCATTTTTTTCATATTGACATGTCCATTTAAATGGAATAATGATCACAGTAGTTGCATGGAACTTGGCAGAACTCACCCTTCGCTAACTTATCGTTGTTTTATTAGTGTGCAGATTAGCCATTAACTTATGTGGAGTGTAAGAATGCAGCAGGGCAGTAGAACTGTTTGTGAGCGAAATTTAGATATGTTTCGGTGCAAACCGCAAAATACAGATGGAAACCACTACACATCTAATGATCTGTAGTCATCACAAGCGAAGTAAAAAAAAAATATATACAAAGGAAGTATTGAATAAGCCCAATATCTTCAAATCCAGCCAAAGAGAAGCCTCCATATTAATCTCAAGGCTGGTGGTTCAACAACACTCTATGGTCTTCAATACTCTACCAAACGACCCATGCCTAGAAGCACATGCAGATATTATTGGACCACAAACTAAACTAATCACCGTGTGTTGCCATTGACCCAGTCTAACTCTTTTCGGCACCTGCCTTCTAATTCATAGTGATAAGGTTCACACTGGAGTTGTTGAGTTTACGAGAATTTACCATGAAGAAGATCAATTTGAAACGATTTCGAAATAATCCTACTTAATGTGAACCAAAGGTATTGATAAGAAATTAAGAATACGTGCCTTGACAGATTCATCAAAAGGTTTATCGTAATGGGACGATTTAACTGAAATGGGATCAATCTGGACATACATTAGTCATTATTTGGCACTCAACTTTAGGGGGTTCCAACCATTAACTTGGCTGATCACTAAACGGTTAACATGTATTTACTTACAACATAGAAATAAGAAAGCACCATTGGCATGTAGGAGGCCCCTTTTTGCAAACACCTTAAGTACAGAAAAACGTAGTAGACACGAATAATTATAATATTGCAATTGAATAAATCAATGTGGGGAGAAGTCTTGACCAAAGTAGAACAGGTAAAACCTTGGAGTAAGCAGCAGTTTTCTGAAATTCTTTTGGGCGGGGACTGACTCGCAGTAGCCAAGTCTGTATTGGTGATTGGTGCTGTTGGTAATGGCCAGGGTAGTCGCCGTCAGTTCTATATGCTGGCGATTGAGGAGAAACGTGTGAATGATCTATAATTTGGTTGTCTTGGATTGGGGATGGTTTCCCTGTGTGTTGTGACAGGGCGAGAGAGCAAGGCACAGAGGTGTGGGATGAGGGTTGAGGGGATCGTGTAATGCTAGATAGAGAAAACCTAAAAGGTATGATGTCTTGAACCCTTGGATTTGTGCCTAGAACTTAATCAGCCTTAAAAACATTAGAAAACTAATCTGGACCATTAAATTTACATTAAATGAATGAACATATGAGAATAGAGCAGGCACGTCTCCGACAATCGATATTTAATTTTCTTTTTAGTGTTGAAGTGTGAGCACAAAACGAAATGAAGTTTCATTTTGGGCCAAAAAGTTTGTGTAGAGAATATCTCAAATGGCTACAAATGCCAAATATTTATAAAAAATTTCAACCGAGAATCCAAAGTAAAAATTGTGTCATGTTGCCCAAGAAGTATGATGGAATCCTATGGTTAATGTACACGCAGTCTGCAGTTCCTGTATCCAATGTAAGGAAATACATACAGGCCAGCATATTAACAAAAAGAGACGCAAAACGACATGTTAAACAAAGAAGATTTTTACTATCTTTTAACAAACTTTTTTGGGAATATCATACCAGACCAAAAATAGCAATGTTATCCAAGTTAGTAGAAACTGCGAGGCGCTAACGGGTTTTAATGAGATGTTGATCAGCGAATGTTAGTTATTAGCAAATTGGCATGCGCCGTGAATGAACTATTAAACTCTTCATATGGGCATATGCACTACGTGAATTTTGACTGATATCAGAACTAATTCATAATCCTTCTGTTTTGAAAAAAAAAAAACCCCTAAACTAATTTAACCTACGAAGAGACCCCTCAACTATTTAAAACTTTAAAAGCCCTAACGAAGTAGACGGAATGAATAAAATGATCATTTAGCCCTTAAGCTATATAAAGACTCCACACTTGGTTTTTTATGCACAAAACTCCATCTCCCTTCTCTCTTCTCGATCTCCTTCTCTCTGTACACAAACCCTAAACAACCACCCACAAAATCAAGTCAATCAACAAACCATTTCCACCACCCACAAAAACAATTCAGAGAGGATGACAGTCCTTTTACATCACCTTAATTCTGTCTCTCTCTGCTACTTTTTCTCTCCACATGATGTTCCTGCTACTCTGTTTTTTAGCTCTCCAAGTAGCTATAAAAGGGATTTCTCATCCATTGAAGTTTTCCCTGATTCTCAATCTGTTTTCACAGAGAGAGAGAGAGAGAGAAGCAGAAGCAATGATGTATGCAGAAACTGGGCTAATGTTCTCTCAAGAAGTATATCAAATTGAAGACTGCTGTCGTTCTCACAAATCGAATCTCCCTATAGTGAGAAATCTATGTCTCTTTCTCTCAATTTATTTTTTGATTTCATCTATAAGTCTGTACTTTCTTTGGTTCTGTTGATTTGGTTGACCGACATTAGTTTGATTAGCTTGAATGCAGAATTTAATCATTGATTTTGATTACTATTGCATATAGAGTTAGGGTTTCTGATTTTCTTTCAATACTGAATTAATTGCCTTCTAATTTAGAACTTAAATTTCATTTCTTCGGGACTGTTTGACTTAAATTTTCGTATAGAGCTAGGGTTTAGATTTGAGAGGAAATGGAGAGAGAGATTGGGAGGAAAAGTGTGTTATACGTGTGTGTGTGTGTGTGTGTGTGTGTGTGTGTGTGTGTGTGTACATAACCAAATATGTAGGGGAGGGCAAGTTTGGAAAAAAAAAGATTCATTTTGCCAAATTGGCGTTAATTTATTAACGGAAGTGGACAGAATGCTAACATAAGGGTTGTAGGGGATAAATTTAATTAGTTGAGGAGGTCTCTTCATAGGTTAAATTAGTTCAAGGAGTGTTTGGGTAAAAGATGTATAGTTGAGGGGATGTCTAGGTAATTACTCAAAAAAAAAAATAAAAAAAAAATAAAATTCATACACATTAATCAAAGGAAAAACTACTCATTAGACATAGAGAACACCTACCCAAAAGAGACAATCATCCAATTTTGTTTATCCTTCCATCATCATTACAAATCCATTTTCCATAAGATATTTAAAAACACTTAACACTGAATGAGTCTTACGAATTCTAGATAAAAAATAAAAAGTAACGACAAAATTATCAAATATAAAGAACAAAGACCCACTTGGATATAAATTTGAACTCTAAGGCTGATATCTCATCACAAGTCCCTTAGAAAACGTTTCCAAATAAGCCAAGATCTCAACTGGTTGGGATTAGTAATTCGAACACCAATCACAGGTGGAAAGGCAAGATCTCAACTGGAGTAGATATTAGCTATCAAAGACGTTTAACGGGAGGAAAAATGGAACAAAGACACACAAATCCATTGCAAGTTGGAAGTGAAATACAAGTTCCGATGGCCATTCTATAACCCAAATTGTTGACGCTAATGAATTTGAACTCTAAGGCTGATATCTCATCACAAGTCCCTTAGAAAACGTTTACAAATAAGCCAAGATCTCAACTGGTTGGGATTAGTAATTTGAACACCAATCACAGGTGGAAAGGCAAGATCTCAACTAGAGTAGATATTAGCTATCAAAGACGTATAAGGGGAGGAAAAATGGAACAAAGACACACAAATCCATTGCAAGTTGGAAGTGAAATATACAAGTTCCGATGGCCTTTCTATAACCCAAATTGTTGACGCTAATGATATTACAAAAGGATCCAGTTTCAGTATAATAAGATCGAAATTGAACCTTGCTGATTTCACAAGTACTCAAGGGTAACAAAATCCGAATTTCCTCCTTTCTATCTCTAATTCAATTAACTTGAAGTAATTTCATAACCTTGTTTGCAATGAAATCACCGAAGGAAATTGAGATTAGCCGCAACTAATTGCGCTATGATGGCTTGCAAATTCAAAGAAACAATTAAATGTCTTCAAATAAGCAAAGAACCTTATCTGCACAAATAAGACATAGCCCATGTTCAAAAACCAAAATATGAAGAACAAACGTACCTTTTGCCTTTTCTTTTAGAAACTCTCAGTGATGATGCTTCCACCGTAAATTGAATAGATTTCTATCACACAAAAAAAAAAGAATAAGAATCAATTTCTATTATCTAATTCACAATGAACTTCAAAAGCATGGGATGATGATCGACAATAGACTTTCAAAAAAATCAGCATTAGTTTGCAAAACTACATACACTACACTGCAATAGAGCATCAGTTTGCAAAACTATATACACTACACAGCAATAGACTACCAAAAAACACAGAAGAAGACCAAACTATGATGGCCAGGGCATTTAGCCCGCCACAGGTACATAACGCAAATGACATGCTTACAATAAGTGCTTAATTACATGAACTATTATAACAAATATGTATTGAATCTTACGGTCTACATTGATCCAAATTTTGACCGGTGGCGGCACATGTTTGTTTCAAGGGTAAAAAAATTTTGTAAAGAAAAAAGATCGTAAATTGTACTCATTAGTATAAGATTGATATGCTATCTTTGTTTAAGTAAACCTACAAAAAATATTGTCCTGTGTAATACCTCACAAAAAGTGATACCGAGGGAAACCAAAACGAAGAACAATTACATGAAATCTGTATCTCCTAGAGTGAAACAAAGGACATAGATCACTGGTCAGAGCATTCCAAGACTCCAAGTCTCCAACCCTTTATTTTATACCCAATTCCAAAATTTGAGTAAAAATCCATTAAAGCTCATTCCAACTCTTGATTCAAAATCCACATTACAGGGATAGCGAAGGCAAAATAACCTAAACTTCATCCTAACTTTTCAACCACCATCATTTAGGCCTACAAATCAGAACAAAATATCTTATTTAGATAAAAATCAAAGCAGAGATAGGACCATAAAGATAATTTAAAACTTCTACCTTAGTTGGGCACCAAAATAGGTTCAGTACCCACACGCAATTATGGCTCCACATGAATGATACGCAACACCTGATGAAAGAAGGGGCAAAAATTGCCCACCTCCAATTAAGAACCCCAATAGCAAAAGAGGAACCAAAACAATAATCAACAAATAAGAAATCAGGATGAGGATAGTTCGATAACTGGTATAATGGCACGGCTCTAAAAATTTTCCATTTACAAATCATTTGGTAAGATGGATAATGGGTTAGCCATACATGCGTCACTCTCACATTGTGTCGAACACGTACGATGCAAGTAGAAACGGGAGCACATTTGGTAACAGAGAAAACTACAAATTCACGAATAATATAGAGGAAGTAGTCTGACCTTTCTGCGGTAGCGAATTATCCCTTTTGGCGATTAAATCATCAAAGAGATTAATGAAGAACTGAAATCTTCAGTTCATTGGTTAAAATGGGGGAGAGAGTGATGAAGAATAGAAATTATTCGGTAAAGATATGAGTACAGATCCAAGGGACCCGAAATTGTACCGATCGCACACGGGGACCCACTTTTGGGTCCCACACGAGTGATCCGAACCGTTCATTGTTCTTAAACATTTTTCCGAGGGGCCCCACAAAATTTCAGCTCAATCGGACGGTTGGAAGTGCTCCAACCAAAGTCCCATCGTTTGCGATCGGTACAATTTCGGGTCACCATGGTCGGTACCCGTAGTGCTGTCCGAAATTATTAGAGGTCTCATTTCCAGATTGAGTATGCATATGGGTACAGAAGTTTTCGTACAGAAAACGTACAAATCAGCTACTTTGGGACCACTCCGGATCTCATATTATCGGAGCCGTTGATATCTTTCAAAATAAATATTTCCTAGTGTCACGTAAAAAATCAGCTCAATCGGATATCGATAAATACTCCATCGGCAAAAACTGAATAAATCGATAGAGCATTTACCGACATACGATTAAGCTGATTTTGTCTCATCAAGATAAACTAATAATCAACTCAAAATTGATGCAAAATTAACAAATATAATTTTTTTTAATAAAGGCAAAAAATTAATTCAAATAGATTACTTTGCCAAAACACCCACAATTTGGATGCCTAATGCGGTGACTTAACGGCTTTTAGTTTAAAGTCGGCTCTGTGCACAATTTAATCTTTGTTTTGACTTGTATGTCTATCATTTTTTTATGGCTTCATGGTAAATAGGCAACAAAAAAACTTGGGGTTGGGTTTGGACACCAAATATCATGACGGCAGTGCTAATGCTCATGCCACGACTACTGCAAGGACAAGGGGACAAAGGGTGTGTGATGTGCATTGGTTGTGGGGGCCGTCCCTGTTCTTATATTTGATTCGAATCGTGCATTTTGTTTGTTTTGTCGAGTATGTAGTTCACTTAAAAACTTAGAATGATTGAACATTGGTAACTTTGTTTTCATAATGCATTTTTCTTGTGAAAAAGAAACAATTGAAGAAACAGCTGTAGGTGAATCTTATTTTTTTTACAAAACAATAAGTTAAAAGTCCGTTTGGCCGCCCCCTTTTTGGATTTTCCACTTTTAATTATCACCTTTTGGGTGTTTGGGGGTTGTCCCCCAAAATACATTCTCGGAGAATATGTTCTCTGTTTTTCGCTTTAGAGAATAAAAGCTAAAAAGAGGTGTTGAGCTACTTTTCACGTTCTCCACTTGTAAAATGCATTCTGCACATTTCTCTCAAACACTCCTCCTAAATTCAAAACACATTTTGACCATAATCCAAAATGTCAAAAAATTCAAACACCTCCTAAATACTCATGGATCCAATAGTTACTGATGTCCAATCAACTTGAATTTTTATGTAGAAAACGTACTCGACACGAAAAACAAAATGTACAATTCAGTGCATCAAATAACGGGACTCGAGGTCTGAGGTGGGCCCCATACAACACATGTGCTGTGATGGTATCTCTTACGAGCGATTCAAGGTTTCGCTTCTGTCTGCAAAGTTTCGCACTCATCCGCATCAGTCTCTCCTTTCTATCAAATTAAGAGAGACCACGAGGGGTTGGTGGAAGCGAGCATGGCTGCCTTGGCCGTTGATACTAACGTCATTAGTAGGATTAATGAAGATTTGAAGGACAGGGCTGTGAGCTTCACCATGGCTGTGGATGATACTGTTAGTTTTAACCCTTGGAATAGGAAAGGAACCCGGCACTACATGATGGTTTCATGTGACGACGTGATGGTGAGATCTTGTGGGAACAATGTCGGGGCACTAGTTGGCAGATAGGTGGGATGCAGGGCTCATACGAAGATTAGTATTTGGAAACGTGTGACAGGCTGATAGAATGCAAGCTCACTCATATTGATATTGGTATTGAGGGACTATAACCTGACAGTATTATTATGATACATAGTAGATAGGAGCTAGTTTTAGCCTTTTAAATTGCAAAGAAAGCTGAATTTATATTGAGTAATTAATTAGCATTGTTATAACTTTTTTCTTGGATAAATTAGCTTGAAATTAAAAAGGGTTATGGAGTGGGTAAAACCTAATTACCTTTGGGAAGGGCAAAATATGTGCCCTAATTACTCACCACGAGAGGGTGAATAGCTCGGCACCACATGGGGAGTCCTTAAGCCCTGTGCCGAGCTTGTTTGGCCATGAATAAGGCCAGAACAATAAGAGTGAACTAATAAATCAGGATGCACTAGCTCGCGCGTGAGACATAAAGGGGTGCCCCTGATATGACCGAGCTAGGTGGGCTACGTGTACAGCTTAAACAGCATTCTGGAATACATAATTCAGCTCAGCATGATGAGTTGAACTGTGTACGGGTTATTCCGAGTTACGTGGAAGCGTGGCACCGCCACGGGTAGGGCGCTGTAACATTCCATAATATTCTACAAATGGCTCCTTATGAGATAAGGAGTAATCCCGTAAAATAAGGGATTAATGTGAGAAGTCCTAATGTAATTAGCAATATGCCCCACATAGGGAAGAATCCTATGTGGAAAGAAGGACTGCTGCAAAACGAGATCTAGCAGCAATTGGAGATTGATGCCTAATAGGGAAGTCCTATTAGGAAAAGGATTCCTAAAGAGAATAGGAAACTAGGGCACGAGATGCCTAAATCAACAAGCTATCCTCACCTATAAATAAAGCATTAGACCCATGAAGACAGGTGCGCTGTGAACCCCTTTTTCATACACATTGTGATTTGTAAAAGTACAAGATACTAACTTAGGCATCGGATGATCTTTGCCGACGAGAGGTAGAGTTGCTCTAACTCTCTTTCTGTCTTGCAGATTTAGGGTTGAATCAAGGAAGCACATGATCCAGGCTTACGTGGGTTTTATCCCCGTACAATTGGCGCCGTCTGTGGGAAATGCTTACGAAAAGCTTTGTTTCTTTCAAAAAGATAAACAATGGTGATATCAGAACCTGTTTTGCGCACTCCACGACGAGAAGATGTGGAAGATGATGGTGAAACCACTCCTATGCACACTACAAGAAAGAGTGCAAAGGTGGACAGAACCCTGCAGTTCTGAAAGCACCACAGAAGAAGCCCACTGCCAGGAGATTCAACATAGGGCATATCCCTGAAATTCCAAAGTTCAGGGATACACGCCTGGTGACTCATAATTCTCCGAGATCAGGCGAGCGACGGAGGCGCTTAAGGACGCCACCAAAAAGAAATAGGGGAGTCTCTCCCCGTCATGAGAGGGGGAGGAGCCCCCCGAGCAGGGAAAATCTCAGGCAGGTACGGAATCAAGAACAGGAAGATAGCCTCGACCGGAGGGAACAGGAGGCAGAGGAGTTGGCACGAGAGGTCACTCGACGTGAAAAAGAAATTCAGGATTTGAAAAAACAACTCCAAGAGAAAGAGAAAGGCTTACGTTCACGGACAAGATCTGTGTAATACGAAAAAGAAAGAAGGAGTCATCACCGTGATAATGTTTCCATTGTGAGGAGAGTCTCTCCACGAAAAAGGAGAGAAAGAAGCCCCTCCGTTGAGAAAAAAGAGAGGAGGAAACATGCTAGGGACAAATACGAGAGATCTGGTTCCAATAAGCATACCTTCGAGCAGTATGTGAAAAGAAGGGAAACTGGCCGAGCTGAGGGAGGTCCCAAAACTGCATGAGAGGCAGCTAAGGAAGTCCTAGGCCAGATCTCTAAGTCACCTTTGGCCCATTGGATCCGAGCAGAAAAAACTCCGAGCAGGGTTAAACACTCTACATTTATACCCTATGAGACCAGTACGGACCCAGTGGCTCACATTCAACACCATCAATAGGCTATGTTCATGCACGAGCAAGACGATGCCTTGCTGTGCAAGATGTTCCCATCCAGCTTAGGGAAGGTGGCCCTAAGTTGGTATCATAAACTCCCAGAAGGGTCAATACTGTGCTGGGCCTAGTTAGCCGAAGAGTTTATTGCTTGGTTCCGAATGAGCCGAGTAACTCCAAAGACGTTCGATGCGTTAACCTCTATGAGACAGAGGGATGATGAGACCCTGCGACAATACTCCAAACGTTATTGGGAAACTTTCAACGAGATTGAAAACTGCAGTGAAGAATACGCTTTGGCAACATTCAAGACAAGCTTGCCCATGCATAGTAAGCTACGAGAATCGCTTACCATGCATCCAATAAAGACTGTAGCCAAACTTATGGAAAGAATCCAGGAGCACGCACGGGTGGAGGATGATATCCTGCAAGCCGGAGGGAAGATTGTGGTTGGACAACCCCAGCTTCCAGAGAGGAAAGACAAAGCTGATCCAGACCCCAAATCGTACTTTAGCATCATGGCAACTTTTAACATCCCGATCTACAAGATGCTGTACATGATCAAGAATGAACCATGGTTCAGAAGACCCCCAAAGATGACGGGGAATCTAGAAAAAAGGAGAGCCACCAACTTGCATTGCAGCTGCCATAGAGATTGGGGTCACATGATTGAAGATTGCCTGAAGTACAAAAAGTTCCTGGATGAAAAAGTGGCGGAAGACCATCTTAAGGAATTTTTGGTTGATGACAAAAAAGATGGCGATCCGATAGAAGAGATGGACTACAAGAAAGGACCAAAGGGAACAATCCATATGATACATAGATTAGTTGCCCCATACACAAACAATGAGATAAGGCACATTCAAAGGATCAATGGGCAGGTGAAGCAAGTCATGAAGCTCGGCATGAAGAGGCCGAGAAATGAGAGAGTAATGGAGGCTCCTATTACCTTCACTGATGACGATCTAGATGGGGTATTAGTACCCCATAATGATGCGCTGGTTATTACCCTACGAATAGGGGAGTATGTCACGACCCTAACCCGTCCCTATAGGCTTAAATCATAACAAAGTGCCGGTGAAACCATCACCAAGGCCAAAACACAGTATTAAATATCTCATAAGCGAATGACCAAAAGGGACTAGAGAGTTAAGCAGCGGAAATCACACCTGTATTAACATTTAAAAACCATAACATGCTTTTACATCAGGATCTTAAACTCAAAGTACATCCCAGAGCAGTGCTTACAATACCAACTCACACCCTTTCTACAATTTACACACGTCAAAAGTACAACTTCCTATTTACATCTCCACATACACAACCCATCAACAAAAAGAGTTCCATGCCACACTCCTATTCATCATTGCCTGAAAGGTGGGAAAACATTTACATAAGCCGAAGCTCGTATGAATGATTAATGCACAAGCCATACGCTTTCCATGGACTATATAAAAACATGCTTTAAAATTAACCAAAGTCAAGCTTCACATATTCCAAAAGGAATTCACAATTCACAATATAATTTATAATGCACATACCGCCACAATTCACATCGCACCAGGCGTCCCCGGTGTGGATAAGCTAGACATGTCTTTCGCATTATCCCACAATATACACAAACACATCTTGCTAGCCTTTTAGCACTGTTCCCTAGCAAGCTGGGACGTAAGGGATGCCATTAATAGATAACAAAAGTGTCCACCTTTCATTTCAAGTCCATGGAGTTCATATTATTAAGAAAATCATGCAACAAAACACAGCTTCCAAGTTCGGTAGCAAAACACGTCAAAAACCGTATAGTCTGGGTAACAATCACTCACCTCGATCCACGCAATCACTCGAACTTCCTAGATTAAAACAAGTAACATAAACACATGTTAGATGTCATTCATGTAATCACAACTCTAAAT
Source organism: Vaccinium darrowii (assembly GCA_020921065.1). Taxonomy (NCBI): domain Eukaryota; kingdom Viridiplantae; phylum Streptophyta; class Magnoliopsida; order Ericales; family Ericaceae; genus Vaccinium; species Vaccinium darrowii. The sequence goes on from CM037156.1 coordinate 9,777,279, forward strand.
AAACCTCTTAAATGTTCTATGCATCCTAAACAATGTTGTGGGACCAAATATAAAATTAGGTCAATACTTAGGGACATAAAAATACCGTATCCTGCCAACTCCTGGGTACAAAACCCAAACCAACACAAAATACACATCATAAGCTTCGCATCGATAGGTCATATGCCAAAAACAGAGTTCGAATGAGCCTTGCGCACCAATTTAAAGAAGGCTAAAAACAGAATTTCAGAAACTGCACCTCTGTCTGAACTTCAATGCAAAAACTGATTGTGTGTGGCCAAAATCAAGGTACAATTCTTACATGGGCAGAAAGATATACGAGTCTAGTTTCGGAAAAATCAAATGGTGTGCGATTTCGATACCCGGGCTAGAAGTTATGACTATTTTCCCAAAATGTGTCAGTGCAGTCTGCATAGACGCGAATTGACAGCAGCAACTTTCGAAATTTCTACAGAGCTCTACACATGGAATCTAGGTCCGAAATTTTAACCCAACAAAGACAACACATATATGAACTCTCAATAAAATTTTCAGAAAATTATGAGCTGTGAAATCATGTCGATAAAATCCCCAAAAATCACTTAGAAACAAGACCCAAAATCTGCAGATTACAAGAGATGCAAGAATTGAGTTGATTCACCAAAAATTCACCAAGAACTCTTACAAACTCCACAATCAAGGGTTTCTATGGTGTCTAATCATAAACCCAGCAACAAAACATGAATTGAACATGAAAATTGATAGAAGAAAGTATGAATTACCAAGCAAAAGCTTCAAGTCTATTAACCCTAGATCTTCTCTTGATTTTCCCCTTCTTTTCTCTTCTTCTTCTTCTTCTTCTTCTTCTTCTGCTGCTCCTACGTTTCTCTCTCTCTCCCTCTCAAGCGGTGGTATAAATGAGTATACAGAAGAATGTAGAATGTTGTTGTTTTATTAGGCTATTAGGAAAAATTATTCCATGCACCCAAATCCCTTTGTGCTCCCCTCTTGTCTTGTTAGGCACTAAGGAAAATTATAGTGTATGCATGTGACCATGTGTTCCCATGTGCTCTCACTCATAACCACTAAACTAACCAATGATTCAAGAACACATATGCACAATTAAACACAAAATTAAGTTAAGCTAATTAACCCGACACATAATTAAATTCTAAGTGTGATTAAGGGTCTAGGGTATCACAGAGTACGACGTGGAAAAAATACTTGTGGATTAGGGAGCTAGCACAGAGATCATGTACTACCATACTTTCAAAAAGATGGAGCTCCCACCGAGCTCGTTGCAGAAGTGTTTGGTCCCTCTGATCGGCTTTAGTACACAGACAATATGGCCTGTGGGAAAGGTCACATTGCCTATCCGAGCAGGGTCAGTTGTTCTTAAAACTGACTTCTTGGTGGTGGACCTGTCGTCTTCCTATAACGTGATTATAGGAAGAACTTGGATGCACAAGATGAAAGCCATCCCTTCCACCTACCATTAGAAAATCAAGTATCCAGGCGCAGACGGTATTGAATGCATCAGGGGTAACCAAAAGGTGGCCGACCAATGTTTTAACATGGTCCTGAAGAAATTCCCGAAGGCCGAGCTCGTCCAAACTATTGAGATTCTAGACTAGCCGACTCTGGAGAACGTAGGAGGAGATCCCACCAAGAAGATGGTGGAAGGATTAAAAAAAATTTAGATCAAAGAAGATGATCCAGAAAAATACTTCCTGGTCGATGAAACACTGGTTGAGTAGGAAAAGAAAGATTTGATTGCCTTTTTGCAAGATCATATTGACGTTTTTGCATGGACGCCCCAGGAGATGCCTAGGATAGACCCTAAGGTGATATGTCATCATCTGAATGTAGACCCCCAGCACAAGCCGGTTGTACAGAAGGCAAGGAGATCAGCACCACAGCACGCAGACGCTGTGATAGATGAAGTAGATCGGCTGCTCATACGAGAGGTGAGCTATCCGGAGTGGCTGGCTAACACTGTTGTGGTCAAGAAGAAAAATGGGAAGTGGAGAGTTTGTGTGGATTTTACTAGCCTCAACAAAGCATGTCCTAAAGACAGCTTCCTACTTCCCAGGATTGATCAACTAGTAGATGCCACGTCAGGCTATGAGAGGATGAGCTTCCTTAATGCATATCGAGGATATCATCAAATAGCTATGTACGAGCCCGTCCAAGAGAAAACGTCCTTCATCTCGCCAAGAGGTCTCTACTGTTACAAGGTCATGCCGTTTGGGCTAAGGAAAGCTGGAGCGACTTATCAGAGGTTGGTCACTAAGATATTCAAAGATCAGCTCGACAAGACCATGAAAGTCTATATAGATGATGTGGTGGTGAAAAGCAAGGTGAAGCCTGATCATCTTGTCGACCTGAAGGTGACTTTCAACATTCTGAGAGAATACAAGTTGAAGTAAATGCCTCAAAATGTGCTTTTGGAGTTAGCTCGGGGAAATTTCTAGGACACCTGGTGACCAAGAGGGGGATTGAGGCCAAACCAGATCAAATTACCGCACTCTAGAATCTCCAAAGCCCTAACACCACGAAAGAAGTTCCAAGACTAACAGGGATGGCAGCAGCTCTAAACCGATTTATCAGTAAATCCTCAGATCGTTGCAGGCCGTTCTTCCAGCTTCTGAAGAAGAGAGAAGGATACGAATGGGGAGCCGAGCAAGAGATAGCTTTCCAAGAGCTAAAAGCCTGCCTATCTTCCCCTCCCATTCTCTCTACTCCAGAAGCTGGGGAGCGGTTGATATTGTATTTGGCAGTATCAGAGCATGCCGTCAGCTCGGTCCTCCTACAAATAAAAGGGATAGAGCAGGCTCCAGTCTACTTTGTAAGCAAAACTCTGTTAGATGCAGAGACACGATACTTACCATTGAAAAAATTGGTATATTCTCTTGTCATAGCTTCAAGAAAGCTACTACACTACTTTTTACAACATCCCATCACAGTATTCACAGAATATCCGTTAAGGGCTCTACTACGTAAAGCAAACTTCTCTGGAAGGATCTCAAAGTGATCGATAGAGTTGAGCCAATTTGACCTTGATTATCAGTCCAGAACGACAATCAAAGGGCAAATTTTGGCTGATTTTGTAGCTGAATTCACTCCAACAGTAGCTCCACCACCACCAACTTTCCAGGAGAAGAAACAAGGAATCAATCATCCCGGGCAGCCAACGAGAGTGGCCAATCTGGATCCTAAGGAATGGAGACTTTATGTTGATGGGACAGCTTGCAACAAAGGGTCGGGAGCAGGAGTTGTGCTTTTCTCTCCAAATGGATCGGTGCTGGAACAAACACTACGATTGGGGTTTACTGCCACCAACAACGTGGCAGAGTATGAAGCCTTGCTTGCTGGACTTAGGAGTGCCATGGAACTTAAGGTAAGTAAGTTAAGGGTATTCTACGATTCACAATTAGTTGTTAACCAGCTTTCAGGAGAATATGCCACAAAAAGTGAAAAGATGGCTGCGTACTCGGAAGCAGGCAAGGATTTGCTTGACAAATTTGACAGAGTCCACATCCAACAAATCAACTCAGGCCAGAATGCGCATGCAGACTCACTAGCTTGTTTGGGCTCAACAATGAATACGAAGTACCGCCGCACAGTGGTTGTAGATTACTTGAGCGAACCAAGCATTGGCCGAGCAATAGAGATGGTTATGGAGACCGAGCTGGGGTCAAGCTGGATGGATCCAATAGTGGCATACCTATGAGATAGGACTTTGCCAGAAGACAAGAGGGAAACACACAAAATTAGAACCAAATCTGTACGCTTTTGGCTCTCCCCAGAAGGTAAACTTTATCGAGAATCTTTCCTTGGCCCATATTTATTGTGTGTACACCCATCTTTGGTTCAGAAATTCCTTCATGAGATCCATGCTGAAGCATGTGGAGGGCACACATGTGGAAGGTCCATAGCCCACCGAGCCATATCCCAGGGGTACTAGTGGCCGTACATTCAAAAAGATGCAAAGGTTTTTGTCAAGAAATGTGAAAAGTGCCAGAGATATTCACCTCTTATTCGGGCCCCAGCAGAAGACCTACTTCCCCTAACAAGCCCGTGGCCATTTGCACAATGGGGATTGGATATCGTGGGTCCTACCCATGGCAATAGGGAAACAAAAATTCCTACTCATTGGCACGGATTACTTCACTAAGTGGATAGAGGGCGAAGCTTTGGCAAAGATCACAGAGGCCATGCCAGAGAAATTTGTCTGGAACAAGATCATCACACGATTTGGAGTACCCCATCATTTCAGATAATGGGTCCCAGTTCGGCAAGAAGCTCAAAGCTTTTTGTGCTCAGTACGGCATCAGAAACTACTATTCAACCCCAGCTTATCCACAGAGTAATGGGCAAGCAGAGGCTTCAAACAAAACCATCCTTAAGAGTCTTAAGAAGAGGTTGGAGAGTAAGAAAGTGGCCGGACGAGCTGCCTGCCGTACTCTGGGCATATAGAACCACTCCTCGGCGATCTACGGGAGAGACGCCATACTCCCTTGCTTATGGGATAGAGGCAGTAATTCCATTGGAAATTGGCTTGCCGACCAATCGCACTGCTCTTGTGGAATCAGGAGGCAACGATAAAGCCGTAGCCGAGCAGCTTGACCTTGCCGAAGAAAAGAGAGAGCGTGCCCTCATCACTTTGGCAGCATACCAGGAGCAGCTGCAAAGAAGGTATAACAAAAAGGTACAACCAAGAGAGTTCAAGGTTGGGGATCTAGTCCTAAGGAAGGTCTTGGCCAACACCAAGGTGTCCTCTGATGGGAAGCTTGGGCCGAACTGGGAAGGCCCATATAAGATTATAGGAATTGCTGGCATTAGGGCCCATTGTTTGGCCGACCTGGATGGAGACCCAGTACCCAGGCCATGGAATGTTCAGAACCTAAGGAAATTTTACTAGTGATTTGTCTCTCTTGTTTTTAGTGCCTAGTTGGGATTATGAATAAAATCTCCAACACAAGGTATTTAGATTATTATCTTGATCAATGAAATTTCATTTTATATTTGCTTAAATATGAACCAAAATTGACTTGCATTTTGTTTCCTGTTGGGGAGCAGAGAATATACATACTTCAATTACTTTGCAAAAATCCAGGTACGTGGACACTTGGTACAAAATTTTCTAGTATGAAGAAACTTAAGATTTGCAACGATGAATGCAAAAATCCAGGTACGTGGACACTTGGTACAAAAAATTTTAAGTATGAAGAAACTTAAGATTTGCAACGATGAATGCAAAAATTCAGGTACGTGGACACTTGGTACAAAATTTTCTAAGTATGAAGAAACTTAAGATTTCCAACGATGAATGCAAAAATCCAGGTACGTACAAACATATCAACAATTGCATCAAAGTTAACCATAGAATTTAGCATCAAAGTAGAAGAATATGTTTGACCATCAGAGCAATGAAAAACTTGGAATATCATCTTCCAAGAATACTTAGAGCGATGATTTAGTGCAGAAGCATCCATTATAATGTTAACGTTTTAAGCAATCATAATGGTAGGAACTATGTCTAGCTATTTTCATTGCAAAGATACAGTTGTAATCTTTTGTGTGATTTATCAATAAAATTGTGTTTGTTTAAGTGTGGAATAGTTTTATGTAATTATAGTTCTAATGTTCTCTACTTTAATTTTTTTTCCAATGACAACCAAAAAAGTGATTTATTAGATATAGTGCTTCAAGGTTATGTTTTCTTTTTTCACATCAGTGCTATATATTGGGTAAACCTTTCGTCATATTCTTGACGAGGGAGCAAATGAGTTGAGCCGAGCCTTGTAATGGTCAAGTTAGCTGAGCTGAGCCTTGTAATGGTCAAGTTCGGCTCATTTACTAAACGAGGTGATAGAGTTCGGATCGTTTCTAAACAAGTCGAGCCTTTAACCAGCTGGGCAAGCCTGTTCATTTACTAAACGTGCCTCTATAAACAAGCCGAGCCCATACAAAAAGAGTTGAGTTTTTTCAAGCAATATTTTCTTAATGGACCTTCATGAAGATACCAAGGGCTTGTAGCCTAGCGGTTATCTCCTGGTACTCCCACAAAGGAGATCGGGGTTTGAGTCTCGGTAGAGGCGTTTGGGGTTTAGGGCTATGGATAGTTTCTAGACCCCTCAAGACTAACTTACTAACTCCCCGGTGTGGAATAGTTTTATGTAATTATAGTTCTAATGTTCTCTACTTTAATTTTTTTTCCAATGACAACCAAAAAAGTGATTTATTAGATATAGTGCTTCGAGGTTATGTTTTCTTTTTTCACATCAGTGCTATATATTGGGTAAACCTTTCGTCATATTCTTGACGGGGGAGCAAATGAGTTGAGCCGAGCCTTGTAATGGTCAAGTTAGCTGAGCTGAGCCTTGTAATGGTCAAGTTCGGCTCATTTACTAAACGAGGTGATAGAGTTCAGATCGTTTGTAAACAAGTCGAGCCTTTAACCAGCTGGGCAAGCCTGTTCATTTACTAAACGTGCGTGCCTCTATAAACAAGCCGAGCCTATACAAAAAGAGTTGAGTTTTTTCAAGCAATATTTTCTTAATGGACCTTCATGAAGATACCAAGGGCTTGTAGCCTAGCGGTTATCTCCTGGTACTCCCACAAAGGAGATCGGGGTTTGAGTCTCGGTAGAGGCGTTTGGGGTTTAGGGCTATGGATAGTTTCTAGACCCCTCAAGACTAACTTACTAACTCCCCGGTGACCGCCGCCCCCCCCCCCCCCCCCCCCCCCCCCCCCCCCACTAATGTATATTGAATGGCAAAAAAATAAAAAAGAAGATACCAACTTTTTTTAAATTTTTTTTTAAAGACCGAAGAATTGTAATATTTCATTAGAACTAACAAAAGATTACAATGTCGTGAGGTTAAACCTATTTAAATATAGAGAAGGGTCAAACCAGTTATGATGGGGTCCAAATCATGGGGAATTCCATCTATATTTTACGGTGCATTATTGCTTATGGTTGAGAATTGTGTGGACATTAGTTGTTTACCTTTTGTATAAGTATGAAAGCGTGCTTTGAGTGCAAAGTGTGGGAGTTGAGTGAGTAAAAGAGAGACAAACGTGTAAGAGTATAGTTGTAATCTTTTGTGTGATTTATCAATAAAATTGTGTTTGTTTGTGTGCGAATATCTCCTCCTCCCATCAGTTGGTATCAGAGCCAGACAGGCTTGACGAAAAGTGTACCATTCAGACGTACTACTTGAATTTGTAGCAGTGAGATCCATTCTCACCTTACGCACCTATGTGCTCTATTGACATGGATTTTTTTTTCATTCGCCTCTAGTGATTTCTTTGATGGTGACGGTGATATTCCAAGCACTCTATGGCTAAAGAAAACACGTTCTTCACGCTTCCACACTTGGGTAAGTTAAAATATAAGAATTGGAGCATTCAAATGCGAGTGCTCTTGCAATCCCAAGAGCTATGGGATTTGGTAGACGTGGGATACGTGGAGTATTCCAAAGAAGAAGAAGTGAAACTTGCAGATGCTAAAAAAGCAACGCTTTGTGAGGCAAGGAAGAAGGATCGATGGGCGCTCTTATTGATCTACGAAGGGGTAGAAGAAGAGAAATTTGAGAAAATCTTTGGCACCACCTCCTCCAAAGAAGCATGGGACATCCTTCGAAATGCCAATCAAGGGATTGAGAAGATGATTCGAGTGCGCCTTCAACTATTGCGAAGGGAGTTTGAAGATCTGCAAATGGAGGACGATGGGGCAAACTCATCATATTTCATGAGGACGTTCATAATCGTGAGTCAAATCAGGAGGTATGGTGAGAATATGGAAGAGGTTAGAGTAATGGAGAAAGTGCTTCGGTCGTTGAGTCCGAAGTTTGAGCATGTTGTGGTTGCCATTGAGGAATCTAAAGACCTCAACACCATGACGATTGATTAGCTGATGGCAACCTTAGAGATCCATGAGCAACAGATCAACAAGAGGACGACTGTGACTTCCCAGGATCAAGTTCTGCAGATGAGGTTGGTGCTAAGGAGAGACGAAGAAGAGTAAGGGGGGTTGTTATGGAGAGGAAGAGGACGTGGACGTGGTAGAGGTTGAAGAGGTATAGGTCAACAAAAGATGGTGCGATGAGGCCGAGGCCGAGGACGAGGACGGGGCTTTGATATGAGCCAGGTAAAATGCTATAATTGCAATGACTACGATCATTTTAGTAGGGACTGCACAGTGGACATTCAATGCGTTAATTGTCTCAAGTATGGAAAAATATGGAGAAGCAGACGAGCAAGTGAATATTGCAGAAACTGGTGACGCGACAGTACTTTAGGCCAAAGGTAGGAGATGCTGTGGGTAATTAGGTTTAAGGGGGGATGTCGTGAGGTTAAACTTATTTACCAAGAATTCAATAAGCGTGCAAAGTGTGTGAGAATAAACTAGATTTTAGAGGCTATTTAATGTGTTGTAAAATTAGTTGATCAAATGTGTGGTGTGTGGGATAGGAGAGGAACAAACAGATAAAGAGAAGGGTCGAACCAGTTATGATGGGGTCCAAATCATGGGGAGTTCCATCTATATTTTACGGTGCATTATTGCTTATGGTTGAGAATTGTGCGGACATTAGGTTTTTACCTTTTGTATAAGTATGTAAGTGTGCTTTGAGTGCAAAGTGTGGGAGTTGAGTGAGTAAAAGAGAGACAAACGTGTAAGAGTATAATTGTAATTTTTTGTGTGATTTATCAATAAAATTGTGTTTGTTTGTGTGTGAATATCTCCTCCTCCCATCATACAAGAGGAAGGAAATGCATAACAATCCAAAGAAAACACAAACGTTTGTTGATCTTGTGAATTCATAAACTTGAGTAGTAGAGTTACTTCCACCCCCTTCTATTCTTGGTCACACTTCTCTAACGAAATGGTATACCGTGTTGATGTACTTGCTATGACCTTGAAACACCAGATCTGTCAACTTGTTTGCTGAAGGTGATTTTATGGAATTCGCTAGCTATTATGTGTATCTAAAATAATTGTTTCGCTAGTCTCTTGTACATGCATACTAACATGGTGCAACATTCGAGCCAAACCATATTAGCCAGGTGATCCCATGTTTGCACCTGAGAGGTACATCTAATAGCTTCACATGTTGATTTAGTTGAATAGATCCCATTTTTAGCACCCACACAACATGACTATCAGCTTGTCTAGGTTGAGCCGCAATGGGTAGTTCCGATATAAGACATGCTGCAATGGGTGTCACTAAAAAAATGGGATTTCTGGAGGAGTTCGTGGTGGCGATTGGTGGTGGAGGTGGTTGTGGTGGCAGTGCGGCAGTTGGTGGCTCGGTGTTTGGTGATGAATTGGTGAGTTATGTTTTAGATTTTCTATGATGGAGCAGTTTGGGGGTTCGATGGCATATAAGTGGAGGGGTTTAGGGTTCCTACCAGTTCGTGCATGGTAGTGGAGCAGGTCCAAAATGAACGAGGCAGCAAGAGTAGTTTTTCGGCGACCATTCTCCGAGGGACTACAGGAGTTTGGTGGAAGCACCTCTTTCTTGGGAACATGCTTATTTTCTTGGTGGACACACTTAGTTCATTGGGCAATGCATTGTTTTAATGAGGACTTGGGAACATCTTTTTCTTATTAGCATCTTGTCAATATTAGGTTTACTTTCTTGTTGTTTTGTTTTTATGGAAAAATGAGTGACTTGGAGATAGAATTAGTATTTGAGAGGGGCAGTAGTAGAAGGGTTTTGCAGTCTTCAAACCTCTCTCAATGCATTTTTTTTCCTATTGTACCAATTTCACCTTTTGATCTCTTTGATCAATGAAATGTTCTTCACCGTTCAAACAAAAAAGTGGGAATATATGCATACGCGCATTTGACTCTCATTTTCCTCCTAACCTATGATACTAACTTAAGAATCGAAGGGCCTTTGCCATCTAGGGCAAAGGTGCTCTAACTATTTATTGGTGTTACAGGATTAGGGTTCCTCCACAGAAAGCGGATTCAATCTCATTAAGAACCCGAAATTAACGTTGTCAGTTTTTTGCCTCTTACGCCTCCCACCTATTGAAAGATAAGCAAAATACATTTTTCCGTACTAGATAGGAATAGTTAATTAGGTTGTTTGGTAGGTTTTCTTCCCACACAATTTATACCAGTGTTAGATTTTATTTTTTTAACAAGGATTGTAAGAGGCAAAAAATTAACAACGCTAATTTCAGGCTCTTAACGAGATCGAATCCGCTCTGGACAAACATTAATCCTGCAACACCAACAAACAGTTAGAGCACCTTTGTCCTAGATGGCAAAGACCCTCCGATGCTTAAGTTAGTACTGTAGATATGGAGGAAAGTAAAGGACGAAATGCATGTAATTGGCGAATTACAGCGTTCCTTTTACATTAGGGTTTATCTGCATTTATAGCTAGTCGTCTGCTTGTTACTTGATTTATTTTCCTTGCTAGGATCCTTCTCCGTAAGGACTCTTTCTCGTTAGGGTACATCCTTATTGGGTGATTGCATCTCCATGACGCTGGATTCCTTATTCGAAGGAATACTTGCCATGGAAAACTACCATGCACGTCTGGAGTTCTTCCCATATTGGAGTCTTCATTATGGGATCTCGATCTTATCCTTGATTGCAAGGATTATGCATATCTTCGCTTGCATGGTTGTTAAGGAATATTCCCTGAATATTCCCTTTTAGCCTTATCTCGCAGGGCGAATTGGACCTAGTGTTATCTTCTACTGGCTGTTGATATTGTAATACTTGACGAGCCGCTTACTGTTCGTCAGACTTTAGGCCATGTCTACGTGGCCCTAATTTAGTTCTGATCCGTGATTCTTAAGACATGTGTTGATGTGGCGCATTCTCCGCATGTTTCTAGGTGACTTTTAGGTTTTCTAGAAAACACTCCTCACAACTGCTCCCCAGCTTCGGTTGTCGGTGCTTGCATGATGAGCTGAATCTCCTGTTTGTTGGAGTCCTCTGCTATTTCTTCCTTATGAAGGATGATCTGGCGGTTCTGACGAGCTAGAATAGTCTTTGATTGGTCATTGGCATCTCTTGAGTTAAACACGGGTCACTTGGCGATTGTTTGTTGTTGTCGTACAATTTAAGCGATAAGTTTGATCTTGCAATAGTTGGCGTACTTTCTGAAACACGCGTCCCATTTTTTAAAGCAACAGTTTTCCTGACTCTAGGATTTGGAGAGGCGATTTTCCTGACGTCAGAGAGCCCTTTCTAGGATTCGGATAGTCTCACACGTTTTTCCAAAACTTTTTTCATCTCTTTTCCTTTGTTTCCTAAGAGAAAAGATAGAAACTGCTGGGACCGCCATTGATATTGTAGAGATTCTCTAAAGCTTTTCCCTCCGAAGCCAGATCCATTAGCATTTCGCCGAAAAAAATCCTCATCTGACGTCAATCTTTTCAATAAGCCCCTTGTTCTTGCTTTTTAGGCTTCTCCCTTGTCTTTGTTTCATGGGTTTGAGTTCTGCATTGTTCCTTTTCAACTTTCTCGCATTCTTTAGGTTAGTCACGGGTAGATTTAGAGCTCTGTGTGATAATGCTGTAAGGATGGAGGCTTTCGTCGCCGGTGTGAGGTTCCCGACGATGTTGGACTTACCCTAGCCTCAGTGGGCGCTGACAGTTGTGAGCAAAATGCCAATAAGATTCACGTTCCTCTTCTCACCGTTGTTGAGGGAGGGATTAGATTCCCTTTTCATTCCCTCCTTCAAAGTTGCGAGATCTGCAACCTAACCCCACTCCAACTGTGCCCTAACTTTTACCGCGTTGTGATGGGGGTAGTGGCTCTGAATAGGATTTTAGTTTCCAACCTGGGTTGGTATGATATCCGTCGTCTCTATAGCATCATTCCAACCACATATGGTATCTACTATTACAAGGCTAGGAACACCGATCATTGCTTAGTGACTGACTTACCTAACTCCTGCCGTGGTGAGAATAATGATTTTCTAGTCTTGACGGGGAATTTTCTACCAAGAGGTGAAGATGGCAATATTGTGGGCTCCTCTTGTCCATTCGAATTTGGCCATGCACGTTAGTTTTTGCTCTTAACTTCTTGTATTTCTTTAGTTACAGAAATACCTTCTTTCTTCAAATCTTTGAATTCTTGTTTGACTCTATACAACGGAGAATATCAATGAAGGGTACTTTACTGAGCACGAAGGCATCCACAGGCTTGACATCGAGAGAGCTTTAAAGTTTAAGGGGATTTGAGGCGTTGATCCCCCTGATTTGGGTAGGGCTGCCCACGTTCTTCTTCGTTACGAGCCCTCTTACCACGGGTGAGTACGTATTGACAACTTTGTGTCTCTGCAACGACGTGTTTAAAGTGGAAAAGGTAAATCAGGGGTAAGGCGTATTGCTAGACAGCGTTTGTTTCCTCGTACTTAAATTTGTCACACTTTGCATTCAAATACGTATTCTGGGCTTTCTGTTAACTTTACTTGTGTACGTCATAGTCAGGCTAGTTCCAAACAAATTGACTTGTTTGTTGAAGGTGAAAATAATGAGATTTCTAGGGGTTACTCTCCCTATCCTAGTCCAGACATGACGAGGATTAAACCTGACTTTTCTGAGATTATTAACCTTGAGGATGATGACTTTGCCTCCTTCCCTGAAAGTTCATCTGCAGTGGACCTGTCTGCCATACCTTCTTCGAATGTTGTTATTGCAAATCCTTTTCCAAATGCTGCTGCCACACCGTCTCCCACTACTGTTGCTTCTACTCCATCCCCTGTGATGTCTGAAGGGGGTGGTGATAGGAGGGCAACCATTGCTGTAGAGAAAAGACCAAGAGAAGATACATCATCTGATCCAAACCCTGCTCCATCTCAACAACAGCGCCGTATAATACTAGGAGTGGCCAGGCACAACAAAGTGAACCCTCAACAGAGGTGGAGGTCTAGAACCCCTCTCTCCGTTGTGGTAACCTCCTTGTTCTGGTCACTGATAATACCAAAAATGTGGTTGCTTTTGCTGTGGGATGGGCAGTTTTGCTCCCCAAGGACTTGGAGAAGGACTTTGCATCCGCTGACTTGAAGCTGATGAAATCCAGCTTCTACCATCACATCAAGGCGAGCCTAAACTTTAATGTTTTTCCCTTCCTTTTATCCTAATTTTGGAGGGCTTAATGTACTAGTTTGGTTGTTTAGTCCATGCAACAGATGTTCATTGTAAGTGAAAGAGCCTCCCAAACCCACAAGGTGCTGACCAGTGCTAACGCCAAGCTTACGAAGGAAAACGAGGAGTTGAAGAAGAATTGGAAGAAGCTGTCCAATGCCCATGATAATGCTGTGGCTGAAGTTGAGATGTTGAAGGAAGGGATGGCTGCATGCGGTTGATAGGAGGTTGTCCGAGGCAAGTCATAACTTTAATGAGGCCATGGCCAGATTGGGACTTTTGGGATCGAGCTTGCTACTGTGAAGAGGAGCAAGATGAACCTTGAGGTTGAGCCGTTGAGCTGTCCGAGTCCCATATTAATTAAGGCCATCTCTAGTGCACTACCTAAAAAATGCTCTCTAAAGTGTACACCTAAGCACATGTGGGACCCTATTTTGTTTGCTAAGAACTTAGTTAGCTAACTAAAAAGAAATTCACTTTAATGGGGCTCCCTAAAAATGCTCCCTAAAGTGTATGTGGGACCCATTTAAGTAGGCCTCTATAACCAAAAAAATAATGGTAGATTAGATGTTATAAATGCCATCAACTTTCTCTCTCCTCTCTCTCTCCTTGAGTCCCTCCCCAAATTTAGGCAGTCACTTAGGGCACTTTAGGTAGTGAGGGGTGCCACATAGGATTTTAGGGAGCCAACTTTTATGCACTAGAGATCATTTTTTGAGGTTTTTCTTAGCTAACTAGTTAGGGCACTTTAGGTAGTGATTTTAGGTAGTGCACTAGAGATGCCCTAATACTGATGCTGCCTACAACCAAGGCGTTTCTGATACAAAGTTAAAATTCAAAGAGCAATTGACTGGGATCTAGAATGCTGCTATGCTGGTGAGTTTTGAAAAATCAATTAGAATATGCATATGTACTCCTTGGGTTTTGCAAAATCAATTGGTGAAGCCGCTGCTATGCTGGTGAGTTTTGAAAAATCAATTAGAATATGCATATGTACTCCTTGGGTTTTGAAAAATCAATTGGTGAAGCCACTCAAATGTATGTAGTTATTTTTAGTTAGGAATAGAATTAGATGGTGAAGCCACTCAATTGGCTTTTGAAAAATCAAGGGGAAATGACCACTGGAGATCGCGACGCTGACGGGGCTAGAGAAGTTGAGATCTTCAGAGATCAAACAAAAAGTTCCAGATTGTTAGATGACAACTGGAGTCGAGTTTGCTGGAAATTCCAGTTCCATTGAGGTCGCAGGAAATTCCAGTTCCACCGAGGTTGCCAGAAAGAGAGAGTTATTTGATTTTGTGGTTTTTTTCGTATGATAGAGATACATATTATATGGCCAATATGGGTTCAAATTAGGAGGTGGTTTTCCTTTGAGAGAGAGAAAGAGAGGAGAGGTTTTGATTTCTGGTTTCGGACAATAGAGATAGGGAGTTTTCCCAAGACTTTTTCCTTTCATCTGATTGAGAATGTGAGAGAGGGAGAGAGGAGAGAGAGATATTTTCTTTTTTCTTACACTCATAAGGGGTGGTTTGGCACAAAAAGGAAAAAACGGTTTTTTGGTTTTGTCTTTATTCAAATTTTTTTTTTTTTTTTTTGCATTTGTTAGTTTTGCATCAAGTTTTTGTAGTTTATTGTCGAGCCGAATCCAAAAAGTATAAAATTATGGTCGAAACTAATTTTTTTTAATAAAACCAAAATTAAACCAATAAACTGGTTTATTTAAAAAAATAATTTTATACTTTTTGGTCGAGACGAAACCATAAACCATGAAAACTTGACGCAAAACTAACAAATGCAAAAAAAAATTGAATAAAAACAAAACCAAAAAACCAGTCCTGTGCTTTTTTGCCAAAGCACCTCCGGAAATTGCCATGTATGGGTAATTAATATTTGTTTTTGGGTAAATAGGTAATTAACATTTTCCTTGTTATGGTTTGGTCATTTGGGAAACCATGGCCATGTTGGTCATTTTTTGCCCCTAGTACCATGGCCCATAATCTCTCAATTGGAAGCGCCACAAGGTCAATCAAGACCGAACGAGAAACAAGAAGACCACAGAATTTAAAATGATTTATATGGCTGGGCAGTTTTTCATTGGAAAATGCTTTGGAAACAATAATGGTTGCATAGCCGTCCGACATGTGTGGAACCCACTTCCGTCGTGGGTTGAACGTCGATCGAATTATCAAACAATCCAAACACGTTCGTGTCCGAAGTCGAACATCTGTCCCGAATTCTACTTTATTTACTATTATGGAACCGAACATGGGAATGCTGATTGAGGAGAAAGCGTACAAACCCAAAAAAAAAAAAAAAAAAAAAAAAAAAGGTTCAAACCAACAACAGTACTGCTGATTGAGGAGAAAGAGTTACAAAGCACAAACTGCCACTAGTTACCCCAGATACAACCACGTTCAGGTAGCGGAGGATTTTCCGGCTGGTGGTTTCTTTCCAGGCGCCACCGGAGAATCTTGCTTGTTGGGGGGAGGGACAGTGGACTTATCAGTGGAAGAGGATCCTGAACCAGCTATACCACCGGCAGCATCCTGACCGGAGACACCAGCACCAACGGCTTTGTTGAAGTCAGTTATTCCGACTAGTTCGTCACTGGAAATTATCTCCGGCTGAAGGACGTGCGAGGCCTGGCGACGGTGACGAGACATGGTTTACGGTTTGTTGGTTGTTTGATCGAGTGAGGGAGAGAGTTAGCAAAAAAGAAGAGTTGGGTGGTATGCAGTATTGAAGGAGTGCTTATTAAGTAGTGTAGGACTCTAGGTCACGTGCTCTCGTGTGTCCCAACGCCCTTCACATTCGTATTACTGGTACGGGGTTGAAGGATTAGGCCGTCTCTAGTAGTGGAGTCAAACCCACAAATTAGTCAGACTCCAAGACAGTTAACTAACTTTTTCATGTTTTTTTTCCCGCAATGGTGTAGTTACCGTGGAGCTAACCTGTGTCAGAATGGACAGTGAACTAGCGCAGTGGTGAACTGTGGTAAGTGCAGAAACTATAGCCAAGTGGGAAAAAATTCGTCGAGTATTTTAATTCAGTGCGAAAAAATTCAAAAAATGATACACGAAAATACTTCATTTTTTGATTTGAAAAATGACACGACTTTTCGTAGTGGAACATTATTTTGGAACGGAAGGAGTATAACCGATCGAAAACTGACACAATTATCAAAAAATGACAAATAAAAAGGGACAGAGGGAGTACCATTTTAACTGAATTGTAATGGACAAAACTCGTACGGACATTGACATCTTGTTTAGTTTGGGCCTCAAAACCTACCCTACACGATCTCTAATAAAATTTTCTTTCTATCTCTTTCTACTCATTATCCCTAAAACCCTTTCTCAAAACTCAAACCAAACAAGCTGAGATTTTGGCCCCTTATACCAGAGCAAATAATGTGAAACACCCATTATTGTACGGGGATATACCCACCAGACACATTGATATCATTTGAACTGAATCGCAATGGACAAAAGTCGAATGGACAAATGTTGCAAATAGGGCGGCCCAAGAAAAGGGGTTCTCCTTTGTTTCTGGCACACGAGAGATTATGTGTCTCCAAACAAACAGGGTACTATTGCTTCTGCATTATCCAACCTCCGAAATAAATAAAGTGAGTGTCGGCTCATTAGTTTTGGAGACTTAAAACAAAATCATTAGATGAGGTCCTCTACGTATTTTGCATAGTAAATTTTTTTAACACATCTTCATAAAAAATCATTACAAAATATTTATAATTGCATAAAGTTAAATATCTAATCATCCAAAAATAAACAACTTTTACAGTATATAAGAGGCTTAAATGTTCAGGGGCCTTTATTTTTTACATTTTTTTGGGCCCCAAAGCAGTGGCTTCATTGACTTATGCTATGAAGTGGCCCTGGACAAGCCTATGAACAGAGATGAATGCAGGATTTGAGTGATCAGCGGGCGAACACTATAAACTTTTTTTTTTTGGACATGTGAAAGACAAATATAAAATTATGCCAATATAAATAGAAAAGATATTACCGAAAACCATATATATATATATGAGTTATCTAGTTCGGGATCCCTAAGTCCGGAACTCATAGTTTCGGATCAAATTTTCATGATCCGAACCGTCCAATGTGTTTAAAACATGTTTTTAAGGGTCCACGCGGGAAATCAACCAAAACAAATACCGGAAAGGGCTTGATCTAAGCAGCTTTTCAAAAAATATATATGTACAGTTTTTGCGAAAAACTGCTCGGATCAAGCCCTTCCCCTTTATTTTTTATTTTATTTTTTATTTTTTATGATTTCTCGCGGAGACTATTAAAAACACGTTTGAAACACATTGGACGGTTCGGATTATGCAAAAACACATTTTAAACCTTTAAAAACACCCATTTATCTTCAATTCGGAATCCTTAACTGGATAATTCATGTATATATATGTAAATCTATTCCAAGAATAAGATAATAGAAGCTGGTATTGCATCTCTATGTAAAAATCTTTTGTTCGATGGTATTTTATAATGTAAAATTCAACTGTAATATAATTTGGATGGACGAGTGTTAGATTTTTGAAGAAAACATTGGGTGGGTGAACTTTTGTTACTATAATTTTTCCAAAAATGCTGCTATAATATAACTATAAAAGAAAACTAGAAACATGGATAAGGTTGTCACAGGGATTCATCTTTGCTTACGAACAGTGATGGGATTTATGAGGGGAGGGGGCAGAGTACTCCAAGACCACATGCATTGTTTTGGGAATCAGATACACAAAGCTGAATATTTTTGGAAATGAGTCCTCTTCGTTGTGGTTTCGGATTGTATTCCAACTTTGGCCTTTAGCGAGCTTTCTAGATCCACTTCAATGATCAAAAACATTCATGCTTAGCAGCTTATTGACAATACTAATTCATTGGAAACAAAATAAGGTTTTTATGAAGACACACAATTACAACGTTGGATCGAAAGTCATTTAACTCATTCATCTAAACATAAATGTATTCTGAAATTATACTCCATCTATCCCAATTGGAAAAGGCTACAATACACACCCCTTATTTGGGTGTACCATATGCACCTATTGTATGGTCCAGATTGTGCCACCTCATCGACAATCGTAACATTTTTTAGTTTTTCGTAACTTTTCAACAATATGATTCGTAACATTTTCTATGTTTCATAACATTTTGGTGTGTCTCGTAACTTTTATAAAAAAATTCGTAACTTTTACAAAAAATTCGTAACTTTCCCAAAAAATTTGTAACTTTTACAGGGGTGTGTATCATACACACCCAAATAAGGGGTGTGTATTGTAGCCATTTCACTATTTCAAACTTCTTAAAAAATTGTCTATACACTTACACTTTTAGAATTTAGATGTAGGAGGAACATATGGTACCAAAAGAAACCCATATCTTTTTTTTCAATTTCTTTTAAAGGAAAGAAGAAGCTTATATCATTAACTGCATTTGTACCAATCCTTGGTACACATCATATGTTATTTCTCCCGACAGCAAGTCGGTGAGAACTGCTGTACTCATCGTTACTTAATTACGTAAATTTATTAAACGTAAAGGCATCCACAGTGGACTCTTAAAACGGCTTCTAGATGAGGCTCCTAAACTTTAGTAAGCCATTTGATCAATTATTGTCTTCAATGGGCTCCCAATACAAGCTCCCAATGGTGGCTCCTAAGCATGACTCCTAACCCATTAGCTAAATCTAACTAGCCTTGTAGCTAGTTCCAAGTGAGACCCAAGCCCTTTTAATCCTTTTTTTTATGGGACCCACACTTTTTTTTTATTACTTTCTTCACAAAATAGAAAATTTTCTTGCTAGTCCATTGGGTGCACGTATGCTCTCTATATTTAGCAAACTCTATGAGTGTCAAATGGACCCCAATTAGGCTTATGTGTACACCTTAGGAGTCAACTTAGGAGCCATTTTTAGGGAGCCCACTGTGGATGCCGTGCATAATCAAATAATTCAAACATACAAAGCAGCAAGCATGGAGTAGCAGCTCGATGATATCACCTCGTACTCCTATGCATTTGGTGAAGGTTCAAATCTCACCCTCCCCATCCTCGATACCTTAGAATACCTTAGAATATAGTAGATTTCTTGCCTTATAAAAAAAAAAAATGCAACACG
Organism: Vaccinium darrowii; assembly: GCA_020921065.1. NCBI lineage: Eukaryota > Viridiplantae > Streptophyta > Magnoliopsida > Ericales > Ericaceae > Vaccinium > Vaccinium darrowii. Next base: position 9,796,530 of record CM037156.1, read on the forward strand.
AGTAATATTCAAGTGATACTCATACGTTATATGTATTTAGAGACTTTGTGTTTCTCTTTCTCGTATTGCGATTGTTACTGGAGCAAAAAAATTATTGTATTCTTAGAGCACAAATCTAGGACTAGGGCACTGAAAACCCTTGGGTTGGCCCTGAAGTCATTGTTTACAACGACTCGCAATTAGTCGTCAATAGAGATTACGAAGGGAGTGTTCTACTAACAAAAAATAATTTTTTTTCAAAAACAAAGATAGGTCGTTCTCTCACAATACATCACATAAAAATTTGTAAAAAATCAATTTATTCTAAAAACACCATTAGCGAAACACCCCAAAGTAAACGATCTAAGCTTAGGATCAAAACCTTCTCCACTTCTCACGATCACAACCTTCTAAAACAAAAAATATCCTAGCTTTGTGCGAAATTTTATTTCAAATAAAAAAAAATGAACAGAAGGGGAAAAATATATATTTATGCAAGGTATATTTATGCAAGGAAGATCTCATGAGGTATACCTGATAGAGTTTCCATCAGGTACTCAATCAATTCTCTAATTTTCGATCAAATTTTTATGATCTGAACCGTATGTATTTAAAACGTGTTTTTAAGGGTTCCTGCGAGAAATCATCAAAAAAATTACCAGGAAGAGCTTGATCCGATCAGTTTTCTATAAAACTTATACATATATAGTTTTTATTGAAAACTGATAGGATGAAATCCTTCTCGGTAATTGTTTTTTATGATTTCTCGTGGAAACTCTTAAAAACACTTTTTAAAAATATTAGACGATTCGATCATAGAAATTTGATCGAAAAATAGGAGTCCCTGATGAAAACTTCATGAGATATACTTGATAAGATCCTCCTTGTATACTTATATGTTGATCAATGATGGCTGTGTAAAAGTGGGCGTCAAGGTAATTACACGTACAAGAGAAGTTCGAGAGAATATCTCGGCCTTGTTCGTTTCCCTGTTTAGTTTTAGTTTTAGTTTTGATGACATCATCATTTCCCTCATTTCTCTCTCTATCGCTCTCCACTCATTACACCTGCTGACATCATCAAAACTAAACTAAACTATCTAACCAAACACAACCCTCATAGTTTGTTTGAAAGCGTGGGACACATGCCGGTTTTTTATTTGTTTAGTGGAGAATCAAGTGGAGGTTGACATGGTCATGAGGATGTGTGGCGGCACATGAGATATTTCAGGAGGTAAAACATGGGTTGATGGCTCCTCTTTTTCCTCCAACGGCTAGAAGTGATTTAAAAAATAAATCAAAGCAAAGAACAATCTCACCAAACTATACCAAATTACAGACGAGGATTTGAACAACCCATGTTTTACCCAAGGTTGATTCGCACCCCTTTGGAGCCGATGACTCGATGCGTAAGGCTTCACGGCATGCAACCTCCCAGGATTCAACTATAGTCTTCTCCCTTCTAATTCGCCCTAGTCAGAAGAGGATTTGAACAACCCCTCTTTGATGGTTCCTCTTGAGAGAAAAATAAACTTCAGAATTAAAGGAATGAAAAAAACAGAGAGTTTATTATTCCTTGGAGTAGACTGAATTTTTTTTTTTTTTGAGCAACAAAAACATAACAATATATTTCATTAGATTAAATCATACATTCCTCGGCAAGGACATGAGCAGCCCTAACCACTTGTCTTGATACTTTACTTATACAAACAAAAATAAAGGATTTAGAGAAACTCAAAATATCAAACACCACCGACTTGGCAAAAACATCCACATGATCCATATTCATAAGTCCTCACACAACAGGAAGACAATCAGTAAAGATATGCACATGACTCCACTTCATTTTCTTAGCCCACCCTAGAGCTTTCAAAACAGCAAGAGCATCCACCATGCATGCCGAACTAGCAATGATCTTCATTGAACCCTTGAGGTGCTTTAATTAGACCCTGATCCTCCGACCCACACCATGCCACAGCTCCATCCCAACTTTCTTTTCGCTAGGCTCCATCACCATTATCTTGAAGCCATCCATCCTGACTCCACTTGGATCATCATTTTGCAACACAATCCTACCATTTCCCGCCTGCACATCCCATGACCCAACCTGAGAAAAAGAATTATCCACTCCCATGTTGGGATTCCACCCCGTGTGGGCCGATGGGCTTAGGCCCAGAGGGAGTGATTAGGGTTTTTGTTGTATCTCTATTTATACTCATTGATGCCTAGTTGATTATGTGTGGTAGCACAGTGTAGAGAGAGAGAGGCAGAGAGTGTGAGAGGGGAGCCGGTTGTGGCTCTCCCGGAAAGAGAGATACACGAGAGAACTGGTGAGGATTTCATTATTGTGAGATTGAGTGTGAGTGTGTAACACAAGAACACGGAGTTTCTCCGGATTATAGTGAAACCCCCCTCCCCGTGGATGTAGGTCGGATTTGGCTGAACCACGTATATTGTGTGTTGTGTTTCTCTTGATTTTACTGTTTCTGTGCGAGAGGTGCGTTGTTGGTGATCCTAACAACTGGTATCAGAGAGGTCATAGAGGTCAAGGGTTCAGGTCAAAGGGGTCAAAAGGATCATAGACCGGAGTCAAAGGGGTCAAACCGGTCGGGTCAAGAGGTTTAACCGGTCAGACCGGAGGTTCAGCAGATAGTCAGACCGGGTCAGACCGGATCAGATCAGACCGGCGGTCCAGAAGCAGACCGGATATTGTTTATTGACCGGTTCATGGAGATTTTGACCGGTTCAGGGCCGGTTCGGACCGGTTTCCGACTCGATTTTTCGTTCCGGATCCAACCACGTGCTCTGTTTTTCATGTTGAGGCTCGGAAGTATGTGTTATTGCTGGATTGAGCCGGTTTTGAGTGTTCAGAGGTGTTTTGGGTTGTGAGGAGGCTTGTTCTTAGCTAATTGGATGATTCCGGATTCAATGGTGGGCTTGGTTTTGTGTGATTCAGGCCAGATTTTGCAGTCCTAGATTCATTCGGAGAGATTGAAGAGGATCCGATGCGATCAGATCAATCAGATGGGATGATGTTGAGTCGGAGGCAGACCATGGGTGATCCGATGGGAGTCCAGGGGGTGCTAGGAAGGCTGGGAATGGAACATGGATGGACCAGGGGGCAGGATGAGACCCGGGAGAGCTGACGGAGAGTGGCGAGAAGACCAGGATAGTGGCAAGAGTGGTGGATAGGTGACAGATTGGCGACAAGAGAGGCGAGCGGAGTTGGATAGCTACACACCAGGAATATTGGACAGACTTTGTAGAGATCGGAGGTTGACCGGAGCAATCGGGTGATTGCGGATTCGCGGCGTTTGAGCCGTGGTGATCAGTCGGAGAAGCTAGTGAGCAGGGATACATTCTCTTAGGTGTTGCATCTTTGTTGATGGATGCGGATACACTTGTTTGGTAATGACACAGACACTTACTAGGGTGACAGATCGGAGTTGGTCAGCAGTGATCGGAGGCAGTCTGGTTCAGTCGGATTTAAAGACCTATTATCAGGATTTGCAGTTGTGATTTGAGCTGCATTGGATTGGATGATGGGCCACCATACAGGCTTGTGGGAGTGCAGTGACAGTTGGAGCTGATGTCAGGCATGGTCAGGCAGTATAGGTGTTTTGTAACGTGAGCAGGAGAGGCGACAGTTGCGGTTGCACACAGGATAGGCGCCGGAGTGTACTTAGGAGTCATGACCGGATGGTACTAGATGCGTTGATAGTCGAATCAGGAGTGTGCAGGATGCTGGCCAGCAATGGTGTTGCAATTGGTTGCTATGGGTTGTTCACGGGAGCTCCGGACAGAGGGATTGAGATGGAGATCAGATGATGCATACTGGTATTCTCTTTCTTTTATGGTTTTTGTGGCGGATTATCTTTCCAGTTATGAGCTCATGTTGGTGTGGAGAGATGGAGTCACGGATTATGTCCTGTGATTGGGTATGAGCATCTGGGTTTTGGATGCCTGGATGCGGGCACTCCGGATTAGGGGGTGCAGGATTGTGATCAACCGCGGAAGATCTGGCTTGCAGGGATACATTCATTCGAGTAGTGTGCCCGGTTGGGGTGCGGATATGCTTATTTGGGAATGACACAGGCGCCTGTCAGAGCGGTAGATTAGTTTGAGCCACGGAGATATAGCAGGATTTGTTCACATCCCAGATTCACGAGAGGTGTATCCCGATTTTTGGAGGCGCGGAAGTACTCGGTGGGGGATGCGGTGTCAGAGAAGGAGTCAGCCTCATCGCAGATGGTGTGTGAGATCATTTGGAGGAGTGAGCCTCTGGTGTGGGCAGAGGGTTGTTGCATTCTCTTGACAGGATAGGATGCTAGAGTGGCGGAGCGTAGCGATGAAGCTGCGGGCGCTTCTGTTGGAGAGCGCGGGCGCTTCTGTTGGTGAGCGCATACACCTCGGGTTTGAGGTGTGCAGACGAGTGGAGGCATTCTTTTTGAAGGGGTGCGATACTTTGATTTTCTGATTGGTTGCGGAGTCTGGTTTTGCAAGGATACACTCTTTCGGGATTTGTGTACTCTGTTTGGTAGTGCATGGATGCTCGACTGGTTAGTGACACAGGCGCTTGCCAGAGTTAGCTGATTGGAGGAGGCGACATGGGGGTGTTGCAGACGACATTGCCCACTCGGTGTGGAGGGGGTGATTGTTGGGATTCCACCCCGTGTGGGCCGATGGGCTTAGGCCCAGAGGGAGTGATTAGGGTTTTTGTTGTATCTCTATTTATACTCATTGATGCCTAGTTGATTATGTGTGGTAGCACAGTGTAGAGAGAGAGAGGCAGAGAGTGTGAGAGGGGAGCCGGTTGTGGCTCTCCCGGAAAGAGAGATACACGAGAGAACTGGTGAGGATTTCATTATTGTGAGATTGAGTGTGAGTGTGTAACACAAGAACACGGAGTTTCTCCGGATTATAGTGAAACCCCCCTCCCCGTGGATGTAGGTCGGATTTGGCCGAACCACGTATATTGTGTGTTGTGTTTCTCTTGATTTTACTGCTTCTGTTGCATGTGGTGTGTTGTTGGTGATCCTAACATCCCATAGTCTGTCTTTGATGCAACGATTGATTTCTCGCAGCATGACCCTGAGTGGAGGAAAGCCAACACCATCTGGACAACATCTTGACCAACCCAACTCCAATATTTCTTTATAAAATCCCACCACAAAGCCATCTGGACCAGGAGCCTTAAAGCCCTTCTTTGAAACACCGTAGCACGGACTTCAACCTCAGTAAAGGGTTCCTCCAGATCTCTAATTTGAGAATCGTTAATATGGATGCCCAAAGCATCCAAAGCTAGAACACAGGGAACACAATCCCCTTCTTCCAAAACTGAAGCCAGATTATTTCTCCCATCATTTCTTACGAAACCTCCTGCAAATAAACATGTAAAATGCGAGACAAACATCTGCTCAATAGCATCCTGGTCTGAGAAGAGATCCCTATCTTCAGATTTTAAACGCAAAATTCGGTTTCTCCTCAACCTCACTGATGCCACTCTTTGGAAAAAAAACTAGTATTGCGATCACCCATTACCATCCATGTTTGCCCTTACATGCTTCATACCTGGCCCTTACATTAGGATGGCCATACAGGAGAACCAAAAGCCAATCTAATCGCCTCTCATCCTTCACCTTTAAAATTAAGAATCTCGGATGCACCAAAACTAAAGAAAAATGATATCTATCATCCCACGACACCCGAATCCCCCCCGACAAACCCACCGCATAAACACCAACACAATACTTGAAACCCATGTTTAAACCCAACCCTTTGAGCTTAGAAACACAACACTTAGTCTCCAGAAGAAAAATTAGATTGACCTTTTGTTGCTGGACCAGATTCCTAGCTGTTCGAACCGTAGCCCATACAGTTCCAGCTTAAGATCTTCATGGGGTAGGAGGTGGTTGATAAGGGCCAACGTCCTTCGAAACCTCATTTTTTGAACAGTCCGCATCCCCCTTGTACAAAGCATGACAACGAGCCCAAACATAATTGTCTCAATTTTTCAGCTAAATTGAATTAAAAGTACAGATCCTCTACATACTCATCCCAAACTGATCGGCTAGAAATATTCCCCAACTCATCACTACTACCAGAAGAAATACGCAATTGATTGGTTAACAACTCAATAGCCCGACTCCACACAACTTGATGCAACTCATCAGTTATCTTCTGTCTTAGTACCCTAACTTCATCACTCTCCTCAACCCCTTCTTCACCGGATTCCGATCGTAGTGTCTAAGAAGCAGATCATTTCACCGGACAATAGAAAGAAGAATCCCCACCCACATCAGATTCCATATCCTCCACTACCTTTTCTCCATCATGCTTCTTCCCTCTTACCCACACAAAATTCCTACCCACATCAGACTGAGCAGATGCATCAAAAGACAAAGAAGACAATGAATGCTTAGAGTTAGTCGTAGACAGGGACACAGATCTTCATTTCAAAGCTCCAATCTCCCTTTTAAGTAATCGACTTGGCCGTTTCCTGACCGGCAGTCCTGCACACCCACCATTAAGGCAACTGGTCCACTCACTTCCATTAATGAAACCCTTCTTCCTTTTTAGTCTTCTAATTTTGACCCCCAAACCCTTTCGCCTGTGCTTCTTAAAATGACCCATTGCTCTACAAATCACAGACTTATAGAGCTTAGCCAGCTTAAAAGACTTGGGCTTAGTACTCCGTATAACCTGTGAACATTGGACTGAATCTAGGGAGACCGCAGTATTCGACTCCTCTGACTCACCCCATTTAGAGCAATTGCCAGAATTGAGGCTCAATGTTTTACACCTTCTCCTTCTTCGATGTGGACCTGGACTTCCTGAAGAATTAGCGTCCTCTTCTACATGCCTCTTACCTTTTGGATCAACCATACCATTTCGGCCCAATCCACCTGCAGACTCAATAGGCCCATTCAAACCCATAATGGGCTTTCTAATTAAAAAGGGCCTATAAAACTGGGCCTTATCCTCAAACCCTTCCTTATTTACCCCCAAAGAAGCAACCTGATCCGACATACTATCTTCTTCTGCACTCCTTCGAGAACTCTCTGTAATTACCCCTTCACATGCCACCATCACATCACAAGTAAAACCATTTGAACAGCTTCCTCCATATAACCATTAATGCAACTCCACCTACCAAAATTAATGCCAAATCGAATCAACGTACTCTCCCACTCTGACCATTGCTGATTCATCTCACTGGCCGCCGGGAATGACTCATCCTACCCACATCATTACCACTACAATCCCTTTTGGATACATCCAATTGACGGGCTTGAACCTTGTCACTCCTTATTAAATCCTGATCACCCGAATTCATGTCCACCGGTTTGAAAAATACCAGGCATGTCTTGTTGCAAACCCCACTCCCATGCAGCCTCATAATTCTCCAAAAACTTATCATAATCTACCTCAATTCACAACCCTTCAAACTAAGCTTCCACGGCCTCCGTTTGGGTAGCATCTTCAGTTTGACCGCCCTCCTCCAATCCAAACCAATGAGCTGAATGATTTGTCCCAGACGCACAAACTTGATAAACTGGTTGTCATATAGGATACGAATTTTGCCTAACAGTCCACATATGAGTATTATGGCGAGCATTACTTCTAGCAAAGGCCCAAATACGATTCATGTATAAAGGAGCATTCTCATCCGTACGCAACCTAGACCCAAAACGCTAACACAAATTATTCGGCATCTCATTCACTCGCCGATTAACCTCCTCTCTTATAAATCAAATTAAGGGTAAGTGTGCCTTATACGCCCACATGCCCGATTGAATTTTTTGAGACAGTGAGTTGGAGTAATAGTTGTAGTGGTGAGGAGGAAACCATATGTATATATATAGAGATAAAGTTTGACCAAGTCTACGAGTGCTACCTGTAATAATGGCAATTTGCAATGGTCAAGACAAACTAGCAACAACTAGATAATAATGACTAATTAGTTTATTTTTTGCAGGTAAAAAATGGACTTTCAAATAAAACCAAAGACCCATTAAATATAATAAGCCCAAATAAATATTTTAGGCCCAATAAGTTATAAAGTCCAAAAAGTGTTTTGAAATACATTTTATACAATAAATATACAACAATAAGTAGGGGTGGGCCCGTGTCGTGTTATCGCGTATTCAAATCAGAATTTTCATAGCCCTAACTCGATTTGTTTAGCATTTTGTGTTATCGTGTCTATGTCATATTCGTGTTTTATATCAGAAATAGCTGACCCAAACCCGCTAACTTCTGTGAAAACTTTATATCCATCTCAAAACCAATTGGCAATGAGTGTAGAGGTCTCAGCATATATTAAGTGGTCACACATTCAACTCCTAAGCAATGTGGGACTCTTGTTCCTTAACATCCCTGTTGTGCTTTCTGAGTCACACATGCACTCAAACACACACAAGAAATCTGAGGAAATCTCCCTTGAATATATTCACACAATATACAAGTTGAAAAACCTCTCCGGGGAGCAATTACCGGCTCCCACTTTGGTCGAGGGGAGGCCACAATCCCCCCTCTCTCACACTCTTAGACTGTCCCGCTCGCATTGTGCTACCACGCTCACAAAAAAGAGAGACAACAAGAGTTATTTATAAACCTAGGGCTATTCTACGGAATCCTTAGACAACGTTGGGCCTAAGCCCATTCGGCCCACACGGGGTGGATCCCAACAATCACCCCCTCCAACCCGAGTGGGTAAATGTTGTCCCAGCAGTACTCCCATGTTGCCACCTCTAATCTGCTACATCTAGCAAGCGCCTGTCTTACTAACCAGTCGAGCATCCATGCACCACCAAACAGAGTACAAAAACCCGGAAAAGTGTATCCGTGCAAATTTAAATCTGCAACCAATCAGAAAATCCGAGTACCGCACCCCCTCAACTGGAATGCCTCCACTCGCATACCTCCTGCCAAAGTGTATGCGCTCCATAACCGAGAGCGCCCGCACCCCCTCACCGAGTGCCCGCAGCTTTATCTAGCCGCACGTTGCCACTCTTGCATCATGTCCTGTCAAGAGAATGCAGCTACCCTCTGCCCACATTAGAGGCTCACTCCTCCAAATGATCTCACACACCATCTAAGAAGAGGCTGACTCCTTCTCTGACATCGCATCCCTCGCTGACTTTCTCCGCACCCCCAAATCAGGATACACCTCTCATGTATCTGGGATGTGAACAAATCCTAGTAGATCTTCGTGGCAAATCAGAATCCTGCACCCCCAAACTGGAGTGCCTGCATCCAAACCCGGATGCTCATGCCCAATCACAGGACATAATCCGTGACTCCATCTTTCCACACCATGCGGTCGCATATCCCGGAGAGGATCCAATCACAAAATCACAGAAGAAAGAGAATATCCTGATACATCATCCGATCTCCATCTCAAATCCTCTGTCCGGAGCTCCCATGAACAATCTACAGCAACCAGTTGCCTCATTGTTGCTGGCCAGCATCCTGCACACTCCGGATTTGACTCCCAGCGCATCTAGTACCATTCGGTCATGACTCCTAAGTACACTCCTGCGTCTATCCTATGTGCATCCGCAACTATTGCCTCTCCTACACACGTCACAAAACACCCATACTGCTTGACTATGGCTGACATCAGCTCGATCTACCACTGCACTCCCACAAGCTTGTATGGTGGCCTATCATCTAATCCAATGCAGCTCGAATCACAACTGCAAATCCCATTGATAGGTCTTCGAATCTTATTGAACCAGATTGCCTCCGATCACCGCTGACCAACTCTGATCTGTCACTCTAGCAAGATCTCGTGCCATTAACCAATCGAATGTATCCGCACCCACCAAACAGAGATGCAACACTCGAAAGAATGTATCCTTGCTCATTAGTTTCTCCGACTGGTCACCACGGCTCAACCGACGCGAATTTACAATCACCTAATTGCTCCAGTCAACCTCCGATCTTTGCAAAGTCTGTCCAATACTCCAGGTGTGTAGCACCCCAACTCTGCTCGCCTTTTCGGTCACCTATCCACCACTCCTGCTACTCTCCATCAGCTTTCCTGGGTCTCTTCTTACCTCCTAGTTCATCCACGTTCCATTCCTGGCTCTCCCAACACCCCTTGAACTCCCATCGAATCTCCCATGGTTTAAATCTGACTCAACACCCCATCTGATTGACCTGACCGCATCGGATCCTCCTTGATCTCTCTTGATGTGTCTACGACTACAAAATCTGACTCAAATCACCCAAATTCAAGCCCACCAATGAATCCAGAATCGTCCAATTAGCTAGGAACAAGCCTTCTCACAACCCAAAACGCCTCCAAACACCCAAATCCGGCTCAATCCAGCAATAACACCTGCTTCCGAGCCCGCAAATGAAAATTAGAGCACATGGTTGGATCCGAAACATCGAGACAGTCTAAATCGACTACTCATATGCTAAAAACAGAGCTGTATAGCCTCCGAAAACGTGAAAAAACCAATGAATCATCTCCAAAAGTCAAACTGGACCCTTTTGACCCACAGCATCCTGACCCCTTTGACCTTTCTGACCCTAGTCCAGTTCCAAAAAGGTCGAAAGGTTCACATGGCTGACCCTTGATGACGTGGTGACATGTCAGCGTTGACAGACTGACGTGGAAGTTGACCAATCCCACGTGGCATCCTTCGTGGCAGTACTTGTGGTGCACCTGAAGTATGGGATCGCAGCCCATTCATCTTCAACCTTCATCAGTATGTGATAAACCACAGAACGCGTGGATCTAACTCACGGTCAAATGCAAACTTTGACCGAAGCGTGCGGGCTACCCCAACGTCATCCAGCGACGAATTTTATATCCCCGCGATCATCTCGAAAAGAGGAACAAAACCCTGTACTCCAAAAATTCTTTCGATCACATTTTTTTAGACCGACCTGAACCAGACCAGTCCGGCTCCGTCCGTCGCCCTTCAAACTGTCCGTACACTTTGCTCCGGTGATGAAAAAATACTCCAAGCACATCGTTGGACTCGTCTCATCGAGACAAACAAAACCCTATGAGAAAAATCTCCGTGTGAGCTTGATTTTTTTATTTCGTTCTTGAATTCGTGTGCTTCAAACGCGAATCTGGTGACATCTTGCTCCACTCAAGCTCTGATACTAGTTTGTTGTGCTTTCCGAGTCACACACACACACTCAAACACACACAAGAAATCTGAGTAAAACTCTCTTGAATATATTCACACAATATACAAGTTGAAAAACCTCTCCGGGGAGAAATAACCGGCTCTCACTCTGGTCGGGGGAGGCCACAACCAGGCCCCCCTCTCACACTCTCAGCCTGTCCCACTCACATTGTGCTACCACGCTCACAAAAAGAGGGACAACAAGAGTTATTTATAAATCTAGGGCTATTCTACGGAAACCCTAGACAACCTTAGGCCTAGGCCCATCCGGCCCACACGGGGTGGATCCTAACAATCCCCTCTCATGTGCAGCTGCATTTGAGGTCTGTCACGTGTGGCCACTTTTTGGGTCCTATCATCGTGCAGCTTTTTGTTGTTCTGTCATTGTAGGGTGTGGATTGTAATTTTTTTTTTAAATGTGGGGTGGAGTGGGCCCTGCTCTGATACCATGTGGAAACTTTATATCCATCTCAAAAACATAGTAATGAGTGGAGAGGTCCCAGCATACATCAAGTGATCGCCCATTCAACTCCTAAGCAATGTGGGACTCTTGTTCCTTAACAACTTTGTGTTGTGTTCGTGCGGTGTTGTCATGTCCTTTCATAAATTTTCGTGTCATGTCATGTTCATGTCATATTATCTCGTGTTTGTGTCAGAATTCTCTCAACCCTAACCCGACATGTTTAGCTTTTCGTGTTATTGTGTCGTGTCATATTTGTGTTCGGTGTCAGAAATAGCTGACCCTAACCTGCTATTTTCGTGTCGTGTTCTGATGTCTTGTTAGAAATTCCCACCCATAATTACAAGTAGGATGATACTTTAACACATATCATTGCTCTAGAAGTCATCAATCACATCTTTGACAATTTACGGTCGCGCAATGGTCAGATTGGATCGGGTTTGAGAGTATTGATCGGTTTGGTAATGGTTTGGCGGATCAAGTGGGCCAGGTCCATGCATTGTTTGGGCTTCTACTGAGCTAAAAACCATGTGGCTTCCGTCACTGGATCCGGGGACTCTGTAGCGTAGCATCTCAGTCGTCCAAAAGTATTTTCAATGGTCTAGATTCGAAGACGCTTTCTTACCGGTAAGAAAACTTCAGCAAAATCCAAACTAATATTTCTCGAGATGAATAGCTGGGATATGCGCTGCATGGTTAAGTGCATTAAGTGCTCGTTTGAATGGCGTATTTGTTTTAGGAGAATAAAAGAGTAAGACCCTGTTTGGATGCCAGAGATGAGGGCGGATTTGAGATGCGCCTGAATTTCATCTCGTAGTCCCACCTCAAATCCAGTGTTTGGCAACCCTTTTCTTCCCCCTGACTAATTCACTGTTCGGACTGCAAATCCACCAAGAGTTGGATTTACGAAGCACTACTCTACCCCTATCGTTAGCAAATCTGGAGGGAATTGGGTCAATTTTGCCCCTCCAAATCCACCCCCTTTTCCTGGTAGTGCCGTACCTACAAATCCACAAGTGGTCAATTTTGCTCCAACCCCACTTTTGGAAGATAAATCCACCTCCTAAATATAAATATGTTTGTATATATGTGCAGATAAATTTACGAGTAAGTAATTTGTGTGACCCAGAGGTTGGAATAGTAAAATATGAAGTTTTTCCAGTGAAAAAATGGAGTTTTCTGGCGAAACATGAGCGAAATGACCATTTGTTGAATCAGCCGGACTGCTTGTTGGTCAACTAGCCGGTCTGCCGCCTATACATCCGGCCTTCCATCCGCCCACCATTTTGGGCCACATTTCATGTCTTTTTCTTTTTCTTTTTTTTGGCCCAAAAACGATGGACACAAAAACTATGGGCCACATTTAACGGCACAAAAAAAAAACTCACATAATAAGGTTTGTGTGTGAATTTTTTTTTCAACAACCATATTTTTTCGCATAACACAAAAACTCAAATAATACAAATTTTTGTTAAAATGAAGACTTTATTTGTCTAAATTATCTTTCATTTTACAAATTTTCACTTCATAATTAATTTTTTAATTTTTTTAGTCAGAAACTTTTTTTAACTTCTAATATATTTAAATATATTTACGATTATTATTATGTATTTATTCTAATTATAATAAAATTAATCTATTTTGTTTATTAAAGTAATAAACTGGGGGCAATTTAGTCCTTTGCCCTCTTATCCTATCATATCCACCCCTCCAAATCCACCATTCTAAGGAGGCGGGCCCACCTTTATTACAAATCCACCCTCATTACAAATTCGTCCTCAAATCCGCCCTCCTTCTATATCCATCAAAAATCAAATTCGCCATCAAAATGGCCTAATTGTAAGGGGGGATAAAATAGTAGGGGTGTTTAAATAAGAAGGGTGGATCCACATTGATGTGACAATTTAGAAGGGGGATTAAATAGTCTATGGTTTGGATAAGGGATACAAAGGGGGCATAAGGAGGGTGGATGATATAAAATCACGTCAAAAGGCTTTTTTGCCTTTGGTAATGCATATATTAGATTATGTACTCATATAATTATATGAATATCAAAATTAATTGTTTTGTTATTTTTGTCAAAAATTATGTTATCATGAATAATTCATCTGAATATTATTTTATAGTATAAATTAAGAATATTAAAATTAACTCAACAAGCAAAAAATGTAAAATTTTTCAATTTTTTTTGTATCGAATTAAAGATCTCTATTATTAGTTTAATCTGGTGCAAAAAAATAAAAAATTATGCGCGAAAATACTTTATTTTTTTATCCGAAGGAAATTACATGAGGAAATGGAGATAAAATGGGAGGGCTAATATTTAGTTATGGCACTCCCTGACTATTGGAGAATAGGGATAAGCGAAGCAAGGGGGGATTTTGGCTTGCGAAACAAGGTATATGGAGGGGAAAGGGGAACATTACCCCAACCCCCTTCATCCCTCTTCTATTTCCAGCATCCAAATATATAGGCCCTAACTCCGTTTCTCCGTCACTGTCTAAGATAAAGAAGATCTATATTAAAATGACAGGATTGCAATTTTGTTCACCCTCCTTAAAAGAGAGTGAACAAAACCCTCCCTCCTATTGGTTGAAATGTGTGAGTCCCAGCACAAAGTGATGTCATGTTTACCAAAAAATGCAGAGATAAGCATAATATCACTTTGCAGTGGGATTCACACCAATTCAACCAATAAGAGGGAGGGTTTTGTTCAACCTCTTCTAAGGCGGGTGAACAAAATTGCACTCAAATGAGATGCCTAGCTCCTACTAGGATTGGCACTTGCAGTAAGGACTATTGAAATAGCTTAGATTCTAAATCTTATTTTTTTAAAATATGTCCTCAGCGGGGCTTACCACTTCAAGGTCACAAGGCCGATTCCTCTCGGCAGCGATTTGTTTTTGGGGCCATCTCACCTCATGCAAATACGTGAGACGTGAGAGGGATTGGAGAGATTAGTCCGACTCTTTAGACACTCTTCATGAAAAAGAAACAGCTCTTTCAGCCCCAACAATCACATGTAAACTTCTCTCTGTGTAAAATTTGTCAAGCTTAATTGTTTACCAACTTATATTTAAATGACAAAAAAGACTCTTGTGGGAATCCTGTAAGATGTGTAAAACTCTCATTCCCACACGTTAGAGAGGGAGAGAGAGTGACGCCCCATATAGACCACTAGCCCAGTACCTTGATTTGATCCACTAGCCACACCACATGGCCCAAAATGCTTAAGCCCAATGTACTAAGCAGTAGCCCTCATGGTTTTCTTTAATATATCCAAGATAACTCATCTAAACAACCAATGTGGGACTTAACACCATCTACCCCCAAACCTGGGGTATTACAATCTTTCCCCTTAGGGATGCAACGTCCTCGTTGCATAGTCCCAGCAACCTCCCCTGATGTCCGTGGTGGTAGAGCGCATCCTACCCACCACTTGGACCAAGGGTGGGGCTTTGATACCATTTGTAATGCCCCATGTAGACCACTGGCCCAGTACCCTGATTTGATCCACTAGCCACACCACATGGCCTAAAATGCTTAAGCCCAAGGAACTAGTAGTAGACCACATGGTTTGTAATCTACCCAAAATCACTCATGTAAACAACCAATGTGGGACTAAACACCATCTACCCCCCAACCTAGGGTATCAGAGCTTAAGGTTCAAAATTTTTAAACTTGTGTTTTGCATATCATCTTGTCTTAGAAGAGGTCCAGGTCCCTTGAGTCTATAGGCTTATGAGTCTTGTGTCATATAGGCATGTGAGTTACCATTTATTTGTTTTGTTCCTTTAGCTTATACTCTGTTGTATTATATTTCAAACAATTTAGGATGATGGATCGTACACGACGTAATTTGAGGTCTTCAAATCGTGGCCGTGGTCGAGGCACTCCTGCAACTCGTGGTTGTGGTCGTACCATTCCAACGGGCCGTGGCCGAGGTAGTGAAACTCCCACTGATCACGAGGATATAGTTGATCCAGGAACATTTTTCTCAAAAATTGAGTAGAATATATATTTTTCTCAAAAATATGTTACGTCCAAAAAAACAGAGCCTTAATTAATGACCCAAACAGCACTGACAAACTTTATTTGCCACATCCAAAATAGAGACTTCACTACAAAAAAGACAAAAACCTAAATTTGATGAAGGCAGGTACACAGGAGGAGAAGGAGGACTTTCATTTACCAAAATCAAATAATTACAATCTCACTACTGCAAACCCTGGGGAGCAGAAGCTGATTGTGGCAGATACACAGGAGGAGAAGGAGGACTTCCTAACCAGGAACAGTAACCCTTCACTGCATTACCAAACAAAAGACTAAACGGCCCATATTGGAAAATCTCTTTAAAGCATCCATCACCAAGCTCTTGGATTTTCTTGCAGCACTCAACGCCTAACCCTAATCGCTGCTGCTTCAAAGAGATATATAGATCCACCCGACACCGTTCCACATTATCGAGATATCGCCAGCACTCGAAGTGGGGCCCTTCAAATAGCTGTTTCCGAGTGTTCGCCCCGGTGGTTGGTATGGTGGTGGTGGCTGCCGCTGCAACGATCATGAGGAGTATGGTATATGGGAGTGACCTCATTTTTGTTTGGTGAAATGGTGAGGGGTTTGTTGGACATGAACGAAGGCTTTGTAAGCTTTTTAGTTTACGGGCGTATATTGTAATGCATTGAATCATAGATTAATGGTGGTGCAATTTCATATTTCTCGTACCACACTAGGTACTCTGTAGCCATTTGTATTTTGCACCTTTAGTGTCCTATGTGTTTTTTCGTCATTGGATGATGTCTCAAAATTTCTGTGCCTTAAAATCGCACCTTGATCCAACGGCTAAAAACGCATTGGAACGGGATCAAGTAGAGAGAAAAAAAATCGGTAACATTAAGCGAAGTTTTTATTAGATATAAGATCGAGTAGAAAAAATAATTTTCTCTCAATTGCATGATTCAAGTATTCGTCATTTTCTATCGGGAGTGCTATTTTGAGAATATTAGTATTTGGTCTGATCATGCGGTTGGGAGCTAGAGGGAGTGGGACATGGTCGAAGCACGTACGAGTTCTTGCGGTAGGGAATCCTAATCCTAATTAATTAATTAATTAAACTGGTTTACAACTTTGATTTTATTTAATCCTTTACTTATTATGCAGTAAGATATATATATACGTTATCGAAGGAATGGCACTTTGGTACGTTTTCAAGTCTCATTCTCAGTTTCAAACAGTAGTAGTTGAATTTGTTTTCGTAACGGGTAAGACCTTAATTAGGGAATAATGAGAAAAATTACGGGGTGCAGTTTAATTTGGCCTTAAATTATCTCACGCAAACTTGGAGTTTAAACCGGAAATGGCTACAATACACACCCTTTATTTGGGTGCACTATATGCACATTTTTTAGTTTTTCGTAACTTTTCAGCAATATGATTCGTAACATTTGGTATGTCTCGTAACTTTTATAAAAAAAAATTCGTAACTTTTACAGAAAAGTTCGTAACTTTTACAAAAAAATCGTAACTTTTATAGAGGTGTATATGATACACATCCAAATAAGGGGAGTGTATTGTAGCCTTTCCCGTTTAAACCACATGCTACCCCATGCATGGAAAGAAATTATGTGCACACTGACTTTGGTGCTCAAATTCAGATAAACATGTGTCTCGATCTCGTCTGATGCATATGTGGTCTAAGAATAATAAGTAGCCGTACACAATCGAATGGTCGATCATGAACATGTCTGATTTGTGTTCTAATTTGTGCACATACCTAGCATTGCTCTATAAAAAGATTCTGGGGTTTGACCAAATGGTTGTATAACACTCCTTTAGAGCGTGAGGTGCAAAGTTCGACTCCTAGACAGGAGGTTGACCATTTTATAGAGGTCAAGTTCCTGTAGATAATCTCATAAGCATTGCTCTATAAAAGAGGCCAAGTTCCCCTGTATCAAGTGCCTTAATAAATATGGTAGAATGAACACCAAAATATCATGTTTCTTACCAATACAAAAAGACAAATCACAAGGTATATATATATAATTATGGCTATGAGGCTATCAAATGTGGTTTTGTAGCATTGCTATTTAATTAATTTCCTTATATATAACCGGAGGTCAAAGTATCATCGTTATGAATGACATTTTTAACCAAACCACAAATATTTTTCATTTTCTATTAGTTTATTTTAATCATATGTAAATGCATGCATGTGGTGCATTTTTACACATTTCCTCAAGACACCACGCTTGACTTCTCTAACAGTCAGTCAATTTTTTACACATTTTAACCAGTAGGTTTTACAATCTGTTGTTCATTAACACCCATTTTCTTTGCAGCAGTCCCTGCCTCGAAAAAGCTCTTTACTGCATCTTTCATGTACTCGTACCCTTGCTTTACGGTCATTTTTCTGATTTCATCCGAAAAGCTGGTGAGAATGTCGTCTCCTTTTAGCACTGCTGCGAGTTGCACTAGCTCCTGCTGGAATTCAGCGAGTTTGGCGTCTTCGTTGGCCTCGGTTTCTCTTATCCGAACCAGAGTCGGGAGTTGCACTGTTGATTGAAATAGCAAAGCGACAGAAACTAGTGATTAGATATATGGTTTTAGTCTTGAACTCTGTTTTAAGCAGAAAATGAAAAGGAAATAGAGACTACAAAATGAAGTGAACGAAGAGACTGTGTTCAGGAAAACTTGAAGGACCACGACTCTTAATGTTTTGGTTTCTTCAAACCTTTTTTATACCTTCCTTCCCGTACTATGGTCCATTTATTAGATGGATTAGCTTTGGGGCTTGAATTAGAGGAGAGAGACCTTATAGGGCACATCTCAATCGTCCAAAATTGTCTTGAAGGGTTAGACTTTCTTAAAAGACTCTTCTCGAGAAAAAAACTACTCTTTCCGGGAAGAATATTTTAAAAATCTAAACCATTGACTACTAAACAGATAGTCCAGATGTGCACTACAAAGTAGTGCGCTACCAGATCCCCAAGTCCTAAATTTGAATGGTGGATAAGAGAAAGATATGGTAGAATTTATACTTGATTTGGTTAGCAGTTTGTATGGGTGATAAAATTGAGTGGATGATGAAAAAATGAACTCCTTCGTTTCAAATTGCTGGTCACTTTTGGGAATTTCAACTTTTTAAGCAGACATACAGTAACTGCATTCAATATGCATTCACGTTAAACAGATTCATTAATTTCCAAAAATGCTCTTATATTTTCAACTTTTGAATGAAATGATGGTTGTTGGTATAAAGGGGTAATTGTTTAAGATTGAATAAATTTTGTTTTGACTTTTTAAAAGAACTAACAATTTGAAGCATTCCAAAATAGTTCAAAGGACAAGCAATTTGGAACGGAGGAGAGTAACAAGTTACTTGCTTATTCTACATTTTCATACCAAGTTTGAAGGTGAGGACGGATAATTGGGTAATTGGGAAGAGGGACTATGGACAGGGTTGAGTGTGGCCATAAATAATCCTACTTCAAAGGGGATCAAATAGTCATAGGGATTAAAAAGTCCAAGTATGTGTGCTTCTTAAACTGTACACCGAATTAATTAGTCCAAATAAGTAGTCAATTCAATTCAATTCAATAATCACGCTAACGAATAGGGAAGGTTGCTCTAGTGCCTTCCCCTATTATTCTCCGACCATTATAAAACAATGATAATTGGATCTAGATAAATATCTTGAGTAAAATATGCTAAAAAAAAGGAAATAAAACACTGTCCAATACATTTTCCATCACATTTTTTTATACTTTTCGATACACTTTTTAAATCTTGAAGACAATCCATTGGGCTGATTGTAACATTTTGCTTTGATAAAAATTGAACATATGACCAGCCCGTTAATGAGGGCTAATTATTGGGTAATCTAGAGTACCATGTGATACCCCCACAGAAGATCGTCACTACATTATTTGGGTCACTCCTTATTTCTCATCCACTTAACAAAAAGTGTGTAAAAATTGTCCCTACCGAATGATCGGACATTATGCAAATGTTGCCACGTGGTATTCCGGGAGCGTTGAATAATAACTGGTTAATGAGGTAATACAGAACCCTCCCCATAAATTTCTAAAATCCAAATGATGGACATAATCACTAGCTATTTTCCGTCCTTCTATTCTACTCCAAACCCAAATTCTCCAAGTCATTAGTTCACTCGGTAAATGCTATAGTAAACCCCTCAATTTGGGTTTATACTGTCTGCACATTCTTGAATCGCCTTGAGTTAATTACATTTTGCGTAAAAAAATACAAAATGTTAATCTTCAACTTATGAGTTAGTATCTTATAAATTTGTAAGATTGCTCATAAATTCCCACAACATCAACTTTGAATTCGTGATTTTTATATGTTATTAGTTTTCGTCTGAGTTCTATGACTTTCAAAGCAAAATGCTATGAATTTCTATGTAAATATTGCGAATCGTTACATAGAAGTTGTTAATTAGCTTGTATGTAAAATATTATCGAGTATTTAAACGTAATATTCATGAGGATTAATTAGGGGCGTAAATGATGGAACATTATTACCAGGGCAATCAGTTCTGGGTTGTTAGCAGGATTTGGACAATGTTGTGGAATGAGCCCGCCCAAGCATCCCTGTTGGTGAGAAAAGAAGAAAGGTTGAAGATGTTCTTCACTGTTGCTGGGATTGATGAATGCTCATACTCTGAGGTGGCCATAGGCACTCCATATATTGGGTCCATGGACAACTGCAATTTCATAAAAAACATTTAACTCAGACCAATTCATTGAAAAATACTGATAAGCCACATAAGTTTTTAGGCCAAAACACCCCTTAATAATGATATATAACATGTAAAAGACCAAAAAAACATTGCAAAATAGATGGCACAAAACGAAGAGGGGATAATATTCATATACTTACCGGTGCCCTTCTCGATCCAAGGTGAGGCCACGATGGTAGGAACCCTAACCCCCAACCTGTCAAAATTGAATAAAAATGGCTCCGGTCCCGTAATACCATCAGGGCTAGGAACCCCGCGCACTGGCGTCGGGACGTGATCAAAGTACCCACCATGTTCATCGTACGTAATGATCATTAGTGATGCAGGACAATATTGGGAAATTCCTTTATTTTTATTTTTATTGCTTTAGAATAAGATTATGATTAGGAATATTTTCGTTCAGGTTAGAATTATTATCTTTCCGTATTCGGTTTAATTTTGATTTTCAATTTTATTAGGATTCTTAGTCTAGTTGAATTAGGATTTGTTTCTTCTTTAAATAGTTTGAGTCCTAGTTGAATTAGGATTTTCTCTTTCTTTAATTAGTTTGAGTCCTAGTTGAATTAGGATTTGCTTATTATAAATAGGGATGTAACCTTTCATAACAATTCATTCAACTATCAATAATATTTCTAGAGTTCTCTCTATTTTCCTTGTGCGCAAGGTTGCTTATCTTTTTCTTGTGGATTCAAGAACCCGTCTGTTAGAGCGGAAATAGACTAGATATCGTTCTAGTAGACGAATGAGTGACTAGATATCGTTCTAGTAGACGAATTGGTTAGATCTCGTTCTAACAGACGGGTTCTTGAATCCACAAGAAAAAGATAAGCAACCTTGCGCACAAGGAAAATAGAGAGAACTCTAGAAATATTATTGATAGTTGAATGAATTGTTATGAAAGGTTACATCCCTATTTATAATAAACAAATCCTAATTCAACTAGGACTCAAACTAATTAAAGAAAGAGAAAATCCTAATTCAACTAGGACTCAAACTATTTAAAGAAGAAACAAATCCTAATTCAACTAGACTAAGAATCCTAATAAAATTGAAAATCAAAATTAAATCGAATACGGAAAGATAATAATTCTAACCTGAACGAAAATATTCCTAATCATAATCTTATTCTAAAGCAATAAAAATAAAAATAAAGGAATTTCCCAATATTGTCCTGCATCAATTAGAGTCTCGTCCCACTGCGGGTTCGCCCTCAGCGTCTCGTATACCTCCTTTATGAACATCTGCCCGTTGTACATGTCGTGCGATGGATGGTCGTCGTTCACCGGAAACAACTTAGTGTCCAAGTACCGCTGCTCCACCACCGTGTAGTTTGGCAACTTCCCGTTTGCCGCATCACTCTTGAACGAAATATCGTATTGATGGAAGTTGCCTATGTACTTGAGCTTCCTTAGATTGCGGTAAAGCAGGGTCGCCGGGATACTTTGGTAGTATATTCCGAAGGACAATCCCGCCGATTCGACGTTTTCAAAAATTGTTCGTTGTGGGTAGCTGTCGATTTTTGACGAGGTTATTACTCGTATATTTAAGTTAATGCCTGAAAAAAAAAATATTAAAATTCTGCACAAAAAAATGTTAGACAAATAATTTGAAACCAAATGAATACAAATTCCACGTTTTGGTACTTATGAATTCAGAACATTTAGACATAAGTTCAAAACACTAACCATTTCATAACAATTATATTTATGACTTTTTAAAGTATCTACGGTATGATAAAACTCAAAACTGAAGTTGAAAACCAAACCAAATCGATCCTTATGTCCCCATTGATTGAGGTCTGCTACATGAATCTTTTTTTCTATTGAGCTCTATCAAGGGCTAGTTATTTATTTTCATTTTGGGTCTTCTACTCCCAAAGCATTACTAAAAATTAAATACTAAATATTGAATGCGGAATTTTTTTTTTTTAAGTTAAAAAGCCGCTCGATTTCATATTAATGGCTAAATTAAAACTACTCTTTTGATATAATGATAAATGAATTTGATTAACTTATTTGTCATTATTCTTTTTTAGTGTTATTACGGAATCATGTGTTGGTGGTCCGACTGGTGGAGAAATGGTGGTAACAGTGGTTGTGGTGGCAGCTGTTAGTATGGTGTAGTGCAATGACTGCGACTATCATAGAGAGTTAGCAGTGTGTGGACGGTCGACCTCCCACGCCGGTGGTATGTTTTGTTTGAAAATAGAGTCGTCACCCGGGTTTTTGGAATTTAGGACCCGAGAAACCATTTTGAAAATTGATTGAGGAAAACAATTGAAAAACCAGAGATTCGTTTTGGATCCGGGAGCCAGGTTACGAACGGGGATGGGTTTTAATGCACCCCGTTCGCCTGATTAAAAATCAGTCTTTACTAAACATTTGTGGCATTTTTAGAAAATATTTTGATGCCGAACTTTATTCAAATGAACAGTTTATCAAGCAAAGCAAACGATAATAATGAAAATAAGTAAACAATAATGCTAATTATAACAACAAACAAACTGATCAATCAAGGATTCAAACTGCTGTACAGGAGAGTTAATTCAAAGTTTCTGGTTTTGCAAAAGAGTGTCGTGTGGCATACTGAGTGTACCGTATAATACATAAAGTGTGTCGTGCAGCACTGTTTATCATTTGAACGGTCGAATTTTCAAAAGAATGCCGTACGGCACTCCAAGTGTACCGTGCGGTACAGGAAGAGTGCCGTGCAGCAATGTTTACTTCCCAACAGTTTGAAATTTTGATTTTTCGAAATGATTAAATATAAACACATACAAGGCATGAAATATAGTTAAAAACAAACTATTTTGAATGGGAAAATGACACGTTTAAATAGGAAATATTCCTCCTCACAAAATTACTCCGTTCGGGGCAAGATTTTCCTCGTACGACGCAACCGGGAGGATTATAAACAAGACGGCTTTTACTATAACATGAGCGTACCGAATGCGGAGATGATATTGATCATCATCCCACATCCGGGATCCCTCCCCTCAGGGCACCAAGTTACGAAATTGGTGAAACGGGATTATACCTCGGTTCGGAACCCACGGATTGAAACTCTTTAGAACTCCTTGAACACAGCTTAAACCTCTTCTGGACTCTAACTCCTCCTTGGTGAAGCAAGGAAGATGATTGATGACTTGAACCTGGACAAATTCTTGGACAACAACTTTACGGCTTTGGTACCGAAAACAGGGGGTTGAACTTTTGATTGGGTTTTCTTTGGAAGAAAGAATTAGATTGTTTTCTGGAGATTGAAGGTAGCAATGAGGGTAATTTATGGTAGTGAGGGTGTGTTGACAAAGTTTATGGGTATAATTTCATGGTTTTCTTTCGTAATTTTTTCATGTTTTTCATCCGAATTTGGGTCGGAATTTATAGCCGTAGGGTGAACTTGGCTCCCAAGTTTGCTTGATGCTCACTCATGGTGATGATGGCTAGGAGGTAGCCTTTCATCCTCACACGAAATAATGATCAGCAGGGGAACGATTTTGTCAACATTTGAGCTGCTGGGAACTCTGCAAAAGTTGTTTGACAAATGACAGTGCCGTACGGCACACAAACTGTGCCGTGCGGCACTCCTCAACCGCCAAAATTTAAAAAGCTGTCGTACGTGACTTGAGCTGTGCCGTGCGTGAGAGATGAGTACCGTACGGTACTGTTGACTTGAAGATTTTCAATCCGAGAGTTTTTCCGGGTATTTCTTTTCATCATCGGGGATAAAAATGTACGTGAATGTCTCATTTTGGGGTGTCTACACAGTGCAATAGATGATAGTAGTGAGTTGTTGCGTACGTAGTCGTAGTGGTGAAAAGGGGTGAACGCACTAGTGTAACATGCTGAGGAGATGGAGAGATAGCGGTTGTTGAAGTGGAGGTGGTGGTGTTAGAGAGGTGGTGATGCTTGAGAGATTGTGGTGATGCTTGAGTAATGGTGGTGGTAGTTATAGTAATAGTGTCAGTGGAGACGGATAATGTGTTGGAGTAGCTAGTGATGGTGATACTAATTATAGAGATCGTGGAGTGGTGGGGATAGTGATGAAGGCAATGGAGTGCGAATGGTAAATAGCAGAAGTGATGGTTGTGGCAACGATGGTGGTGGATGTTGCAACGGTGGTGGTAATAGCAACAAGGATGAAGAAGTGGTGGTGGTGGTCACATTCGAGATTTGATGGTGGTGGTGGGATAGTGGTCGCGAAAATTCAAAACAAAATATGATCCAAATTTAATAAATGCTTGAAAGAAGTGAAAATTCTGATTTATTTTTTCGTTTTTAATTAACTTTCTCAGGTTTATATTGTTAAAGATAAATACTTTCAAAGGTGATCCGGTGCAGTGCCTACACAAAAAAAAAAAAATAGTTATTTTGTTCTCAGTTAATATTTTGCAACAAAATAATTACTTTGCAGTATACAAAAATTAGTACGAACCCCTGCTATGCTTGGCAATCGAAAGAAAAAATGAAATAATAATAAAAAAAAATCTTAGGAATGTATGTCCACTACATTTGATTGATCCCTAATTACTAGAGTTTTAAAATTGTGACCCTTCGGGGACATCCGATAAAATTGAAACTTTAAAATTGCAAAAAGAGGAGTACATGAATTTAATATTTTTAGATTAAACCACATGTCACACCAAAACACTCCACCAATACTCTATGGTGTATATTTGATTGTAGCAGAGTCCTTTTTTATTGAACGATCGAGTTGGTGGCTAAAATCTAATGTTACCCTAACGCAAGCTGCTCCGGAATGTTGTTTGTGGCGCCTGCGGAAGTGCCGGAATGCACATAGAGGCGGTTGGGCTGTGTTGAGGCCGGCACAGAAGCGAACCACCGGTCGAACACGACAAACTCTGAAACGAGGGCCTCATAAACGGCAATCTTATCCGGTTCGAACCCATTCATGACATCTTGGGTCATGTTGGGGTTGACCGACTGTGCTTGTTGGGCGAACCCGTTCATGGGGGGCGGGTCAGCGGATGTGTCATTGGATCCAAAGACTTGCTTGCGGATGGCTTGGAAGGAGTGATCCCGGTCCGGGTCGACGTAGTGGGCTGTGTCGTTGAAGTAGTAAAGAGGGCAGTTCGGGTCGGTTGTCGAGAGCGGATTGGATTCGGAGCTGCTAACTCCGTTGATGTTGGCATTGAGCTTCTTTATCCAACCCAACATATGGTCGAAGGACCGGTTTTCCATCACTACAACTACAAGAGCCCGTTTGGATGTAGTACTACGCCCCTGACTAAGCAATCCGGCTTCCCCTCATCCCTCTTCCAAGCCATATCCCTCATTTGGCTGCACTAAAACTCACCCCGACTAATTAATCCGGCATCCCTCTCATCCTCCTTCCCCCTGACTAAATAAAAGCAGGGGGGAGGTGCTTGTATTTAGTTCGGGCAGATTTGGCGAGCCAAATTACACCCTTACCCCCACCACACCCAGGGATGGAGCTAGAGGGGGGTCAGTAGGGGCGGTCGCCCCTGCAAGGGAAAAAAAAAATCTCTAATATTACATAGAAAAAATAAAATTTCCTTAGAATTATATAGGCTCGCCCCTACAAAGTGTTTTGGAAAAAAATTCGCCCATGCATAGTGAAATTCCTGGCTCCGTCCACACCAGAGACAACGTATGAAATGGGGAGAAAACGAAATTTACCTGGTTTGGGGAAGAGGCCAGAAATTAGGGCAGAAACCTTGGAGATTTGGTGTTCTCTTAAAGAAATTATGAAAGATTTGCGGTTTTGGAGTTTATTTTTGGAGAAAATTGAGGTGATCCGTAGGTACAGAGAGAAGCAAGGGGTGGCTATGGCTGTTGATAGAGAGGAGGAAGATGGAGTCTTTTTTTTTTTGTTTTACGTCAAAGTAGATCTAGGTTTTAGAAAACTATACATGGCTACTACTTGTTTGGGCCTGGCAGATTTGGGCCCTTGTATTTATTGATCTAAACATACGGAAGATATATACATATATATGTGGTTTGGAACGTAATATCCGTTTTGGATAAAAAAAAAACATAATATCTTTAAAAAATTTAATGATTTTACTTCATATAAAAATTACTAAAAAATATTATAGCTTCAATTCATTGTTTTCAGATAAACATAATATCTTTTTAAAATTTAATGATTTTACTTCATATATAAATGATTAATTCAAAATTTAAAACACAAGGGCAAATATGTCATTTAACAGTTTTTACACAATCTACCCTCCTTATCCTCCCTTTTTAATCATCCATCCAAACCATGGATTATTTAATCCTCCCTTCTTAACTGTCAAATCAATATGGGTCCACCCTTCTTATTTAATCACCCCGACTATTTTATCCCCCCTTACTATTTAATCCCTCTAAAACTAATACGTCATCCAAACGGCCCGCAATGGTGTTGATTGGAGTGGTTGAGCTGGTAACATGGAGGAGGTTGAGCACAAGTAATAGAAGAGTGAAAATAGTGAATTTGGTTCTTGTGGAGGAAATGGGAGATTTCTTTCTTGTCAACGTGTTGGAGAGAAGGGACGGGGGGAGGTGGTTGTGGTGTTGTGTGGCCAAAGCCATATATATATATATATATATATATATATAGGGTCCACTTCTAGTCAGGGATTACTGACTTTGTTTAAAGTCAGGACCTCACCTTTTCTGATTGAATTTTGATGCTCCGAGCCGTTCAATGTGTTTAGAACATGTTTTTAAGGGTCCACGCGAGGAATCATAAAAAAAAAAATGACCGAGAAGGACTTCATCCGAGCAGCTTTTCATACAAACCGTAGATATATATTTTATGAAAAACTGCTCGTACGAAGCCCTTCCCGGTCATTTTTTTTTTTGATGATTTCTCGCGAGGACTCTTAAAAACATGTTCTAAACACATTGGACGGCTTTGATCATCAAAATTCAATCAAGACATGTGAGGTCCTGACTTTAAACAAAGTCAGGAATCCCTGACTAGAAAATGTTTTTATTTGTCCCTCCGGAACCAGCTCAAGCATCTGGCGAGTAAATGATTATTTTGGCTTAGAGAATCCCCACTTTGACACTTTTAGACACTATATATATATATATATATATATATATATATATATATATATATATATATATATATATATATATATATATATATATATATATATATATATATATAAGTTGGTTGGGAGGGTTGAGGTGTTGAGGTAGTCAGATTTTCACAAGAATAGAAAATGTTTTTATTTGTCCCTCCGGAACAAGCTCAAGCATCTGGCGAGTAAATGGTTATCTTGGGCTTAGAGAATCCCCACTTTGACACTTTTAGACACACTATAATATGACTTTAGGTAACTAATGAGAAAATTCAAATTTTTTTTGGCTCATTTTGACATTGTTAGGGTCATATTTTTAGTGGTTTATTTTCGTGTCGGGTGTAAAAGTGTTGCTAGCTACAGCTTGTACGCTCAAGTGTGTTATGTGGGACCCAGGGAAATTTGAAAGAAGAGAGAGATGGAGGGAAAGGGAGGGAGAGAGGAGAGAATTGAGAAGGACCAACTTGCAACAAGTGAAGTGTAGGAGAGAGACAAGAAGAGAAGTGTGATAAAGGAAGAACAAATTAATATGAGTGGATCTCACTTGAATTATTTTTTAGAACTTCACCAAACATAAAAACACCCCTAAAACTATGAAAGATACCACTTTTTCATTCTCTATATATCTAACAACTTTGTCATGCAAATATGCTGTCATGCCTAAGTTTGCTAGATAAGCGGGCTAGTTGGGTTAGAGAGAGAATGGATAAGCAGGGTGTAACAAAAGTTAACTTTCGACCAACAGCATTGCGGTCTGCCCTACGGGCCCTTAGGCCCGTGCTAGTAGATTCAAAGATGGCCTCTGCTAAAGAATTGTATCAACTAATTCCAGTTAACTCTGTTACCCAAAAGGTAACCCGGGGTGGGGGGGTTGAATAGGGTTGCTAACAATAACGCCCAAATAAAAAAAATTACTAGGCAAAGCAAATAAATAAATAATTTGCACCAACAAAATATAAAGGAATTAAGGAAAGAGATATCACATAGAGATCCATAGTGGTTCGGTCTGAGCTTTGTCCACTGCTCAGCCTAGTCCACTGGCCTAAGGAGTCGCTGTTTTACTAATCCAACAACCAGCTTCTGGTGCCGATTAAACCTTACAACCGCAATGCTAACTTTCCTGAGGAGTTAGCCAAACCGCTAGAGTTTATCTAAAAATACTCAGTTCTGTTGTAGCTTACTGAGAATTTTTCTAACTTTCAATACAACACTGATATGAATTTGTAGTGTGAAAAAATAAATCTCTCTCAAAGAGTAGATACACAGATTTTTGCTCTCAAATGATAATGTGAAAATGAAGTGCTCTGGTATATTGCTCTTGAAAATGATAGCTCTGGTGTGGCTTAGATAATTTTCTTCGTCTGCAGAGTTCTTTTATAGCTTGACGAATTTCGACTGTTTGAATAAATCCGTTGAAGGCAAATCTTCTGGGAGCAAGTTGGATCCTCAAAAAATAAACGTTGAGCCGCATATCTCTTGCAACGATCTTCAGTATTGAAAGAGGTCAGAAATGGTTGACAAAAGGCCTCAAAAAATAGAAACCTGTCAGTGCATGTATTGACTTATGGGCTGAAAAACTTCCACCATTAAAAGGCTTTAATTGGTCCACCAACTTGCAAAACTGTTAGCTACCCGAATGGAAATATGTTACTGGAAAATACGAAATGGGCTAGTGCACTGTGGGGCCATGAGTTAAAGTTTGGAAAGACAATTTCAAGATTGTCTGGTGAATTGATTTTATAAGACCCACGTGGAAACAAACTTTGGATGGAAAGTCTCAATCATAGCAACAATGATTCGGTACAAGTAGTACATCTGTTATACATATGCTCCAAGAGCAAGCAATGAAATTGGCATAACTTGGAGCTGGACAAATGCATTTTAAAAGACAATCATGTGAAAGTTTTACACGAGGGCTAACGGATATTTGTCCAGAAGCATTTAAGAGTTAATTTAGCCAAGTAGAAGATTTTATTAATTTAGTAAATTAAATTTATCAAAGATTTTAAGAAATCAATTTTGTCATAAAATATAATCAAAATCAATTATTTCTAACAAACTTATTTCACCTATTCTTAACTTTACCCAACTACCAGGTAATGAAATAACTGTTTAATATAATTTCTAAAAGCAAGAAAGAAAGAAAAGGTATTTGAATATAAATATGTAATAATGAGGCTTGGGTGATTATTCAAACTATTTATTTAAGACATGTAGGTTAGACAAGTATAGGATGATTAATTGCTCAAGTAAATTTGACTATTAGGATTCATTTGCGATGATTTTTTCAATTAGTTACCCCTATGTGAATAACAGAGATCAACTCAAAATTTGAGGTCGACGGGGAAAAAGATGCTTAAAGCATGTCCAACCATGACTTTAAATACGGGAACATTGAATTTTCTTAAAAAGTTATGCGGCAATTTGGCATATACATATTTGACATGCAATGTAACGCCCTCAAAATTTGGGTTTGTTAATAATGAATACATAAATAATAAATAGGGTTTTACAACAGTAACCCAAAAGAAATTACATAAATCTTCCTGCCAAATACGATCATTCTCTACAGGGTTGACTAGGTTTCTCTACTCCATCGCACAGCCGTCCGTCCCGGCGGTATCCTGCTTTGCTCCATAGGCCTTCAAGCTATGGTACTCCTCCTGTGCATCTCTATAGTCTGGCATAATACGTCAGAGTCGCAGAGCAACATCATGGTATTATGCCAGGGTTCCACAAGTGCAACACTGTGAGCGATAACACCCAGTAGACTACACTACACAATCTCTAACTAGCAATTCTAGAACAATAAGCTCAAAACAGTAATGCAGACTTGTTAACAGTAAAACCATGAAATGCACTGTATGTGTTTATGCGGATCAGAGTAAACATGCGCAATAAAAGTGTCTCACTTCAGTGTCTCGTGTCAGTTTCTCGAAAACAGTAACTCGTATCAGTTTCTCAAAACAGTATCTCGTATCAATTTCCCATTTTTTGCATTCTTCTTCAAATTTCAACCATATCAAACATCTCACACCACTTGAAAGTTATTGGTCCGCTTATGCCTCCTTTCAACTGGCGGTACCAACCTTTCCGCTCAAGGCCCCGATTGTCGTGCATCACCCAACTTAATAACTTGTTTGCACGGTCCGTCCACCCCGCGACTCACACGACATGGTCCCGGCTGTCTTGCATCACCGAACTTAACAGCTTGTTTGCAAGGTCCGTTCACCGTGTGTTGTACACGCTTAGCCCAATCCTTCAAGTTCTCCCCACGGAACTTGGGGTGGTACTTTCGCTGCACTACCGCATCAAATCCATTCTTCCAAGTTCTCTTCGCGGAACTTGAGGTGGCACAAATCCCATTTCATTTCATTTCTTGAAAATTTCATTTCTCATTTCAAAACTCATTTTCATTATCATCTTTATTTTCTCATCAACAGCTATTCAAATTTTCTCATTTCCCATGTCGTAACATATCGTGTACGTGCTCAATGCCATATGCTCAAAATCATGCTCATGCAATATTCCGTAAACTTTTCTCCAAAAATCTTATTTCTCTAATGAAAAATTCTCCACATGAAATCATGCCCTTAAATGCACCAACTTTCTTAAAAATAATATTTTTCTTTCTAAGAAAAATCCCCAAATAAAATCATGCACTTTAATGCACCAACTTTCAAAAATAAAACAGTTACTCCATACATTTTATTACTTATCAAAAATTTAATTTTTTTTTCTCTCTTTTTTCTTTTACAACTCCACTTATTTCTTTTAGAAAAGAAATAACATTAGAAAACTCTCTTTTTCTAGCTGTTTCTTCTAAAAAGACTTTTTTTCTAGAAATTTCATGTCCAAAAGATTTAACCCACTTTTGTCATAAAACTTTCTCACCAAAAATAAAACTTAAACAAGTAATAAAAATCTTCTTTTTTAAAAAAAATCTAATTTCTCGAAAAAAAGTTACTTTCTAATTTTCTAGAAACTTTCTTTTCCCAAGAGACTTTGAGAAAATCTTTCTTTTCATTTTGAGAAATAGTTTTTAAGCAACTCTTAAAATTTTCTTTTCATTGCAACAACATACTTATTTTTAAAGAAATATACTACCAATTATTTAGTAGAAAATTTCTAGTAAAATAAATACTAATCCTTTCTCTACAAAAATTATAAGAAGAACCATTTAAAAAGTAAATCCTTTTCCAAGCATAATCACCTTGCTAATTTTAAGAAGAACCATTTAATTAGTAACTCAGTCTACTTCCATTAACTAGTCCTTCCAAGAAAAATTAATAATTAGAAACTTTCTCGAGACTTGTATAAAACAATTTCATCTTTTAATTTCTTCTAATCAACGTAATCTCCTTAAAACCAACTTCTAATTCCATGAAGAAACATTCTAAGGCCTTGTTCTCCAATAGATTTTAGCTACATTTTATGAAAATCTCATAAAATGAACATTTTATGGAGGGGTGATAAAATAGAGTTGTTTTCCCAACTGATAAAATGTAGTTGTTTTCCTATAGATTTTAGGAGGATTTTATGAAAATCTCATAAAATCACTTTTACATTTTATGTGTTGAGATTGGAGTGTCATAAAATGTGAGATTTTATGAAACAAATATCTGTTGAAGAACGAAGCCTTTAGAAATTAATTAGAACCTCTAACTTCTTTTCAACATGAAATCCTCTCTGTAAAACTTTCTTGGAGACTTAGTACCATAATACATGCATAAATTAACTCAAACAAACTTCAAATCCAAGCTTAGAAAACTAATTAGAATTAACTAATTGACCTAGAATAAACTAATTAGAGAGATGGTTTAGTAAACTACCTTGATTTCCGGGTGTAAACCGGAAGCCGATTAGCAATCCTTGGTGTGGAGGCTTCTTAATCTACTTAACCTTCTTACTAATTAACTTAGTAAGAAGTTAATTAAGGGTTAAATAAGTTGACTAAGCGGTGGTTAGAAGTAGGCTTTGTGTTGGGAATAAGGAGACATACATATATGGAAAGTGTATAGGTGGTCCTTTTGGACAACAAGGGTAGGCTTTTATAGCAAAATGTGGCATCCCTCTCTCCCCTTAAAACTTTCGGAACACACACACACCCCTTATGGCCGGACCACTCCATGTGGGAGTGATAAATGTGTGCTTTGAATAGCACATGGGAAGTACACATGTAGTTACACCTTCCATCCTAGGTTTTAGGCTAGGTCCTAGGCTATGTGCTTTGCAAGTAAAGAGGGAATCTTGGGAAACAATTGGGAAAGCAACGTGGGAAACAAGGGTGGGGAAAAATATGCCTCTTGTTGTGTAGAATTTTGCATGGTCACCTTTGTAATGGAGTGTTTTTAGGGACTTATGCAGACAATGGTGCATGTGCTTGCAAGATTTACCTAAGGATAGCTTCTATAGGCTTCATATAGGAAGAATATTCTTCCTTAAAACATGGAACCATGTTTTATGGGACCTTGGAGGCCAAGTTTTCTAGTCTAGTGTAGGCATAGGCTTGTAGCATGTGAACATATACAAGTATTGTGTGTGTATGTATAGGCTTCTCCTAAAATAGCAAGGCTTGTTCCAACTAGTTTTGGGTACAAAACTTAGCTTGTAGGGCTTTCCCTCATTCATCCCCTATGCTTGCTCAAGTGTACAAGCAATACCTCTTGCATGTGCAATAGTAATTGCACAATACACATGCACACACTCCACTCTCTCTCTCTCTCTCTCTCTCTCTCTCTCTCTCTCTACCCGATCTCTCTCTCTCTCTCTCTCTCTCTCTTGGTCAATGATACCAAGTTCCAAAGCATGTAAGTGGGGTACTTTAGTAAGTACCGATTTGGTTGGGAGTTATAAAGATGGTGGTTGGGGTAGGTTCAGGCATTAAGAACGAGCTTCAGATGTTTTGACTGTGTAATGGGTGTGTTACTCGGTCTCGTACGCTTGCGTGCATGGCCTGAAAACTAATTATTCGAATTAAAAAGAATTTTTATTAATAATTTATAAGGAAAATAAATCATTTATTAGGAAATAAAAAAAAATTATTGAATTATTAAACGAAATTTTTATTGCCAAAAATTTCGGTCGTTACATGCATCTTATAAGAATGCACATTCTAATCAATATTATCTCAAACATATTATCATAGTAAAATTTACTTTTAATATTTTTGCCACGTTTTACTTTACCAAGTTTTGCACAATATTTTTTTTTTTTTTTGAAAGGCACAGTATTGTTAGTTTCACATGATAATTAAAATAATCAAACAAAAAGATTTGGCATTTACTTTTGCACCTGGTAAATTTGATATGAGAAAAGTGATGCTAAATGACACTTAACACATTTGACACTTTCATTCCATTGTCAATTCTTCCACTTGATAGACTATCAAATATAATTGGCATCGTTTGTAGGAGATACTTTTATTCTCCTATATTGAATAATGGGGATAATAAGTACTCATTGCAAACAAGATTATTTACATTTGAATCGGTCTTTAATTCTTCTATATATGCTGCACTTGTTTGTGCTCTTACATGTTCCTTGTTAGTAGTTTACTGTATTTTACCAACATTGCGACGGGTATCGCAAATTAAAAATATTTTCATACTCAAACGAGATAATTAGCATTTTATAAATTTTTATAAAAAATCAAAATTTGCACTTTCTTCTTTACAATATGTTGGGATTCCATCCCGTGTGGGCCATTGGACTTAGGCCCGGTTGGGCGGAGCTAGGGTTTATTGATGTACTCTATATAACTCGGATATGTCTTGTATTATTTTGTGTGACAAAAGTGAGAGAGGTAGAGAGTTTGAGAGAGATATACGAGTGAACTGGTGAGTTTCATTATTATGAGATTGTGAGCAAGAGTGTGTAACACAAAGGCTTGGATTTTCTCTGGATTATAGTGAAACCCCCCTCCTCGTGGATGTAGGTCCGATTTGGCCGAACCACTTAAATTGGTGTGTTTGCTTTCTCTTGATTTTACTGTTTTCTGTGCGTGTGGTGCGTTTCTTGGGCATAACAAGTGGTATCAGAGCTTTGGTTGAAGCACCGGAGAGCGCAGAGCAGTCGGATAATCACTCGGAGGACAGAGCTCGAACAGTTTGAATGGCGGAGCGTGGAGGCGAGTGGCTGATCGGTTTGTGCTAGGACAAAAAGTGATCGGATCAAAGCTTACAATCTCCCCCTTTGGCACTTCAATGACAAAATAAAATACACGCAATGAAGTACCTATCCACTAAACACTTGTGAGACAGCACCTGTAAAAGACATCAAAACAACTCACAAGACAACCATTAGCATTAGAATAACTTGTTCTCCCCCTTTTTGTCATAGAAGCACAAAGGAATGCTGTCCACAAAGAATAAAACAAAAATACATCGCTTGGTAAAGAACTCATAACAACCAGGATGAACAAACAGATTTACTAGATATTCCAATGAGCACTAAATATAATTCATGTGTGTTCCATAATAGCAACTAAGATAAACGAAAGCCAGACACGGCTAACAAAATAATTGAAATAACATGCCAAATGAGTCCAAAACATAAGAAAACTACAGTAGCGGCAATTGAATGAACTAGAACTAGCCACTAACCGGTACTAGTGCAAAAACTAGATAAAGTCATATAAAACTAAATTAACCAGAGTTAAACCCAGGGTACTAATTGAAGAACAGCCTTACAGAGGTCATAAACCCATAGAACCAACATGGAGTTGTTGAACAGTTTGCCACTGATGCATCTCCTCCTCATGACGAATTGGAGACGCTCGAATTTCAGCAAGCAATGCATCTTGACCAGCCATTCGTTTGGTGAGAATAACAAGCTGTTCACCTTGCTCTTTCTATAAAGCTTCTAAACGCTGATCACCAGCGATTGAAGCAGTACCATCCTCATGTGGTTTTGCCTCCTCATCATCAGAAGCGGGCTCATCATCCTCACTAACCATGGTAGAATGAGCTGCACTAAAGGTGTGAGATATTGTTGCAATAGGACTCACAACCTCAGGTGAAAAATCGATGTGCTCACCAAATATAGGGTGAATACCCAAAGTAGTAGTCAAATAAGATGTGAGAACAACAGCATATGGAAGTGTAGCCTTACGTGGGAACCC
Source organism: Vaccinium darrowii (assembly GCA_020921065.1). Classification (NCBI taxonomy): domain Eukaryota; kingdom Viridiplantae; phylum Streptophyta; class Magnoliopsida; order Ericales; family Ericaceae; genus Vaccinium; species Vaccinium darrowii. The sequence goes on from CM037156.1 coordinate 9,832,070, forward strand.
CTTTGGCTGAAAACGTGGAATACGTTGGAATGCAATACGACACCAATCCACGGGATTACCCTTACCAATTTGTTGTAGTAAATTACCACAAGACGCAGAGATAGATGACGACTTGGAACTCGGCTAAACAAAGGCTCACATAAATAGGTTTAACAACCAATAATTATCTAGGAGATCCGCTTGATTAAGATGATTATTTACCCAAACACAATCATGTCATGTCATAGTTAATTCCCTAATCATGTCATAGTTAATTAACCCATTCAAAGCAGCAAGATTATCCTAACTCTGTGTATGAACCCATTGAACAACATCATAGTCCACTAAAGAGGAGATATCTAGTGGACGCTCAACAATGAACCCATTGAACAACATCATAGTCCTCTAAAAATGAGATATCTAGTGGACGCTCACCAATCACAGATCGGTTCTTAAAAGAGCAAAATTTTTGTTTAGCCTTAGAAGAAGGAAATTGACGAATAAGACTATTATTACCACGACGACAGTCCCCCTTAGCACCACGTCTCACTTGACCATACCGACCAGCCAGAGTCTCATGAACACCCCCAATCTCAGAACTTAGAACTCCCTTTCGTGTCGACGAGGACGTTCGGCCATTGCTTGAAAATATCGAGGCAATCAAAAATCACACAAAACACAACCAAAAAATCAAAACCCAGTCTGAAAAATCAAGATAAATACCGAAACCTAGAAGAGAGGAGTAGAGAGAGAGTGATGGAGACAAAGTAGATACCTCGAATTGGAAGGAAAAGGAGGAAAAAAAATGATAGGGCATTACTGCTCGGTTGCCCCCAGACGTGAAAAAGACTAAGCCTAGATTTGGTGACTCTTGAAAAGGGCATAAACAAAGACAGTGGAAGCAAAGAGTTTGGGAAAGGAAATAATTACAGGGGTCATACATTCCAAGGAGCATAATGGCAATGTTCATCTCTTGAATGGCCGGCCAGGAGAAGACTTCAATTTTTGGAGGGAATACATTCCTTCGTCTAAACCATATTGAGCCATGTGCTGACGGAAACATAAACTACTGATTACAAATTTATTTATTTTTTCAGGTTTGAACTTTGGTTTGAATTTCAAATGTGGGCTTTTTTTACCTTTTTGGTCCCCAATGTATGAACTAGTGGCCAATTTGCTCCCCAATGTATGAAAGTGGCCAATTGAATCCCCAATGTTTAAAATGTTGGTCGATTTAGTCCCGAGCCCTAACTCTGTTGACTTACTTCGTCAAAATGGAGGGCATTTGCGTATTTTACCTCTCACCCCATAGCCTACCTCTTCTAATACAGATGAAAGAAAATACTGATCGTATTTTACAATCATATTAGTATTTTGGGGAAGGAGAAGTAAACCCTATGATTGTATCTAAAGTTGATCGTGTTTGAACTCGAAATAGAGATCTTGTTTCGAGTGGATCAAGAATGGAGCATGATCAATGTCAAGGGAAATGGAATGACGAATGCAGAGCTATTTGTTTACCCTATTTGTTTATTACATATCTGTATCTTTATATATAATATGTACAAGGTTAACCCTTTTTGAAGAGAAGTGGTTTATCCTATTTGTTTACCCTAATTATTTACACACACACACACACACACACACACACACACACATATATATATATATATATAATCACTAAGAAAAAATGGTCGGGAAGGGCTTGATCTGAGCAGTTTTTGATAAAACTGTGCAAATATAGTTTTTATTAAAAACTACTTGGATCAAATCTTTGCCGGTCATTTATTTTGACGATTGCTCGCTTGGACCCTTAAAAACACATTCTAAACACATTGGACTGTTCGGATCATCCAAATTCAATCGGGAAACGTGAGGTCCTGACTTTAAGCAAAGTTAGGGATCCCTGACTAGAAGCATATGTGTGTCTGTGTGGATCTAAATTTTTGTGGATCTAAGTGGTGGACCACCATTTTGCTGTGTGGATGTATTTTTTTGTTAAAGAATGGATTTTTCTACCTTTTTAATGTACCAAAAATTCTGGAACCCATTCACATGTGTATCTGTGTAGTGGACCACCATTTTATCGTGTTTTGGGTATCCTCTGAATTGTTTAGGCTTTGTATGCAGGGCCATGCAGGAACCCACCTTACTTTTCTATTCAAGTGTATCATGGGGGTACATTTTCTCTGAGCCCACGAAGGTTTACATTGGCGACAAAGTTCAAACTGTCCATGGGCTGGACATAGAGTACATTTCATTGCTACAATTGGAGGCTATGGCCCAACAACTTAGGTATGTTAACTATGTGAACTTTTATAGTACAATCTCTGGGTATAGTTTGGATGATGGTCTTGTACCCATTACAAATGACAAACAAGTTCAAGATATGCTAAACTTTATGGACCATAGGAGGATTGTTGTCATGTATTTAGAGTAGTTAGGAGGAGTTAAAACTAATCCAACTATGCAACCTGACTTTGATTTGGGCTCTTCCAATTTTCCAATTGAGATAGGGCTAAATGATGTCATTGTTATGCCCAATATTGGAGATGTTCAAATTGGTGTAAATGTTGATGATAGTCAAATTGATGCTAATGTTGATGACAGTGTAGTAGTGGATATAAATGGTGATTTAGTCTATATAGATGAAGGAGTAGAGGATGTGGTGGAAGATGATTCTTCCACTGATGATGATATTTACTATAGTGACCATTCTTATGTAAAAGAAGATAATGATGGGATATATGAAACTTATGTAGTTGAGCATGAAGAATTTGTGGGGGTGAGGGAAAGCAATGAAGAAGAACAGCAGGTTGGGGTGGAAGGTGGTGAGATTTTATTGAGTGATGATGATGCAAAATATAATTCAGACAACAGCTATTACACACCTCAACTAATGAAGAAAATAGTGGTCAAGGAAACCCACTTTAGGCATTTTAGGGCTGCGATAGATTTAGAAGACAGACAATTCAAGGTTAGAATGTTATTTAGTACAACTGAGGAGTTCAAATCAACAGTCAAACAACATGCAATCAAGCAACAAAAACCTATGAAGTTAGTGAAGAATGATGAGAGGAAGGTTAGGGCCCAAGTGTATGTGGTTTGTGGGAGAAAATGCCCATTGTCCATGGAACGTGTATGCAACCAAAGTGATGGCTAAGTCAACTTACCAAGTCAGAACCTATAGGAGCAAGCACAAATGTGGGAAAACCTACTCAAACAGAAATGTAACCTCCACAGTCATAGCTAATAGGTGTATGGATGATTTAAGGGTCAATCCAAGGATGCCTATTACTACATTGGAAGAGAGAGTGAGGAAGGAACTTAAGGTTGTAGGATCCAATTATATTAGGAAAAAAGGAAAGCTGGTAAGATGATATATGGTACTGATGTTGAACAATATGGGAGGTTGTGGGACTATATATTGTGAGGAGATTAGGAGGTCCAATCCAGGGTCAATTGTAGTATTAAACACTCTAGTGGATAAAGCAAGTGTCCAACCCAAGTTCAGGAGGTTGTACATATTCTTAGTAGCTGTTAAGAGTGGGTTCGTTAGAGGTTGCAGAAAAATTGTTGGGGTGGATGGTTGTCATTTGAAAGGGGAATACGATGGGCAGCTCCTTATAGCAGTTGGGGTGGATCCAAACAATGCTATGTACCCTATGGCATGGTGTGTAGTGGAGAATGAGAACAAGTATACATGGACATGGTTTATTACATTGTTGAAGCTGGACGTGAATATTACCCAAGACAATGAACATGAGTGGACTTTCATCAATGATAGGCAAAAGGTAATTCTAATCCCGATACTTACTTGCTTTTCTAAATTTGTTCATTTTTATTAATATTTACTTAATATTATTAGTATTGCTCTTTCCAGGATCTACTGAGTCTACTTAATAAAGAATTTGTCCATTCAGAGCATAGGTATTGTGCCAAGCATATACTAACTCCAAAAATAATTCAAAGGGTTGTCACTTGAAAATAGGTTCTGGGCATGTGCTAAGGCATCCCATGTTCCCCTGTTCCATGATGAAATGGAAGATACGAAAAAGGAAGACCCAGAAGCATATGAATGGCTAGCCAAAATTGCCCCAAGGCATTGGAGTAGGTCACACATCAAGGACACTGTCAAATGTGACATGGTGTCCAACAACTTGTGTGAGGCATTCAATAGAGCTATCTTGGAGGCAAGGGACAAGCCAATCATAGAAATGTTAGAGTGGATTAGGTGTTATTTAAGTAAGAGGATGGTGTTTAGGAGAGAGTGGATTGCAAAACGTAGTGATGAGCTACTACCAAATTGTTATACTAAGTTGGAGACATTGAAGGATTGGAGTGCAAGTTCTTCAACTATTTGGTTTGGTGATTTACAATTCTAAGTGAGACAAGTGGTTGGGGGGAACAATACACAATAGACTTGAGTTTGAGATCTTGCAGTTGCACAAGGTGGGACTTGACTAGCATACTTTGTGCCCATGGTATTGCATCAATCCATTAAAGATATCAACGACCAGAAAGTTATATCCATCCTTGCTATTCTAAATCCAGGTACATGAAGGCATATCAACCCTTGATCAAGCCTATTAATGGGTACAAAATGTGGCCCAAATTAATTTCACATTTGTTCTATCTCATAATGAGAGGAGGATGGTGGGAGGACAAAAGAATAAGAGAACTAGGGCACCAAAAGAGTATTTGAATCCAAAAGGCCCAGAGAAGCTGAGAAGGTTAGGACAAAACTCGGTATACTATAGAAGGAGTGGCATTCATGCATGATCAGAACAGAAGAACATGTACCACAGCCTTGCCTGAGGGTACTGAAGATGTAGTTGTGGGACTAAGTGGGAGTGGAAATACAAGGGGAAGAGGAAATGGTAATCAACCAAGTGGGAGAAGACATGGCAGTCAACCAATTGGGAGAGAAAATGACAACCAAGCAAGGGGCAAGGGAAATGTCAGTTTTAGAAGGGCCAGGGAAATGTAGCTTTTGCAAGGGGCATGGACAATGTCAATCAATCAAGGGGCAAGGGCAATGGTGTTAGGATGAGGGGTGGAGGAGTTAGAGTGCAAGTAAGGGGTAGGCCACTAGTGTTAGGATGAGGGGTGGAGGAGTTGGAGTACAGCCAAGGGGCAGGGCCACTGGTGTTAGGATGTGGGGTGGAGGAGTTGGAGTACAACCAAGGGGCAGACATGTTGGAGTGCAAGCAAGGGGCAGGGGAGTTGGAGTATTGCAACCAAGCTAGGTATAATGTATTTTATTGTAAACTCTTAATGACCAGTCAGTAAACAATGGCTAGTGAGTTTAAGCAGTCAGTTTAAGCACTCCATGAAACGCTTCTTTTTCCTGTGAATTGTTGCATCTTATAATGTAGAAGTTTGTTTTTTGCTGTTGCTAGATGATGTCACTTTTGAGTTTCACCACTGGGGTATCTAATGGACAATGAACTTGTTGTAGGTTATTGTTCCTTCTAACTATGCACAAGCCACTCAGGGATCACAAGTCTCAAACATCAATACAATCACAAATTAGAAAAGTGGGAGTAGGTATGGTAATTCCAACAAGTTGCATGAAGTCCAGGAGATTAGATTGGTACGTATGTGACTGATTGAAGTCTTATGTGACTTCTTTGTTTTTTGTGTATTCTCTTTGTTTATGTCACTGGAAATGTAGTTGTGGTTGTGAAGTCATATGTGACTTCTTTTTGTAAAGTCTTCTGGGACTGGATGATTTAGTGTTTGTTCTTATTCTGGCATAGTTGTTATTCTAGCAGTATCCATAGCCAATTCTTTTATTAATGGATACATTCCTATGTAATGCAATATTAAGCAATGTTATGCTATGTGAATCCAAGTAGTTTGTTTGTTGCTACTGGCTATTAGGATACATTTCAATTTGGATTCAATTTGTTTGTTGTTGTTGGCTGTTAGGATACATTACAAGTTTGTTTCCTACCTATGTGTGAATCCAAGTATGTTTGTTGATGTTCGGTTTGTTTGTTGATGGCGGTATCCTAGGGCCAGAATTGTTGATGTTATGCACTGTTAGTGTGACAGAATGGGAGGAAATAGGGCCACTAGGGGCTTTTCATTACATGACTGGGGTTACATTACATGCCATCAAACCCACTACTTCCATAGGTGTATAAAACATAAACCATATTCGCCACAAAAGAACACCCATAGCCTTCCACAAAACAAAACCCACTTTGTCCTCTTTCAGCAAAACCCAACTGCCTTACATACTTATTTGTACCCCCAACTGCAGAGCACAACAAACCCGAACATACACCAGGATAGGGCACATGCAACTTTCAGGTACATGATGTTCTTCCTTAGAATTTTTTTGTCAACTTCGTGCCTCCTCATCTAACGGAGCAATCCAGGAATGACAACTCTTGATCTCTCACACATAAGGGGATCAATCCAAATGAAATAGCCACATGCACAAAAAAAAATATAACATTGAAGATGATAGCAAGGGAAAGAGTAGTTGAATGAGAAAGAACCCAGTTACCCTATAGCTTTCACATCCAATGAACCTCCTTCCTAGGTTCCTATCTGTCCAAGATGTCGTGATCTTCCCAAACTTATTGCAATAGCAGATATGTGGTGCATCCATCCCCTCTTGCCTCAACCACCACCACCACCCCTCGCGCATCAACTTTTTGTGCTTTGTTTTTTTTAAGGAGGTTTTACATTGGTTATACAGAATGGAGGGGAGAGAGACAATTTGGCAGGATATTTCCCTCCAAAGAGGTGGGTAGGGTAAGGGGTGAGAGGTAAAATACCCAAATGCCCTCCACTTTGACGGAGGAAGTGGACGGAGTTAGGGATGGGGACTAAATCGACCAACATTTTAAACATTGGGGATTCAATTGGCCACTCGCCCAAATATTGGGGACCAAAAAGGTAAATAAGCCATCCAAATATGCTAGAGGAAATGGAGAAGGAGACTGCTACTCTTTTCTTTTTGAGTATGTACTCTTGGTTTTTATTGCAATCAGGTGCTGGTTTTGTTTAGTCTTGTTATTCTGGTTTTGTGTTTTTGGGTGCCGGTTTCTAGTCACACCACTATTCTTTTTCGTTAACAGTTAGGATTTTTTATTTTTATTTTTTGAAATAGCCAGGTGCCAAGTGTGAGTGTATAATGTGTATAGTATTTTAGCTTCATCACAAATCTTTTTCATTCACTGTAAGTCTTTTTTGTTTTTTTGAATAATCACATGGACCACATTTGAAAATTACGTGAGTTATCCTTAATGCATAAGTAGAATAAACGCAAAGTTTCTCACTTATACAGTAAGAAAGGTATGAGGCATCGTAAATATGGTAATTAAATGTGGTTTTAGCATAGCTAGTTTTCTTTATAACCGGATGTCAAAGTATGACTATGTTACATATAGCATCTTTAGCTAAACAACAAATCTTTTTTATTTCTAATGGTATACTTTAAACATATGTAAATGTATGTGGTGTGTTTTTTTTTAAACATTTCCTCAAGACACACCACTCTTGATTTCTCTTACGGTTATCAATTTTTTACACATTTTGACCGGTAGGTTTCACAATTTGTTGTTCATTAACACCCATTTTCTTTGCAACATTCCCTGCCTTGAAAAAGCTCTTTACTACATCTTTCATGTACTCGTACCCTTGCTTTACGGTCCATTTTCTGATTTCATCAGAAAAATTGGTGAGAATGCCTTCTCCTTTTAGCATTGTTGTGAGTTGCACTAGCTCCTGCTGGAATTCAGTGAGTTTGGCATCTTCGTTGGCCTCGGTTTCCCTGGTCCGAACTGGAGTTGGGAGTTGCATTGAAATAGCAAACAAAGCAACATAAACTACTGATTAGACAATGTTTTTCAGCTATGGAATCTGTTTTTTATTTCATCACACTTAAATTAATAACATCTCGCATAAAATTTAATAATCTTAATCTTGAATTCATAGTTTTGTTATTCCCTCCGTCCCACAACTTTGATCCATCTTTTCTTTTTTACATGTTCAATAATCCTTTACCATTTTGACTAGTCAATGAGATAGAATTGATCCATTTCCTTTTTTGACCTTTATCCAATATTCAAATACAAAAGCGGAGGGAAAAAATGCATTGGAGTATAAAATGTAATCTTGCATTTTAAAAAAAAAAGAATAATTTTTGGAAATTCATACATTTTGAAGTACTGTAATGACTATTCTTTCTTTAAAAATTGAGTTCCCAAGGAGGGAGTATAAGATTCAATGGTATTTGCACATAATTCGTAACATTAACTTAGAATTCACCCATTTTTGTCTTTTATTAGTTTTCGCTTGATATTATGAATTTATATTCAAGTACTACGAATAATTATAGAATATTCAATAGAGTGAATACCGTACGCGAAGAAATAGCGTTATCTGGGGTTGTATTTTTCCAAGTTTTTGAATGAAAATCACGAGGATTAATTGATGAACATTACCAGGGCAATCAGTTCTGGGTTCTTTCAGGATTTGGACAATGTTGTGGAATGACCCAGCCCAAGCATCCCTGTTGCTGAGAAAAGAACGAAGGTTGAAGATGTTCTTCACTGTTGCTGGGATTGACGAATGCTCATACTCTGAGGTGGCCATAGGCACTCCATTGGGTCCATGGACAACTGCAAGTTCATAAAAATATTTAACTCAAACCAATTCATTGAAAAGTACTTTTTGTTGAAACAAACACAACCTTATAGTAACACATTATTACAGGGATGGAGCCGCGGGCCAATAGGGGCGGTCACCCCTGCCAAAAAAAAAAAAACTCTAGTATTATATAGAAAAAAATTCTAAAATTTTCCTATGAATTATATAGGCACCTACATAACGAAATTCCTGACTCTGATGTCCCTGACAATATACATGCCTCCAAAGCTACTAATCAGACCTAGTTAATTCTATGTAGTATTTGTATAGCTTTAGCTATTTATTTTTTCATTGATGGTTTGTAGTTTTTTTTTTTTTTTCCCGGGGGTATGTCTTGGTTTTTTATTACATTGAACCCTTGGTTTTTTATTTTATTTTTTTGCTCAGGGAATATAGTAATCTCTGAAAAGATTACAAACATTAAACAGGTTAGGGATGGCAACAGGTAGGGTATGGATCAGAGGACCCTATTCCATATCTGATCCCCGATTGGAGGGTCTTTCACCATCCCTGCTCCCATCCCCATTAGGGATATTAATTAAATAAAGAACCAAACCCACCTTCCGATGGAGATCGGGGTTTCCCCGACTATACCCATATCCAAGCAAAAAAAATAAAGAAGTTAAGATGAAAATAAATTGATATTTATATTTTGAAATATAATCTTAATTGATAAATAGTCTATGATAGGAAATAATTGATAAAATTTGCTAATTAAAGAGGTAATTGTTTACATATATAACTACATATATAACTGTATTTAAGTTCTTAGCACACAAAATAGGGCCTCACATGTGCTTAGGTATACACTTTAGCAAACATTTTTTAGGTAGTTTACTAGGGATGCTCTTATTACAGCTTAATCATAATTCTACAGTTAAGGTAAAGACTTCAAGGTTGGAGCATAAATACTCTCTCACTTGCTGGTAGAGCTACTTTAGTGTAGCATGTCATTTCCACTAACCCTAGCTACTTGATGCAGACTATGGAAATCCTTAGGATGTCTGTGATAAGCTTGACAAGTTGAAAAGGAATTTTTTGTGGGGGATACTGCTTGTAGGAAGAAAATCTACCTTGTCAATTGAAACCAGGTTTGTTGTAATTAAAAAACAAGGATAAAGGGGGGCGGATCTAAAAAGAGCTAAAACTCAAAGCCTCGCCTCTCTTACTAAATTAGGTTGGACTATATGAATACCAAGGAAGGGAAGCCTTGGGTGGACATTCTTAAAAAGAAGTACCTGAAAAATCACACGATGGCTTATTGGCCTAGTTCTAGACCTGTTTCTCATACTTTTAGGAGTATTAAGAAAATACACAAAATTACTCAAAAGGGGTCCAAATGGGTTATTGGTAGTGCCACTGACATTGATTTATGGAACGATTGGTGGTGTGGTGATGAGCCTCTAGGCTTAAAATTTCCTGGGACTCATGTTTGTTCTAATCAAAAAGTGAGTGATATCATTGGCTGTAATGGTGCTTGGAATCTTTCTAATATTTCTTCTTTGCTTGATAATGAGACTGTCAATCTGATCCATAGCATTCACCTTACTAACTTTTCTAATGCCCCTGATCAACCAACTTGGTCTGGTTCCCATGATGGTAATTTTTCTGTTTCAGCAGCCTATGAGTTGATTAATAAGGAGAATAATGATTTACAAGGATGGAAATGTTTTTGGAAATTAAAAGTCCCTGCTAAACTAAAAACTTTTGCATGGTTAATTCTCCATAATAAACTCCCTACTAATCAACTCAGAGTGCATAGAGGTATTATCAATATGAATTTGTGTCTGAGGTGCCAAGGTGCAACTAAGGATATAAACCATTTGTGAAGGAATTGCCCAAAAGCCGTTGAGCTTTGGTCTTTCTTTAGTAGTAGCCATTGGTTTAGTGGCAGCTTGGATAGCCCTATTTTGGATTGGATTTCATCACATTTAAAATCGAGACGAATTTCTGGAATAAGACTATATACTCCTTGGAGCACGGTGTTTAACCAGTTCTTTGGCAAATATGAAAAGACCGCAACAACAAGAAAAAAAAAAAAAGAAGTTTTGATAACATTGATCTAGCTGTGACAATGAGTTTCAAGTCCATCCTTTCTTATGCTAGAGAAATTAAAGGGGCTTTCCAATCTACTATCACTAATGGCTCCGGGAACCGGTTCTCATATTTTTGGGTACCACCCCTTGCAGGTTCAATCAAGCTTAATATTGATGGATGCAAATACATTACGAATGAGAAACCTGATTTCGGAGGCTTGTTCTGTGATAAAGATGGGAGGTGGCTGCTTGGCTTCTATGGGAAAATGGTGTCGGAAACGAGCTTGGAAACAAAGATATGGGCAATATACCAAGGGTTGACAATTATTTTTGAGAAAAACAAGACCAAGGTGGACATTGAATCTGACTCAAGCATTGCGGTGAAGCTGGTGAATGAAAGTGCCTCAGAGAATCACCCACAACACAACATTATAAAATGATGCCAAGGCCCTCTTGACACATATTGAAGTGACACTCACTCACACTTATAGAGGTGAAAATGAGTGCGGATCAACTGGCAAAGATGAGTGCAGAACAAAAGAAAGACTTAATTCTTGCTGGTGTTATGCCTATTTCTATTAGGGAGTTTATGATTAGAGATAGCCCTAACCTTAGGTAAGTGCTTGATTAGTTTACGTTTGTATTATTGGGTTTGTAATACTCTTGTGACCACTCGTATGTGGCGTAACTCTATATCGTTCGTTTAGTTCTATAATATACTGACTTATCCAAAAAAATATATATGTTTATTTGCTCCTACTAAAATCTAGGGACAATGCTAGGGGTACCGAAGGTTATCGTATCGAAAATGTACATAACTGGCGGCAAAGTCCATTTTTGAGTCTTACATGAATAATCCAAACCGTTTAATACTTTGAAAATAATTTTTCCAATATTCAGACAAAAAATTAGCTCAATTGGATATGCGTACGTGGGTGATCCAATCTTTCACCTTTTCATTCATAAGTTAACTTAAGATCATGAATTTTGAATGAAAAAGTCAAATATTGGATCACCCATTTACGCATATCCAATTGAGCTTATTTTTTGCATGGACACTAAAAAAATTATTTTAAAATTATTGATTGATTCAGATTATTCGTGCGTGAACGACAAGTAGGTCTTGTGGGACACTGTGTACAATTTCGGTACCATTCCTTCGGTACCCATATCTTTATGACTCGAATTCAAAGGAAATATATAATATAAACTGTCTATAAATAACATATTTTACTACACCACAATTCTATTTCATTCACTATTTAAGATCATGAATTGTGAATGAAAAAGTCAAATATTGGATCACCCATTTACGCATATCCAATTGAGCTTATTTTTTGCATAGACACTAAAAAAATTATTTTAAAATTATTGAATGATTCAGATTATTCGTGCGTGAACGACAAGTAGGTCCTGTGGGACACTGTGTACAATTTTGGTACCATTCCTTCGGTACCCATATCTTTATGACTCGAATTCAAAGGAAATATATAATATAAACTGGCTATAAATAACATATTTTACTACACCACAATTCTGTTTCATTCACTATTGGTGTACTTCAAAGCAGATGTAAATGTGGTGCATTTGTACACATTTCCTCAAGATAAAATGTGATTTCTTTGACGGTCATTGTTTTCTAGGGCTTCGATTGTCTCGTGGTGAGTGAGGGCCTCATTTTCACTATCTGTTCTTTATCACCACCCATTTTCTTAGCAGCAATCCCTGCCTCAAAAAAGCTCTTTACTGCATCTTCCATGTACTTGTTCCCTTCTTTTACTGTCATTTTCCCGATTTTCTCGAGAAGATTAACACGAGTGTCGTCTCCTTTAAGCACCGCTGCAAGTTGCATTAGCTCCTGCTGGAATTCAGTCAGTTTGGCGTCTTCATTGGCCTCAGCATCCCTAATTCGAACCGGAGTCGGGAGTTGCACTGTTGATTGAAAATAGAAAAGCAACAGAAACTACTTGTTAGAAATTCATGTTTAGTTTGGACTCTGTTTTGGACTTCAAACGTGCAAGATAAAAAGAAAAAGGAGACTCCAAAATGAAGTGAATCAAATGGTTGCGTTTTTTCTCTTCAGGTTGGTAAGAAAAACTACATGAACAAGAGAGCTTAAAGGTCATCTGGCGCCTTCCCCTACTCCCCTCAGTTTTTTCCAGGTTTAAGTGATTATACAAGCAGTCAAAAACCACATATTCAGAAGTACAAAATATCAATCGATCCAACAGCCACAAAAACATCTCAATAAAGGACAATCGGCGATCGGCGATAAATAAGCAAACAGCCAAGCATGGCCTTTGACAAGAATAGACCGTGTTACGACTCTTATCGGCTTGTTAATGAGGTAATCTGTGATCCTCTATATGGACATAACATTTATTAAAAAAAAAAATTAAAAAATTTCACAGCAAATGATAAAAACACATTTTGTCATACTTCCATTCCAACCAACACACACATAATCAAAGCCCTAAGTTCACCATGCCTTAAAGTATCGTCCTAATTCATTCATTTTAGTTTTCCTTCATAAATCTACGATGTAGACAAAGTACTAAAAAAAAAAGACGACAAAATCAATTTAGCTTTATCAGCTCACCTTAGCTAAAGCTTTGAACTCTTTCACTTTCTTGGATTAAAATCATAAGGATTGGAAATGGATATGAACATTACCAGGACAATCCGATCTTGGTTGTTTCCGCGTTTGGACTATGCCGTGGAACGACCCAGCCCAAGCATCCCTCTTGGTGAGAAAGGAAGGAAGGTTGAAGATATTCTTCACTGTTGCTGGGATTGATGAATGCTCATACTCTGATGTGGCCATAGGCACTCCATTGGGTCCATGGACAACTGCAGTGCCGTCACTGTCATCTTCAGTTCCAAATAAATAAATGGTATCCAAATATTTCACTCAAACAAGTAAAACTTGAAGTAACACACAACATATCGGATTTCAAACCTTCGTATTTTAGGCAAAAATAATGTTTGTCCGTTCCAATCCATCAATTTTCGTATAGAAGTCTATAACTATAGGGATTTTGGAACCTCTGCTGCCCATTTCCTTGGTTTTTACCCAATAAGTGTACTGACGTATTTATGATGAATGTAGCTTCAGCAAAACGTTTTTATGGCTCGTTAGTGTAGCTCATTTCGCTGAAAGGTTAATGCCATGCTTTTAGTGCATATTGATAAAATAAAATCTGCATTTACCACCTATAATGTTAGGCATGCTTTAAACTGGGCAATCTAATATGACTATAGACCAGCCCCAATTTGATTTGAGCACTATAAGTCATAACGCTCATAACCAGGTTTATAAATAAAGGCCTTTAAGTATCGTAACAGGATTTTGGACCCTCTGATACCCTTATTTACCAATGATATGGCCAATATCTAGCCGTATCACCGATACCGTTACGTTTCCTGATACCGTGATTTAAATTATCTAGCCGCATCACCGATACTGTTACATTTCCCGATACCATTATGTTTCTTGATACCGTGATTTAAAACCTTGCTCATAACCAACGGCACCATTACATTTCCCGATACCGTTACGTTTTCCGATACTGCAATTTAAAACCCGGCTTACAACCAACGGCCCAAAACTACTATGATCCACTCAATTTTTAACGTGGCTATTCTAACGACGAGTTCTATACTATAAACAAGTTCGATCATTACATAAACCCAAAATGAGGCCGGAAATGGCCACCCATGCAGTCCACTGGGCAACTTTCAAGGAAGTTGCATCCTTTTGACTAGTCACCTATCAAGTTCTGGAGAAACGCTCTTGTTTTCTTTTCTTTCTTTTTTTCAGTAAATTTCTCGTTTTCTTCTTCTTCTTCTTCTTCTCCTCCTCATTTCGATGAAGTATAACTAAAAACTCTTTCAGATATTGATTTCTCAATTTTAGTAAGGAGCTCAGTTTCTAAAACTTAACCATAAGCTTGATGAATAAACTCGAGTCATAAAAGAAGACCTCAACAAAGAGAGATTAAAACATCGGGAACAAGTATTTAGTGCTCTTGGGTACTCCACATTACCCCCAACCATTCTAGTAACCAGATACTTATGTGGCTACTTACTACTTAGGAAAATAACCCTACCTTATCTCCTGTCCCACGCCCTAGATCATTAAATAGTTACTAAAGTTATATCACATAAATAGCAAATTTAGGCCTCAATATATTTGTCTTCTCCTTATTTTTCTTTCATCCATCATGATATCAGCTTTGTTGTAATCGTTAACTACCCTTACTTTTAAAAATCTGTAGATATTCATTATCGCATAGTATCTATAAATTAGCTCAAACAAAATCTTACCATTTTTTTCTCACATACATCCAGAGTGTATCTATTGCATGTTTATTTTCTATCTTTATTGAAATATGATATTTTATAATCATATTATGTTAACCAAAAAAAAAATAACTAGAGAAATGCAAATTGTTTGTTGCTAGTGACAAATCTTATAAAAAAAATTAAATATATGAATTTTTACCATATTTTTTGCTATATCTATATGTATAGCCACTAGGAAAAGGGACAGCTAGAGACAGTGATTGATACTAAATTGAAACTGAACTAGCTTGACTTGACCTGATCTCGTGCTAGTTGTTCGGCAGATGATAAGTTTTTACCGAACCATATCAATTGGTATAATCTGCCCAAGGAAGTAGTGTCTAGTCTTGTTGCCCATCTGTCTAGTTACCATCCAAGTAACCGAACCTGTGCGAAGCTCGTCTACCCGAAACATGTCGTCCCATCTAATAGTCTAGTTAGAATCCGTCCAAGCAAGTAGTTCTAACCAATCCCGTCTCACCAAGCATGGTGGGAAGCTAGATCTACATATGCATCTGCCATCCAGTTATATATATAGTCAAGGATACATATCTAAGATATGATATGGGCTTGTTAAGGACACTAGTTCGTGTGGCAGAGCTCTTAGAAGTCAGTCCTATTTCTTCTCTAGCTTTACAGATGAATGCTCCGGGGCGAGTGCCCCCAATTCTGGGCTTTTAACCCCACCATTTAGGGGGTGTTCCACTAACTAGTTTTTTCCAAAAACTAGTTTTTCTCAAAAACCAAGACAAGTCATCCTCTCACAATACATCACATAACACAAAAACCAAAGCAGTTTTAAAACAAAACTACCTTAGTGGAACACCCCCTTAGTTTCCTAAGACATGTTCCCCGGGAGGGAGCTCTTTTTCGCTCCCGCTATAGTAACTTGCACAGAATATAGTGACCATCTATCTTCCTAATTTCAAAATAATCTACTAATGAATGGAGCAGTGAAAGTAATTGCCCTTTAGGAAGGGGAATCGTTCTCGTTTTTTGGCTCGCAATAAAGCTAGGGTCTTGATCGAGCAAGACGTAGTCCTATCTACCTACTTCTCCAGACACAATATCTTGAGTACCTATGAGGGTGACCACATCTGCTGGCATGTGATGTTTGGACATAGAATCGAGTCCTTGGAAATGGGTAGAGCTAGGTGCTCTTATTTTATGACGGTAGAGATGATTGCTTCCATTACTGACCAGAAAGACACCAAATTCTCCTTTAGGTGCTTCAACTGCGGTATAGGTAGAAGGAGCCGGTATGGAAAAACCTTCTGTATAAAGTTCGAAATGGTGAATTGAGGTAGAGTAGACCGATGATCCTGTAGTCATTTGGCCGGCTATTGAAAGAAAAAGCTTGCATCTGCTCCCCCTATTGTATAACCAGTCCCATCTCTCTCCAAACCACATGGTAGTTTCCCATCATAGGGCTTTCTATCTATAGATTGAGCCATTACCAAGAGCTAATTCGTTCAGAACGCAGTTGATTGCTTCTATAGATAAGGCGGAACGTCCTTGGCTCATCATTATAGCACATAGGGCTTCAGCGCTACTACAGCGTTCGCCAACTTGAAGCGCCCTGCTATGAGAATGACGCTTCGCTAACGCCTTGCATTGTCAGCTTTGCTACCGACACTTCGTTCGACTTCGCTAACGCTCAGCTAAGTCTTGAACCTTCGCCCTGACCAGTTTCCAAAGTGCTTCTCTTTGCCCCTTAAGTAGAAGGCAAGAAAGAGATTATTGGTTTTCTTGCTCCCGCTTCCGCATCTCCGCTCATCAAGCCAACTTTGCTCTTTGGGAGGTGAAACAGCAGTTGAAGCAGACATTTCGAAATGAGAGCATCGAAGATATATCGAAATTGCCTATGTGCCGTAAATAAATAGCCTGTGTGGCGTGACCTGTGTGGTATATTGACTAAAATTTGTGTGGGCAGTAAGAGTGTGGAAAAAAGAACCGAAGAAGAAAGTTTGCAGCAAAAGCGTGGAATTTATTTTTATTTTGGTCAGTAAATTTCGTGGACGAAATTTCTAAAAGGTGGGAGTATTGTGATACCTCTTTTGGCAAGTGCAAATATTTAATTTAGGGATGTGCCGTGTACACGTGGGTGTTGGTGTGGGTATTACCCGTAATGGTTGAAGTTCAAAGAAAAACAAGAGCCATTGATTAATTCATGCAAATCAATAGAAAACAAATGAGACATAAGACAAAAAAAAGGTGGACTAGTAAATTGGTGCATGTATTTGCAAGGGATAACAGTAAGAAAAGGCCACGTGTGGTGTGGTGGAGGCATAACTCGAGTGACAAGGACTACAAGAAAGAGAGCATTTTGCATATATAAATAGAGGAAATAGCCAAACTAAAGGAGGAGGGCTTTTTGGCTGTGGAGTTGGAGAAACCAAACAGTAGGGAAATGGAAGTGAAGTAGAGGAAACTCGTAGTAGTGGGGAGAATACTAAAGGAGAATTCTTATTACAAGGTTATGCTGTTTAAGTTGTTGGTTGTTTGGTATTAATTGGTTTGGGTATTTATCTAAAAATTACCGTATTACAAATCGTTAGATACGAGGATCTGGGGGTTACACCACTGGAACGTCAGGATCCGATTGGTCATGAACATCGTAAGGTGCTGCCCCTTGGTTGGGATAGGGAGGCCCACCACTTCACTTTCACTTAGGCCCAAGCCAAGTCAGTGGGGGGACCCTGTCAGATGCCCCAAGAGGCATCCTTTCCTTGTTTGTTGGGTTGGTTCACGTGCACACAAAGGAGCACTGGCCACAACAGCAGGAAACTACAACCAATAGAGTCAGACGCTTAGCTACTGCTTTAACTTTTCTATTTTTAGTGAAGTATTTGGATCAAGAATTTTTACAACAAATTAAATTTCCTGTATATCGAGATAGAAGAAAACATCGGAGTTACATTTCAAAGCAATTTAATTTGTCCAAAACATGCTATTCTATCACATTTACATTTGAGTTGCATTCCTCCAATATAATTTCAAGATTAAGCCATCACCTTTATCCAATAAAAATTTGAATTGGAGGTACAAAGATAAAAAAGACTTCAAAATAACTTTGATTGCGCATGGATAAAAGATAATTTTTTGTTTAATGATTGTGGTACACAATTATAACTTGAAAAGATAACATAAAGAATACAAGATTATTAATTGATACTACAATGAAATTGACGTTGGGAAGAATGAAAGAGAAGAATATAGTACGTATATGAGTACACAAAATTAACAATGTTTACCATAATTTAAATTTCTCCTGTTGATTTTTTGGTTTAACCATTGTACAAATTTTATTTCATCAAAAGTAAGAAATAAACACACTACAAATAAACTCTCGATGTACATGAGCAAAAACGTAAAGATCTATTTAAGATTAGTAGCTAACGAATGACTGTGAAGATTATTAAGAACAGACAATTGGTCTAAGGGCCAAGTTTGGGGCTTTAAAAGGTTTTTAGTCCAGCCTTACTTATTTTAAGGCTTTCAAAACATGGACTGAAAGTTTTTTAGTACTTAAGGATAATACTAGACAAAAATACCCTTAATGAAGTCAAAGCAGTAAATGCAGAGGCTTGACCTAACTTCTTCAGTACCATCCAGATTTTGAATTCCCAAAGCTTGATTTCTCTCTCACGCGCGGCCTGCCTATTTTCTCTCACTCCTGCGCCAAAAGCTTACTTGACAGAACAAAGGTGGTATGAAAATGGTTCTCTCTCTCCTCTCTCTCTCCTCTCTCTCTCTCTCTGTACAATTTGCGTGCAACGTGGGCCAAAGAAACTGTGTATGAACATGGGCCAAAAAACAATAGTACAAGCATATGATTTCTCTCTCTTTAATTTTCGGAGTGGGTTCAATTTTGGGGTTTAATTTTAGGGGTTTAAGCTCTTTGAGGTAGGGTATAGTGGGTTTAGGTATTTTGGGTTTAGGCACTTAGGGAGCACTTTCCAATTATAGGGTTTTAGTGGTTTAGGCACTTTCATAAAGTACCTTAAGGTTTTAGGCACTTCTATAGGGTACCCTAGGGTTTAGGTTTTGATTTAGGCACTTTCATAGGGTACCACGGGGTTTAGGTTTATGGTGCACTTTCTAATTACAGGGTTTTAGTGGTTTAGGCACATTCATAGGATACCCTAGGGTTTTAGGCACTTTGATAGGGTACCCTAAGGTTTAGGTTTAGACACTTTCATTAAGTTTGGAAGTTTAGGCACTTTCATATGGTTTGGGGGTTTAGACACTTTCATTGGCTAGCGGGGACATTTTTGAAATGTTAAAGTGATTTGTCCTCTTGACATTAAAGAATTACTTTATGTCCTATATCCATAATTAACTCCTATACTATGTCCTTGTCGAAGGAAGACCCTATTAAGAAATTAAGGTTACTTAATGGTTACAACAAAGTTGATGTTATGACATATGAAAAAAAAAAATGAGGCAAATACAAGGTAGCTACATTTACCACTTAATGGAGTAAATTTTAGGGATGATGGGTGTAATTGAAATGTTAACACAAACCTCAGGGAGGAGAAAGTCACTTCTCATACCTGGAGGGGAAATCTGTAAATAATGTAAACCCCAGGGGGTGTCACCGAAATTTACCCTAGATGTTATGTGGTATTAATGCTGTGGAGTTTTTTATTCCAGACGGAAGCAGATCCTCTCCATTTTCCTCTCTCCAGTCCCTCTTCAGTTTAAATTTTTGTGGGGCTGGAACAATAATCAGAACCGTTCATCTTGTAGATCTCGTCGATAACTTTAACCACGCCAAAATTCATGTTAATCGGATACCGATGGATGCTTGACTTTTGGCGTGATCAAAGTATCAACAAGATAGTATAAAACATAAACGGTTTCGATTATTGGAGAGAGGAAATTGGTGAGAGATTGAGAGGAAAACTTTAGAGGAGTTGGTTCCATCCCAGACATCTTTTGTTGCAAAGTAGCCAGGTGTCATGTTGATATCAATGCCCTTTTTTTTTTTTTTTTTAAACTGCAGATATCAATGCTTGGAAACCGCGTTTCTCGTTGGGGGGTTTAATGCTAACCAAACAGAAAAAGAAACATGATGGTGGCTGTCTTTATCACCTGTGTGAACAATGAACATGAACCTTTTCAAGGAGTAATTCTTCCGAACAATGGACCCTATATAATTGAGAGTCCACTTCAAAAATGTTAACCAAAAGAATCGAACCCAAATAATTGAGTCCACTTCGAATAAAAGTGAACCCACTTCGAATAAAGTGGGCAAAGGAAAATCGGATTCTAAGCTGGCGTTTGACCTAAATTATGCTCCCTCTGTCCTAAAAAATTTGGTCTATTTTCTTTTTTTGGCTGTCTCAAAACATATGGCTAATTTAAAATTTTCAACAAAGAAAAGTTGGATTATTTCATTCCTTTCCCTTGAGATGTTTTTAACAATCAAAACAATAAGACCAAAAGAAGAAGAATTGAAAATTCTAAAGTTTAAAATGCATTTAAAAATTTGAAAAAGTTCTCTTGGTAGCAAGATTTTCTGCTTACAAGAAAATAATTTAAATTTAAAACTTGATTAACTCCTATTTTATTAGAGTCAACTAGGGACGAAGGGAGTACAATATTTTCAAAATCACGTAAAACAATGTAAATTACGAGATATAATCAATTGAAGATGACATTATATAATTATAAAGGTGAAGAAATCCAATAGAAACTTCATTTTTTTCCATCTTTTTTAAGTTTAGTCCCAATTTTTTTATTTTGCAATTTCTCTCACCTTGATGAACCGAAAAAGTGAATGTTCTGCTCATAGATTTTAAAAATGACAATAACAACAAAAATAAACCACTAATAATTACTAGTATATTGCAATCAGTCGTTAAGTTTGTTTTGGCTATATATATATATATATATATATATATATATATATATATATATATATATATATATATATATATATATATATTCGCATTTGTTTGTTTTTCATAAAATGTTTTATAAACCAAACAAATTTTTTTAATAAAGATAAAAAATAGTCAAAGACTGTTTTGGAGTATTTTTGTATTATGTAAACTTTTTTTTTTTTTTGTCATTCGTCATTCTTAATCTATTACATGGGGGAAGGGAGAATGAGACTAGATACCGGGATGCAGTGTAAAATATCTAAGATCTCTACCGCATGAACTAGCCACCACTTGCAAAACTAAAAAAAAAAAAAATCTAAATAAATTACTCCTATTTAGGCCAAAATTATCAATCCTATAGACAAGTCAAATTGGGCACGCAACTACCTAATTCCAGCATTATATAGAAGCGATTTCAAATTCAATAACCCAAAAACCAAGAGAAAGAGAAAGAGAAAGAGAAAGAGAGATGGAGAGTGAGAAGAGTGGACTTACCAGTGCCCTTATCAATCCAAGGTGAGACCACAATGGTAGGAACCCTAACCCCCAACCTATCAAACTTGAACAAGAAAGGCTCCGGTCCCACAATACCATCAGGACTAGGCACCCCACGCACCGGCGTCTGCACATGATCAAAATACCCACCGTGTTCATCATACGTAACAATCATCAGCGTCTCGTTCCACTGCGGGCTCGCTCTCAGCGTCTCGTACACCTCCTTCACGAACATCTGCCCATTGTACACGTCGTGTGACGGGTGGTCGTCGTTGGCTGGATTAGCTTTAGTATCCATGTACCGCTGCTCCACCACTGCGTAATTCGGAAGCTTGCCCTTCATTGCATCGCTCTTGAATGAGGATCCGAATGAATGGAAGTTGTCTACGTACTTGAGCTTCCTTAGATTGCGGTAAAACAGAGTGGCCGGAATGTTCTGGTAGTATATGCCGAAGGATAATCCGGCCGCTTCCACGTTTTCGAAAATCGTGCGTTGTGGGTACCTGTAGTCGAGTGCCCACAAAATTAATTTATTTAAATTAAATTAAATTAAATTACATCCGGTATAAATGCGTTTATATAATACTAATAAGTAATGTACACGACAGAGGACTTAACAAATTTCTTGGAAGTTGGAATCGAATATCTAAAAGAGTAGCCAAATGTGAATAGGTAATTAGGTCTGATATGATCACAGAATATTTATAGCGTGTGCTATGGTTTTTTTTAGATTATTTTCATTATTGAATTTTTTAAACTAGTCGTTAAATTTTTAAGGCCATCAAGAAAGAATAATCCTATCTAAAGTTCCAAAAAATAAAAATTAAAAAATGGTCAAGATGACTTAAAAATTTCGCTTTATCTCTGCTTTGCTTCTGCAAGCAAACCAACATATTGGGTAGTTCGAAGCTCAGGTCGACTCCTTCAAATATCGAGCCAAACTCGAGCTTCAATTCAAGTTTAGGCTCATGTGATAAACAAGCCAAGCCTAACAATTTAAAACTCGGCTCGGCGTAACTTGAAAAGTTTGGCTTGGCTCGGCTCGGCTCAACGCTCTAAGCTAGCTCATTTAGAGCAACTCTATGTATTGGGCTTGGCTTATTTACAAAAGAGCCGACCATGAGTTTTGGGCTAGTAAATGAGCCGAAACTTTGACGAGCATACTATAAAACTCGGATCGGCTCATTTGTAGCTCTACACGAGCTGCTTGCTGCCAACACGGTTCAAAAGCCCAGATTACCAGCCCGAGAAATTCGAACATAGGTGTATGTAGCATTGCGCAAAATTTAATCTACAGATTTGTACCCAGTTAAAAACTGTTGTAAAAATCCTAAAATTACCCTTTCGCGAGCAACGCCGCAATGTTGCTAGTGGCGCCGGCGGAGGTGCCGGAGTGGACAAAAAGCCGATTCGGCTGCGTAGACGAGGGCACGGAGGCGAACCACCTGTCGAAAACAGCAAACTCTGAAACAAGGGCTTTATAAACCGCGACCTTATCCGGCTCAAACCCGTTCATAACATCCTGGGTCATGTTCGGGTCCATCGAGTGGGCCTGTTGGGCAAAACCGTTCATGGGAGGCGGGTCAAGGAACGTGTCGTTGGATCCGAAAATCTGTTCTCGAATGGCTTGGAAGGAGTGACCCGGGTCCGGGTCGACGTAGTGGGCCTGGTTTTTGAAGTAGAAGAGAGGGGAGTTCGGGTCAGTGGTGGAAAGCGGGTTGGATTCGGACCCGGTTACGCCGTTGATGTTGGGGTTGAGTTTCTTCATCCAGCCTAGCATGTGGTCGAAGGAGCGGTTTTCCATGACGACGACGACGACGTTCTTGATTGGAGTGGATGAAGTGATTTGGAGGTTGCAGAGGAGTAACAGCAGAGTGAGGATAGCGAATTTGGGGATGGTGGAAATGGGAGGTTTCCTTCTGGCTAACATTTTGGATTGAGGGGAGAGAGAGAGAGAGAGATTGAGGTTGCAGATCTGTGAAGCAGAAATCCAATTTTATATCAATGGGCGAGACCAGTGGATAAATTACTCGAGAATTGGGGCCGTCAGTTTTGTTTCACAGAGTCCAGGGAACAAGTGACATGCTGCTTTATTTGTCGGTTGCTTTCCATGGGCCTATCTGACTAGTTTCCTTTTTCTTTGTATTGAGACATGGAAAAAAATTTCAATGCCGAGCGGGTATCAGTCGTGGTGTCTTGGTGTCTGCCCGTGAATATTTGGGCATCCAAAAATGCAACGAATAGTATAGATTAAAAGTTTTGGATAAATTTAAAAAAATAAATAAATAAGAGGAAAAGGGTGTTTTAATCCGAACTGTCTATTTTATTTTTAGACGATTAAATGCATGCTAGTGGGTACCACATCAGCAATACCCGCTTGGCAGTGAAAAATTGGTAACGGCCCATCAGACTTTTGTTTTAGACACAATCCTCGGTGTATTGGTAAACAAACCTTCCGTGCACCAAAAAAAAAGGTGTATTGGTAAACAAATAATCTTTTTCTCTCTTTATTCTAAAAAATTTGTCTTGGTTAACTTTCCAGTGATTTTTCGTAAATTATTGATTCGTCTTAATGAGAGGAAGCTAAAGAGTAAAAAATTATTGATCAAACTTAAAATTTTTGTGAATAAAGAAAAAATAATAGAATAATCCACAAAATTTGGATTCCTTGTCTTTGATGGATTTTTTAAAAATTTTGATAATAATTTTGACTTCGTAAATTCCTCTCATTAAGAAGATCCAATAATTTACAAAAAATAAAAATAAAAATTGATGCAATGCTGACTGTTTTACAAAAAAAAAATCAAGTGCACTACTGTCCCTAGGGGTTCAGGTCTCGACCCCAACTTAAAACTACAATGCTAACCGTTTTACATTTAGAGTTAGATGTAAACAAAAATTCCGTAAAAAATCAAGTCAATTGAATATCAATAATTTATTGATCGAACCAAATAATGTAGCTGTGTTTTTTTTTTTAAGTTGGATTTGTTGTTACTTTTTTACTTGATAGTTAACAATATACGATCTTAGCAAATGAAGTGGAGAGGTGATTTTATCTCCAATGAATCTGGACATATAATATGTCCAGATTCATTGGAGATAAAATCACCTCTCCACTTCATTTGCTAAAATCAACCTCATTTTATCACCTCCACCTCATTTTATCTTTTGGCAAACTAAGCCTAATTCAAATATGGTCAGGGCCATAATTTTAGGATCCCACTACGGGTACAGAGGTTGGGGTACAGAGAATGTACTGACCATGTTTGGGGACCCACTTTTGGGTCCCACACGAGTGATCCGAACCGTTCATATATTGTTCTTAAAATATTTTTCCGAGGGACCCCACAAAATTTTAGCTCAATCGGACAGTTAGAAATGCTAGAACCAAAGTCCCACCGTTTCAAACAAAAAAATTTCGATTGAAACGATGGGACTTTGGTTCTAGCACTTCTAACCGTCCGATTGAGCTGAAATTTTGTGGGGCCCATCGAAAAAATGTTTTAAGAACAATGAACGGTTCGGACCACTCGTGTGGGACCCAAAAGTGGGTCCCCAAACACGATCGGTACATTCTCTATACCCCAACCTCTGTACGCATATGTTTACCGATAATTTTATGTTCATCCAACAAGAGGATTGATGGGTCCCATTGGCAACCAAAGCACGTAGAAATTAGAATCAATTCTAATTCATCAGAGGAAGGTTTGCACGTGAATGGGCCTTGGCTCAGGAAAGATTGGAAGTTAATTGGCTTATGTGGTTTGACTAAACTTCTTGGCCAAGGAAAATTAGAGGTGGACTGGTGCAACATCTTTTCCATTTGCTAAAATGGAAATCTCATAAAATCAAGTGGTTGATTTTAGCAAATGAAGTGGGGAGGTGATTTTATCTCCAATGAATCTGGACATAGATTCATTGGAGATAAAATCACCTCCCCACTTCATTTGCTAAAATCAACCTCATTTTATCACCTTCACCTCATTTTATCTTTTGGCAAACTAAAAGGGTCACCTAGGGTTCTACAAGAGAGGGAGTACGGACCATGCATAGCATCTTATAAATAGGAGATCTCTCTTGCGGCACTGGGGGGAGTTTTGGGATTTGGCAGCTTTTGGACGAGACTACGGGGCAACGGCGTGGAATTAACCTTTGGCGGAAAGCTTTCAAGCTACGGGGCAGCGGTATCCAAGCCGTACGAGTTGTTGGTCTTCAGCTTATGGAGATTCAATCAACATCTTTTGATTCCCTCCTCTCCATGAGTAACTAATTCTTTTCTTAGGGTGTAGGTGAAACCCTAATCAAGTAACATTGTTTTTATATTGATTTGATTTCAGTTACCCAAAACGATAATTGCACGACTATGGACTTATTTATTCCAATCTCGTATACATGCTTTTGAGTTATTTAATTGCAAATACATAGTTATGCAATAATATTATTTGTGCATGGAATTGCGAATTAGGATAGTCTATGCCTAGGAAGACGAGTCGTGCCTAGATTAATTAGTTATAGAATTGAAGACGATTCATGCCAACCGACGATAGGTTATGCCCAGTACTCACTTACATGTTAATTTCTTGGCAATTTCGCTAGGGCTTGTAGCTTTTAGCGGATCATTATCGTTTTGGTAATTGCTTTGTTACGAAGTTAGGGTGGATTCGAAACCCTAAGAGCTTTTTCCAAGTTATTTAATTCAGCACCTTTCTTACTTTTAATTATTTAGATAATTTTAGAAATCAAACTCAAATTACATTTTCTTGAATTAATTTAGAAATCAGCTGAAATAATTGCAACTTAGCCTTTAATCCCTGAGGATGACACTCGGAATACTTGCCACTATTCGAATGAATAGTAGTAATTGTTCAGTTTAATTAATTATTTTTGGTGTGAAAAATGACTTACCAAATTTTGGCGCAGTTGCCGGGGATTTAAAGCACGGTTGCATTGCTTCAATTGATTTTTATTTTAATTCATAGTTCAGGAATTTTATTTTATTTCTTTTATTTATTTATTTATTTATTTATCTCTTTTTTTTTCATACTTGTTTAATTGTCCTTTTTGTTAGCATTTTTTTTTTAGCAGACACAGGAGGTGAGAAGTTGCAGTGCACCGAGGGAGAAACAAGTCGTCCATTTGCAGCCACAAGCGCAATCATTCTAATTTTTACTTTCTCCAAGCACTGTGAGTTGTCTTATTTTCTTTTATTTGAGCTTTTATTTTTATTTTATTTTTTATTTTTATTTTTTTATTTTTTATTTTGTTTTGTTTTTAGTTGGGGCAATTTGCACTATACGCTTGGGCGCCGTTCTTGTCATCCAGACTTAATTCCTTTAGACCCAGAGATAGAACGGACTTTTAGAGCCAATCAAACAACCACACGTCAAAACCCAACCACAACACTTATTACAATGGGTGATGAACGAAGAGTGGCTGTTGAGGACCTACCAGCAATCCAAGGGCACTTTCTCCCACCCACTTACACCTCACCCTCGTGTATAACGTTGCCCACCACTACGGCAACCCAATATGAAATCAAGCCCAGTTTACTTCAAACTCTCCCATCATTTTATGGACTTGACCACGAGGACCCATATAAGCATTTGGACGAGTTTGTAGAGATTTGCTCCACTATCAAAATCTTGAACTTCACTGATGATGCCCTTAAGTTGAAGCTATTCCCCTTCTCACTTAAAGATAAAGCCAAATCTTGGTTTAAAACTCTAGCACCGAATAGCATCACCTCTTGGGATCAAATGTATAATGAGTTTTTTAAAAGGTTTTTTTCTATAGGCAAAACGAAAGAGATTCGCCAAAAACTCACTAGTTTTTGTCAACACGTGGGCAAACAATTTCATGAGAGTTGGGAGAGATTAAAAGAGCTTGATAGGAGCTGTCCACACCATGTGGTCCCTAAATGGCAGTTAGTCCAAGGTTTCTATGATAGACTATCTTAATCAAACCAACAAATGGTGGATGCCTCATGTGGAGGCACATTTATGCTAAAGAATGAGAATGAAAATTGGTTTCATGCGGAAAATTCACGACACCACACCTCATCCTCTCGCACAGATAGGACCGCATCTACATCTTCCAAACAGAGAGGCCTTTATGAGGTGGGCCAATATAATGATCTATCCATGAAAGTGGATGCCTTTAGCCGTAAACTTGACACTTTCCTATCTTTAGGCCAAGGTCCATCGTACTCTTCCCCTCCGCCTACTGTGGCGGAGGTTTGTCAATTATGCTCCAGGCCGGGCCATTATATGAGTGAGTGTCACATGACATCTCAATTTCCTGAGTTTGTTCAGGAGCAAGTGAATGCAACGCAAGAGTTTGGTAAGCCATTGAATGACCCATTTTCAAACACTTACAACCCTGGCTGGAGGGACAATCCTAGACTCTCATGGCAAGAGCAAGGGCAAGAGCAACATTCTGCTCAACCATCAAGGCCATCGTATCCAAATACATCCAATCATCAGGCCTACCATGCACCTCCCGCACCACAGCAATACCATCAACCTCTTGCTCTTCCTTCGTCCTCCCAAAGAACACCATCTTTTGAAGAGCAAATGTTGAAAGCCCTGGCTGATCTAAAAGCTGATAACCAACAATTGAGAGCTGATTTCCAATTGGTTCACTCCCACTCTCAATCCATCGCCAAGATAGAGACCCAATTAGGTCAACTAGCTAATGCTCTCAACTGTCGAGAGGAGGGTAAGTTACCAAGCCAGCCAGTGGTTAATCCAAGAGGGATGCACCACATTGACAATTCGCAAGTTCACGAACAAGCGAAAATAGTTGTCGCCCTCAGAAATGGGAGGGAACTAGAGACCCGACCTGAGGAGGTCAAATCAAAGGAGAAAGAGTCTCCATCTGTCACTAAGGGGTCAAAAGTGGATAAACAGTTCAATGGGAAGGAGCCAACTCCAATGCCCACATCTGATGAAGGGTCATCTGAGGCTCCATGTTATATTCCCAAGGCACCATTCCCAACATTTCTTAACTCTCCATCTCCTTTTAGTAAAAAGTGAAATACCATGGAAAATATGATGATGGAGGTGTTTTAGAAAGTGAAAATCAACATTCCCCTTCTCGATGCCATTCAGCAAATCCCCTCGTATGCCAAATTTCTCAAGGACTTGTGCACCCAAAAGCGCAAACTGAGGACCCATGTGTCCAAAAAGGTCCTTCTTACTGAGCAAGTGAGCTCTATCATTCAACATAACACTGTTCCTAAGCTCAAGGACCCAGGTGCTCCAATTATCTCCTATTTTATTGGTAACCATTCTATCGAGCGAGCACTCTTGAACTTGAGAGCAAGTGTCAATTTACGCCCTTATTCGTTATATGAGCAGTTTGGGCTTGGTGAGTTGAAGCCCACACCAGTCACCCTTCAATTAGCTGATAGTTCGATCAAGGTGCCACGTGGTATTATCGAAGATGTCCTTGTCAAGGTTGAAAATTTCTATTTTCCAGCAAACTTCATAGTCCTTGACATGGAACCGGTGCATAACCTTAGGAAGCAAACACCTATTATTCTCGGTCGCCCCTTCTTAGCTACAGCTAATGCTAGCATCCATTGTAGGACAGGGGCAATGGATGTCTCCTTTAGTAACCAAACCTTGCGCTTAAATGTTTTCAATGCCACTGAACAACCTCATCTAGCGGTTAACATGGTTGATAACTTGGTAGATGAGACACATAATAACATTGGAGTTAAGGATCCCTTGGAGACGCATTTGGTGCATGAGGGCTTCAATAGGGTTGATATTGACGCAGACCATGATTCTCTTGAGTCGACAGCCCACATAGATGAATTTCAGTGGAGTGACCCATTCATTGAGCCGTGGCCTATACTTCATAATATTTCTCCTTCCCTTCTAATAGAGGTGGCACCGAAAGTTGAGCAGAAACCACTTCCATATCCTTGCTCGAAACCGGATAACATCTTTTCTGGTAATTGATATATTGCAACATTTGGTTTGTCTGGCTGAAGACATGAAACTTAGCGCTTCTTGGGAGGCAACCCAAGTGTCATTTAATTGTTTAGTGTCATCTTTGAGTCATTTCTTTTTCTAGTTTGGAATGTTTTTCTTTTTGAGTTTTTATTTATTTTTTGTTTTATTTTATTTTATTTTTGTTATTTTATTTTGTTGTCTTGGAGACTAACAATTGCAGGTACTCCGCTTCAAGTTGGGGGGTCTCCCTCTCGCCATCTTTTACCCTGCTATTTGTTCTCCTCTACCAAGGTGATACCTTTCCTCTCTTTTACTTTTTCATCCTATCTTTTAGTTCATGATTTCAATGAGGACATTGAATGGTTTAAATTGGGGGGAGGGATCACTTTATTTTTATGCTTTTTAGAGTCTGAAAAATTCAAAAAACAAAAAAAATTTAAAAAAATTCAAAAAAAAAATGAACCAAGGAATTTGGATGCTTGAGTGCACTTAGTCTTGATTGATGGCTGCTGATTAGTGTTGTGATGATTGATTGTTATGTGAGTTGACGTCTTGATACGAGTTCATGAATCGATTTAAACTTGTGAATGTGATGTTGATAGAAAGCACTTGGTTAGCCTGTGTCATCTATAGTTGGATAGTGTTTGATCACTTGAGTTCATGGTTTTTTTTTTTTTTTTCACGCGCACTATCCCACTTTGAGCATTCACTGGCCTTGAATTTGGTTTACATATTATTGATATTTCGGTGTTAGTTGATTGTGCCTACGGGCTAATTGGAACCCCTTCCCTACATTGTGCGCTAAATTGATATTGCTTATCCGGGCGTTCATGGAGTAACCGGGCAATCGGGGTTTGCTCCCATCGTGTTGTTCGCGTCAAAAGATGGATAGACCATGTGAAGGCATTGGTTGAATGTGGTTAGCTTGGGTCTCTCCCTAAAGCCTTTTTGACTCGAGTAATTAAGTCCGAGGGGTCTCTTTAAACCTGGTACCCTAAGGCCATCTGGCTTGGAGATGACCGACCTAAAGCTCGTTACATGGGTCAACTAGAAAGCCTGACAGATCCAGGCATTGCACGACAAAAAAAAAAAGTGGTAAGAAAAAAAAGTGAAAAAAAAAGAAAGATATTAATCGTTAGGGGAAGGGGTGAGTTTTTAGAGACACACCGGGCTATTGATATTGTGTGAACTGTTTTCGGGGTTAGTGAATTTCTATGTGTGGTTCTCACTTACACGCATATTATGTGATAAATCCCTATCCAATCGCAGGTGAAAAGGCTAATTTTTGTGGTAGATTGAATACGAGAATTCACTTGCTTAAATTTTTACATGAATAAAGCATCTTGTCTTTGACTTACATGGTAGTCACTGCGGTACTTTGAGAGGTTGTCGGTTGGGTTTGAGTTGCATTTGAGTGTCCGATTCCTTGTGTGTTTTGTGGGTGATCACTGCTGAAAACCCTCACAAGACCTCACTTGTCCTACCGGGGCCACCCAGGGGTTTAAAAGATCTATCCATTTATCTTTAGTTTGTTTAGTTTTGTTTTACTTTGCTAGGGACTAGCAAAGTGTAAGTTGGGGGGTTGTGATAGGCGCGCAATTGTTCATATTAGCGCCCCTTAATTTATAATTACTAAGTCATTTTATATTATTGCTTGGAGTTTAACTTCTCTTATTTTGGGTTGTAGGTAATTGGGGGACTTAAATAAAATTTTACTTGATGTTATTCAAAATAGTGCCGAACAATTAATTCAAGAGATGGGCCCATCTATTGCGTTCAATTAAGGAAAGTTTACCAGATCTCATTCAAATATGGTCAGGGCCATAATTTTATGTTCATCCAACAAGAGGATTGATGGGTCCCATTGGCAACCAAAGCACATAGAAATTAGAATCAATTCTAATTCAACAGAGGAAGGTTTGCACGTGAATGGGCCTTGGCTCAGGAAAGATTGGAAGTTAATTGGCTTTATGTGGTTTGACTAAACTTCTTGGCCAAGGAAAATTAGAGGTGGACTGGTGCAACATCTAAAAAGGGTCGGCTAGGGCTCTACAAGAGAGGGAGTACGGACCATGCATAGCATCTTATAAATAGGAGATCTCTCTTGCGGCATTGGGGGGGAGTTTCGGCATTTAGCAGCTTTTGGACGAGACTACGGGGCGGCGACGTGGAATTAACCTTTGGCAGAAAGCTTTCAAGCTACGGGGCAGCGGTATCCAAGCCGTACGAGTTGCTGGTCTTCAGCTTATGGAGATTCAATCAACATCTTTTGATTCCCTCCTCTCCATGAGTAACTAATTCTTTTCTTAGGGTGTAGATGAAACCCTAACCAAGTAACATTGCTTTTATATTGATTTGATTTCAGTTACCCAAAATGATAATTGCACGACTATGGACTTATTTATTCCAATCTCGTATACATGCTTTTGATTTATTTAATTGCAAATACATAGTTATGCAATAATATTATTTGTGCATGGAATTGCGAATTAGGATAGTCTATGCCTAGGGAAGACGAGTCGTGCCTAGATTAATTAGTTATAGAATCGAAGACGATTCGTGCCAACCGAAGATATGTTATGCCCGATACTCAATTACATGTTAATTTCTTGGCAATTTCGCTAGGGCTTATAGCTTTTAGCGGATCATTATCGTTTTGGTAATTGGTTTTCTAAACTAATATAATTGTTTTGTTACGAAGTTAGGGTGGATTCGAAACCCTAAGAGCTTTTTCCAAGTTATTTAATTCACCACCTTTCTTACTTTTAATTATTTAGATAATTTTAGAAATCAAACTCAAATTACATTTGCTTGAATTAATTTAGAAATCAGCTGAAATAATTGCATCTTAGCATTTAATCCCTGAGGACGACACTCCGAATACTTGCCACTATTCCAAAGAATAGTAGTAATTGTTCAGTTTAATTAATTATTTTTGGTGTGAAAAACGACCTACCAGCTATCCACGTCTCTTTCAACACTCAAAAAATACTACTCCATCTGTCCCTTTTTAAGTGATCCACTTGGGAAACGTGTATTTTTGCGGACGTTTAAAAATGTACTTTCGTATATCGTTTTTAAATTTTTTTTGCACCAAATTAAAGTACTCAATGAGCACTTTAATTTGGTATAAAATAAATTAAAAAGTTAAATAGAAAAATATGATTTTAGGGGTTTGAAATTGCACGTATTTCCATATAAATCATTTAATAAGGGACGGAGGGAATATATATATTTTACTACCTATTCTTTATTAAAATATTGCTTTTTTCTTCCTCGTTAACTTACTTTAGACCATGGAGAACAACAGAGAGAGTGAGAGAGAGAGAGAGAGAGAGAGAGAGAGAGAGAGATTGATATTAAAAAAAAAACCTCAACTTAGTGTACAGTTATCAAACCTCAACCTAGTGTACTCCTCTCCACATCTGGAGGCATTGGAGAGTTTCTGTAGCTGGGATTTAAAATACCTAGGCAAATACCTATTCTAATGCGACTCAAATTATGGATTTATTCTCTTTAAAATACCTAAAAGATGCATTTACCTAGCACTGTTGGGCTTGCCCTTAGAGCAACACCAGCAACTTAGCTATAGATGCAAAAAAAAGCTATTTTTGCTACCTAAAATGCACATAATCAGCTGCACTAGCGTCAGCGAAGTACTGTTCACCATAAATTTTGCTACTGTACTTGGATATATTTACATATGCACTGTTCACCGTCCATAGCAATTTTTTAATCCCCCCCCCCCTTTCTCTCTCTCTCTCTCTCTCTCTCTCTTCCTATCGGTTGCCTTTGGCAACAAGCCTTGCCTTATACCTTGCCACTGACCCGTCTGAGTGACGTTTGATTTTATAAATCCATTGACATCCAATGATATGAGAATGAGGATGAGGTTCCACTAGATCCCAAGTATCTTGAGTGAGAAGAGCTTGATATTCCTCATTCATTGCTTTTTGCCAAACACTATATATGCATAGATGCCTTACTAAAAAATGTAGGTTCAACAGTTGGTAAAGAACAAGAAACAATGGAAACAGAAGATGGAGAAGAGGGAGATAACAAAGAAAATGGTTGTTTAGGTTTATGAATCCCACTTCTGGATCTTGTTACCATGGGATGTAAGGGAGCAGACTATGAGGGAATCACAAGAGCCACTGCAGGCATAGGGGTAAAAACAGTAGAAGAAATAGGGTTGTGTATAGTAGAAGAAGAAGAAGTAGAAGATGAATTAAAACTAGAAGAAAGAGAATCACTGGAGCAGTAGGCACAGAAGAAGGAATAAAAGAGGACACAGGAACAAGACGATCACCAAAGTTAGTAGGAGGAATATGAAGCTGCCAAGGAGAAGAAGTCTCAGAGAGTGAAACTAATTGAGAGTAAAAGAAAGAAGTTTTCACAAATATAAAGAAAGAAGTTTTCACAAATATAATCTTACCTAAATTAATGAGCAATAGGAATTGTTGCTCCATTTCCCACAAACAGACCTTGAGAACCAGTGTAGGGTTGCCGATGCAAAGACATGTTGGACAAATTATGTGTCACACGAGTAGTTCCCCCCCTATAAAAAAAATCCACTGCTGATTTGGTGAAGAAATTGAACCAACTTGATAAGCCTGAGTTGTTAGACTATGAGATTGAGCTGGATTACCCAAAAGAGAACTAGAGGAACCAATTGTGTTACAAGACTGTGCCATATAGGCTGTAGAGACCCGTAATTTCAAATTTTTTTTTTTTTGGAAATAAAGTTGGGGAAGTGTGAGGAATTATTTAAATGTAAAAGTGATGGATTATTAAGTATTGTGAGTAAGTTTGGACCAAATTGCATTACACAAACCAATACAGGGATCAGGGGTGTAATTTTTCAAAAAAGTGTATAAATGGTGTGTGAGAGGAGAGAGAAAACATAATCCCTCCCCCTCACATGTGCCGGCCCCTCTCTCTCCCCTCCCTTCCATTTTCTTCAACTCTCACCCCAAAATTCACTCTCTCTCTCAAATTCCTCCAAGATCCACACCAAGATTCGTCAACTACACTTGTTCTAGAGCTTGGGGTGAGTTGATTTCACTCCGGGAGGTGGAGATTTCGATAGCGCACTTTGAGAAAGGCTAAGGTTTTCTCATTTTTTTTAATTTAAAGCTCTCTCACCTTGAGGTAGGGGAATTTCTAATTCTTCTAAGTGTAAATGTAGTGTTTGTGTGTGTATAGTCTCTTGTATGATCAATTTCTCATTTGCCTTGTTAATTTTATTGAGAAAATCACCTTCTAGTCATGTTTGAGTTGGAAACGTGCCTTAGTCTTGTTCTCATATGATCATCTTCTTAAATTGGTTGCCACACTATCCATCCAAACCATGCCTTGGTTCAATGATCTTACTTATATTTGGAGGAAACCCACTTTGGATCTCATTTTCAAATCACCTTATTTGGGGAAAAGCTTGATTCTTGTTGGTTAATGTTTCGCTACCCAAATTAGTTGTTGAATCATTTTCCTATAGCTTATTGCATTGATATTTGGCTTGAAAATGTTTGATTTGGTGTCCAAGCAAAATTTCCCAAAGGTTGGGTTTTGAAACAATCGGGGTGCTCTCTGGAATTTTCTCCTGGGCAGGAGTCACGGTCGGCCGGGCCCATTTTGATAGATTCTTGGCAAAATTTTGTTTGATGTTCCAGTCCACTCCCATGCACTTGTTTGGTTCCCGAACGCATTTTTCACTTGTGTTATGTAATTTTCTACATCGGTAACACTTAGATATCAAATGATAATGGGGAATGATTAACGACACTCGTGTGTGATTATTAGTGGATTTAGTGAGGTCATGAACTGTAAAATTGACACTTTACTTTGCTCTTGTTGTCGAATTGAGAATCCGAGACACTTGTGAAGGAGCGTTATGACACATAGGTCATGTTGACACGAGATTGAAGTTGGAACTTGTTAAATGAAATTGTGAACTTAAAACTATCGATACGGGGTCAAAAGATAGCCTGGAATGATACTAGAGCCGTCCTTTGGACGTGTCGCTAGGAATATCCCTTGGCTAAGGGGAAGATGATACGGGGCCGCAAGATAGCCCAGAATGATACTAGGGCCGCCCTATGGGCATGTCGCTAGGAATTTCTAAAAACATTAACTCAAATGAAACTTGTGACACGATGACATGAACAAGTTTGACACATGCGAGATTTCGAGAACGTGTCGAGTACGTGTCGGGTATGAGGGGTGTTAGCAAAGGGGAGTGGCTTATGAGTTTGCTTTCAATCCATTAACTCTTAAAATTTCTTGAACATTGTTGCGTGGCTTGAACTCCCTTTGTCAATCACTCACTTGCTTTTTGCATTTAGAATTGGTAGACTTTAGTTCCTTAACATTCCCCCTCACGTGCCGCCGTATTTGAGGTATGTAACGTGTGGCCACTTTTTGGGTCCTATCATTGTGCAGCTTTTTTGCTGGTCTGTCATTGTGAGACGTGGATTGTGAATTTTTTTTACATGTGGGGTGGAATGGACCCCGCTCTGATACCATATGGAGACTTTATGAATTGAACTAGATTTATTGAATTACTCAAGAAATCAAGAACACAACGAAGAGAGGAGAAGTTTTGAAAAAGAATCATTTCATTTTCACTAATTGAGTTGATACAACCAGATTACAGCTAATATAAACCCCACACACTAAATCAAACCGCCTTAACCAACTTTTAAAGATAAATTATCTCCTGTGGACAGAACCTTATAACTACTCTAACATGAAATACTAAAGCCTGCACAAACTCTATGCAAAAATTGTTGGTCGCCTGTTACGGGAGGAAGCATGAATGACATCAGAGCTCTCTTAGCAAGACAATGGCCATGAGAGATGTCATTGCACTCAGCCTTTGAGATGCTGCAAAAAGAAAGTGTAGTAGCCGAGCTCACAAAAGGCCATACAGAACCGGAATTCTGTTTAGATTTCCACCACCCCCTTTGGGCTCCTCGGTATGGATCACCCTCTCGGCCTGCGGTTTGTCGCGGGGTCCAGGGGCTAGGTACAGACTCTCGGAATAGTGCCACGGTGATTTGTTTCTTATTTGCCACCCCCTCGGCAGAAGCTCCACACTGATTCTAATGGCTCCGTGGAGCGCCTCATCCGCCGAGGGATACCGAGTGCTTGCGCCGAGGGGTTTGGGAACCCCGATCAAATCCTAAAAGGCAGGCAGCTGAAGGGAGTGAAGTCGCCGAAGGCCTTGGTGGTCGGAGCCCTGGTGGAGGGTAGGTGGTGATGTGACAGGTGACGGATGGGATTGACATGGTGTCGGGCAGTGTCAGGACGTTGCGCTCGAGGCGTCTGGCGGACAACGTGACGGACCAGGGGATATCCGAGAGTTGTTGAAAGTGCAGACAAGTAAGTAGGGTGACGTCAGCCGAAGCGGCGAAGTAATCATGACTGACCCACGTGCTCAGTCAGAAAAGGATAGCGCGTGGGAGGCACAATAGCGTAGTGGGGAAGCTTCCCTTTGCCTATAAAGGGGGAGCTCCCCCACCAGATCAAGGTGGATCCTATTCTATTTCACTTCTTTCTAAAAAGACCTTACTTTTCCAATCATATTTCTCACCGCCGGGAACTAACAAGACCGTCGGAGTGCCCTCCCGGACCACCATCGTCCGAGCGAGGCGCTAACGCGGGTGTTACTTGTGCAGGCCTCCCTCTCAAGTGGATCTCCCATACCTTCAAGTTGTCCATACCCCTTCAATCGTCCTTTCGATCCATTCCACAAGGGTCAAAGAGGTGCACCGGAGAAGCGAGCCCCACAGAAAGCTTGGAATCTCATGATTGAGGTTGCCCAACAAAAAGCAATCAGTAAAGTGACTCTCAATGAATTTGTGCTGTATAGACCATTTTACACAATCAAAAAGAATATGTTGCAGTGAATTTGTGATGTATTGATCATTTTACAACTTATAAAATAGCTAAGATCATTTATTATGGTGGACAGTGGACTCTAACAATAGGATAATGAAGAGGAATTTTGGACAACGGAACCATCTGGTAAGCTAGCTTTGAAACCCAGACACAGATCACTCCAAGGACTTCCCTCCTTCCGGACCCTATCTACATGAAGAGTAACAAGCCGTTGTGGGTTAGTACGGGAAGTGGGATATGGCTTGATAATAAAGGAAGGAAAATTTTCCACTAGAACTCAGCTTTATTATATTCGGCCCTAGGTAAGTCCAAGAAGACCAAGCCGGGGTCTTTTTAAACAAGATAGCTAGCCAGCGTCATCCTTAGCCATTGCAAGAGCAGTGGCAGGCTCCAGAAATTTTGAACAGGGTTCAACATTTACCTTAACTCTACTAACTAGTATATACATACAAATATTTCATATATTTGTGTGAATAATGAGGCCAAATGATATGAAAATACATATATAAGATGTCACAATTGTTTTTGACGAATTTTATGTTATTGGGTCAAGTAAAATTAAATCGGGGGATAAATACACTACTAATATATGTTTGTAGAAATTTGTGTGCCGAATAGGTTCGCACAAATATTTATTTTTTTATATAGAGAGTTCATTGTTGCTCAAAGAGAAGTTATAGGACGATATCAATACAATAGATACTCTTTTTTTTTTCTTCTTGATTTTCCTAATTTTTGTCGTAAAGTGTGTGCACCTTTTTTTGAACTAATGTATTAAGAATTCTATTGTGAATTACTAGGATTGGTGAGTTTTCCTAGTATAAATGTTCAAATAAAATCTAATATAAGTTTATCACATGTAATATAAACTATAAAAGGCTTTAGAGTGTACATTGACCATCTATGGGGAAAACATTAGACTTTAGTTGGTTGTTTACATAAAATTGATTCGTGGACTAATTTGTTAAGCTAGGTGTTCAAACATTTTTTAGTAGGGTGTTCAAATATTTGTGAGTAAGGTGTTCAACAATGGCTATAATAAACTAAAACTAAAATTTTTACATGTATTTCTAAGCAAATATATATTTTTTTAAGGTGTTCAAGTGGCCACCCTCTTATCAAAGGGTGGAGCCGCCTCTGAGCAGTGTTGCCCACAAAACGGGTGTCGGGAAACACATTCTGATTTTTGTGCTTCCAAATTGCCCAGAGGATATATGGCATGACTGAAAAACTGGTCCTTAGCAGCAGCAGAAATATTTATAACAAAAAAAAAAAAAAAAATCCAATAGCTGAGTCATGAGATTTGAGTCAGTTGACAATGGACGCTCGGTCCGATTTTAACCGTGTATTTGATTGGCGATAGAGCAATTCTACATATATTTATAATATGAGTGAAGAGATTGGGACATAGACGTGCCCATAATCTTCATGAGAGTGCGCCTTCATTATTTTGGGAGTCTACATGTATCGAATTGTTCTTAACACATTTTCGTCTTAATCTGTATACACAAATTAATATTTGTCACATACTTTACCTTGTCGAAATGCTCCTCAATAATACCGTGATTTAGGTGTATTACTGTTTCTCCGGAAAACTACTGCAAGACGTAAGCGGTCTAGCGTAGACGTGCCTCGCAATCCGATTTGTGTCAAGGCATGCTTGCCTTAATCTTGACTTCTAAGCATTGCGATTGCATTCGTTCATCTTTTCTTTGTACTCATTTTGACACTAGACAAGCACAGAATTTGATGCACAAACAATCAAACCAAGCCAAACAACTTTATTGTTTCTATTTTTCAAGGTCGGACTCCATAACAGTAGTGGTAATGATGCAGCGGTAGCAGAAATATCAAATGATAATTAGTGGAAATCAGGTGTATCGGTCGTGAATTTTTTAAAAAAAGTTGGCGCCATTTTACCTAAAGCCGCTGTAGCAGTTGTGAAGCGATACATATCGGGTATGGGACGATACAGGTGAGAATGTTTGGTAGCCTGGCATAGCGAGGCTATGGGGGGTTAGCCAGTACCATGGTCATGAAACGGGCAAAAAACGAATAAAAAGTAGACGATAAGGGTGTGAATGTTTGATAGTGCTGGTATAGCGGGTTTGCAAGGTGTAGCCGGTACCAGAGTCATGAAATGGGCGAAAAACGGATAAAAAGCAATACATAGCGGGTATTAGACGATACAGGTGTGAATGTTTGGTAGCACCAATATAGCGGCGCCGAGGGCTGTAGCGGTATCCGGAAGAGGACCCAAAAACTTCTCCATAGCGGCCGATATGCTAGGTAGCGACTGATAATTAAACCCTTGATTCACAAGGCTCAACAGTAAATCAAACAAAAGCAATAGAAACTTGCTCACACAAGCGTCAAGAGAAAATTTGATTCCAAATCTGTAAAATAATCATGGTGACTTATTTTAGACAATATTCATAGACCAAGATTAAGGCTATGTTTGATAAAACTGAAAATTGAAAGCTGAAAGCTGAAAATTAAGTACTGAAAACTGAATGCTGAATTTTTTAAGCTGAAAAGCTGTTTGATAAAACAAATTAAGCACTGAATTAAATTTTTTTTTGGGTTTTAATTGTCTCTTAATTTTATTAATGGTCATCATGTATTTGTGATAGTGGTGGAGTGGTGATTAAGAGGTGGTGAAGGTGGTGGCGAGGTGGCGGTGGCAGTGGAGTAATGGTGGTGGTGGAATGATGGTGAGTTGTGGTGGCAGTGGAGTAATAGTGGTGCAATGTTGGTGGTGTAGTGGCGGTAGTGTGATGGTTATGGCGTGGTAGTGGTTGTGGTGGGCAGGGTGGAATGCTAGTGGTGGTGGTTGTGGTGTGGTGGTGGTGGCGGTGTGGCAGTGGTGGTGGTAGCGGCATGGCGGCAGTGCAATGGTGGTTGTGGTGGTAGCCACCGGTGCAATGGTGGTGGTGGTGGTGGTTGTGGTGTGGTGGTGGTGGTGGTGGTGTGGTGGTAGCGGCATGGCGGCAGTGCAATGGTGGTGGTGATGGTTCTAGTGGTAGCCACCGGTGCAATGGTGGTGGTTGTGGTGTGGTGGTGGTGGCGGTGTGGCAGTGGTGGTGGTGGCGGTGTGGTGGTAGCAGCATGACGGCAGTGCAATGGTGGTGGTGGTAGTGGTGGCGGTAGCCACCGGTGCAATGGTGGTGGTTGTGGTGTGGTGGTGGTGGTGCTTGTGGTTGTGATGGTGGTGGCGGTGTGGCAGTGGTGGTGGTGGTAGCGGCATGGCGGCAGTGGCGGTGTAATGGTGGTGGTTGTGGTGGTAGCGGCATGGCGGTGGCGGCAGTGCAATGGTGGTGGTTGTGGTGGCGGCGGCGGCGTGGCAGTGGTGGTGGTGGTGGTGTAATGGTGGTGGTGGTGACAGCGGCGACGGAGGTGTGATGGTTGATTGTAAGCACATAGGAATTCAGCCATAATTAAGTAGCTCAAAGCTACTTAATTTTTATCAATTTTTTAGCCTACATTTTAAGTGGTACTTAATCTGTTAAGTAACATAAAATGTGGTTATCAAACCTACTTAATGACTTATTACTTAATTGATTTAGTTTTAAGTGCTGAATCTGTGTTATCAAACAAGGCCTAATTCTCTAAGAGAACAACCATTTCTCTTGGCATATACATACCCAAGCTCATGTCAAACAATGTCACCATGTTTATGGTCTATTAACTTGGGAGGTGAAGGAGGAACCAATCCAATGAGCTGAATGCATATTTTCTTGACTGTATTACCAAACTCAATATTAAAAGAAGATGAGAAGAAGTTTCTGAAGCAGTAATCAGACAACCTTAATATTGATTTACAGCAAATTGGGAGCAACACTGCTTTGTGTGTTCTAAATAGCTTTTGAAGCTGCTCCTCACACCCTTTACTGATAATTTGTTGGCACTCAAATAGAAATTGATTTGGGACTGAAATACCCTCTGGATTTATGTTGTGTTGTTCCTTTGTAGCCATGATCCCAGTTGTTGAAAAGATTGAAAGAATAAGGATTATTATGAGTCTCTTGCTTGGCCTCATGATGCTCTTGCCTTGGGGTCCCTTTACTTTCCACCAAACTTACTCATAGGGATTGCAAACCTATGGTGGATAAAATTACTTCTAAGACCAAGAATTGGACCAATAGGGACCTAACCTATGCAGGGAGAGCTCAATTGATAAAAAAATGTGTTGTTTTCCATGCAAACCTATTCGTCCTCATTATTTATTCTACCTAAGAGAGTTATAAAAGATGTTGAGTCTGTGTTGAGGGAATTCCTTTGGTCTGGCCCTGATCTTAAGAAATCTGGTGCCAAAGTATCATGGGAAAATCTCTATACACCCAAACAAAAGGGTGGCCTTCGTTTCAAATCATTGCAGGTCTGGAATAGGGCTGCCATTTCTAAACATATTTGGTTTCTCATCTCTGGTGGTGAGCAATCAATGTGGTGTTAGTGGGTGAAGTCATACTTACTCAAGGGCAATAATTTTTGGCAGATCAAAATGCCTAGCAGTCCCATATGGACTTGGAGAAAGCTCCTCAACCTTAGGCCTACTGTCCAACCCTACGTTAAGTTAGTCATTGCTAATAGGAAAAACACCTCTCTATGGTATGACAATTGGCATCCCTTTGAACCTTTGTATAGCAAATATGGTGATAGGATCATTTTTTGTCTTCCTAAGAATTCTAAGGTATCCTCTATTATTAGGAACTCAAAATGGGCTATTCCTGTCACTCAAACTTGGGAACTTAATGAAGTTAGAAATAGCTTCACAAATATTCCTGACCCCAATGTTGAACTTGATGATCAACATAGGTGGACTCTTAATGCTAATGGTGAGTTCACTTTGGAACAGTGTTAGGATACCATTTCCCAAAGTCAATTGGTACCAAAGTGTCTGGTTTCCTGGACACATTCCCAAGTGCAGCTTCATCACTTGGGTGGCTATTCAAGAGAGGTTGTGCACTGAGGACAGGTTGGTATTGTTTGGCACTAAATCTCACTCTAGTTGCAGTTTCTGTCCTAGCAGTGAGAGCCATGATCATTTGTTCTTCAACTGTCCATACTCATCTCAAATCTGGTCTCAACTACTTGCTAAACTTAATATTCATTGGTCTGCTAGATCTTGGGTTAACTGGATTGCCCTTCTAGCAACCTTCAAAGGCAAATCCCTAAAAACATGTATAATCAAACTGGTTTTCTCAACAACTGTGTATCACATTTGGATTGAGAGAAATTTACGCAAGTTCCAAAATGTGGCATGCTCACATTCAGTGGTTGTTCATAAGATTTCCTTTGTCATAAGACATAGGTTGATGTCCTTGGGGGAACTCTCCAAGGGTGTCCTCAAACTGATGCTCTCTTGACTCAGTGGAATGTAATTTGAACCTTGTTCCCCGTTGTACATAATGTTGTTCTTGATATTCACTGCTCTTTGCAAATGATTGTTTGTTGCAGGGTTAAGGTAGCAGCTCAGAAGGCTTATTTCACCCTTGCTCTCCAATGTATGTTTGTTTGTTAGGGCAGGTTATGGCAGGTCCACAGTTGGCTCAAAGTAAAGGGGATAACAAAGTGTCAATTGAAAGTAAAATTCTGCAGCTGTCACATCCAAGAGAGAGGTATGTATTATTGCTTATTTTCAGGGCTTGATTTGGAATACTTGTTGGTTGTATTTCCAGATTGTTCTCCACTAAATTGAGTTGTGTGTACCACCATAATTGTGTTCCTAAGTGAGTGAGTGATTGAGCCCCTGATTTTCTTTGAGAGGGGAGATAATAAATAGAGGGGGAACATGGTAAGGATTAGTTAAGGGTGTTTGGAACCGTAGAGAGTGGATTGTAGTGTGAGCTCCCGAGGAAGTCGAAGGGTGAGCCGCCATAAATACTAGGTTATTTTCTCATTTGCCAAGTGGATGGTTTCCATTGATACCTGTGGATACGTATGTGGCAGATTGGTACTCAGGTGGAGTGTTGTGTGCTCTTATGAACCTCAGGCTTCTCTGTTGGGCCTATATGAGCTCTCCTAGTGTATATTTCTCAGGTTTCTCTGTCAAGCCTATATGTGGCAGATTGCTACCCAGTTTGTGTATTCTTGTGGATACGTGTCTGTGCATACTTGTAGTTAATTCTTGTGGATACTTCACAGGTGTACACCTTATGCTGGCCTAGCCTTGGGGGGATGTCCCTTGGCATTTTCTGATAACCTTTAGGGAGGGGGGTGCCCTTCCACTTTAGTGTTGTAATTTCCATGTTGTTTGCTTGGCTGAGTTGGATACCATTCCTACATTTCTATGTTTTGGAACTACTGCTCAGAAATGTTCACTATCGAGAAGATGCTCACTGGTCTGAGATGATATGCTGTGATGGATTTGTGGTCTTATAGTTATGCTGTTAGCTACTATGATGGTTGTGTCCAGATTGTCTTTGAGGCGAATGCAACCCAGATTGCATCATTGTATATTTAGAGGTAGATTGCATCACTGCTGTTCAATTGCCCGGATTGCACCATTGTGGATTTTGAGGCCTTCCAAGCTCTGCTGTGATTTCAGAGCTAAGCTTACATGTCTTGACTTATATTGTATTTTTGTCATGTGTTGCTTTCCCGTCTATTTTAGAAGGGTCAGAAACATGTGTTATATTTCCCATAGCTTGTAAAGCCAGTTGGCT
This sequence comes from Vaccinium darrowii, assembly GCA_020921065.1. Lineage (NCBI taxonomy): Eukaryota > Viridiplantae > Streptophyta > Magnoliopsida > Ericales > Ericaceae > Vaccinium > Vaccinium darrowii. The sequence continues at coordinate 9,876,010 of CM037156.1, forward strand.
TAGGTTACTCAATTTCTTTTCTTTCTTTCTTTTTTCTTTTTCTTTCCTCTAGGGGTTTGCCCCTTGTCGGTTGTAAATTCGTTTAGCCTCCTTTTCATTTCAAGCTTATTTATCCAAAAAAAGAAAGGTGATTGAGAATAATCAAAACAGATATAGGAAATCGAGCTAGCTATATAGCTATTTACATGGTCTTAAATAAAGGCCGTTACGAAAGGAGATTTTGGATCTCCAATATATTACTTCATTTTTTTTTTTTTTTGAATGGCAAAAAAAACTTCATTAATCAAATGTAATGGATACAAGAGATTAAAAGGATAAGAGAAAAGGCATCGTAATGAGAGAGAAGCATTCAGTGAAGTTGGAGTGCAACACTCTCGACAATCATATGCCACTCAAAACCCTGAAAGAGGCAAAGTTGGTAAGTGATCAACCAAGCTCCAATAATGGGAAAAGAAAAAAAAAACATTCCAAAGGGATATAGAATCCCATTTACAATGCCAGAACCCAATATAGAATCCCATTTACAATCTCATTTACTTCATTTACTTGTGTATCGGTCCATATTGAACCGATACAGTCTGGTAATGGCCGATATATGACCAAATCTCCAATACCGTTACATTTCTCGAAACTGGAATTTAAAACTCTGACTGTTTACCTTTAGGCTCAGTTTGGATGATAGTAATCTCAAGGGGGAATGGGAATGTGATGCCTTCTACCTATCATTCTAACGTTTTGGAACGGCAGGAACGGGAATGTGATGCTAGGTTTTTTGATTCCAACGTTTGGCAGAGATAGGTATAGGAATGTGATTCCTAATGACATATTCAACCAGGAATCGCATTATCAGACCAAGTGGGAATCTGATTCCTCCCTGGCCCCATGAAAATCTCAGATTCATGGCTCATTCATTAAGAAAAGGAAATGTTGACTTCAATAAATTTCCAAAACAATTGTTTCCCGCGTAAGATTACTGAAGTAACCCCAAACACCGAAATGCAATTCCTCCAGGTATCAAATTCCTGGGAATTCGATTCTTAGTAATCATATTCCTAGGATTACTAAAGTAATCCAAACACCGAAATGCAATTCCTTCAGGTATCAAAGTCCTAGGAATTCGATTCTCAGTAATCATATTACTATTCCTACTCAAGATTCCAGTTATCCAAATATAGCCTTTATTGGTGTTATCTCTACTAGTGTAAACAGAGATGAAAAGGATCGGCATTAAAGATTTTCCTTCTTGAATGTCCTTATGGGGATTTACTAGCAGAAAATAAAAGACAATATTGTGTGGCTCACTCATGAGTGTGTGTACCTTATGCAGACCACATTTTTGTAATTCTACTCTCACCTATGTGCTATTAATTTATGCGTTTGGAAAACTATGAAATTTTGCTTCGGCTTTCGTTGAACTCCGCAAGTGAATTTTGGGATTTGAAAGTCTTCTATAGTGACTTCAATTTCCGTCAATGGATTTTTAAATCATATCTATGATTGACGTAATATCTTAAAAGTAGTTAATATTTCCATAACCTACGGGTAGATTTGGTATATAAATCTCCTGTTACCATATTAATACTAGTGACCAAAAAAAAATTCATAGACATATATTAATTATTACCAAACCTAGCTTGACCAGTACATTTTGTAGGATTCTTAAAAATCACCTCATTACCTTTAAGAGCTACTTGGGAAAATTTAGCATTTTGCTTTTTGAAAAACTAGTGTGCACGTGCCCAATATTAATCGTCAAATTTGTTAAAATTAATCGTCAATAGACTTAATAATCTCCCATCCGTTGTGGAAAATGAGAAGCAACGAGATAAAAATAAAAACCTAACTTCTATTAATAAGGATTAACAAAAGTAGGAGTACAAAGGATCATAAAACAAGGTCCTAGACTGGGCTAGACTTGTTGAATGATAAAACATAAATGAACTCAATGGAGTTGGTGGCTTTAACGGGGTTGAGAGGGTTCAACGGGTTGAGGGTCTTTGATAAGTAAGTCAAGAGACTTGAGTGTTTAACCGTGAGGTTGATGGCTGTCTTTTCCCTTTTTGTGAACTTGTATTTATCGGCTCTTGATGCTAGCTTCCCTTATGCTGAGATGCTTCCAAGTGTCCGACGTATTTTCCCGCCTTCGCAAGATCCTGCCAAGTGTTCCATGCTATGTAATTTCCCTCCATAACAGCAGTTATCAATGGTTACTCCTTCATTTTGGAGACAAAAGTCCTTCAGAGCTTTTACCCATTTCCTCTTTTCTAGGGACGTGGGAGTAATGGGTTTGTGACTTGCCTCTAAAAAATATGGGTTGTTGAAGTAATTGATCTTTATCTTCTTACTTCTTCAATTTCCACGTGAAAATGGTACAAAATCATGATCATCCATTTTCAACCGAAAATACCCTTTATTAATCACTTTTTCCTCTCTCATAAAATAAATAAAATCCATTTTCAATGAAAAGATACATAATTTAATCTAAAGAGGCTTTCACTGTCTCCTTTGGAATATGGGCCACACCATTGGGCCCTTCCCTACTACTCATTAATCTTAGGCCAATCTTTATAAAAATTAATTGGGCTTTGAGAAAGGAAAGAGCATTGATATGGGCCCATTAATTTTACAGTTTCAATTAGCCCAATTAGTCTGAAACTAATCCTTTTGGCCTTGTTAGGATTTTGTGCCAAATTTGGGTGTAAACACATTTCTAATGTTGAGCATTTTCAATCTTCTTCTGAGTAAAATTGATTTCTACCTTATTTAACCAACTCCTCTCTCTCTCTCTCTCTCTCTCTCTCTCTCTCTCTCTCTCTCTCTCACACACACACACACACACACACACACACAAAACACCCTAGCAATCAAATATTCTTGTTCTCACTTCTCCTCTCCTCTTAGTAGGAATGAGTAAAATAACCATTCAATCAGCGAATCCGGTCCAAACCGAATGGTTTCGTTTGGCTTTTTTAATAAGGTGGTTTGGTCCCCGAAGCACGAATATTTAATGGAAAGCCACGTGTCTGACACACTTTACTCCACAATTAGAAAATTTAAAAAAATTAATTAATTTGGACACGTGTCTAACATATCTTTGGTATCTAGGACAATCGCATTAATATGTAATCAAGGTTTCTTAGACACTCTACTCTATGACATATGATTAGAAAAGAAAACGGAACATATTTGTGAGAATCCTTAATATGTTCATGTTGAGTGTGGCTTCAAAATGGAGGCTCGCAGCATCTCTGGTCCGGACCAAGGTAATGGTGGTTCGGACCAGCACTCGCATTACAAATCTGGAGGTCCCAGCAGTGCTCGTCCAGAGTTGGTCTGGAAGAGACCGAATGAAGGGTCCTGGAACACTTCTATAGGTCAGCAACCTTGGTCCAGACAAGTCGAGTCTTGGTTCGGACCAAGGCGACGTACAACAGCTTATTTTAGTGTATTTTCATCAGTTTTTAAGGTTAATCTAGGCTTGTCAGAAAGACTGAGAGAAACATTGAAAGGAGATTGGAGATTGTAATCATTATTGATTATAGTGGATTGATTCGTCCCTTCCCCCCATGGATTAGCTATATAGCCTGTGCAATGAACCACATAAATCTCGTGTTTTTGTGTGCTTGATTTTCTTTATTTTTTAGCATTCTTCATCTTTATTGTTCTTGTTTCTAGATTGATTGTGCTTGCTAGAATTGTTGTGACTTCCGCAGTATCGCACAACAAAGTGGTATCAGAGCTCTTGGTTAGAGTTTCTAGCAAAGTACCCAGTTAGGGTTTCATTAAAGATGTCGAATACCAAGTATGAGGTGGAGAAGTTCACCGGTAAGAAAAACTTCTCTTTGTGGCAGCAACGGATGAAGGATATTATAATCCAACAGGGTGTCTCAAAGGCTATAGACGAGAAGACGAAGAAGCCTGCGGAGATGAAAGACAGTGATTGGGACGATCTTGACGCTAAAGCGGTCAGTTCTATTCGTCTAAATTTAGGCGATGAAGTTATTCGCAACGTGTTAGACTCAAAGACAGCAGAAGTGATTTGGAAAATGCTTGAGGGTTTGTACATGAGGAAGAATCTGACCAACGAGTTGTATGTGGGGAAACAACTATATGGATTGCAGATGAAGGAAGGTATAAATTTATTAGAGCATTTAAATTCCTATAATATATTGAACTCGCAACTGGTGGGTTTTGGAGTAATGCTTGATGAGGAGGATGAGGCTATCATGTTGTTTGCATCGCTGCCCCCTTCATATGATCATCAGGTGACTATAGTTATGTACAGGAAGAAACTTTGTCACTCGAGGAGGTTACCAGTACCCTTTTGTCTCATGAGACGATGAGGAGGGATGATAATGTTGATGCTAATTAAGATCTTTTTGTCTCCAAGCCACAATTGAGCCGAGGTAGAAGCAAGTTAAAAGGGAAGGGAGCTTAAAATCGGGAAAGGTCATAGTTGTAGTGGCATAGCTAGAAAATTGGGTCAGTGAGGGCACAATTCATAAACGTCAATACTTTTATTGTGAAAAAAATTCTCTTCTTAAAGAATCTAACGTGTCTTAATTTTCATTTGAAATAAGTCTTGCTTGACTTACATTTTATGGACGGATGTGCTTCTTATCCTATTTGACTGTACTCCTTGGCTTCCCAGGGCGAGATCTAGGATTCGAATAATTGGAGGTCTAGAGTTCGTAAACATGTAGTTTCGAAGCAAAAACTCAGTGAATTGAGACGTGTTTGTCAGTAATTAGTTATTCAATGGCTCTGGGGCATCGACATATGATGCCATAACTCTCTTCTCCATCATTTTTTTTATGGGCCCTCACCACATATTCAGGTAAAACTCATATATTTTGTCTTGAGTCCCATGTATTTGCGCAAGAGAATTTCTTTATAACACCAAGTAATGACGCTCAAAGAGCACTAATTAGTTTTTTGTATATAAAAATAAAGGTAATGTACCAATTTATATTTTTCTACAAAAATGCAAAAAAAAAAAAATTCTCCCAAAAATCCAGTGTGGGCACAGGCCCACACTAGTCTACATGTGGCTCCGCCACTACATAGTCGAGAGGGAAGTCAAACACGAAAAAGGATATGGAGTGTCACTTTTGCCACAAGATGGGCACTACCACGTGAAGGTGGAATCCGTTAGTGTTGCGCAAGACAAATCAGATAGTGACATCGACGCAGATTTACTCTCCGTTTCTTCAGTAGCAATTTTCTTTCAAAGTCATGGATTTTGGATTCTAGTTGCTCTTATCATATGTGCCCTAATAAAGAGTGGTTTAACAATTATAAGCCCTGTAATGGTGGTACGGTTCTAATGGGTAATGATGCAGTTTGCAAAGCCATTGGAATTGGTACCATGAAAATTAAGATGTTTGATGGAGTTGTTAGGGTTTTGGAGAATGCTAGATATGTGCTTGAACTTAGGAAGAGTTTAATCTCTTTGGGAACATTAGATTCAGTTGGGTGTATGTACACAGCACAAGGTGGAGCAATGAAAATTAGCAGACTAACTTTGGTGCTAATGAAGGGACAGAAGGTGGGTAATTTGTACAAACTGATTGGGGACATGATTGTAGGTGGAATTGCAATCTCCACACATGCAGAATCTAACACTGATGACACAAAACTTTGGCATATGCGGCTTGGCCATATGGGTGAGCGTGGTATGTTGGAGCTTCATAAGAGTGACTTGTTGAAGGGGGTCAAGGCGTGCAAGATGGATTTATGCAAGTATTGCATGCATGGGAAGCAGCACAGAGTTAGTTTCAAGGCGGGTGGTTATACAAGCAAGGAAGTCCTCGATTATGTTCATTCAGATGTCTGGGGTCCAATTACCATATCTTCTCAAGGTGGCGCTCATTACTCTGTTACCTTCATTGATGACTATTCCAAAAAGGTATGGGTTTATTTTTTGAAGAATAAGTCTGATGTGTTTCCTACGTTTAAGACTTGGAAAGCATGGGTTGAAACGCAGACATGTAAGAAGATATAGTATTTCAAAACCAATAATGGGATAGAGTAGAGGGAAAATGAGTTCTTGGCCTTCTACGATCCAGAGGGGATTACTCGACAATACACAGCTAAAAAGACTCCACAGCAGAAAGGATGAACAAAACCTTGACAGAGAGGGCCAGATGTATGCGGTTGAATGCAGGGTTGCTGAAGGTATTTTGGGCAGAGGCAATCAACACGACACGTTTTCTCATCAACAAGTCTCCTTCTTTAGCCATTGATTTCAAGATTCCACAAGAGGTTTGGTCAGGTAAACCAGTTAAGTTGTCGGATTTGAGAAGTTTTGGCTGCCCAACTTATGTGCATGTGCCGGATAAGGAGAGGTGGAAGGTTGATCCCAAGTCCAGAAAATGTATCTTTCTTGGGTATGAAAAAAGTGTCAAAGGATATAGGCTCTGGGATCTTGAGGCATGGAAAAGGGTGATCAGTAGGGCATTGTGTTAAATGAGGCGTTTATGTTGGATTGGAATGATGAGACAAAATCTGGGGGTTCGAGGGAGAAATCTGTAGTCAATGTTGAGCTTGAGGAGCCTGGTTCATTCAATGATGCATGTGATGTTGAGCACGACCCATAATAGCAGCAAGAGAAGCCTTACATAGTTGCGAAAGGAAGGGAAAAACGGGTTCACAAACCTCCAATTCGGTATGGTTTTGAGGACGTGGTTAGTTTCACTTTGGTGGCTGGTAGCGGAGGTCCATTCTCTTACAAGGAAGTTACAAGCAGTATTGACAATGACAAATGGCTGGTAGCAATGTCAGAAGAGATGGAGTCACGCTACAAGAACAAAACTTGGGAATTGGTGAAATTGCCTAAGGGGAAGAAAGCCATTGGGTGCAAGTGGGTGTATCAAAAAAAGGAAGCGTTGTCAGAGAAAGAGGGTGAAAAGTATAAGGCTCAGTTAGTTGCTAAAGGTTATTCACAGAAGGAAAGAGTGGACTATAATGAGATTTTTTCACCAGTTGTGAAGCACACTTCTATCCGTGTAATTTTGGCAATGGTCGCGATGCATGACATTGAGTTAGAGCAGCTTGATGTTACAACAGCTTTTCTCCATGGAGATTTAGACGAGCAGATTTACATGCAACAGCTCGAAGGCTTCAAGGAACCTAGTAAGGAGGAGTATGTGTGTTTGTTGAAGAAGTCATTATATGGCTTGGAGCAATCTCCCAAGCAGTGGTACAAGTGGTTTGATTCATTCATGATCTCGCATGGTTACACGCGCTATGAGTATGACTGTTGCATATACTATCGTATCCTTTTAGATGGTTCTTACGTTCTACTGGTTTTATATGTTGATGACATGCTGGTAGCAGCAAAAGCCAAGCAGGAAATTGGGAAGTTGAGTTGAGTCGACGTGGAACAGTGAATTTGACATGAAAGATCTTGGAGCTGCCAAGAAGATTCTTGGGATTGAAATTCACCGTGACAGAAGGGCTTGTCAATTGAGGTTTTTTCAAAGTGGTTATTTGCAGAAGGCGTTGCAGAGGTTCAGCATGCAAGATTCCAAGTCTGTAAGTACCCCATTTGCGACGCATTTCAAACTTTCTGCCAATATGAGTCCTAGTTCAGAGGATGATGTAAAGGAGGAGATACCCTATGCGAATGCAGTTGGGTGTCATGTATCTAATGGTGTGTACGAGACCAGACATATCGCATGCAGTCAATGTGTCAGCAAGTATATGGCAAACTCGGGAAAAGAGCATTGGAATGCAGTTAAATGGGTTTTCAGATATCTCGCGGGCACTCGTGATCTGGGGATAGTGTTTGATCATAAAGAGGCTTCAAAAAACGTGGTGGGCTATGTGGATTCAAATTATACTGGGAATCTCGACTCTCGTAGGCTGATGACAGGGTATGCATTCACTACAAGAAAATGGGCCATTCCCGACATTTGTTGAAATGCCGGAAAAAAAAGTGCCGGAAAAAGTATTATTCCCGGCATTTGTCCAAAAAATGCCGGTAATAATTAAATTTCCGAAAATTCTTTATTTTATACTATAAATATTTTTGTTTGACTTTTAGGAACCAAATGTGTGCTAGCACAGTTGGTAGTGTGCGCGCGCGAGGGGGTGAAGGTCACGGGTTCAATTCCTGGGGCGAGCAATTTCTCCCCAATTTTGCTTGCCACGTGGGGCGCCACGTGGGTGCCATGTGGGCACCAAGTGGCTGCCACGTGGCCCCCACATGGGTGCCATGTGGCATTTTTTCCCTAATAAAATAATCGACTTTTCCCGGCATTTGTGAAATGCTGCAAATAGTGGCACCTTTTCCTGGCATTTGTGACGACTTTTCCCTGCATTTGTTAGTATTAACGACACGTGTATAGACGGCATATGTAATAAATGCCGGTAATGCTTAAAAAAATGCCGGTAATGCCCTTTTCCGGCATTTGCGATGGCTTTTCCGGCATTTATCAAAATGCCGCTAATAGTGAAATTTGGCGTAGTGATTCATGTTTTTTGGAGGTCCTGTCTATTGGAAGTCTACTCTTTGGGATACAGTGGCTTTATTGACTACAGAGGTAAAGTACGTGGCTGTGATTGAGGTAGCACTTCAGGATAGAGTGGATTAATTGACTACAGAGGCAGAGTACAAGGCTGTGATTGAGGCAGCAAAAGAATCAGTTTGGCTTAAGGGGTTGGTTAGTGTGGACGGTCGGCCTCCACGCGCTCGGAGATGGTTTTTTCGAAACGGTTCGAAAAACAAAAGATTTTAGAGTCGCCACCCGGGTTTTGGGAAAGTAGTTTGGGACCCGAGAAACCAATTTGAAAATGATGATTTGAGAGAATGACTTATAAAACCAATTGAAAACCAGAGATTCGTTTTGGATCCGGAAGCCAGGTTACGAACAGGGAAGGGTTTTAATGCACCCCGTTCGCCCGATTAAAAATCGGTCTCTACTAAACATTTTTGGGATTTTATTAGAAAACAATTTTATTGCTGAACATTAACAGATAAACATTTAAATTAAACAAAACAGATGATAATAATGAGAAAAATAGATGATTGATATTGTAATTAACAGAAATCAAACGAAAATCCAAACTTCAAACTGTTCCTGCAGGGGGAGGTTCAAATTTCACATTTTTACCAGAAAAGTATGCCGTGCGGCACACTAGATGTACCGTGCGGCATAAACAGTGAGCCGTGCGGCACTGTTCTTCAAATTAACGGTCAAATTTTCAATTGAGTACCGTACGAAACTCAAGGTGTACCGTGCGGCACAGTATGAGTACCGTGCGGCACACTTGGCTGCAAAACAGTTTGAAACTTTGGCTTTTCGAAATGATTGATCAGAGGCACATACAAGGCATGAAATGCATTCAAAATGAACTACTTTAAAGGGAGAAAGTAATGTATTGAGTATGGGATGTCCCTCCTCGTTGAATCGCTCCGTACGAGGCGATGTTTTCACCGTACGACGCGACCGGGAGGTGTGAAATGAAACTGAACTTGCTGTAATTTGGGCATATCAAGCATGGAAATGATACAAGGAATCATTCCACCCTTGGTACCCTTCCCCTCAGGGTACCAAATTCAAGGAATTTGGCGAAACGGGTTTATACCTTCGGTTTCGAACTCTCGGATTGAGCGTCGGATTGAACTTCCGAATGCTGCTTGAACCTTCTCTGGACCTCACTTTCACTCTAGTATAGTGGTAAGAGGGATTGGAGGCTCAAACTTTGGTTGATTTGAAACGACTATCTCACGGCTTTGGAGCCAAGAACAGGGGATGGGTTTCTGCTTTGTTTTTTTGGTTTTTGGCAGAGAGAGTGATGCTGATTTCTGCATAGTAGAGGTGATGGTTAAGCAATAGAAAATGGTATTCAAGGATGGAATTTCGCGGTCTTTTCTCACGCAGCAATCGTATGGGGTTCGGTCTTTTTCTTCCCATTGGGTTTGAACGGTTTTTATAGAGGATAGGGGAGCCGAATGTAGTTCCCAATCCTTTCTTGATTCTTGCCCAGGGGGACAATGGCATAGGGAGTAGCCTATTCCTTTCGGCCATGATCTTCCCTTTCGGCCACAGCGGGGGAACCAATCTCGTCAACACTTTCGGCTTGCTGGGAACCTGTGAAAACTGGGAACCCGTAAACAGTACCGTACGGTACACAAACTGTGCCGTGCGGCACAACTTGTGTACCGTGCGGCACACCTGGCCGTCAAATTTCCAAAACTCTGCTGTACGTGACACTGGCTGTCCCGTGTGTTGAGAGATGAGTACCGTGCGGTACTGTTGACTGAGTTGACTTGGAGAGTTCCAATTCGAGAGTTCTTCCGGTCGTTTCCGTTCATCATTGGGGATTAAAATGTACGTGAACGCTCATTTTTGGGGTGTCTACAGTTGCCCCTCTTTGACGAGACTTACAATCATTGTGTCGACCGAAGTCGCGTCAAAGATAGAAGACACCCCTCGATGTGGACGTCCTCGTACGAAAACAAACTAGTAATACATGATGCATGTGGTCGCGCTCGTAAGAGCTGCCTACGTACCTCGTTGTAGGGATCAGACCGGCGTAGTTCATTGGGGCTGAATGCATAAGGGTTTCTAGAAAACATACCTTTGATTGGGTAGTGGATTTTGTCACTCTGCTTTTCAACGAGGGAAAAATGAATGATGTGCTAATGGTGCTGAAAACCGTTTTGTTAATGCCGGAGAGGACTTACGAAACCATTTGTCGCTGACACAAGAAACCATTTGATGCTGAGGATATCTGCTGTTTAATGCCGAAGTGGACTTACGAAACCACTTGATGCTGATAAAACTGTCGTTAATGCCGGAGAGGACTTACGAAACCACCGGATGCTGATAAAACTGTCGTTAATGCCGGAGAGGACTTACGAAACCACCGGATGCTGACGTTGATAAAACTGTCGTTAATGCCTGGCGAGGACTTACGAAACCACCGGATACTGATGTTGATAAAACTGTCGTTAATGCCTGGCGAGGACTTACAAAACCGCCGGATGCTGATGTTGATAAAACTGTCGTTAATGCCTGGCGAGGACTTACAAAACCATCTGGTGTTGGGGATATAACTGCTCGTTAATGCCGTTGAGGACTTACGAAACCGTTCGATGCTGATAAAGCTGTTGTTAATGCCGGTGAGGACTTACGAAACCATCGGATGCTGATCGAAATTGTTGTTGTAGATGCCGTTGAGGACTTACGAAACCATTCAATGTTTTGAAATAATTGTTGTTGATGCCGTAGAGGACTTACAAAAACACTTTCGATACTGATAGAAGTTGTTGATAATGCCTTTGAGGACTTACAAATCCAATCGTTGCTCGAGTACTTGTGATGGAACCGATGAGTGCTCACGCAAAGTTGACGTGAGGCAAAATCGAGGATTAGCCTGAGTGAGATTGCTGGCAATCTTGGCTTAGAAGCTCTTTGGAAGGTTGAATCTGGTGCAAAAACCATTCAGAACACAGGTGTGTACCGTGCGGCATCAACACAGTACCGTGCGGTTGAGATGGAGCACCGTACGGTGGAACTGGAAAATGAGTGTGCCGTGCGGTACTCTAGGTGTACCGTACGGTAGAGAAACTGTGCCGTACGGCACAAGTGGCTATTAAAACCGCCCGAAACCGTTTCGTTTTCTCCCACTCTTTCAAACGCTTTCAAAACATTCTCAGTCAGTTATTTCCGAGAGTGCGACATTCGAAAACCCTCATTTCCTTTAATCTTCTTCAATCTTTTGGTTCATCGACATCCCAAACCGAGTTTCTTCCGAAATCGAAATTTCTTGTCCGAGAAACACCATTCATGGCTGATTCCGGCGATACACCAGTCGATCCTAACTTGCCCACTACTGATTCGGCGTCGGCGGTGCGTGGGGGCGGCGGCACCTCGTCCGGCGAGCCCGGTAGTGACCCATCCATGGGTATTCCGACCGACGCTGATCCGGTTCAAGGGGCTTCTGACTTGGCATCGATTAGTGGCGAGACGGTGCTACCTACGCCGGTATTGGCTCCGACGAGGCTCGGTGGGGCTCACACGGGTGATGCCTCAATTTCGGCAGAGGTACAGGAGACCATGGGTGCCGGCAGTGGCACGGCTGTGGGCAGTGGCGATATCAGTGGTGGTTTGGGTACCGCACGGCACACTGATTGTGCCGTGGGTGATGCTGGGAGTGCCGCGCCAGTAGATTTGAGTACCGTACGGCCTGATGAGAGTGCTGCGCCCATTGATCAGAGTACCACTGGTGGTGATGATATTGTTGGTGATGATCAGAGTGTTGTAGCTAGCCGTGAGGGGCCAGAGGCCATGGATATTGATCCGTCAGGTACGGGTGCTTCTCCTTCGGGTGTTGCTATGAGTTTGAGCGGGATAGATGTTGTGGTAGAGAGAGCCCGTGTTCAGGAGAGTGGGTCTCAGGCTGAGGATATCCCGAGGGACGTTTCAGAGGCTACCTTTGCGACCGGTGCACCGGGAGGCTCGGGTGATAGGGACATTGTGGTTGAGGATGTGACGGGGGGTAGTAGTACTGAGAGTGAGGAGGTACCCTTGGTGAGGCGTATAGCCCCAGGTCCGGCTATTGCGATTGGTACCGCTAGAGTGCCAGAGGAGAGTGATGAGAGAGAGACAGAGCCTTCAGAGCCTCCGTTGTTTACACCTGCCGTTGGTTCTTCCCGTGGGTCTGGCTTGACTTTGGCAGACACTTTGGAGGGGGCGAGAGATGAGGATATAGCAGCGACCTTACAGGAGTTTCCCAGGTTCGAGAATGTCCTGGTTCAGGAGGGGATGGCATCCATTGTCAGGGATGCTGAGCAGGAGGAGAGACAGAGAGAGGCCGAGGTGGCTGCAGGGGAGGAGCGTTTGACCATAGTCCGAGAGGTCGAGCTGTCTTTGGACCACAGAGCTCCGTTTACACCGGCTACCTATGTGCCACGGGTGCACTTCTTCGTTCCCCAGGGGTGCGATACATATACACCTTTGTTGCCTACGTACCTAGATACGAGTGTGATTCGAGACCGTTCGACCCACATTGCTTATAGGAATCCTTTGGTACGTATCCTCTGCTTATTCTTGTGCTTGTTTGCTTGTTTTGCTTGTCTGCTTGTTTGCTTGTACATTCCTGTTGATAATACTGACTGAAATTTTTGCCATGCCTTTGTTTAACAGACTCAGAGGTCCTTGGGTGGTTATGGAGGTTCTGCGCATTCTTTGGAATACTACCGTGCGTTGCCATCACGAGTGAGGGCTTTGGTCGATGCCTCTGGGTTCACCATTTTTATCCGGCTTCTGACAGTGACTAGGACGGATCGCAAGCTGATACGAGCCCTGGTGGAGAGGTGGTGGGATACCACCAACACCTTCCACTTCAGATTCGGGGAGATGACCATCACTCCCCTTGACTTTGCTGCGATCACTGGTCTGAGAGTTGGAGGTGAGCCCATCCCGTTTGACTCAGAGCTATACTTGGACCCTGCTGCCGTTGAGCACTACCTGGGGAGGAGGCTTGGAGGTATTGATCCGGGGGTGAGGTATACTGTCTTGGTGGGTTTCTGGGACCACGAGCCAGAGTCAGAGGAGGAGGCTAGGCAGATGGCGAGGGCCTATTTGTTATACCTCTTTGGTGCCTCCCTGTTTCCGAACAGGCAGGGCATGGTGCACTTGGGTTGGTTGCCTGCACTAGAGAGTTTGGAGACTGCTGGGAGGTTTGACTGGGGTGGCGCCGGCCTGTGTACTGTGTACTGCTTCCTTGGTTGCGTGTGCCGTGTTGTAGGCACGAGCCTTGGTGGTTACTGGAGGGTGCTAGAGGTAAGACTTTTGCTTGCATTCCTCTTTCAATGATCATGATAATGCTTTTATCCATGTTTCTTGACTTGACGGTTTTCTGAACATGCAGGTGTGGGCTTATGAGGTGCTGGGTGTATTTGCCCCGGCCAATTCGCATAGCAATGAGGATGTGCTCCCACGTGCCGAGAAGTGGGGGTCAGAGTACACAGGAGGCGGTGATCATAAGGGAGATTTGAGGACTTTTCGGCTTTTTCTGGATACTACTACAGGAGATAGGGTAAGCCTTTTCCATGATTTCAAATGTTCATGCTTTCTCGTTTTCCTTTATCCTTGAACTGACAAACCTTTCTCTCTTGTAGGTGAGGTGGAACGTTTGGCATAGGATGCGCAGGGATTACTTGGTTAGGAGCAGGGAGCTGACACAGAGTCGAGTGCTGCTGGAGTGCCCTTACGGTTGGCGATGGTACTTGGGTGACAGGGTTTCCCGTCAGTCCCTCGGGATTGACCATTTTAGAGTGCCTTCGCCGTTGCCTCCACTTGTTCAGAGGACTGAGGAGTACACCCGAGCTGAGATAGAGAGATACACGGTGCCGACAGAGGTGGTCTTCGGTCTTTCGATGGATTATGTGGGTTACTTGAGCACACACTTGGCATATGACCTGGACATGGAGAACCGTTTGAGGGCCGGTGTTGCTTTACCTGAGTTGAGGAGAGAGATTGAGGTGGTGACTGCTGACGGAGCACTTGGAGTGGTGACGGTGCCTCATATCACTCCTACAGTTACTCTTGCCACGACAGAGGTGACTCTCGATTATTATGCTCGCTTTAATTACTTGTTTATACCCGTATCTCATGTATTGCTGACGCCTCTTTTGAATTTCAGATTCCTGTTGAGTGGGCTGCGGCGTCGTACCAGCTGGCGCAGGACTTGCAGGCCATGGTCCGTCAGTTCGTGATGGGCATGGCTCCAGAGGTGCGCCCGCGGGCTGAGCCAGGAGTTGTACTTGGTCGTGGTCAGAGAGCCACTAGAGGGAGGACACCGGCTCGTGGTGTTGGAGAGGCTAGCAGAGGTAGAGAGACCAGCCGAGGTACTCGCAGGAGGAGGGAGAGTACTAGCAGTGAGAGAGGAGCTAGCCGAGGGGCCACCCCTAGTGCCGGGGCTGCTGAGGTATACATTGGACTTGTCTTTCTTTTCTGTTTGATCATGCATGCCTTTCATTGTATTCTGACAAATTTTGCTGCTTGTGTAGGGAGCGTCAGGCTCCGGGAGTGCCAGGCGTTCCACGCCTCGAGTTACTTCGGTGACTCCACCTTCAGGCCGAGTGCTCCGTTCTTCTGAGAGACGGAGAGAGAGTGTACAGCAGAGGGAGGAGCCTGCGGAGAGCAGTAGTACTGATGACGACCATGCTACGCCAGAGGAGCATAGACCTCAGGGGTCTGCGCCTCCGAAGCGTCCTCGTACCTGAGACAGTAGTTAGTGATAGCATTCTACTAGGTGGGGCCTGCGTGCCTTGTTTTGGTTTGGGCATTTGTTTAGCCTTCTTGTATAGATGGCCTACGAGCCGTAGTAGTTGATGACACATTGGGCCTGTTTGCCTCTGGATATGGTTTCACTTATCATGTGGATATTTTGATCTTGGTTTTATAAAAATTTGCATTTTAGTCATGCTGTCATTCATATTGGCAATGAATCTGGAAAATCAAAGTTTGCATGTGAGTACTTAACTTAAAGCAACTGAATTCGAGACCAACAAACTTGTATATGGAAAGCTTGATTTGCATTTATGTTTGTGACTCATAGGACTCAATGAAGTAGAACTAAGCTTTTGAACTCATATGTGCAATGTATGGACTAACGACAAGAGAATGATGCTTGTTGCGCACATATGTTGGCATTGCCGTTGACAAACGAATGGAATGACTCATGGATACGACACGTTGCACATGAATTGACCATGCTCGTGGGGTGGCATTATCATGAAGTATAGCTCGCCGATACTTCCATTCCTTGGTATTCAAGTCTTCGAGACTTTTGACCATTGATTTTTTGGTTGAGGTTGCCAACCGACCCTTCCAATAGGTCGTAGGTGTGTGCCAGGGCTTGCATGCATAAGATTTGTGCCAAAGAGAAGCATAGAATGAGTCCCGGAGGCTCAAAACTGAATTTTGCTTGGAATCTGGCCAGTTGTGCCGTGCGGCACTGAAACTGTGCCGTGCGGCACTATTAGTGTGCCGTACGGTACAGGCCTAATAGTGCCAAAAAATCTGCCACTTGCAGCGGATTTTTGGTCCTCTTTTTCGGCGTTTCATCACTTCAACGCACGTCCTAGGGACTTGAAGAGCCATTGTGGGGCATGTTTTGAGGGAACTTATCATTTTTAACATGATTCCTTGCGGTCTTCGAGTTGGCACGTCTTTCGAAGTGGCCTTTGGAACTTGAAATTTCGTATTGTTCCTCATGCATGGTGGCTATAAAAAGCTGTTCATTCCCTCCCTTATTTGCATTCCAAATTCATAAACTCTTTCCTTGTTAACCCCCCCCCCCCCCTCTTTCACAATGGTGGTGAGCTTCTCGGCCTTGATGCGCCCCTGGCTCGATGATCTTGATGGCTTGGACTGGCTGCACTTTCGGGGTCACAGGCTGACTTCCCTTCGTTATATTCGAGACGTGTCCATACGTCCGGAGTTGTTGCGAGCTGCAACACAATTCTGGGACCCTGAGGTGCATGTCTTCCGCTTTGGTCTCCACGAGTTATGCCCCACTGTGGAAGAATTCCTCGCTTACCTTGGAGGTTTTGATTTGGCGGAACCCATCGTTCCTCTCTACGGAGTTGGTTTTGCCCCAGTGTTGTCTTCCAAGCTAGAGATAAGTAACAATGCGGCTAAGTCTTTGATTCGTGGAGGTTTTCTGATCATCCCACGCTTGATTGAAGGATTCCGTTCCAACAACTTTGCTCTGTGCTTATGTTTACTGGCTGCATTCTTGTTCGTGCAATCTGATGGTCAAGCAAGCCCTTCCCTGGTTGGTGTGGCTATGCAAATTGAGGAGCGTAAGGATGTAGCTCCCATGGTTCTGGCTGAAACTTTGATGGGTCTGGATGGGGTTCATGCCGGTAGGACCGACGTCTTTGAAGGTAGTCCGCTGCTCCTACAGGTAGGCTTCTCACTCAACTCTCCTTTTTCTGGCTTTTCACTCGTTCTCATTTTACCTCAGCGCTCAGTTCAAAGCTGTCTAAGGCTCCTTACTTGTTTTCTCTCTTTCACACAGCTGTGGTTATGTGACAAGGCTAATCTGCTGGAGCCTGTGCCAAGAAACCGGGTTCACGAAACTCAAGGGTTCGTTATTAGAAATTTCAGGGAGGTTTTTGATGATGTGGGAGGTTGGACTCGGGTTCTTTCCCAGCTCACAGAAGAGGTGATCTCCTGGTGTTTGACTTGGATTGACCTTCCTGATATGGCTATTAGCAACATGGGGCGTCAGCGAGTGATTCTGGCAGGTTTGACCCGATGGACCTTCTATGTTCCAAACCGCATTCTCCGTCAACTTGGAGCTCGTCAAGTACCGCCGCCTACGGGTCCTGAGGATTTCGTCCTACCGAATTTCAATGTTGCTACCTTCAGGGCTTACCAGAGCAATTGGAGGGAGCGCACGACCATTCCAAGAGACCTATATCCCAGTGTTCTTCTTCCGACACGCTATAAGAGATGGTTGACAAGGGATATTGAAGCAAGAGACAATGGAAACTAAGACAGACTTTAGACTCGATCTTAATGTGCCTGAAATAAGTTGTGCACCCAGTGCTATGGATGTTTTTATTTCTTTTGTTTGAAAGTTTCATGCTCAGCCATGTAATCGAAGAAGCTTTGTTTGAATAAAACTTTGAGTTTTGAGAATTTTCCGCTCTTGATTCTTACTGGTTCTGCCTGCGAAATGTGTATGAGAACTTGGAATCAACTTGAAAGATTGTGACCGAACCTCAGGATGAGGTTGCCTACGTATCCCTTGTAGAAAGGAATCAGGTCATGACGTAGTTCAGGACTACAATTGTTTGGTTAGGGTTCGCTCGGGTATTTACACTTTCCTTTTGCGCCCTGAATTTTGCCTAGTACCGCCTTTTCAGGTTTTCGGTCTAGCGAGCCTTTGATTGTTTTTGGGCCTTATCTTTTGCCTAAGCCGCCCTTTCGGGTTTTCGACCTAGTAGGCTTTTGCTCTAATTTTTGCCTGGAACTGCCCGCCCTTGCGGTTTTCAGTCCAGCGAGCTTCTCTCAGGGGTAATATATCTTGAGTTGATCCAGGTTGACCAAAGTAGAAAACTCGTTGCCGTCAAGATCGATGAGTTGTGTTGCACCTCCGGACAAGATCTTCTTGATAATGTAGGGTCCGGCCCATCTTGGTCGAAATTTCCCACGCGGATCGAACACCGGAGCTCGAATCTCCTTCAAAACCATGTCGCCTTCCTGTAAATCTCTGGATTTCACCTTCTTGTTAAAAGCACGGGCTATTCGGCGCTGATATCCCTGAACATGATACAAGGCTTTAAGTCGCCTTTCATCGAATAGCATGAGCTCTTCAAACCTTGCGTTTTGCCATTCGGCTTCATCAATTCTTGACTCTGCCATGATCCTTAAAGACGGGATTTCGAGTTCGATGGGAAGAACAGCTTCCATGCCGTAAACCAAAGAGTAGGGTGTTGCCCCTGTCGGAGTTCGAATGGACGTCCGGTATCCCCATAATGCCAAAGGCAGTTGTTCATGCCAATCTCGCGCAGACTCGATGGTCCTTTCTAGTATAGACTTGATGGTTTTGTTGGCCGCTTCCACAGCTCCATTGGTTTGCGGTCGATAAACAGTTGATTTATGAACCTGAATCCCGAATTCTTCAAGAGTCTCTGCCGCTCTCCCCTTGAAATGAACCCCGTTATCTGATACGAAAGCCTGAGGGACCCCGTATCTGTAGATGACATTCTGCTTGATGAAATGAGCAACCTGGACCGCAGTGAGGGTCGTGTAGGAAGCAGCCTCAACCCACTTGGTAAAGTAGTCAATTGCAACTAAGATGAACTTGTTCCCGTTTGACGCTGCTGGCGTGATCCTGCCGATAACATCTATGCCCCAGGCGGAAAAAGGCCAAGGCGAGGTCATGGGATGCAATTCTGATGGCGGGACGTGCATGAGATTGGCGTGAATCTGACACTTGTGACATCGTCTCACGTATTCGACACATTGAGTCTCCATAGTTGACCAATAATAACCTTGTCTTAAGACTTTCTTGGCAAGCATCATGCCATTCATATGAGGGCCGCAAACTCCTTTATGGATCTCTTCCATAATCCGGCTGGCTTCTTCTCCGTGTACACACAGTTTGTGCGTCCCACAATAAGATCTCCGATATAGCTGTCCTCCACAAATGATGTACTGAGATGCCAACCTCCGAAGAGCTATTTGGTCTTTCTTGTCTGCTCCTGCCGGATACTCGCCTCTTTCGATGAAGTTCCAAATGTCGTGAAACCACGGCAAGCCATCGTTCGGCTCGTCAATGGCCATGACGTACTCATAAACAGGCTTGTCTCGTTGTTCAATTATAACTGGCCGGAGTCTGACTCCGTTTGGTATTTCAACCATGGAGGCTAGTGTTGCAAGGGCATCGGCGAACCGATTTTTCAATCTTGGTACATGCGTGAAGGTGACCATCTGAAATCGTGGAATCAAATCGTCTAGGTCTTGATGATAGGGTTTCAACTTATCTTCCTTGACCTTCCATTCACCGTTTGCTTGTGACACCACCAAGTTCGAGTCTCCGACGACTTCTAGTCTTTTGACTCCAATTTCTAAGGCAGCTTCCATCCCTACAATGCAGGCTTCATACTCTGACTGGTTGTTGGTGACCTCGAAGTTTAACTTGAAAGCTAGAGGGATATGTGATCCTTCCGGGGAAATTAACTGTACTCCGATTCCAAATCCTTTCTGATTGGCTGCTCCGTCAAAATACAACGTCCAGACATCGTTGGTGGTTGTCATCACATTCTCATCTGGGAATTCAAATTTCACATCTTCTGGGCCTTCTACCGGGTAATTGGCAAGAAATTCGGCGACAGCCCTTCCTTTTACTGACTTTCTGGTAACATACTTGATGTCGAATTCTGCTAGCAAAAGCAACCACCGTGCTAACTTGCCTGTAAGCGCGGGTTTCTCAAACAGATATTTGAGAGGGTCCATTCGAGAAATCAGCACTACAGAGTAAGCCAACATATAGTGTCTCAACTTCTTGGAAGCCCAGACCAAAGCCCAACAAGTCTTCTCCAGGGAAGTGTATCGTTCTTCGCATCCAACCATTTTCTTGCTAATGTAGTACACGGCTTTTTCAGATCCGTCTTCTCCTTCTTGTGCTAACATGCATCCCATAGCTGATGAGGTTACCGACAGATATAGAATTAAAGGTTGCCCCGGTACTGGAGGCATTAGTACTGGAGGATTCTGCAAGTATTTCTTGACTGCTTCAAAGGCTTTCTGGCACCTGTCGTCCCACTTGAATGTCACGCCTTTCTTGAGAAGGTGAAACATCGGCTCGCAAGTTGTGGTTAACTTGGCGATGAATCTGCTGATAAACTGAATTTTGCCGAGGAAACTTCGTACTTCTTTCTCCGTTTGCGGTGGTTCCATTTCAAGGATGGCCTTGATTTTGGATGGATCCACTTCAATTCCTCGGGTTGTGATCATGAAACCCAACATCTTTCCTGCTGTAACTCCGAATGTGCATTTCTCGGGATTGAGACGCAGTCTGTACTTGCGAATTCTTTCAAAGAACTTCCTCAGGGCGTGCAGGTGTCCTTCTCTTTCCTTGGATTTGACGATCATGTCGTCCACATATACCTTGACTTCTTTGTGAATCATGTCATGCAATAGAGTTGTAGCAGCCCTCTGGTAAGTAGATCCGGCATTCTTTAACCCAAATGGCATAACCTTGTAACAGTAGGTGCCCCACTCCGTGGTGAAAGTTGTCTTCTCTCGGTCCTCAGGGGCCATGAGAATCTGATTGTAGCCCGAAAAACCATCCATGAACGATAGCAATGCGTGCCCCGCAGTGTTGTCCACGAGTACATCTATATGCGGCAGCGGGAAGTCGTCCTTAGGGCTGGCTTTGTTTAAATCTCTGAAGTCCACACAGACTCTGATCTTCCCGTTCTTTTTGGGAACAGGTACAATGTTGGCGACCCACTGAGGGTACTCCGTGACCATCAAGAACCCTGCGTCTAACTGCTTCTGAACTTCCTTCTTGATTTCCAATACCCAGTCTGGTCTCATCTTCCTTAACTTCTGCTTGACAGGTTTTGCATCTGGATATAGCGGGATTCGATGCTCCACAATTTCTGGATCAATTCCGGGCATGTCCGCGTGAGACCATGCAAAAACATCTTGAAATTCTTTCAGAAGATTCGAGTGAGCTTTAAATTCCTCCGGAGATAGCCCAGAACCGATTTGAACCATTCGCGGATCACTCTCTCCTCTCAGATTTATTGAAATTACTTCTTCTTTTAGAGGCTGAGCATGCCTTTCATTTTCTCGTTCGATTAGGGATCGGAGTTCTTTTGGAATTTCTTCCTCAAACTCAATCCCATCATCGTCCGGGTCAACACAATTTATTTCAGACACAGCAAGATAAGCAAAGTCAACTTCATTCATTGCAAAAGAGGTGGCCCCAGGGGCGTGATACATGAGAGTAGACTCAAATTCAAAAGAAAAATGATGACGCGGAGGACTGACAGACACATGCATTGACTCAGAAGTGGTTTCGAACTCAGTGCTAAACTCAGACTCAATGCTAGATTCTGACTTAGACTCAAATTTAGTGCCAATATAAACAATTTTAGGTAGAAAAGTGCAGTTTTTATAAATTCCGTTGGCATCCACAATGAGTGAGGTCACATCTCCAAGGGCTTCTTGGCTTAGCATCATCAGCTCCATGTCTCCAACAGGTTCCAAACCAATTGTTATGGCAGCAGACCCGTCCTCGACCGTACCTGTCACACTTTCATCCTCAAACAACGAAATCAGATTCCCTGAGTCAAAAACTTCAATCCAGTCAGATTTGTATTGCTTAACCAATTCTTCCAGCTTTGCCGATTCATCGTCACTGTCCCATGAGTTGTTGGCGAAGATTTCGAACCCTGGCAGCTTGGTTTTCTCTTCCACATCCCAAAATGGTTCTGGCTCTCCTTGGTAGACAGCCTCCTTTCCTTTGATAAAACGAATGGGACCTTTCTTCGGTTGAACGCGAGTTCGGGCTTTCCATCCGCTTCCTTTCTTATCTCCACCGGGTTGATACCCAAGGCCGAAGTGGTTACTGTTTACAGGGAACTCCGGGAATTCAGCCATTCCTTGATTGTTGCGGCCTAATCCCAGACCGGGCATGTAAGCCATTTTTCTCATCATTTCAATAGCCGTTGAGCTGACTGAGAAGTTTTCACCCATTTTGATAGTGAGAATTGCCCCAGCGGTATCAAAAGAGAAACCTCCAAGGGCGACGTCTTCTTCTCCATGCGTAATCTCGAGCAGAGGGGCGTTGTCAGAAACATGAGGACGAATCCCAGATTCCCCATAAATAGTTAGAGTCCCTGTGGCTAAACCAAGCTGAACTTTCTGATGCAGCGAAGATGGTACTGCCATGATGTCTGGGTGGTGAAGCCATGGTCTACCCAGCAGCAGGTTGAAAGACGAAGGAATGTCAAGTATGTGGAACTCGACTTTAGACTTGAAATCTTCGACTGACATCTCCAGTTGAACAACTCCAACTACATCCCTGCGTGTATTATCATAAGCACGCACTCCGAGGCTCGATGGTTGGAAGTCCTTAGTCGTGAATCCCAGACAGTAGGCTGTGCGCAGTGGACAGACATTTAAAGCAGATCCATTATCTAGGAGGATAACAGGGACCCACTTCCCTACACACTTCATGGTGATGTGTAATGGCTTGTTGTGGCCGGCTCCTTCCGGCGGCAGACCTTTCTCGGTGAATGTTACGACATGTTTTGCCTTGTTTGGCGCAAGCAAGGCCACTAGAGCTTCGGGGGGAATGTCGGGCGGCACCTCCATGTTTGACAGAGTTTTGATCAACTTCTGACGGTGTTCCCTGGATGAGGAAAGTAGCCCCCAGATGGATATAGATGCTGGAGTTCTTTCAAGTTGCTTCCGGATGGGGTTTTCCATTGGCATGGGATTCCTCTGTGGTGGTTGAATGATAACTTCTGGTGTTTGAGTGACACCTTCTGGGTTACTTGGAATTGAGTCGTGTTGGACGGGATCGTCCCAAACAAATGCCCCAGCTTGAGCGTGGTTAGAGGTGTGGCCTCTTTGCAGGTCGGCAGGTTGATAGATTCGTCCGCTTCGCGTTACTCGGTTGACCGACGGTGGCTTTTCATCCCAAAAGTCTGAAAATTCATTGACCTTTCGCTTCCCAGCCTTGATGGATTCCAGCTTCTGCTGAGTATCAAAATACTCGGTCCAAAAACCTGCGACACTGCTCTCGGCTTTCTGTTTCTCGATTTTAATATCTCCCATCTTCTTTTCCAGATTTTCCACCGCTCGATCATGCCAAAATGAATGATCCAGCATGGTTTTGTTGACAGTCCACATTTCACCGTTATCAAACAGGATATCGATCACGTCTTCTTCATTCCAAAATGGATCCGCGGAATCCTCCGCCAGAGCGGAAACATTTGACTGAGGATGAAACGGCACGGATGGCCGAGACAAGGATTCGTTGATAATGTAAGCTTGAGGAAACCACTCGTGATCCCCGAAGATGGTTTCTATGGCAGAATGTCCCTCAATTCCAAGAAGTGGCGGTGGGAGCGAATTATCTGGAAGGTTGCTGCTAGGGACCCAATGATAAACCTCTCCAAGTGTCTGGTTCCATATGTCTCCGGGTTCTTCAAACAGAGTAGGGAGTGAAACTGCATCAAGTGGATCAGCACAAATTGCTTCCCACCTTTCCCGCCAATCTTCTTGTTCATTTGGCTCCACGTATGCGAGAGTATGTACCATGCCGGCGATGCATACAACTTTGTCAATCCTACAGATGTTGGAATCTGTTGGTATAGAGACAACTGGTTTGCTATGAGAGTCGGGGATGATGAACCGGCTTGGGTCCCACTCCTGGCGGAACTCTTCCCAGTCTCGATCATTCATAGCCCATTCTTCACGTTCTGTGATATCCGCCCATCTTGATTTGATGCTTGTGAGGGAGCAAACTTCCGAATCTTCTGATATGGGAACAACTGGCTTAGGCTCGGTGGCCGGTATGATGTAAAGGTTCGGGTTTAATTTAGTGGAGCTTGGGTTATCTGGAGTGGAGCTGAAGGAGATTTGGTTGATTCGGGTATTGGGTTGGTGTTCCGGCATGGGATTAGAGACGGTGTTTGGCTTTTTATGGGGGGGTGGAATTGTTCCATCTTCAATGAGATCCTGAATCTTGTGTTTAAGAGGGATACAATTGTTGGTGTGATGGCCGGACATTTGGTGGTAGGAACAGAAGGCGTTCGGGTTATGGTTTGGAGGAAGCACTTTGGGTGGCTCGCGAGGCTCTAGTGGTTTGATGACGTCCTTTTCAAGGAGCTTTTGGTAAACTGTTGTCAAGGGAAAAGGGAATTGGTAGAAACTTCTTGCTTGCCGGGTCGGCTGGGCTGCTATCTGGTTAATAGGCTCGGTTTTGGTTGGTTTGGGGTTTGAGGAGCTGGCCTGGGCATGATTGTACTGGTTAGTTCCAAACAGGGTATTGCTGTTGCTAGAGTAAACTCGCCTGGGTTTGACAGATTCTCCTTTTTCAAATATACCAGTTCTGAGTGCATCTTCTACTGCGAGGTCGGCCTCGTAGAAAGTTTTGAAGTCAGCGGTGGTTTGGAAAACCACCAAGTGCTTTGCAAAATCGGGTGCCAAGTTCTTCGTGATAATTCTCATCTGCTCTTTCTCCGAGGGTCGATCCATCATCTGAGATGCTTTCCCTCTCCACCTTCTGATAAAGTCCGCAAAGGACTCATTGGCTCCCATCCTGGTTGCATCCAATTCTCGGATAGTCATCTCAAGCTGAACGTTGTAATTGTACTGGGCCATGAAAGCTGTCCCAATATCCTCCCAACTTCCTTTCTTTGAAATGTCAAGATTTAAGAACCATCGCAGTGCTGGCCCTGTCAATGTTTGCTGAAACATTTGACCCATAGCATTATTTTCAATGTTGTACATGGACAGAGTGCCCACGTACGCTTGTAGATGAGCTCTCGGGTCTCCGTTCCCATCAAATTTCTCCCAGGTTATGGGCTTGAATCCTTCAGGGAGTTTGGCGCCGGGGAATAGACATAACTTGTCCATGTCAATACCTGTGGCGGCTATTTTCTCCTGTTTCTGGACAGATTCCTCTAGTTTGGCGACTTTTGCCATCATTGCTTCCAAACTTGGATGCTCTTGCGGAGGTGGTTGCTCCCCTGGTGGCTTGTTCTGAAAAGTTAAACCTTGTATTAGGAGTAACATCTCAGCCATTTGATTATCACTGCGTTCCCGCTGTTCTTCGAAGGCTAGCCTGAGAGCCTCGATTTCACTTTTGCCCGCCATATCTGTAGGGTCTGCTGAATCTAACTGGACTGCTTTTGACTCAGTTCGAATTAATCGTTGTTCGGGAGTTCTGGTCCAACTAGGTACAGTATTCTTCTTGCCCTTACCAATGATTGAAACTGATAGCGGAAAAATGAACTTAGTGACTGGTGCCAAAGAAATGCTATGTGCAGGAATTTATGTACAAATGAAAGAATGATGCATGATGTGCAATGCAACCACAGCTTTGGAAAGGATTGCCCCAATTTTCAGTGCTCTGTTCAATATATCTGAATTTTTGGATTTGCAAAATGAAGGCCGAACCTTTAGGGGTTGCCTACGTATCCTCATTTCGGAGGAATCAGGCCATGACGTAGTTCGGGACTACGATCGGCTCTTTTCTTTAACGTAGGAAAAGTACCAACTCCATAAAACAAAGTACAAACTGACTCAACAAAGCAAAGTACAAACTTGGTAAGCAAAATACAAACAAAATACAGACTCGATAAGCAAAATACAGACTTGGCATTCTCAAAAAGGGCCTTATTGGCTTGATCTGCTGACCACTGGCTGGCTGCCGATTCTTAGTCCGACTCGGTTGTTGGATTTGCTCGGGGAGCATTCCGGACTTGGTTTTCTTTGAGTTGCTTGGGAGGCAGATTATCATTCAGAAGGAGACCATTTTTAATGCAGCCTTCGCAATCACACTCATCCCAGTATTTGTGTCCCGTCACTGGGTCTTGGAAGTAGTAGACTGGTGTGCCGTCTGGTTGGAAGTTTTGACTGGCGGCATGATGTCCATTTTTTTTATTATCGCTTTCTCGCTCCACCCTGACAATGATTTTGTCGGGGATGTCCTTGGCTCCGTTGTCTGCAGGGAGGTGGAATTTCCAACTTTGATCATTCGCATGTTCAGAGTTGTCCCATTGAAGAGTTAAACCTGGCTGATCAGATGTGACTAGTTGGTGAAGCAACCCTTCAAGCTTGTCTTTATCTGGTACCTCATTCCCTATCTCTTCATTATCTATCTCTTCAAGTATCCACACCGGTGCCCCATGATGGGTGGTAAAGGTGGACTTGAGCTTTTTGCTTCCGGATTGATTGCTCATTTTTGGGTTACAGACTCTGATAAAAGAAATACAACATTCTAATTACCGCGAGGAAGAGAGCCAATCGCAGAATTTTCTTTAAAAAGAGTTTATTTTATTGGACAGAGCCTTTGATTATCGGGATAATCCTTCTTATTGCTGTGGAAGTGAGGATGTGACAACCTAGGGTAAAAGCTATCATGTATGCGCATGCAAGACAGGTAAACGACAAGCAGTTAAACAGTTAACAAGGCATATCACATAATCTTAACCTGTGGGTCCCTGTCCTAGGTTGGAAAGTTCTAGGTTAATTATATGCAAAGGCCGGTTTTGGTTTAGGGGGTTCCCCAGACTAGAGCCAATATTTGCCTCCCAGTGCCAAGTGTACTGCATGGCAAAGGTCAAGCGGCAGGCTGACTCATCACGGTCCAAGGTTGCTGAGCATCCAGGGATGTCCTAACACCAGCGAGCTGGGTAGGGTAACCAAGACGCAGCAGCGGGGTTTATCCAACATCGATGCAAGTGATGCAAAAGTTCAGCAATAAAATTGTTTTCAAAAATCCCACAAATGTTTTTCAAGCTTGGCTCGCTCTTTAAATTAATCAAAATTTTGAAATTCTACTCATGCGAACAACCGAGAAAGCTCCAGTCCAGACTGATCGGGCTTTCACCCTGACATCAATCCTTTCTAGTACAGCGTAAAGCACGTACTTGGTGTCAAGCCTTCGAATGGTCATTTTACAAGTGTAAAACTTCAAAATAAAGATTAACTTAAAATATCCCCAGCAGAGTCGCCATTTTGTGGACGGTCGGCCTCCACGCGCTCGGAGATGGTTTTTTCGAAACGGTTCGAAAAACAAAAGATTTTAGAGTCGCCACCCGGGTTTTGGGAAAGTAGTTTGGGACCCGAGAAACCAATTTGAAAATGATGATTTGAGAGAATGACTTATAAAACCAATTGAAAACCAGAGATTCGTTTTGGATCCGGAAGCCAGGTTACGAACAGGGAAGGGTTTTAATGCACCCCGTTCGCCCGATTAAAAATCGGTCTCTACTAAACATTTTTGGGATTTTATTAGAAAACAATTTTATTGCTGAACATTAACAGATAAACATTTAAATTAAACAAAACAGATGATAATAATGAGAAAAACAGATGATTGATATTGTAATTAACAGAAATCAAACGAAAATCCAAACTTCAAACTGTTCCTGCAGGGGGAGGTTTAAATTTCACATTTTTACCAGAAAAGTATGCCGTGCGGCACACTAGATGTACCGTGCGGCATAAACAGTGAGCCGTGCGGCACTGTTCTTCAAATTAACGGTCAAATTTTCAATTGAGTACCGTACGAAACTCAAGGTGTACCGTGCGGCACAGTATGAGTACCGTGCGGCACACTTGGCTGCAAAACAGTTTGAAACTTTGGCTTTTCGAAATGATTGATCAGAGGCACATACAAGGCATGAAATGCATTCAAAATGAACTACTTTAAAGGGAGAAAGTAATGTATTGAGTATGGGATGTCCCTCCTCGTTGAATCGCTCCGTACGAGGCGATGTTTTCACCGTACGACGCGACCGGGAGGTGTGAAATGAAACTGAACTTGCTATAATTTGGGCATATCAAGCATGGAAATGATACAAGGAATCATTCCACCCTTGGTACCCTTCCCCTCAGGGTACCAAATTCAAGGAATTTGGCGAAACGGGTTTATACCTTCGGTTTCGAACTCTCGAATTGAGCGTCGGATTGAACTTCCGAATGCTGTTTGAACCTTCTCTGGACCTCACTTTCACTCTAGTATAGTGGTAAGAGGGATTGGAGGCTCAAACTTTGGTTGATTTGAAACGACTATCTCACGGCTTTGGAGCCAAGAACAGGGGATGGGTTTCTGCTTTGTTTTTTTGGTTTTTGGCAGAGAGAGTGATGCTGATTTCTGTATAGTAGAGGTGATGGTTAAGCAATAGAAAATGGTATTCAAGGATGGAATTTCGCGGTCTTTTCTCACGCAGCAATCGTATGGGGTTCGGTCTTTTTCTTCCCATTGGGTTTGAACGGTTTTTATAGAGGATGGGGGAGCCGAATGTAGTTCCCAATCCTTTCTTGATTCTTGCCCAGGGGGACAATGGCATAGGGAGTAGCCTATTCCTTTCGGCCATGATCTTCCCTTTCGGCCACGGCGGGGGAACCAATCTCGTCAACACTTTCGGCTTGCTGGGAACCTGTGAAAACTGGAAACCCGTAAACAGTACCGTACGGTACACAAACTGTGCCGTGCGGCACAACTTGTGTACCGTGCGGCACACCTGGCCGTCAAATTTCCAAAACTCTGCTGTACGTGACACTAGCTGTCCCGTGTGTTGAGAGATGAGTACCGTGCGGTACTGTTGACTGAGTTGACTTGGAGAGTTCCAATCCGAGAGTTCTTCCGGTCGTTTCCGTTCATCATTGGGGATTAAAATGTACGTGAACGCTCATTTTTGGGGTGTCTACAGTTAGTGAACTTGGTTTCATGCAAGACTGTGTGTTGCTGCATTGTGACAGTCAGAATGCAATTCACTTGGCGAAGAATCAAGTATACAGTGCAAGGACAAAGCATATTGATGTGTGGTATCACAAGATTTAGGAGTGGTTAGCATCAGGTAACCTAACTTTGTCTAAGGTTCACACTGATGAAAATGCGTCTGATATGTCAATGAAGCCGGTTCCAAGGGAGAAGTTTGAGCATTGTTGATTAAGGACTTGAAGGTGGAGCACTCAAACCAGTAAATGGAGTGCAGTTGGGGTTTACATCAAGCTTTTCTTCAAGATGGTTCAGTTTGAAGCCAAGGTGGAGAATTATTGAGTGTGGCTTCAAAATGGAGGTTCACAACATCTCTAGTCCGAACCAACGTAATGGTGGTCTGGACCAGCACTCGTGATACAATTCTGGAGGTCCCAGCAATTCTTGTCTGGACTTGGTCCGAACTTGGTCCCAACAAGAGTATTCGTGGGCCGGACGAGACTAGACGAAGGGTCCTAGAACACTTCTATAGGTCTCAGCAACCTTGGTCCAGACGAGCCGGTTCTTGGTCTTGGCCAAGGTAACGTACATCAGCTTATTTAAGTGTGTTTTAATTAGTTTTAGGGTTAATCTAAGCTTGTTTTGGAGAGAGAAACCCAAAAAGACTAAGAGAAATATTGAGAGGAGATTGGAGATTATAATCCTTATTGATTATAGTGGATTGATTCGTCCCTTCCCTCCGTGGATTAGCTACACAGCGTGTGTAGTGAACCATGTAAATCTCTTGTGTTCTTGTGCTTGGTTTTCTTGATTTCCTAGCATTCTTCATTTTTATTGTTCTTATTTCTAGATTGATTGTGCTTGCTAGAATCGTTGTGACTTCCACAGTATCGCACAACAATTTATATATGTACGCATGTGTGTGTGTGTGTGTGTGTGTATTGTTATGTTTATATATTTCTTTGTTTTCCTAATGTGTTAAATTACGAAGTTAAATATTTCCTTATGTGTTAACACAACCTAATTAAGTATTCCTATTTGGGACTAGCTTCTTAACCAAGAAAGGAAACTACCATTGGTCCTTATAATATACTTCCCTAAACATCCCATTGACTAATTTGATTTTCCAAAATCCCTCCTCACAAAGATCTTTTCCAATTACCATATACCATTCTTTTCCTTATTGTTTTTCCTCTTCCTATATCAATTTTCCTCTCACTCTCTCAATGGATATCTTTCCATCTCTTTTCCATCTTCCACTCACGGCATTTCCCTCCCTCTTCATCTCTCTATCGGCTCTCATCTCTCCCTCAATTGATTTATTGCAGCAACGCTACCGATTAATGACTGTAATGCTTTTAACTTTTTCGCAGCGTGCTACAAACATCGAAGGAGAGGTAGGGCACTTGAAACCTAACTTTTACTTTAGTCATGTTGCTTACGTGGTTTATGTATCGTCATTAATAATACAAAAGGTTGAAGTTAACGTTCAGATTCGCTATTTTTAGAGGGTTGAGTTGATAATATGAAATAGGGGATTAAACAGTTTAGTTATTGGAAAAAATAGATTTGAACCCACCCTCTGTTCTATACGTTTTGGGCCATTTCGAGTTAGATTCAAGGAAAACGTAAAACAAAAAAGTTGTAGCTTACAAAATTTTAAGTAACTTTCATCCAAAACTCGTTCTGATCCAAGGCTCATGCATAAATATATGAATTTTATAAAGAACTATTTTAGTGCTGTTTCTGGACAGCAAGAATGCACTACCTTTGGACCCATTTTGACCTTGTTTAAGATGACCGTCAGGTTTCACATGAAAAACGAAAATTGTTCCAAATTTTAATACCCTATACTTACGTAAAGTTTCATGATTTTTGGGATCAGTTTAGTTGTTTTAGTAGTTAAAGTTGTTGACTATTATGTTGTCGCAAAACTTACCACTTACCGTTTATTTTTCCATTGTGCTAAATTGTTTTTTTTTTTTTGGAAGTAGAGAGAAGATTGCATAGATAACAATAGAGTTTACACAAGGGCCAACCAACAAGATATACAACAAAGCAAACATAGAAACATAAAAATAACAAACACAACATCAAGCAATGAAACGCAAAGTCTTGTCAACCACCATCCCCCGTGTCAGAGTGACGCACAAAAGAGGAGATAGTATGATGGGCTAAGTCATGAGCTCGCTGGACCTCTCTCCGTGAAGCCTTGGAGATCTTACAAAAATTTAGCCTTGAGATCTCCGTTTTGATGTTGTGTATCAAAAAGTGTAGCTGTAGTGACACTCACTCCGCCCTGCGATTTGCATAATTGCATTGAAACAGTCAATAAATATATGGACAAAATTGTAATTATTAGCTATGGACCATTTAACCGCTTCCTGAATAGCAAGAAGTTCCGATTGGAGAGGGCTAGAGCTATAAGATGAGCAAACTTTCTAGGCTAAGAGGGAACCATTCGGCAAACAAGTCGTGAATCCTAAACCACACCAAGGGTGTCCATCCTTTCGTGCACCATCAACATGTAATTTGCATAATGCCTGAGGAGAGAAATTGGTAGGATATGGTTTTAAGACGAAGGACGGATTTTTACTATTCTGTTGCCTCATACTAGCGGATCGCTTATGCCACAAGGAAGCCCGTTGAAACCAGTGTGCATTGTGCTAAATTGTTGGACTTATGTGACTTGTAGACCCACAATGATTTAGATTGATTATTTGGTTAAATTGTATGGATGGATAAAGGTAATGAATGTCAAACAAGATTGGGGGTTGGGATCTACCCATCCAGCATGGGTCTAAGCCATGCGCACTTGTATACTCCAAGGTTGCTTTGTTGTGTGGTCAAGCACATGAACTATACTGTGGGTGGGAATCGATGCCGAATAGAGATTGATCTTGATGTGTGACTGGTCATGAGCCATGTGTAGTATACGCTAAGGTAGCTTTGCTGTGTAGTCGGGCACCTGTGGGATACTATGGGTGGGAGCTGGTGATAAACAGTGTTGTTGGTTGAAAAAAGAAAAGTCTAGATTGAAAGATGATAAGTGAGATGGTGTTGTGGAAGAAGGGAATTGAATTCAGCATATGATTGTGGAATTCATTAAATTTATCTTGTTTAATATTTAATGATGTGTAATTAAATATTCTTGCTATGTATTTTAATGTTGTTAAATGTTGCATGAACATATTTTAGTAATAGGGTATCTTTGGGTATGCTGAGTGTTTTTCACTCACGGTGCTACTTTGTGGCCCTAGCGTTTTATGCTAGGTACTGAAGGCAACGAGGGATATGACTATTCACAGGTTATGAAGCGATTGAAACTCTTCAAGTCAACTCAATCAACAGTACCGTACGGTACATATCTCCTATGCATAGTACAGCCTTAGTCACGTACAGCATCATTTTTGAACTTTGGCGGTGGAGGAGTGCCGCACGGCATAGTTGGTGTACCACACAACACAGTTTGTGTGCCGTATGGCACTGTCAAACATCAAACAGCTTTTGCAGGGTTCCAGCAGCTCAAAATGTTGAAGAAATGGTTCCTCTGATTATCATTGTTGCGTGTAAGAGTGAAGGGCTATAGAATAGCCATGATTTCTTTGGGTGGGCATCAAGTAAACTTGATGACCAAGGGGATTCATCGCCTATATAACCCGATCGATTGCAATGGGAGATAAAGGACAAAAATAGAAAAATGATGAAGAACACCATGAAGCTCTACCCATGAACCCTAGTCAAAACACCATCTCTACTGTAAATCATCATCATTTGCTACCTACAACCTCCAGAAACCAATCCAATTCTCCCTTCCAAAGCAAACCCAATCAAAACCCGATTCTCCTGTTTTTGGTCCATACCCGAGAACTTACTACTCAAAGTTTGCCTGAGCTCTTGCCTCCAACCATCTCTACCACATTACCTGATTGAAGTTGGAGTACAGAGGAGATCCAAACCGTGCCTAAGGAGTTCCAGAAGTACTTCAATCCGAGAGTTTCAAACCGAGGTATAATCCCGTTCCGCCAAAACTCTTAGCTTTGGTACCCTGAGGAGAGGGGTGCCAAATGTGGGATGATCTTCCATATCATCTCCACATTTGGTATACCCATGTAACATCAAAAACCAGTTTAAATTGATACCTCCCGGTTGCGTCGTATGGTGAAATTATCGCCTCGTACGGGGTAATTTAGTGAGGAGGAACATCTCCCATTCTAACACATTTGTTTTCCCATCCAAAATAATATGTTTTTAACCATATTTCATGCCTTATATGTGCTTCTATTCAATAATGTCAAAAAATCAAAGTTTGAACTGTTTGTGAAGGAAACAGTGCTGCACGGCACTCCTCCTGTACCGCACGGTACACTTGGAGTGTTGTACGACACTCTTTTGAAAATTTGACCGTTGGAATGATGAACAGTGCCGCACGACACACTTTTGCAAAATCTAAAATTTTAAATCAATTCCTTGCACGAACAGTTTGAACCCTTGGTTTTCGTGTACTTGGGGTAATTTGCATGTTGATTACTTATTTTTATTATTATCATCTGCTTTGCTTGATTTAAATGTTTATTTGAATAAAGTTCGGCATCAAAATATTTTCTAAAAATCCCACAAATATTTAGTAAAGACCGATTTTTAATCGAGCAAGCGGGGTGCATTAAAACCCTTCCCCGTTTGTAACCTAGCTCCCGAATCCAAAACGAATCTCTGGTTTTCAAATTGTTTCCAACCGCGAGAGTTACACTATTTTCTAAATTATTTTCTAAATCATTTTCGAATTGGTTTCTCGGGTCCTAAACCATTTTCCAAAAACCCGAGTGGCGACTCTATTTTCAAAACAATACAATGCACCGGTGAAATCGACCGTCTACAAAATGGCGACTCTGCTGGGGATTGAACCTAGAATCTCTGGTTTGGTGTTTTTATACTTATGAACTTCCCGAAAGCTTGTCAAGACGAAAATGCCTAGCGCTATCGAAGGAAGGAATGGCAGACTAACAGAGCATCGCCTGGCCATCCTGATTGGAGCTTTTTGGGTTGTTTGTCTGTGTAAAGTTATTAAAGAAGTGATTAATTTGGAGAGCCAAGATTAAAAAATATTTTTGAAACTTTTGAAAACAATTTTATTGCTGAACTTTTCCATCACGTGCATCGATGTTGGATAAGCCCTACTGCTTCGTCTTGGTTACCCTACCCAGTTCACTAGTGTTAGGACATCCCCGGATGCTGAGCAACCCTAGACCGTGATGAGTCAGCCTGCTGTTTGACCTTGGCCATGCAGTACACTTGGCATTAGGAGGCAAATATTAGCTCTAGTCTGGGGGACCCCTAAACCTAAACTGGCCTTTGCATATAGTCAACTTAGAGCCTTCCAACCTAGGACAGGGACCCACAAGGTAGGATTATGTGATATATCCTGTTAACTACTTACTATTTGCTGTTTGTTTGCTTGTCTGCATACATAGTAGTTTTCACCCTAGGTTTTCACTTCCCATCCACAATAATAAGAAAGGATTATCCCAATAATCAAATGCTTTGTTGAATATAAAACCCCTTTTTCAAAATAAATGCTGCAACTGGTTCATTTCCTGCCAATAATTAGAATGTTTTATTTATGTTATCAGAGTCTGTAACAGAAAATGAGTAACCGATCTGGAAGCAAGAAACTCAAGTCCACCTTTACCATCCATTATGGTGCACCAGTGTGGATACTTGAAGAATTGGGGGATGAAGAAATTGGGAATGAAACTCCAGACAAAGACAAGCTTGAAGAGTTAATTCACTAGCTAGCCATGTCTGATCAACCGGGCTTAACCCCCCAATGGAATGACTTTGAGAGCTCAGTGAACGGTCAAGGTTGGGAATTCCAGCTCCCCGAGGATGATGAATCCAAAAATGTTCCCGACAAAATCACCGTCAGGGTGGAGCAAGAAAGTGATGGTGAAAATGTAGATATCATGCCACCATACAAGTATTTCCAGCCAAATGACACACCAGTCTACTACTTCCAAGACCCAGTGACTATACACAAGTACTGGGATGAATGTGACTGTGAAGCCTGCTATGACGATTGTCTTCTTTTGAATGATGGTTTGTCTCCCCAACAGCTCAAGGAAATGTGCGCCATCGAAAATCCACCAAAGCAGCCAAAGCCAAGCAAGGAAGCAAAGCAAGAGGAACCAAGTCAGGAATGCTCCTCCAACAAATCCAGCAACTGAGTCAGATGAAGGAACAACAGCAAGCCAGTTGTCAACAGATCTAGCTTGCAGGGCCTTTTTGGGACTGTTAAGTCCATCTTTTGTAGCTCAAGTCAATTCGGGCTTTATTGAGTCTGTACTTTGCTTTATCGAGTCAGTTTGTACTTTTCTTTATGTCAGTTGAGTCAGTTTGTACTTCTGTTTTGTTGAATTTTCTGTTGTTAGAGGAAAGAGCCAGTTGTAGTCCCGAACTATGTCACAGCCTGATTCCCCCGAAATGGGGATATGAAGGCAACCCCTAAAAAGGTTCGGCCTTTGTTTTGCAACGATCTTTCAAATAAAATGGGATTCAAATACATCCAACAGAGCATTGAAAATTGGGGCAACCCTTCCTAAGACTGTGGTTTCTGTAGATACTGCATCTTGCATCATGCCTCATTCTTTTTCAAAAGACATGCACATAGCATTTTTGCACCAGTGACTAAGTCAATTTTGTTTCTACTATCAATTTCAATCATTGGTAAGAGCGAGATGCACACTATACCTAGTTGGACTAGAACTCCCAATAGCAGTTAATTCGAACTGAGTAAAAAAAGTACAGTCAAATTCAACAAATCCTTCAACCATGTCGAAATCGCATGAACCAACAAACAAGAATGAGATCGAGGCTCTCAAGATAGCCTTGGAAGAACAGCGAGAACACAGTGATAGTCAGATGGCTGAATTGTTACTTCTGATACAAAGTCTGACCCTTCAGAACAGAACACCAGGAGATCCAGGGGAACAACCACCGCCGAATTCTCCTCCGCAAGAAAATTCAAACTTGGAAGCAATGATGGCAAAGATCGCTAAACTTGAGGAATCTGACCAGAAACAAGAAAAAGTGGTTGCCATAAGAGTTGATATGGACAAGTTATGTTTATTTCCCGATGCCAAACTCCCGGAAGGATTCAAACCTATAGCCTGGGAGAAATTTGATGGAAGTAGAGACCCAAAAGCTCACTTGCAAACATACTTGGGCACTCTGTCCATGTATAACATTGAGAAGAACGCCATGGGTCAAATGTTTCAGCAGACTTTGACAGGACCAGCGCTGCGATGGTTTCTGAACTTAGACATTTCAAAGAAAGGAAGTTGGGAAGATATTGGAGCAGCCGTCATGGCTCAGTATAATTACAACATTCAACTTGAGATGATCATTCGAGAGTCGGACGCAACCAAAATGGAAGCAAACGAGTCCTTTGCTGACTTTATCAAAAGGTGGAGGGGAAAAGCATCTAGATGATAGATCGACCCTCAGAGAAAGAACAGATGTGAATTATCAGAAAGAGCTTGGCGCCCGATTTTGCAAAGCACTTGGTGGCTTTTCAAACCACCGCCGACTTCAAGACTTTCTACGAAGCCGGCCTTGCAATCGAAGACACATTCAGAACTGGCATATTTGAGAAGGGAGAACCCTCTAGGCCCAAACGAGTTTACTTTGGAAATAACAATACCCTGTTCGGGACCAACCAATACAACCATGCCCAAACCAGCTCCTCAAATTCCAAGCCAACCAAAACTAAGCCCATTAACTAGATAGCAACCCAGCCAACCTGACAAATGAGAAATTCTACCAATTCCCTTTTCCCTTAACCACAGTCTACAAAAAGCTCCTTGAAAGAGATGCTATCAAACCACTTGAACCTAAAGAGCCACCCAAAGTACCTCCATCAAATCATAATCCAAATGCCTTCTGTTCCTACCACCAAATGCCCGGTCATCACACCAACAATTGTATCCGTCTCAAGCACAAAGTCCAAGACCTCATTGAAGACGGAACACTTCCCCTCCCTCTTAAAAAGCCAAACACTGTCTCAAATCCCATGCCAGAACACAAGCCCAATGCCCAAATCAACCAAACCTCCCTCAGCTCCACTCAAAATAACCCAAGCTCCGCCAAATTTGACCCTAGCCTATACATCATACCAACCACTGAGCCGAATCCAATTGTCCCTGTGCCCGAGGATCTTGGAGTCTGCTTCCTCGAAAGCATTGAACCAGAACAGAAACCATGAATGATCAAGATTGGGAAGAACTCCGCCAGGAATGGGACCCAAGTCAGCTTATTATCTCAGATTCTCATGCCAAGCCGGTCGTTTCTATACCAACGGATTCCCGTATCTGTCGGATTGACAAAGTCGTGTGCATCACAGGCATATTGCATACTCTTGAATATGTCGAGCCAAGTGAACAGGAAGTTTGGCGAGAAAGGTGTAAGGCAATTTGTGCGGATCCTCTGGACGTAGTTTCACTCCCTGCATTGTTTGAAGAACCTGGAGACGTATGGAATCGGACACTAGGTGAAGTTTATCATTGTGTCCCTGGCAGTAATCCCCCAGATAATTTGTTACCACCTCCACTCCCCGGAAACTATTTTTGGTGACCATGATTGGTTTCCTCAAGCCTACATTATCGGGGAATCTCTGCCCCGACTATAGACACCCCGATTTTGACCTGAGCAACTTATCAAGCATCCCCGATGATGAAAATGCCCGATAAGAGCTCACGAGAGTTGATTGTGAACTTGGAAACCCCTCCAAAACCTCCTAAAAATAAACCCAATCCTACACCACCTTTTAGTACATTCAAAACCCTCTTTTTTGATATATAATACGCCCCAATCCATTTTGAAATGAAGGAGATGTGCCCGTTTTACCAAAACAACTTATTTTCCCGACCTTCTGGGGGTAAAATGGTCATATATTTTGATGTACAAATCATCTTGGGTTCCAACCACTTGGGTTAGAAAGTAGACTTGACAAGCTTTCTAACGCTTCAAACCATGTGCAAAACAGAGTTTGGTAGCACCCGGAATGGCCCCGCAAAGTTTGGAATTTTGTGTTGTCTCCAAGTCCAGGCGCCTGGATTGGATGATTCCAGGCGCCCACATTGAATCCAGGCGCCTGGATTTGATCAATATGGGCGCCTGGACTCTCTCCAGATACTTGATCCCCAAGGTCAAGTGAGCGGGGAGGAGCGTCTTGGAGGATTCTTTGGGGATTTTCTGCAGAAATCTGTTAGAGTAAGTGGAGGGAAAATAGAGTGGCCTACTTGGACCCCTAGCATGATCCTCTAAGGGTTCAAGTGGCCCTTTTTGGACCCCATTCTTGCCTATATATACCCCCACTTCTCTCCATATTTGGAGGATGAACTCCCCACCTCTCTCTTACTATTACTCTGCTGGAATATTTCCAAAATCCATATTTCCAGTTCATCTCCTCTGTTTTCCTCATTTTCTAGCCCAAAAATTCACCCTTTGATCATCAAAAACTCTCACATTTCAACCATCCATCATCAAGCTCAACTAAAACCAAAACAATCAGCTTATCTCTGCCCCATAAGACCTCTTTCAATTTGCATAATTACCAAAAATCACCCAAACAACTCTCCAAAGTCCACAAATCAAGCTTTTCAAGGTAGATTTTTCTACCAAAGTGCTCAACCGGCCCCTGAGGGAACATCAACCAAGCTCTATCTGGTCTTCCATACTAGATTAGAGTTTGGAAAAAGTCTTAAACATCACAGAAAGGGGTTTTTATTTTGTGTTCCAGTACTTAATCCAGGCGCCTGGATTAGCCTTTTTTAGGCGCCTGCATTGAGTCCAGGCGCCTAGATTCACTCAATGTAGGCGCCTGGATCCCTTCTTTCTTATCATGATTTTTGGTTCTTTTCAAGATGCATTGTTTCATTTCAAGCATTGGTACTTCATTTATGGCACAGATAAAGCATTGTCCATATAGAAAATCAGTTTGGTCCATCCTATATCATACGTAAAATATTTCAAATCATGGTATTTCAAGCATAAAATTATCTTCTTAGGTTCAATTTTGGGTTTCATTTTAGCATTAAACATCACTGGTTTCATGTAAGAACAAGCTTCAAAGTTTGCATTTATCATTTGATCAGAAACTTGAGTTGAAGGAAAGTTGTACAGATTTACATTCCAGGCGCCTGCATTGTGTGTTTCCAGGCGCCCATAGTCACTCCAGGCGCCTGGAGTCACCTATTCCAGGCGCCTGGATCTGCTTAATTCAGGTGTCCAAATTGCAATCCAGGTGTGGCAAGTTTGGTGTTTACGATCAGTTTCTGGGACACCTTGGAGCAATTTGAGCATGATTTGATCAAGTTTCAACGTTCTATGCATATAAACTGTCCATACATGACATTTTGCATAAGCATCCACATACATTTCATTGATCTTTTTGATACATTTTCGTGCTTTCACATGAATATGTGTTCAAAGTGCATTTAAACAACATTTCCAAAATCCCTTAAGCATTTAGTAGAGACCGGTGGTTACATCGGGCGTAAGGGGTGCTTTAAATTCCTTCCCCTCACGTAACCTAGCTCCCGGACCCGAGAAATCTCATTTTGGCGAGACCAGTAAAACATTTCCATATCAAGGGCAAAAGAGTCAGTTTTTCAATTGGTTTCTCGGGTACGATCCTCAAACCTGGGTGGCGACTCCCGTTAATCAATCAAAACCATTTTTCAGAACCGCAATCATTTTCGTGGACATTACTGTCACACCCCACTCTAGCATGAACTAGCTTGCACAAGATGGCAGGACACCTGTCACCCTCTGCACACCTTTCTTATGATATCATCACCTATAATACCAAATATACAGCACTCATAAGACTCACCACCAAAATTCATGCCCAAATCAAAGTGAAATGCATGAAAATGCATCCTATGACTCAACAGTGCTGCACTCTACGAATTTTCAGAATTAATCTACTTATCCGATTCCCACGAAATTTTTACCACAAACTCCAGACTCATACTTCATCATCATATCCAAAATTCAAAATTTTCTGAGCTCTGCAACAATTTTTAAACAACCTCCAAACAGACCCATAACTTGCTGCAAATTCCCCAAATCAGATTTTTCTCCAACTTCAAATTAAAAACTGCTATTCTCTGGAAGAAATTAAGGCACAACCTATACATCATTTCAAAGGTATACAAGTCTAGTTTCATAATCAGAAGACGGTGTGCCAATCGGATACCCACGCTAGAAGTTATGACCGTTTTCCTAAGACATGTCAGTGCTGTCTGTACAAACACGAACCTGACATCAGATTGTTCACGAATTTTCATATTTTCTGTACTTTGAATTAAACTCTGAAATTTTTACACAACACAAATAACATCCATGGGTAGCTACTGTAAAAATCTCGTAAAATTCAGACTTCTAGAACCATGTCTTAAAATTCACCAAAAACCGTGGCAGATTTGGTTTTGTGAAAAACCAGTCAGTGAACACCTTCAATCCCTTCCACGAATTTTGTAAAAATAAATCCCAAATCACTCTTATGAGATGCAAAAGACCTGATTAACTTGTAAAAGTACAACATAACTCAAGAATTTCGGAAATTAAACTCCAATTTGTACCTTATTTTTGGGTTTTCCCCCAATTTTCTTCTCTTCTTCTTCTTCTTTCCTC
Organism: Vaccinium darrowii; assembly: GCA_020921065.1. Lineage (NCBI taxonomy): Eukaryota > Viridiplantae > Streptophyta > Magnoliopsida > Ericales > Ericaceae > Vaccinium > Vaccinium darrowii. The sequence continues at coordinate 9,916,654 of CM037156.1, forward strand.
CTACGGGGTCTCTCTCTCTCTCTTTCTCTCTCTCTCTCTCTCTCTCTCTCTCTTATCTGATTAGGCAGAGGAAGTGGGGAAGACTTGGTAGACTACATGATGGACTTGGTATTGACTTGGAGTCAATTAAGCATGAGGTGTCCCCATAGTTCAAATTTTTCACAAACAATAAATAAGAATGAAAAGGGACCATTCCCTTGCCTTCCACGGCTTCACACTTTTTTCTTTTCTTTTCCATAGTTCACAAGATAAACACATAAATGAAGCCCAAGCACCAGTATATTAAAAACGGGTGTTACAATTACGCCGCGGTGTGTTCACACTGACCGTCTGTGTCATTTTCTCCTCGGCCTGATGTTTCGGCTCTGATTACGGATTCCATTGACACATTTTGGAATGAAGAGGATGTGATCGATATCCAAGTCGATAACGATGAAGTGTGGACCGTCAATAAAGCGATGTTAGATGATTCATTCTGGCATGACCAAGCAATGGAAAATCTGAGAAAGAAGATGGAGAACATCAAGATCTAGAAACGAAAAGCAGAGGATAGCCTTGCAAATTTTTGGTTTGAGTATTTCGACACAAAATAGAAATTGGAATCCATCAAGTCTGGGAAGCGCAAGGTCAACAAATTCTCAGACTTTTGGGATGAAGAGCAATCGTCAGTCAACCGAGTAACAAGAAGTGGGTGGATATATCAACCTACTAATTTGCAGAGAGGCTATACCTCTAACCATGCTCAGGCTAGGGCATTTGCTTGGGAAGACCCTGTTCAAGACAATTCGATTCCAAGTAATCCGAAAGTTGTCACTCAAACGCCAGGAGTTGTCACTCAATCGCCGCAGAGGAATCCCATGCCGGTGGAAGATCCCATCCGGAAGCAACTCGAAAGAACTCCAGCGTTAGTATCCATCTGCGGGCTGCTTTCTTCATCTAGGGAACACCGTCAGAAACTGATCAAGACTCTATATAACATGGAAGTGCCGCCTGACACTACCCCTGAAGCATTGGTGGCATTACTTGTGCCAAACCGTGCAAAATATGTTGTGACATTCACTGAGAAGGATTTGCCCGCCAGAAGTAGCCGGTCACAACAAGCCACTACACATCACCATGAAATGTATGAGGAAGTTGGTCCCCGTTGTTCTCCTAGACAATGGATCCACTTTAAATGTCTGTCCATTGCGCACAGCCTACTATCTGGGATTTAAGACCAAAGATTTTCAACCATCAAACCTCAGAGTACGCGCTTACGATAATACACGCAGGGACGTAGTCGGAGTTGTTCAACTGGAAATATCAATCAAAGATTTCAAGTCTAACATCAAGTTTCATGTACTTGACATTCCTTCATCTTTCAACTTGCTGCTTGGTAGGCCGTGGCTTCACCACCCAGACATTATGGCAGTACCGTCCTCTTTGCATCAGAAAGTTCAACTTGATCTAGCCACAAGAACTCTGACCATCTATGGAGAATCCGAGATTCGTTCTCATGTCTCGGATAACGCCCCTGTGCTTGAGATCGCACATGAAGAAGAAGACGTCGCTCTTGGAGGATTCTCTTTTGACACCACTAGGGCAGTTCTCACTATCAAGATGGATGAAGATTTCTCAATTAGCTCTGCAGTCATTGAAATGATGAGGAAAATGGCTTACATGCCTGGTTTGGGATTGGGTCGTAACAATCAAGGAGTAGCTGAATTTCCTGATTTCCTTATGAACAATCACCGCTTCGGCCTTGGTTATCATCCAGACGAAAACGAGCCCGGAAGTGGATGGAAAGCTCGAGCCCGCGCAGCCAAAGAAAGGTCTCATTCGCTTTGTGAAAGGAAAAGAGGCTATCTATCAAGGAGAGCCAGAACCGTTTGAGACATGAAGACAAAAACCAAGCTGTTGGGGTTCGAGATGTTCGTCAATGACACGTGGGACAGTGATGATGAATCTGAGAAGCTGGAAGAATTGGTCAAGCAGTGCAAATCTGACTGGATCGAGGTTTTTGACTCAGGGAATCTGATATCGTTGTTTGGGGATGAAAGTCCAATAGGTATGGTCGGAGATGGGCCTGCTGCAAAGATTTTTGATTTGGAGCCTGTTAAAGACATGGAGCTGATGATGCGAGGCTAGGAAGCCCCTGAAAATGTTACCTCACTCATTGTGGATGCCAATAGAATTTATAAAAACTGCACTTTTGTACCTTAAATTATTTACACTGGCACTACATTTGAGTTTGAGTCTGGCACTGAGTCCGAGTTTAGCACTGAGTCTGAGTCCATTTCTGAGTCAGAGCATGTGTCTGTTAGTCCTCCGCGTCATCATTTCTCTTTTGAGTTCGAGTCCACTCTCATGTGTCATGCCCCTAGGGCCACCTCTCTTGCAATGAATGAAATCGACTTTGCTTTTCTTGTTGTGTCCGAAATAAAATGTGTTGACCCTAACGATGAGGGGATTGAGTTTGAGGAAGAAATTCCAAAAGAACTCCGATCTCTAATCGAACAAGAAAAAAAAAGGCATGCTCAGCCTATAAAAGAAGAAGTAATTTCAATAAACTTAAGGGATGAAAATGATCCACGAATGGTTCAAATCGGTTCTGGGCTGTCTCCAGAAGAATTTAAAGCTCACTCGGATCTTTTGAAAGAATTTCAAGATGTTTTCGCATGGTCTCACGCGGACATGCCTGGAATTGATCCTGAAATCGTGGACCATCGAATCCCGCTTTATCCTGATGCAAAACCTGTTAAGCAAAAATTGAGAAAAATGAGGCCTGACTGGGTATTGGAGATCAAGAAGGAAATTCAGAGACAGATAGATACAGGGTGCTTAATGGTAACAAAATACCCTTAGTGGGTCGCAAACATCGTGCCCGTTCCCAAGAAGAATGGGAAGATAAGAATCTGCGTGGATTTTAGAGATTTGAACAAGGCTAGTCCGAAAGACTATTTTCCATTGCCACATATAAATGTACTCGTAGACAACACTGCGAGCCACGCATTGCTTTCTTTCATGGATGGCTTTTCAGGCTACAATCAGATCCTCATGGCCCCCGAGGACCGAGAGAAGACTACTTTCACCACAGAGTGTGGCACCTGCTACAAGGTTATGCCGTTTGGGTTAAAGAACACTGGATCAACCTACCAGAGGGCAGCTACAACTTTACTGCATGATATGATCCACAAAGAAGTTGAAGTATATGTGGATGACATGATCGTCAAGTCAAAAGAAAGAAAAGGGCACTTGCACTCTCTCAGGAAATTCTTCGAAAGAATTCGCAAGTACAGGTTGCGTCTCAATCCCGAGAAGTGCACATTCGGAGTTACGGCCAGAAAAATGTTGGGTTTCATGATCACAACCCGAGGAATTGAAGTGGATCTATCCAAAATCAAGGCCATTCTTGAGATGGAGCCACCTCGAACAGAAAAGGAAGTACGGAGTTTCCTCGGCAAAATTCAGTTCATCAGTAGATTCATCGCCAAGTTAACCTCAACTTGCGAGCCGATGTTTCATTTACTCAAGAAAGGCGTTCCGTTCAAATGGGACGACAGGTGTCAGAAAGCCTTAGAAACAATCAAGAGATACTTGTAGAATCCTCTGGTACTGATGCCTCATACACCAAGGCAGCCTCTGATTCTGTATCTGTTAGTCACTCCATTAGCAATGGGATGCATGCTAGCACAAGAAGGAGAAGGCGAATCTGAGAAGATTGTTTACTACATAAGCAAGAAGATGGTCGGATGCGAAAAATGACACACTTCTCTGGAGAAGACTTGTTGAGCTTTGGTCTCGGCTTCCAAGAAGTTGAGACACTATATGCTAGCTTATTCTATAATGCTGATTTTTCGAATGGACCCTCTCAAATATCCATTTGAGAAACCCGCACTTACAGGTAAGTTAGCACGTTGGTTACTTTTGCTAGCAGAATTCGACATCGAATATGTCACCCGTAAATCAGTAAAGGGAAGAGCTGTTGTAGAATTTCTGACTGATCACCCCGTGGAAGGCCTGAAAGATGTGGAGTTCAAATTTCCAGACGAAAATGTGATGACAGCAACCAATGATGTTTGGATGCTGTATTTTGATGGGGCAGCCAATCAGAAAGGATTTGGAATCGAAGTGTTGCTGATTTCACCCGAAGGATCGCATATCCCTCTTGCTTTCAAGCTAAACTTCGAAGTCACCAATACCCAATCAGAATATGAAGCCTGCATCTTAGGAATAGAAGCTACCTTGGAAATTGGAGTCAAAAGACTGGAAGTGGTCGGAGACTCGAACTTGGTGGTGTCACAAGCAAACTATGATTGGAAGGTCAGGGAAGACAAATTGAAGCCCTATCATCAATACTTGGATGATTTAATCCCGCGATTTCAGATGGTCACTTTCACGCATGTACCGAGGTTGAGGAATCGGTTTGCTGATGCCCTCGCAACATTAGCATCCATGGTTGAAATACCGAATGGAGTAAAACTCAGGCCAATTGTGATCGAACAACGAGACAAACCTGTCTACGAGTATGTCATGGCTGTCGATGAGCTAGATGACGGCTTGCCATGGTACCACGACATTTGGAACTTCATTGAAAGAGGTGAATATCCAGCCGGGACGGATAAGAAAGATCAAGTTGCTCTTCAGAGATTATCATCTCAATGCATCATCTGTGGGAGACAGCTATACCGCAGGTCTCACTGTGGAATGCACAAACTATGTGTGCACGAAGAAGAAGCCACCCGGATCATGGAAGAAATTCTTAAAGGAGTTTACGGTCCTCATATGAATGGCATGAAGCTTGCTAAGAAAATCTTAAGGCAAGGTTATGACTACTCAACCATGGATACTGAATGTGTCGAATACGTGAGGCGATGTCACAATTTCCAGATTCACGCCAATCTCATGCATGTTCTGCCATCAGAATTGCACTCCATGACTTCGCCTTGGCCTTTCTCTGTCTGGGGCATTGACATCATCGGTCAGATCACATCAGCTGCGTCAAAAGGGCACAAGTTCATTTTGGTCGCAATTGATTATTTCACCAAATGGGTCGAAGCTGCTTCATATACAACCCTCGCAGCAGTCTAGGTCGCTCACTTCATCAAGTAGAACATCATCTACAGATATGGTGTCCCTCAGGCCTTTGCATCAGACAACGGAGTTCATTTCAAAGGAAGAGCAACAGAAGTTCTTGAAGAATTCGGAGTTCAAGTTCATAGATCGACTGTTTATCAACTACAAACCAATGGGGCTGTGGAAGCGGCCAACAAAACCATCAAGTTTATACTGGAGAAGACCACTGAGTCTGCACAGAATTGGCACGAACAACTACCTTTGGCGTTGTGGGGATATCGGACATCTATCCGAACTCCAACAGGGGCAACACCCTACTCGCTAGTTTATGGCATGGAGGTTGTTCTCCCCATGGAGTTAGAAGTTCCGTCTTTGAGAGTTATGGCAGAATCAGGGATCAATGAAGCAGAATGGCAAAATGCAAGATTTGAGGAGCTCATGTTGTTCGATGAAAGGCGGCTTAAGGCCTTGTATCATGTTCAGGGATATCAACTCCGAATAGCTTGTGCTTTTAATAAGAAGGTGAAATCTAGGGATTTGCAAGTAGAAGACATGGTTTTGAAGGAGATTCGGGCTCTAGTTTTTTATCCACGTGGGAAGTTTCAACCAAAATGGGCCTTATATTATCAAGAAGATCCTATCCGAAGGCGCAACACAGCTCATCGATCTTGACGACAATGAATTCTCTGCTCTGGTCAACTTGGATCAACTCAAGACATATTACCCCTGAGAGAAGCTCGTTGGACTAAAAACCTCAAAGGCGAGCAGTTCCAGCAAAAAATTAGAGCCAAGCCTGCTAAGTTGAAAACCCGAAAGGGCAGCCTAGGCAAAAGATAAGGCAAATAAATCAGAGTTCGCTAGACCAAAAATCCCAAAGGACGGTACTAGGCAAAATTTAGAGCACAAAAAGAGAGTGTAAATACCCGAGTGAACCCTAACCAAACACTTGTAGTCCTGAACTACGTCATGACCTGATTCCTTTTTACAAGGGATACGTAGGCAGCCTCACCATGAGGTTCAGTCACTATCTATTGAGTTGATTCCAAGTCATTACGCACATTTCAGATTTCACAAACAAAGCCGGTAAGTTTCAAAAGTGGAAAAATAAAACTTTCAAAAGAAACAAAACAACAACAACATCCATAACGTTGGGTACATAACTTATTTAGAGCACAGTAAGATCGAGTCTAAAGTCCATCTTAGTTTCCATTTGTTCTTGCTTCAATGTCTTTTGTCAACCATCCCTTGTAACGTGCCGGAAGGAGAACACTGGGATATGGATCTCTTGGAATGGTCACGCGCGCTCTCTCCAATTATTCTGATAAGCTCTTAATGTGGCAACATTGAAATTTGGCATAACAAAGTTCTCGGGATTTGCAGGCGGCAATACTTGGCGAGCACCAAGTTGACCGAGGATACGGTTTGGAATATAGAAAGTCCAGCCGGTCAAACCTGCTAAAACAATTCGCCAACGCCCCATGTTGCTAATAGCCATGTCAGGAAGATCAAGCCAACTCAAGCGCCAAAAAATCACCTGCTCTTTGAGCTAGGAGAGAACCTGAGCCCAACCTTCCACATCATCAAAAACCTCTCGGAAATTCCTGATAACGAACCCTTGTGTTTCATGAACCCAGTTTCTCGGCACAGGTTTCAGCAAATTAGCCTTGTCGCATAACCACAGCTGTGTGAAAGACAGAAAACAAGGATCCTTAGAAAGCCTTAAATCGAGAGTCGAGGTAAAATGAGAACAAGTGAAAAACCAGAAAAACGAGAGCTGAGTGAGAAGCCTACCTGTAGGAGCAGAGGACTACCCTCGAAGATGTCGGTCCGGCCGACATGAACTCTGTTTAAACCCATCAAAGTTTCAGCTAGAACCATGCGAGTCATGTCTTTGCATTCCTCAATTTGCATAGCCACACCAACCAGAGAAGAGCTCACCTAACCATCAGATTAAACAAACAAGAATGCGGCCAGTAAACACAAGCACAGAGCAAAGTCATTGGAGCGGAATCCCTCAATAAGGCGCAGAATGTTCAAAAAACCTCCACGAATCATGGACTTGGCAGCATTGTTGTTTATTTCAAGTTTGGAACACAGCATTAGGGCAAAACCAACTCCCGGGAGAGGGACGACAAGCTCCTCCAAATCAAAACCTCCAATGTATGCATAGAATTCTTCCACGGTGGGGCATAGCTCGCGAAGACCGAAACAAAAAACGTGCACTTCAGGATCCCAGAAATGTGTTGCAGCTCGTAACAACTCAGGGCGTATGGATACATCTTGAATATAGTGAAGGGAAGTTAGCCTGTGGCCCTGAAAGTTGAGCCAATCCAAACTGTCGAGATCATCAAGCCAAGGGCGCATTAAAGCTGAGAAACTCACCGCCATTGCGAGAAAAGTTGAACAATGGAGAAGTTTATGGATTTGGGATGCAAATGAGGAGTGAAATGTATTGTATTTATAGATGCCATGCATAAAGAACATTACAAGGTTGGAAGTTTCAAAAAATGATCGTCTCGAAGAACATGCTAGTTCGAGAATTGCAAAGAATCATGCTAAATTTGTAGAACCTCTCAAGGGATGCCTCACAGAGGATTTTCAAGACCCTAGGACGCGCGTTGAAGTGATTAAAGATCAAAGGAAAAGGCCAGAAGTCGGCTGCAAGTTGCAAAATTTTGGCACTGTTAGGCCAGTGCCACACGGCACAGTGGTGGCAATTTGAACAAAATTATGTTTTGGATGTCCGAAACTCATTCCATGCTTCTCTTGGACACATGACCTATGCACGCAAGCCGTAACACGTGCATATGACTTAATGAAGGGGTTGGTGGACGTTTCCAACCAAGTTTTGATGGTCAAATACCTCGAAAGACGCGATACATTAATAATGAAGATATCGGCGAGTTATATTTTGTAATGGGGCTATTCCTTGAAAATTGGTCAATTTATGCATGCCATGCTATGCATTTGTGGTCCGCAAGAAAACCATTTCATTCATTTGTCAAGGATTTGAAGAACGACAACACCGGCATGTGTACATGTCAAGTTTTATTCCATTCTTATATATGAATTCAAAGTTCGATTCCCTTATTTCATCGAGTCATGTGAGTCACAACCGTAGATACGAGTCAACTTCTATATACAAGTTCATGCAATTCTCAATTCAGTTGTTTTAACTAAGTGCTCATATGCAAAGTCTAATTTTTCAAATTCATTGCCAATATGAATAAAAGCGTACCAAAGTGCAAGTTTTTATAAAACCAAACACGAATATCCAAATAATAAGCATGACAATATCCAGGGGCAAACAGGCCCAATGAAAAGTCAACTACCATGACTCGCAGGCCATCTCTGTCAGAAAATTGAAAAGAGGACAAAATAGGCGCCCAAATCAAAATGAGGCACGCGGACCCCACCTAATAAAATGATAGTACTAACAAATGTCTCAGGTACGAGGACGTTTCGGTGGCACATATCCTAGGTGCCTATACTCCTCCGGCGTGCCAGGATGACTTTCAGTACTGCTGCCCTCTGCAGATCCTGCTCTCTGTGCACTCTCTCTCCGCCGCTCCTGAGCTGCCGTGGAACGCAAGACTCTGCCTGAAGTTGGGACTACTATGGTAGTCTGAGGCGCTGAACGCCTGGCACTCCGAGAACTAGACGCTCCCTACACAAGAAACAAAATCTATCAAGTACAATGCAAAGCATGAATGAACAACAGAATGGAAAAGTAAGTTTGATGTGTACCTCAGTAGCTCCACTGCTAGGAGTAGCTCTGCGACCGACTCCTCTCTCACTGCCGGTACCTGCTCCACGGCTGCTCTCCCTCCTCCTCCAGGTACCATGACCCGTCTCTCTGCCACGGCATGTGTCTCTACCCTCTGCTAGTCTCTCCAGCACCTCTACCTGTACCTCTGCCAGCCTCTCTGGTACCACAAGCCGGTGTCCTCTCTCTGCTAGCACTCTGTCTATGACCAAGTACAACTCCTGGCTCAACTCGCGAACGTACCTTTGGAGCCATGCCCATCACAAACTGACGGACCATGGCTTGCAAGTCTTGTACCAGATGGAACGCTAACGAAGCCCATTCAGCAGGAATCTGAAATACAAAGGCACGTCAGTAAGTTGACATGGGATATTGGTATGAGAAGGTAATTGAAGCATGTAAAGTAATCCAAGTCACCTCTGTCGTGGCAAGAATAACCGTGGGAGTAATAAAAGGCACTGTCACTACTCCAAGCATCCCATCAGCAGTCACTACCTCAATCACTCTCCTCAGTTCAGGTAAAACAAAGACATCTCTCAGGCAGTTCTCCATATCCAGATCATATGCCAAGTGAGTATTCATGTATCGTTCATAATCTATCGAAGGGTTGAAGATCACCTTTGTCGGCACTGTGTACCTCTCTATCTCAGCCCGAGTATACTCGTGTGTCCTCTGAACAAGTGGAGGAAGAGGCGAAGGCACTCTGAAGTGGTTAATCCCAAAAGATTGGCAAGACACTCTGTCACCCAAGTACCATCTCTAGCCATATGGATACTCCAGCAACACCCGACTCTGTGTCCACTCCCTCCTCTTGACCAGATAGTCCTTGTTCAATCTGTCTCATACATTCCACCTCACCTGCAAGGAAGAGTTCATCATTTTCTAGAGAAACAAATAGGCAAGGAACATGAAAAGTTGATCACAAAAAGGCTTACCCTGTCTCCCCGAGTAGAATCAAGAAAAAGCCTGAAGTTCTTTAAATCACCCTTATGATCACCTGGTCCTATGAACTCTAGCCCCCATTTTGTAGCTCACGGAAGCACTCTCTCATTGCTATGCGAATTGGTTGGAGCAAATACCCCCAAAACCTCATAAGCCCACACCTGCATGTTCAGAGACAAATCAAGACAAGGAATACAGCAAAGGCATTATCATGATTTGCACAAAAGAGAACTGCATGCAAAGTTTTACCTCCAGTACCCTCCAGTAGCCACCAAGGCTCGTGCCTACTCCGCGGCAAACAGAACCAAGGAAACAGTACACGGTGCACAAGCCAGCACCACCCTAGTCAAATTGTCCAGCAGTCTCCAAGTTCTCCAGCGCTGGTAATCAACCCAAGTGTACTATGCCCTGCCTGTTCAAAAACAGAGAAGCACCAAAGAACTATAATGAGTAAGCTCTCGCCATCTGTCTCGCCATCTGCCTCGGCCTCTCCTCCTGCTCAACATCCCGAATATGAGATGGTACACCCTCCTAAATCAGAATATTTTCAAACTGGGGGGACTCCTGCAAAGTCGTCGCGATATCCTCATCGCTCACCCCCTCCAAGGTATCTGCTAAAGTCAAGCTGGCCTACGGGAAGAACCAACTAATAGTGGAGGCTCTAAAACCTCCGCTTCTTTATCAGCACTCTTCTCTGGCACTCTAGCAGTACCAATTGCAACGGCCGGACCCGGAGCAATACGTCTCACCAAGGGTGTCTCCTCACTATCAGTACTACTCCCTCCTACAACGTCCTCCACCTGAACATCTCTATAACTTGAACCTCCCCGGACCACCAGTACAGTAGCCGCAACATGTTCACGACCTACGAGGATCTCAGTCACAAGGGTAGCCCCTAGAACATCACCCGAAACAACCCCAGTCTGAGACCCACTCTCCTGGACCCCGGTTTTCTCTATCACAACATCATCGCCACTAAGATTCATCGCAATATCAGAAAGTGGAGTACCCGTACCTGGAGGATCAATGTCCATAGCCTCTAGACCTGCATGAACAGCCAAGGGAGTCACCACGGTATTCTCATCTACGGGCACAACACTCCCAGTGTCATGTGCAACGCTCTCAGTGTGCTATACGGCACTTTGATCATCACCCACAGTACTCCGGTCAGTACCCACGGCATCCTTTGCACCTCTGAAATCACCAGCGACATCACCCTCTTCCACCGTGGTCTGAGTCGAGAGAATAGCAACGCCTATGGTGTCTCATGGACCTACCAGAATCGATGTACTGCTCGAGGAAGTCTCACCGAGCCCTGTGAATACCCTCTCTGGCATAGAGGATGTTGTTTCAACCCCAATTGGTGCCGCCCGAAGTGTTTCTTGAACCGAATTTGTAGCAATTGGACCGGTGATGGTCGGAATAGCCATGGAAGGGTCACCCCCAGTTGCACCGGAGGACGTACTACCCTCCTTGAAGACCAACGATGTTGTATCATCACGGGAAACGGTAGAGTAGCTCAGTTCTTCGTCGAAATCGGCCATAACAGAGGTATTTTGGATGAAGGGGTTCGGTTTTGGACGAAATCAGACCGCGAAGAGGGAGGAAATTTGGGGAAGAGAAGAGATAAAAAAGAAGAATGAGGGAGAATGTATTTTTGAGCTCCTACCCTCTCAAGATAGCCGACTAGAAGTTTGAATGTGGAGAGTGTGGGAGAAAACAAAAGGGTTTCAGGCGGTTATAAAACCACCTATGCCGCACGGCACACTGACTTCGCCGTATGGTACACCTACTGTGCTACACGATATATGCTCTTTCCACTCTAATGCACAGCATACCTTATGTGCCGCACGGTACACCTCTATTTTTTTCAAAGGTTTTGGGCACTAAAATCAATTTTCCAAGAGATGTTTAAGATACGATATCAAGTTTTTAATGAGATTGCCATCAATCTCGCTCAAACTAGTTTTATGGGGAACGTCATCAGTCTCGCTCGAATCAGCCTCATGCACTCATGGAACCTCACTCGCTGGTTTCATCACATCATTCGTTTTTCCCTCGTTGAAACACCAACTGGTTTCGTAAGTCCTCTTTGGTATCAATAACGATTTCTCAACACCGACAAGTTTCGTAAGTCCTCTCCAACATTAATGGTTTCTCAACACTGACAGGTTTCGTAAGTCCTTTCTGGCATTAACAACGGTTTTCAACACCGACAGGTTTCGTAAGTCCTCTCCGGCATTAACCACGGTTTCTCAACACCAATAGGTTTCGTAAGTCCTCTCCAGCATTAACGACAGTTTTCAGCACCAACAGATTTTGTAAGTCCTCTCCGGCATTAATGACGGTTTTCAGCACTGACTAGTTTCGTAAGTCCTCTTCGGCATTAATGACGGTTTTCAGCACCGACTAGTTTTGTAAGTCCTCTCCAGCATTAACAACGGTATTCAACACCAACAGGTTTCGTAAGTCCTCTCCGTCATTAACAACGGTATTCAGCACCGACTGGTTTTAAATCCCTCGATGGCTTCAAGTCGCAAGTTTCCGCACACAACACATCATTCTTTTTTCCCTCGTTGAAAAATACGGTGACGACATTCACGATCCATTTCAGATAAGTTTTCTATGACTCTGGTATTTGCATGACCATCATTTTACTCATGCATTGAGCCCCGACGAACTACGCTGGTCTGATCCCTACAAAGGGATATGTAGGCAGCCCATATGAGTGCGACCACATGCATCAAATTTACTTGTTTGTTTTCGTACAAAGCCATTCACATCGAGGGGTGTCTTCTATCTTTGACGCGACTTCCATCACAAAATGACTGTTAGCCTCGTCAAAGAGGGGCAACTGTAGACACCCCAAAATGAGACTTTCGTATACATTTTAATCCCCGATAATGAAAAGAAATGCCTGGAAGGCCTCTCGGATTGAAACTCTTCAAGTCAACTCAGTCAACAGTACCGTACGGTACTCATCTCCAACGCACGGTACAGCCTTAGTCACGTACAACATTCTTTTGAACTTTGGCAGTGGAGGAGTGCCGCACGGCACAGTTGGTGTGCCGCACAACATAGTTTGTGTGCCGTACGGCACTATCAAGCATCAAACAGCTTTTGCAGGGTTCCATCATCTCAAAATGTTGACGAAATGGTTTCTCTGATTATCATTGTTGCGTGTAAGAGTGAAGGGCTATAGAATAGCCATGATTTCTTTGGATGGGCATCAAGTAAACTTGATGACCAAGGGGATTCATTGCCTATATAACCCGATCGGTTGCAATGGGAGAAAAAGGACAAAAAAAGAAAAATGATGAAGAACACCATGAAGCTTTACCCATGAACCCCTGTCAAAACACCATCTCTACTGTAAATCATCATCATTTGTTACCTACAACCTCCAGAAACCAATCCAATTCTCCCTTCCAAAGCAAACCCAAGCAAAGCTTGATTCCCCTATTTTCTGTCCATACCCGTGATCTTACTACTCAAAGTTTGCCTGAACTCTTGTCACCAACCATCTCTACCACGTTACTTGATTGAAGTTGGAGTACAGAGGAGATCCAAACCGTGCCTAAGGAGTTCCAGAAGTACTTCAATCCGAGAGTTTCAAACCGATGTATAACCCTGTTTCGCCAAAACTCTTAGCTTTGGTACCCTGAGGGGAGGGGTGCCAAATGTGGGATGATCTTCCATATCATCCCCACATCTGGTATACCCATGTAACATAAAAAAATCAGTTTAAATCGATACCTCTCGGTTGCGTCGTACGGTGAAATTTTCGCCTCGAACGGGGTAATTTAGTGAGGAGGAACATCCCCCATTTAAACACATTTGTTTTCCCATCCAAAATAATCTGTTTTTAAACGTATTTCATGCCTTATATGTGCTTCTATTCAATAATGTCGAAAAATCAAAGTTTGAACTGTTTGTGAAGGAAACAGTGCCGCACGGCACTCCTCCTATACCGCACGGTACACTTGGAGTGTTGTACGGCACTCGTTTGAAAATTTGACCTTTGAAATGATGAACAGTGCCGCACAGCACACTTTTGCAAAATTTAAAATTTTAAATCAATTACCTGCATGAACAGTTTGACCCTTGGTTTTCGTGTACTTGTTGTAATTTGCATGTTGATTACTTGTTTTCATTATTATCATTTGCTTTGCTTGATTTAAATGTTTATTTGAATAAAGTTCGGCATCAAAATATTTTCTAAAAATCTCACAAATATTTAGTAAAGACCGATTTTTAATCGGGCGAGCAGGGTGCATTAAAACCCTTCCCCGTTCATAACTTGGTTTTCAAATCCAAAACGAATCTCTGGTTTCCAAATTGTTTTCAACCGCGAGAGTTACACTTTTTATAAATTATTTTCTAAATCATTTTCGAATTGGTTTCTCGGGTCCTAAACCATTTTCCAAAAACCCAGGTGGCGACTCTATTTTTAAAACAAAACAATACACCGGTGGAATCGACCGTCCACACCCTAATTTTTAATTAAAGAGTTTTTGTACTCTCATCATCTCATGTCAATCTAGCTTTTCGCTAACTTATTGTATTTTATTTGTTATTCAATTTGAGACATAAACTTATGGTGATATACTCTATCTATTTTCATATATAATTGAACTATCATCAACGCGTATGTGTCCTACATTTCAGAAAAATGACATATTCACGTGTTTGTGTCATATTCGTGTATTGTGTCTGTGTTCATGCTTCTTAGGTAGTAATCTTAGACATGAATCCTATAAGGTGCAAGGTTTTTAGATTGGAAGGCATTCCAAATCACTCCATGAACATATTCCCCAATAGGAATGGGTTGTTGACTCATTTTCTAACGTTAGGCAGCTTATGGAGCCGTGAAACTACCTAGATTGTGATGTTTGATAAAGAAGCAAACCGGGACAATGGGTGTGTGTTATACTCTGGTCCTTCCTCCAATTTTTTTGGCGAGGCTTCAAAGTTTCTTCGATGCTTCTCCCAAACTTGCTTTTTGTTTCTGGTGTTGAAAGAAATATGTGACATCTTAAGGAATATGATATTGGGAATGAATGACAATGTAGCAGATTGTTTTTTTTAATATATATATAGTTATAGGGTTAATTATCCTAACAATGAGATTATTATGTTGTTGAGAGATATATACTTACATACATAAATGTTAGTATGTAAAATTATTTTTTTAAAACCATCCTAATTATCCTAACCTACCCACCCTATCTTAATCTTTTTCCCTCTTATCTTTTTACTCTCCCACTTTCCCCTAAATTCCTCCACAACATTTATCTCTAATCCTTTTATTTAAACTAATTAGAACCCCTCATTCACTCCCTCACTCTCTCGTCATTCTCTCAATCTCTCCAGGTAATCTATTTCTTTAGTAGATTGAGAAAGTTTCTCATTTTACATGTTATGTTAAGTTTTTCTTTAACTTTGTAATTATTTTATTTTCTCGTTATGTTAGACTTATGTGATTAATGACCCATGTGATGCATGAAACCAATTGTTAAGCACGTATTGATCGAAATGTTTTAAGGATGGATGAATTTAATTGCGATATTTGGGGTTGAGACGTGTCTGGTATGGGTCTTGAGCCATGCGCAGTTTATACTTTTAGGTAGTTTTGCTATGTGATCGGGCGCCAAAAGTATATTGTGGGTGGGAATCGATGCCGGATAAAAATTGGTGGTGATCGGTATGGGTCTTGAACTATTCACAAGCATACCCAAGGTAGCTTTGATGTGTGATCGGGCCCCCTGGGTATACTGTGGATGGAAGCCAGTGACGGAAAGTATATGTTCAAATTTGGAATGAGATTAATAAAATTTTGTGTATCCTTTGTGTTGAGGAATGACGTGAAAATTTGAGTATTTCATACGAAATACAATTTCAGTTATGTGCGTAATTGTTGCATGAGTAAATTTAGTAAAGAGGTGGCTTAGGGCGCCCTACTGAGTGTAATTTTATCCCTCACAGTGCTACTTTTTGTTGCTCTGGCATCCCCAACACCAGGTACATAAGGAGAGGAGGAGCCGTCTACTGATTCCGAGGCGATGGAGCAACTAAATGGGGATCAAGTAGCGGACCTATAACTTATCAATAGATTTTAGTTTGATGACTCTGTCTAACTGTTGCGGACAAACAAATTTAAAATTGTTTCATGACATTGTCCATTTGCTTGGGAAAATGTCATACCACTCATAGCGGAAAAAACTGTGCAGGACTTTTGGGCAGAGCATGACAGAAAACTACATATCTGATTAGACATGACAGTATTGCATATGGGTAAGTTCATATTTGGAGAATGGAAAGCATCGTCTTTTTTTTTTTTCTCTCTCATTTTTCCAATGGTCGGAGTCGGGTGAGTTTACGCACACATCAACTAATCCCCTTCCAGATCCAGTCATAGGTATATCGTCCGCATCGGAACTAAAAGATTCACAAGAAATTATTTTTTTACAGCCTGAATCCAAATATAGAACTCTCATCGAAGGAATTTATTGCGGCGTGCTGATACGTAATCTCTTGTAGTGCGGAGGGATTGCTTCTCCTGGGGACATCATTGTTAAACAAAGAAAACCGTGTCTTTTCAGGAGGTGTTGCGCGCAGATAGTGTTTTGGAATAATGTAAGTTCTATGTGTTTGGGTCCTTATCTTTGGGCAAATGTTTTATCTCGGAGTTGCAGGTTTGGGTTGTATACCTACGTTTACATTTTCAATTCCTGAATTCAATGAGAGAACCAATTTATAATTTTTGACTTTTTGAACTACTATTCTAGAACAAAACTTGTGAATCTTACGATTAAGGGTGACTGGCGAGCCCACAAGTCCCTACTTGTTATATGTTTTGGAATTTGGATCCTACTTCCATTATATACTAACTAAAAACAATGTCGGCTCCAGAAATCTACGAGGGTGGTCACTTAAGAATTGGTTTGGGGCGTGTTTTTTTTTTTTGGTAGTTTGGGGCGTGTTTGCAATAGTTGTAGATATAGATTTCAGATTCTATCTTTAGATTCTAAATTTTAGATTTTAGTAGAAACAGATAAACATATTTTATCATAGCTGTGAAATTATGATTAAGTTGCAATAAAATATGGTATTGTTTACTGCAAAAAGCTGAAAAATTAGTTTTTATAAAACTTAAAACTTAAAATCTAATCAGAAAAGCTCTAGAAGCTACCTAAAATCTTATCGAAATTTTTAGAATTTCCTTCATTTTTTTAGCTTTTCAAAATCTATAAAATTTGAGAATCTGTTATCTAGAATTTTTTATAAACGTTCCAGACTGATTTTAAAAAACTAGAATCTCAAAAACTGCAAAAGTTATTTTTCTTAAACACCCACTTGGTACGACACATAAGAAAAAATATAGTTTTACCAAAATATATCACCCGTTTTTCCTAGTTCATTTTTTTTTAAATCAAAATATCGAAGAAAACTGTAATACACTAAACTAAGAATTAATTTTGGAAAAAAAAACTCAACAATTTTTTAATCTAAACCCATTTCAATTACCTTCTAAAAATTAAATATTAAGCATCTAAATTTTACAAGTAATTATGTTGGGTGTTCAACTGTAGAGTTATACCAAATGACTGAGATTAACACAATAGTAATTAGTAATTACACAGTGGTAGAAAAAAAAAATTGAAGTGAGGGTGGAGCCACCAATGACTAAAAAGTTTTGCATTATATTGTTGAGGGTCCCACAAAATAATGACCAGAAGACGGTGATCACAGAAGGTACGAGGGCATAGAAGTTACTCCATATTGCAGGAGAACCAAATTGCAACTCCCGTTTTTGTAAAAGGTGTGTGTGTTTATATATATATAGGGATATAAATAGGTCATATTATTTCGATCTTTTTAAATCCCCTTCCCATTTTATCCCTACTGTACTATTGTTCTATTAACAAGTGCGATAGCAGTGTTGTGCGCGAGAGCACGATAAATTATCTTATAATAGATTTAATGATATTTATCCCTTATCAATTTAATTATTAAAGGTAGAAATTTTATTAAGAGACAGAGACTAACGTTATGGGAACTTTGAAAGTGTTTTTTTCTTCTAATTGGGAAAACCAACAAAATACTATTCGTGGCTGAGATGGTTTAGTGCTGTATGATATGGCATGCGTATTGTATTGTGTCATACCCATGTTTATGTACTATTACTCCCTCCGTCCTTTTAAGTGATCCACTTAGAAAACGTGTATTTTTATGGACTTTTAAAAATATACTTTCGTATAAAGTTTTTAAATTTTTTTGCACCAAATTAAAGTACTCAATGAGCACTTTAATTTGATATAAAACAAATTAAAAAATTATATAGAGAAATATGTTTTTTAAGAGTTTCAAATTACACGTGTTCCTATATGGATCATTTAAAACGGGACGGAGAAGTATTGAACTTTTGTTATTTTCAGTCAGTCGTTTTTTCCCCTGAAGATCAAAATGGCAAATTGTTCTCACTGAACAAGGGGATACGTCTGCAATAGAAACAAGCAAATACTTACTCAAATAAAAACCATTGCGACACATGAGTGGCTCTTCATTCATTTGTTCACCTCCACCACCTCCAAGGTGAATCGGCGGGCACCCTGATGACAACTTTTGGCCAAAGGCCTCTTGGCATGGGAAAAAAGAAGAGTTTAAAGCTTCAGATGATACAGAAACATAACTTCAAAGGAAAACTGAGATAGCAGATATACTCCACAAATCATTTCCTTATTGTACCAGTCATTAAACTAGAAAACTGAGCATAACCAAACAAAGGCAGTTTAAGAAAGATAAAATACTTTTTGACGGTTCAGGCATTACTTCTGAATTAAATTAAACTAGGCAACAATAGTTCTATTAATAGCCACTTCAAGCTCAAATATACACCCAACTCAATCTTAGCAACATGCCAGATATCAACCAACTGAAGCTTTCTGGAGAATAACTGGATGGGTAAATGTCGTGCATTATCAGTTCCGAGATGATTATGGTAACAGCTTCCGAAGAACCAATCAAGCCGCATGAAGGACAATCCAACAACCAGACCAATCTACTAGTCCAGAACTGTGTTGTACACCTTCGTTTGAACCCAACTGCTTGAGATGAGTCCCAATAGCCGTGGACGCTCTAAATTAACGTCTATTTTATCTGTGCCGACAGGATTTGGGTAGAACTGTTTTTTTGTTTCCTCCGGCCTCGAGCGCAGTGCAATCTGCAAGTTTACCAGATTGTCAGGTCATTTTTCATAAGAACAGAAAAAACCACACCATGCACGATTGCACGTGTCTTGTGACTAAACTGGCTTAACTCCAAATGTTCCTGTTGAAGGTTTTACAGTAGCAACAAATTAACCAGTTCTGAATGATTTTATGGAGCACTAGCCATCCCACACCCACACCCCTGTTAGGAATTTGCGTAGTATTGCTAGCCAGGGCTTTTTTCCATGCCAGCTAGGGTCCCTCAGTTATTAATTGAGAAGTCCAAAGAACAATTTAAAATTGTTCTCAACTTTTCTTAACACCTTCTCACAGAAACTCTCTTCGCACATTGACATTTACCATTGCCCATGCACGGACAATTTATTGAGATCTTAGCTACACAACCATTTTAAAAACTGCTGCTCTCCCACAATAGAGACAGCCTAATTCGGTTATTCTCCACAACAATAGCACTGATACAGCAGCTAGCCAGTAATAAACAGTATAGATTTTGTATCATTTCTGTGAAGCGATGCTAATCTCATGATCAATTGGTGTATAAAATTATTCACGGTTGTGGACGATGCATGATTACAGAGAGAATTGCATTCAAAGAGTGTCATAAGTTTAAACTAATATTTTAGACCTGACTGTAGATTTTCCTGTGAAGAAAGGTGGGAGTGAGAGCCTGAAGGGAAATAAGCGTTGGAACACGATCCCTATCATCGATGTGAGTTCTACGAGGATCCAAACAACCATACCTTATGGCAGTCGTCTGCCAAACGAATCAGCCTATGGGTTCTGTTCCCGAGTAAGTCATTAAGAGTTCTTTCGACTTTAGGCAAGAGTGGCACCCTATACCATTGATCTTTAGTTGGAATCCTACAAGGCTGCTACATAAAACGCAAAAGCTTACATGTGTGTGTATTTACCTACAATGTCAGCCAACAAACTCCAAGTAAAAAAATCGCATTCCAAAGAAGCATTATCATCAACGTGATCCTTAGATTATTGATCCTTTGCTTAACTCTCCACGAACGAGTCCAGTGCCACACCCTTGGGGGCATGTTAGAGCTTGTCCTACACTGGTTAAGTAATACTTTTAGAAGCAAGTATCATATAAGCCTAGGTGGCCTTTCTGCTCATTGCAAATTATTGGTTGCAGTGTTCTAAAAGTCGGGACTAGTCGGCGACTAAGTCGGGGTCATGGCCTCACCGAGTCAACTAGGGCCTAGTCGATTGAATTAGTCACTGACCAACTTAGTCAGGATCAAGTCGACGACTAATCGGACAAGTCACCCAATCGGATTAAGTCGACAAATCGGAAAAAGTCGAGACTAGTCGGGGCAAATCGGAAGAAATAGCAAAAATCGGGGTGAAAAAAAAAACAGAATTTGCAAAAATTTTGGGGCCGTAGTGTAATTTCTTTGGATGTTTTTAACTTTATACCCTAAATCGGTAAAACCCCTCTCACCTCTTCGAACACGATTGAACGATTGCTGCTGCTGCTCATCTCTTCTTCTTCTCCGATCACATCTCAACCTCTTAGGTAACCTAGCTCCTCTTCTCTCCCGCTCTCTCTCTTCTCTTCTCTCGCTCTCTCTTCTCTCGGCTCTCGCTCTCTCTCTTCTCCCAGATCGTCTCTCTCTCTCTCTCTCTCTCTCTCTCTTCGTTTATAGTATACACAGTACACCACACTACCACAGTACTGTGTAACACGTAACACAGTGTGTATCATTTTTTATTGTTGATCTTGAAAGTTAGTGGGGTTTGTCTGTATCATTTTTTATTGTTGTATCATTTTTTAGTCTGTGTATGCCTTAGTTGTTTAAAAAAACAAACAGATTGTATGCCTTAGTTGTATATTTAAAAAAGAAACAAGGAGAATATATATATATATATTTTTTAAAAAAAAAAAAATCGAGCCGACTAGTCCCCTAGTCGCTCGTCGGCAGCCATCCGACCTGGGAGCGACTAGCGACTTTTAGAACACTGGTTGGTTGTTAGTTAAATGCCTTAAACATGGTATCAAAGCTACGCTTTCGGAGGTTTATGGGCAAGACTCCCTTGACTGATTTCTTGGTTTTTGTTCTACCATAACTGCACGAGATATCATAGTGATCTCTAAGTAGATCCTTTGTTTACCTCTCGACTCACTGCCAATTGGGTTTGGAATTCGGATTAAATGCTCTAACATGGCATCAAAATCAGGATTTTGGACAAGACTCTCGTTGTCCCGTTGTTTGCTTTTAGTCCACCTTATTTTGTTATGACCCCTAAGGATCCTTTGCATACCTCAGCACAAGCGAGTTGGGGATCACATGTCAGAGTACACAGGTTATTATCACCTCCAAACATTGAATATGACCTACACAGCCTCTCCCCTCATGGCCAAAGCATTTACCTTGAGGGGAAGGGTGATTGTTTTTTCTCTTAAAGACTAAGCATCGGCGTAGTCCACAACATTTTGATGACTGTAATGAATCTTTTCTGTGTTCAAGTTTACATTTTTATGTTTACTTTCTTCTCAAGACAAGTTTCATGAAATCATGAACATATAGCATTCACCAATAAGCTCCATATGTTTATTCTCACGGACTTTTAGTAATTTCCAAGGATTTAAAAACAGGCCGGGCCGTATCGTTTTTCCCAAGGACAGTGGGATACTTAATGCTGTAGCGATGGCATCCAAATTAGCATACAGAACCAGCCAGGTCCCATCGCTAATCTGAAACCAGTAGGAACTGGTTTTTAAACCTGTTCTTCGGCAAGCCAGACCGATAAGCTTAAAATATTACATTTAACAAAAGAACTGGCCCAATACACTTAAAAATTACATATGACTAAAGAACCGGAGCAATAGACTTAAAATATTTACATAGAACTAATAAAAAAAACCTTAACTTGCCATTCGAGAAGTTTAAAGTAGGGCCATGAAAAGCTAAGGCCACTGTTGCATGCTGACGCAATCATCAACTTGAAGACAGCTGGATGAACTTTATAACTGGTATAGCAATACATATTCTAACAATATGGGACTAGCAAGAGCGTAATTCCTATATCGACCAGCTTCTGAAAATGTATAAAAAGGGAAAAAACAAAAAAGACAACTACGACAATTGATGCGGGATAAGGACCTCAAACACAACTCTGAGCTCTTTGTTGCTTATATTAGAAATATTAAATAATGCCTTTTGTAACCTCACAAACATATAGATATGTTAGTGAAGTGCCAACAATTTATAACTTCCGTTGTTCAGTTACATTGGGTAATGAAGTTCTTCCATGAATAAAAAGGTTTTGCTAATATTTATTAGCTTAAAAGTGAAACAAAAAAATTGCATGGTCTTGAGTCATAGGGGTGTTGCTGGTGATTTCAAAAAATTCACGACATCTATGCCCGATTTCCACTAGAATCCCTCAATACTCCTGCTATTGTTACATCACAGCTTTTCTGCTATGTATCCCAATACTGCTAGTTAAAGCCTTGGTTATTGTTGTATTATAAGCAATGAAAGCATGGTGGAAAACATAATACAGTGTGAGAGAGACAGTGGATACTCACTTGTCAAATAGCAAGAGCCTGCCATAAGCTAACACCACCATGCTCCAACTGAAAAAACTGAAAATTGATAGGCCCGCCAAGTTGGAGAATCAAAATGGTATTGGTAGCATCAGGAGAAAGGACATCCATCAGACATTCTCAAGGACCTCAACATCACGAACAAAATGTATCAGAGAGATTCTAGAATAGTCAACTTGACAAAATCGAATATTAGAAGGATATGACGTTATTTGACCACCAATGCAGTTTAGAAAGCATTAACTAACCATATTATCCCGCTCTACCAATGATTCACACAGGGTAATGACCCCCCCATATGGACTGCCCATGGTATTGCTCGGTAGGTGGAATAAACTGCTGACTTCCTTTCATAAATTGCTCCAGCTGCAGCTGTTCTTGCCGCAAATTTAGTTGTTCTAGAGTATGGATATTCCCCCAGCCTTTATGATTTTCCTCGGGAAACTGCTTTGGTGGAACTTGTTTTCCAGGGAAGGGAAAACTACTTGTCCCCACAGAGTAATTAGTAGATGGATTAAGCCCCGAGCCCTCCATTGCTACTGGCAACTTATATCCATCCAACCAGCCATAGTTATCCTCAGAGATAATTTTATGAGGCACCAAATCAGACCAAGAAACAGGCTCATTTTCTGGTTTAGGAGGGACAGAGCTAAAACCAGGTGGAGGGCCAACATGCCTTACAGGTAGTTTTACTGGACTTTTTCTCGAACTTGATGCAAATGCTGAAGATTTATTTAAAGCAAAACTGCCAGAAGTACCTGCAGAAGATGCAACGAGGCCAATATTGGACTGCGTTCCCCTTTCTGCCTGACTATAAGATACAGCAGTTGCATTGACATTGACAGATTGTTGGACGGGGAGTGAGATTGAATAATGGTGTGAAATAGGGGTATCTTCTTGCATTCCAGGTTTCATTACATGTCCATTTTCCGAGATGTTCAAACTTCTCAAGCCATTAGCAATAGAAGCTTGTTGACCCAACCACATTGAAGAGGGTGCTTGAATTGGTTGAGGATGTTGTAGGACACCGTTGGCAACTAAAACAGGTGGAAGAGAAACGGCATCAAAAGCAGTCTGCTGGGGAAGATCATTGTGATGAGATGAAACTGAGACAAAATTTTTTGGAACAGACAAATTACTACGGTTTTCTGTTGCAGTTGGTTTGAAAACAATCTCTTCGTCCTCCTCTTCATGAATTTGTGATTTTGACTGCACAAAATTGGCGTCTTTTGCAGTGTCTGTTGGACGTTTACCCAAATCATTTAACATAGGGCTGCCAAAAGAGAGTGGGCATGTCAAAACATCTGCCTTTCGAGGCTCAACTCCGAAAACAAATTTCTTCAGCTTCACATCAAAAAACATCAATTCTCGGTCAACCTTAACTACATTTGATAGAGCCTTTCCTGCTGCTAAAATCCTTTTAACACGAGCAGTTTTCTCTTTGTTTCCGTCACCCCCTGTGTAGCGTTTCCCAGAGAAGTCCAAAATACTTTGTGCAGGTTGAAGGGGCAAGAATCCTCTCAACTCAAAGTCTTCCCACAAAGCAAGCAGGTTTTCTGTTTCCCCTTCCTCATAGCTACCCATATTGGAAAAACAGGTATCATCTTCACTATCCATGACAACAAGCTGACTTGCTAGAAGCTTATTAAAGAGAGATGTGCAATGGTTCCAGAATACTGATCTAACATTCTTTTGCTTATTGTCTATTTCACTTAATGTCGCAACATCAGGGGAACAAGCCAACCATTCTACAAAAACAAGAATTCCAGGAAACAGGTAACTTGAACAAGGGTCATACAACTGCTCACATTTCTTCATTATGTGCCCTACTAATTCAAAAGCTGCAGTAATTGCATTCTGAAGCACAAGCTTATGTTGCACGATATCCGCATAAGTCTGACCTTCACCACCCCTAGTCACACTGTGAATTGTGAATATAAGAACAGAGATAAGTCGAAGAATGACAAGTCCATTCTCAACAGCGTCTTTGCCAAAATTCAGCTCTTCTTCCGGTCCACATGAAAGAAGCTCATTCAAAGTACTGCTAACCAGAGAAAGAACTTCTGCAAATGTTTCCAAGCTGGAAGGAGAAAGTCCTCTATGAGCAATTGCTATAAGGCTTGTACAATTTACAGTAACATACACTTGTCAAGCCAATTAAAACAGGAGGTAATGGTTAAAATATTACCTAGAGCGCGTGAAAAGAATGCCATTTAGACGAACAAATCGAATGCAAAATACTTTGTATGTGTCATAGATACTGCTGGCTTCTGCTGCAAGGCTGTTGCCAACATTGGCATCCTTGGATTGGAGTTTTGCCTCTGCTTTCCTACTTCCTTTGCCACTCATCTGCACAGGTGATTCACCACTAGCAGAAGCTTTTGTATCCCCATGCAGCTGAGAGTAACTCTGACGATTCTGCGGAGAAGCAGTTTTGTAAATAGATCCAGTACATATATCAGTTGACTTCTTCATCAAGTTATAAAGTGAGGCTTTGTTCTTCAATACATTTTATGCCATAAAATGGGTTCTCATTTTAGTTGGGGTTTTATGGAGTGGTGATAAAATGACATTGTTTTCCCAATAGATTTGATGTAGTTGTCATAAAATCTCCACAAATGCCATATTTACCAAAATACCCTCATTTTTGGTAAAGGCTGGAACTAACAAAGGGTAAAATTGTAATTTTACATGCCATAGTGGGTGGGGCCAAACTTTGACAGCTCTGCGATTGAAAATTTTTGAAAAAAAGGCAGACATGTGATTCCTTCATTTTATGTATTCAGAAAGCAATGAGATAAAATCTCCCATTTTATGCCATAAAATGGGTTGGAGAACCAAGCCTGAATAACCCAGAATCAAGAAGCAATACATAATCACCCCCCACCATCCCAAAAAAGAAACTCATCAAAAGATTATGATGTGGCTCTTTAGCATTAACAACTCACATGTCAATTAGTATTGCACAATCCCAGTCTCAAATCAAACATCTTACGCTAAAAATATCTCAATCTTATTTTTTATGACCATCTAACCTACCAATAAAACTGATTAAGCAGTCATTGGTTCTCTGGCCCTTCATGACATATCTATACAGTATGAAACTAATGTATAATGTACGCAATAAAAGAGTCAGTGGACAAATCTTTCCTTTCAAAACTAGCCCTGCATTAAATGACCATACAGCAGATAATTACACCAAGAACCACCCCATCCACACAAGATTAGGACTTGTGAAATGTTATAAGGAGGTCAACCTTTATATGTTCTGTCAATCACTCCTCTCGCTAGCTTCAAATAGAATAGTAATAAGGAGTGAAATAAATGGAAGCAACAAGATACCATACTGCTTTCTGGCAATAGAAGTTCCAAATGTAGACTACACGACAGTAACATCCGTAGTTAGAAGTGGTTAACTGCAACCAGAATCATGGCAGAAACCAACCTTCCACATTTGTAAACTTAACTCTAAAGGATGTGCAACCCAGAAAAGAATGTTAGGAATGTGCCTTGAATTTTCCTTTTTGGAGGATTCCTATTGTGTTTAAGATTTCCTATTGTGTTTAGACTTCTATGGCAATGCTTTGATTGTGTTTAATGTTTATTATATATAGATACTGTGTGCTATTCTATGGGAAAGTCTTTCTAGAGTTTATGCATGAATTTTTGGGTTATAATCCCCGGTGAGTTGTGAGTACTCAATTGCTCTTGATATCTCTTTGTTTTGGGATTCAAGGGTGCTTCAATTTGTGGAGTGACAGGTATAGCCGGCTCCGTTGTAATCTCGCTCTTTGGTTATAGTGAATCCTTTCCCTCTCTTTGCCCGTGGAGTACACCTTGCGTACCACAAACCACATCAGTAATGTATCAGTTGCATGACACACAAAATACAAATGTAGAGAGCACATACAGAAAATATTTCATAAGCCTTGTTCACTGATGTGAATTTACACATGGGAAGGCTCTTCTGAGCACATGATATATAGGTTAGACTATTTCCATGGCTATGACGTGTGGTTGCCTCGGGGAGCAATTAGTAGCACAACACGTGACTTGTATGTACTGAAATCAAGTTATACGTAACAAAGAACAAAAATATCATAAAGATTTTGAGAGGGAGATGATGAAGGAGCATAAGAAAGGGACATAGCGTAGAGAAACTTTTGTTCAATTGATTAACGGTGATAGGGTAACTGAATAACAAAATGAGTCAAAACTTCAGTATATTTTGTCTACTTAGTTAAGCCTAAGTGTTTAATGGTTCAATCTTCATAGGATCTAAATCTCTACAACACTTCCTTCGTTGTTTTCGATTCATATTCCATTTGACCATGTTCTTGTTCATTTAATTCCATGGAAGCTTGTTGTAACTATGTTTCGTATTATACTCTAATATTATATGGTGGATGAGTGTCAAGGAACTGTTAGGTACACAGATTAAGCGAATCAGCCGATAGCCAGAGCAAACAACCAGAATAAGCCAAAAAGGCTTGGTGAGGTTTCCGACAAAAAATTCAAAAAGTAGTTTTTTTGAAAAAATTCTCTTAGATACTTTTTGTTTAAAAGGTGTTTTTTAAAAATGAAAAACATTTTAATTTTTTGAAAAACTTTTTTAACTATTTAAAAAAAAAAAGGTTTTTTTACGATGGAGAATATATACTAAGGTAACTAAGCCCCAAGGGTACTTCAGTTATTACACGCAAAAAGTTAACACCGTTAGCCTTAAAGCAACGGCGGGGGATCTAACAATTAGTTTGAAAAGTAAGGGAGGGCAGTGAAATTTCAGAAAGTGTAGGGGAAGCCTCTTCATTTGTCAGAAAACTCAGGGGAGGTAAGTGAAATTGACCCTGCTGTATAGGATCAACAAGAACCCATCAGGTTCAGCCGAGGGATGAAAACATGCAATTTGTGTGTGCGTGCCTGCACGGGTAAGGTCCCTGGCTCCCTGCGAGCACATTGTATAAGCTAGGTTATATTATATTTGTATAACATTAGACCGCCATGAGAAGCAATTAGTTGCACAAAGACTTGATTAATATCTACTGAGATCAAATCATAGGAAACAAAGAATATAGAGATAAACGCCAGCCAACATGCGTTTTGTGTGTGTTTGTGTTTGTGCGCGCGCGCCCGCACGAGAGAGAGAGAGAGAGAGAGAGAGATGACCAAGGAGTGTAAGAAAGAACAGAGAGCAGAGAAAGTAACAAGGACCCTGTGATTTTAGTTGAGCTGACCAATTGATCATGTTGTTCACAGTAGTAAAGCCCAAGTGTTTTGAGTGTCCAATCTTATTTAATGTAACCTGGTTGTATACAGTATGTTCTAGACATCCTATGTGATTTTTGTGATTTTTTTCCCGCTTTCCATTTGACCACGTTTTTTCTTATTAGTACTTCGAACATTGTTGACCTCGTGTTGTCCACAAGATTCCTTGAAATCTCATTGGAATGCTGTGGTGCGTTTTGCGGAAACAGGCTCCTAAGCACAGATACTTTCCTCGGAGATGCCACCTAAAGTGGTAACCGCCGATGAACGCGGAAGATTGGAAAAGCAGATATTCTACTAGCCAAGACTGATCGAAATGCCAAACTGTTCATTGGACCCAACAATACAATACTATTAATTTACCAATTGTCCAACTTAAGCTATTAGGGAACGGACCAACAATGTATAACACCTTCCCTCACAAGCAAGTTGATGGAGCATCCATTGATTGGTTGAACAAGTATGATAGGCTTTGGAAGCATAAACCGAAGGGCATGGGTCCCATGATCTTGAAAAAGCATTTTAGGTCCAAAAATAAGTGTCCATAGAAGCTAAGGGTATTTTGGTTATTTAATAAATGCTGGATTATAATTAGTGGTCATAATTTAGTAGTAAAAATAGTTAGGGTCCTATTCTAAATAAGGGAAGAATAAGATTTCCTATTCTAGTTGGTTTAGAATATTAGTAGTTGCTAGATATGATTAGTTTCTAAACTGCGTCCTAGTCCTTATGCCTTATGGAAGTAGGAGAGTCTTTGACTAGAAATATGGTTGTAATCTCATGGATTCGATTCATTAGAGTTGACCAATATGAGAATGCCTAGAAATATGGTTGTAATCTCATGGATTCGATTCATTAGAGTTGACCAATATGAGAATTTGAGATTCCACGTGTATGAAATTGCCTACCCCTTGCGAGGGTGACACGTCTCCCTCCCTCTCTTCCTCTTCTCCTTCTCTTTCTTCTTCTTTGTGTGCAAGATATTATTCTGGGGTACTATTGACAGTGCCAAAATAGCCATCAAAACAGCCCTGAGCCCAAGGTTTTTCTTCCTAAAACCTTACCCTTTCATAACCCTAACATAAACCCTTAGAAACCCACATTCTTAACCCTCTTTCCACCACAAAAACTAACGTGAACAGCAAATTACAGCTGCTGCCATAGTTCTGATTTTGGACAAGCTACGCGTTGGAGAGTACCCCCCTACTTGTCCTACATCACAAGTCCATTTTGCAAATGGAGATGTATATATCTTTAGATAGAGCGAAATAGAATGCCAGGAGAAACAGAATCCAAAGGGCAGCAATTGCAATTATATAGGTTACCAACAACTCTAGTTAAGTTGTATAACTTGTTTGACTGATGAGAAGCCAGCTTTCATACTCTTAAGGTCAAAAAGAGGTGCTAGTTAAGTTGTCTCGATGCGTTTTGACTCATCTGAAGTCAAATGTCATACTCGTAAGTTTGAGAGAGAGAGAGAGAGAGAGAGAGAGAGAGAGAGAGAAAATTATTGAGTGAATTTGCCATGGACCCGTTTTGTACATGATTTGAGCGAATTAGCCAATGCCTAGACCAACATCCAGAATAAGCCGCAAAAGCTTAGTGAGGCAGGTGAGGCTGGTCACTAGTCATGTACTGAGGAGGGGCGGAAATGAGATCCTCACCTTAGTTGCACGAAGCGGGGGCAGGGCGAGTGGAGGTACCTAAAGTTAGGAGGATCAATGTCTATTTTTATACATTTTATAAACTTAAAAGTATAAAGCATGAACGTATAAACAAAATTAAAATTGTCGTTAACTTGGAATCTAAATCAAAATTACAATTTTGGTACTATTTTTTTTTTTCACAATTTAGTAGGCAGTGGTTAATATGCGAATTCACATTGCCGCTACTAACATCTGAAGTTGAAAAGTTCAAAAGGGTGTTGCCTCTCACATTAACTAAGATGGAAAAATACAATAAAGTGCATAGGGCCTGCCACCCTCTCTCTCCTCTCTGTGCAAAATAGAAAGAAAACAGGGGAGGAAGATGGAACAATAATTGCTGATCTAAGTTTCACAGCCAATCTTCTCTCTCCATCTTTGACCCATCTCCCTTAGGAGCGCGATCCCATCTCAAGGGGAACGCACTCCCGTCCTGTTTCAAAGTAAGAAACACAATTGCATTTGTCATTTGGGAGCACCTTCGATTTGGGCGATTCCTACAACTAAGATCCTCACAGTTCCATTCGAGCCAATGACTATCGTGTCTGACCTTAATTTATTTTTTAGCACTTCTATAGTTATCGGATTTTCTAGTGTACATTGGTCAGTGTCATATTTAGGAGTGATATAATTTTGGCAGACGGTAGCACTATGGGGAGGGGGAGACGATAATGAATTAAGAGGAGGTTGCTCGAAGAAACCTAGGTTTCTCAAATAGCACAAAAAATGATGCCCTCGACAGAACTCAATGGAGACGTCAGACTACTGTAGCCTGCCTCAATTGATTGGGACTTAAGAATTGGTTTGGATTGTCATAATGTGTGCTTCCCGGTTCAATCTATTTTTAGGGGGCAAGTGTAGTGCGAGATTAGCCTTCGAATGAATTTTATACCTCGTTTTTCTATCTATCTTGGGAGAAGAGATGAAGTTTTCAATGTGAAGCGAAATCCCACATCGCCTGGGTACCAAATTAATATGAAGAATATAAGCGTCAGGGCACCCTCACTTCATGAGCTAGCTTTTGGACTTGAGTTCTACCCAAGACCGTGTAACATGCTATCAGAGCTGGGTACCAAAGATGGGTAGGGTGCGTGTCCCTGGCCAGCATGCGGCAAGCGCTGCCGAGTGAGCACGCTGCGCGTGAGGGAGGGTGTGAAGCGAAGTCCCATATCGCCTGGGCACCAAATTAATATGAAGAATATAAGCATGAGGGCACCCTCACTTCATGATCTAGCTTTTGGACTTGATTTCTACCCAAGACCGTGTAACATTCACATGTAAGTACATGACACAACAACAGAGAGTTTATTTAACAGCAGTTGAGAATTCGGGTCGTTCACTAAACAACAGTATTCCCAAATTTTCAAACCACCAAATTACCCAAAACATGAAGAGACTTCAATGTCCTTAAAAAAATTCATCAACGTGACTCCAACTTTTCTGAAATGCAGCAATCAAGTAAACCATGAGTTTAGTAATACCTTTTCAAATGCAACAATCAAGTTATCCCTTGCAGTTGGAAAGGAACTATCCACTGCGAGACTCCGAAAATAACGGTACACTGCCATTAACTCATCCCCAGAATAGGTAGCCAAAATGCCAAGCTGGATCAATATGCATTTTTCCATCATAAATATCATTGGTATCACAAGACAAACAAATCCAAGGACATGGTAAAACTGGAGCACAGGAAAATGTGGAAAAAAGCGACACTAACCACCCAAAAGGGGGAAGAAATGAAAGAGAGAAAACCTGGTGATGAGGATTCCCACTGGATGGCCAAAGAGATACAGCTTGCATGTAATAACTCGAAGCTGCTGTATAATCACGACTTTTGGAATCCCCCTCGCCATATAATCCTTTATAACGTGCAAGGTCACCCAGATATATCAAACAACGATGACAAGATATTAAACCTCTCTTCATATCAGTAGATCTTTTCCCATCTTTCTCCATGGTAATTTGATATCCTGAATCTTCAGAAAAATAACCAAGAGGAAGCCCATATTTTGCTCTAATTTTCAGAATTAAATCGTGGTAAAATCCAGTAGCTTCAGATAGGAAAGTTTTGAACTGCACACGTATTTTATTAATTCTATCAGGTCGAGGGGGAGCTTTTACCCCCTGAGATGTGCTTGAACTCTTTGAAGCTAAAGCAGCACTAAAGTGTGCTCTGAATTCCTCAATTCGCCTGTAATGAAGCTGCCAAAGAGCATATTCAATATTGTGCTTCTCAGAAAATCCATGGTCCTCCAGTATTATTGCTTCGTAGTTTTCACGCATCTGTTGCCAGGCATTTGGATCTGAAGGGACTTTTGCCTGAGCCGACCTACGGCGCCTATTCTCCAACTCTATATTCTGTGGGAATGGCATATCAGTGGCTTCTGTGTTAGGATTTTCAATCACACGCACGCACATAGAGAGGTAACAGAATCACCAATGATGCCATCAGCATGGATATTAGAACCAGTAACCCAAATAGCAGTTGTTTAGTTATGACCAATCTAAAGGCTTGCAAAGGGAAGCCCAAAATAAAAACTCGTTACCATGCATTTGTGCATTTGTTTTTAGACTGCTTACCTTAAAGAGAAGAACGGAAATTTCCCGAGTGTTAGAAAAGAACCCTTTGTTTCTCATCCAGTTTCTGTGGAAAATTTCAATTAAAACATTCCTACTACAAGAATCATTCCTTAGCAGATTATGTAATAACCAGCTTCAAGGTTTGGTTCATGGTTGGTCTGACACAAGTTGACATCTCTTTATTGCCTCCGAACAAATTTAATAGTAAAGAACATAATTAGCACTCACTATTTGTGTATTTCAAATCAACTACAAACGTGCACAAGAAGACAAACTCAACACACGTGCAATAGTGGGTCCAGACACAGTGAACTACAAAGAAGGGATGAGAGAGAGCTACAAATAAGAGACGCAGCGATGCACACACAGTGAGACCACAAAGAAGGGATGAGAGAGAACTACAAATAAGAGACGCAGTGATGCGCACACGCCACACAGTGAGACTATAAAGAAGGGATGGGAGAGAGCTACAAATAACAGATGCGGGGGAGGGGAGGTAGTTAACCAGTATTCGCTGAGTCAAATACCAGATACCTTGTCATAAAGTCTTTGAGCCAGCTCCGATGATGGTGCAGCAGTAGCCATCTTATCCATCTGTTCAATCATCCTCCATCAAATATCCCCTACTCAGCCTGCAGGAAACCAACATGCATCCTCAATAGCAAAACGGCAACCCAAAATATTCTGTGTTTAAAAATACAGGAGTTCGATTTGCTCCTTTCTGTGCATGCTAATACACTAAACAAAGACAGTTGGGCGTTCACTTAAGCATCCCAACCACGACATTGTACTCAGATTATCATTCTAAGGTACTCAAGATAACTGGGCTAACTTACCATGAGAAAGAAGGCGACAAAAACCATAAAAATGCTCAAAAACTCTCATCATCATAAAACAAAATTCAGCAGATAGATAAATAGCTATATACATGCACAGGCTCACAGAGCACGTGATTCATGCCACATACATGTAACCTAAAGGTCACGGAGGCTGGCTCACTGGCAATCATGACAACATTGTCGTGCACTTGGCTAATTTACTTCACACAGCATAAAGTCCTTGACAGTGCTGAACAGAAAACAAAAATTCATCTAGCTATCCGCATATTGATTGGAACACAAGGCTTTGATTGGTTAGGTTTAGTTACACAAACGTTAGAGATAGCAGCAGGAATCTGTAATCATGTCAATGAAACATGATACATAACGTGAAACAATAGGCTTCAAAATTAAGGGGGTGTTCCGCCAAGTTAGTTATTTAAATAAACTAGCTTTTCATGGTTTTTTATGTGATGTATTGTGAGAGAATGACCTGTCTCGATTTTTGGAAAAAACAGTTTTCTGTTAGTGGAACACCCCCTAAGTAGTCAACCACCATAATTAGGTCATGATCGCCAAACATCAACCAATCTTGTTTAATTAGTCATAGATTTTCGCCATACACGTGACTCGTAGATCGTCAACAGTCAACTCTTTCTTGCAGAAAATCAGTCATTCCAGGTAAACAAAAATGCCTTACAAAGACCTCATTTTGTTTCCCCTCATCCTTTTTTCCGTTCCTCTGGACTGAATAAATCTTATTTTCCATTACAAGATAAGATAATCTCATGCGGCCCACTAAATTTACCGGAACAAAACCAATCTCTCAAATCCATCAAAAAGCCTTATTTGCTAAAGCAACTGGGTTCGTGGCTTTGGAGTTATTACAGGGAATATCACTCACCAACCAGAAAATTACCCATCTAAGCTTTGCAGTCCGGTTACTTGATACGAAACCATCACATACTAACAAAGTAAAAAGCTACTCAATTCACAACTTTCAATACACCCAATCAACCACAACTTTCTCATAAAGTTCGCATACATCCTGTGAGACCAACGCTACTCAGAACCAAAAACATCAATTCTTAGACAGAAAACAGCAGAAAAAAAAAATACCCAAAACAAAAGAATACGAAGATAGCCATCAAGAACTTTTTATTTAACTTCAAAATTAAAATTAAAATAGAAAAAGAGAAGGAGGAGAAAGACTTACTTTGTGGAATCAGATCTACGTACCTGCAAGCAATCTGACTTTCTAGAGAGAGAAACAATATACACTTGTCTCCCTTGTATATTCCGAATATTTGTATTTCTGTATTTTTCAAGGCTAAAATCACCGATGGAGACACGAAAAAAGAGGTGGAGGAAATCTAGAGCTCTAGGCTTCCGAAAAAATTTGGACTTCTTTTTTTTTTTTTTGGCCGTGGGATTAGGGTAAGAATTTAACGGGTTTTCTTTCGGGGTGTGGAATAGGCGGCTGCGTTTACTTTAGTGATGATGATGGGAGACGAGTATTCGCATCTCATTCGCCTATTAATGACGTGTTTGTACGCGCCAAGGTGCAATTCTCCTAAATTTTTTAACATTATTTTATATAATTCTCATTATATTCACGTTAAACATTTTAAATCATTGATAATTTTTTATTAGACTCACATTAGTGTTCCAATTCCTCACTCAAGCTAGAAATTTTCTTAAGTCAGTTTTTAAGTCAATGTATTGTGAGAGAATGACATGGACGCGGGGTTGCTGTTGACGTCCGTTACTTGGATGAATGACTTAGATTTCAAACAAAATAGGAGAACTATTCACGCAAATAATTTATTTTCAATCCAAACAGTGGAAAACACTTGTGGATGGCCCAGATTGTGAGCAGCAGCTGCTATGCAAAAGCTGCATAGCAACAACCCCAGGTTCAGAATGACATATCTCCATAAACGCAATAAGTCAATTTTTGAGTTTAAGTCATGATTTAAAAAAAAAAAATTGGATTGGCCACACATCTCGACGAGGGAGGCTACAAAGTAAAAAAATCAACCAAAAGCAAAGGGTAAATTTCACTTACCTCCCCTGAGGTTTCTGACAAATACAAGGACCTCATCCACACTTTCTGAAATTTCACTGCCCTCCCTTACTTTTGAAAGTAATTGTCAGATTCCCCCTTCCCGTCAATTTGCAGGTTAACGGGGTTAAGTTTGCTTTGGAAATGACTTTGTTGCCCCTTGGTATATAAATCTAACACTTCTCATTCCCATCTCAGTCGATCCTTTTTCCAGTCCAGAGTTCAACGTAGAGAGAGAGAGAGAGAGAGAGAGTGAAAGAGAGACTACGCAAAGTAGAGAAATCACTTGGAGTCTTGGAGATCCTTCAGTACTCATCAAAACCATTGCATTCATCGTGTTTACCGCTATAGAGATGTAGATCGAAGTGCAAGAAAACCCTAGTTTGGAAGTTCTGGAGATCTGAAGCGAGGGATCAAAGTGCACATCCCGAGGTATATTTCCTTCCTCATGTTGACGTATTGGTCACAGTTTTACTTTGATTTTGCTGTTTTTATCAAGAATCGGGTGGTAAAGGGTTTTGATTTTGCTATTTTACCAATTCCGCTCATACAATGATCGAGAATCACGCATCAAAAGGAATAGTAAAACGAGGAATCGATGTAGATCCCAAATTGACAGAATCTGGTGGGAAAATAAATTGGCAGTTTTTGGAGTTTTTGGAATGGGTACTTTTTTTTTTCCAGATTTCTGAAATTTTTTTTATCACAAGGCTTGCTGCCTTTTCTTTTTACCCAAATCATTTAAAACCCTAGACAGATTAGGGTTAGTTGCAAAAAAAATGGGGTTTTTTTGGAATGGGTACATATTTTTTTATTTTTTACAGATTTTCGACATTTTTTGATCGCATAGCTATACGTTCAGTTCTTAACAGAAGTATGTTAACCTTAATGTATTCCCTCTCCCCTCCTGTGTGCATAAGCAACTCCATCATGGGCATTGAGCATTGTGGTGTCATTTTGTTTTTCTGATTTGGTAATCAATTGGTCGGTTTCCTTGTCTGATGCTAAAGTCAAAAACATTACTAATGTGTTGATTTGTGTTTATCAAAGAAAAGGTTTCTTGAAAATGTAAAGCAGCTTTGTGGTAAAAAGACAAAAATACATACTGGAAAAAACTTTTTTGTGTTCACATACTTCAAAAATGGGGTTTTTTGGAATGGGAGTTTCATAACTTTTATTTATGGTTTGTGTTCCCATCATGACTTCCTGAAATTGGTTGAGGGCTGAACATCAGGGAGATCCTTACTTGCATTGGTGACCCATTTTCCGGCCAAACATTACCTTGAATGAAACCATTAAAACCGTAGACAGAAATTCATGAAAGCATTAGGCAAAAAAATGCTCAATATATGAAAATCAAATCATTAATACTAGTTCTGCTGCAATTTCTCTCAATGGGGTCATATTTAGGTTGAACAAGGTATAATTGGTAATACTATTCTGCTGTTATTTTAATTCTTTTTTTAAACACAGTGGTCATATTTCTCTCAATGGAATTTCTGCTAGTATTTTTTTTTTTTTTTGTGTTTTCTTAACACATTTTATTCCTGAAAATTGCAGATATGGCTCATTTTCGTATGTTTGATATTGTTTTACACTGCGGAGATAAAGTTGTTGATGTACGTAATGTTGATCCAAATAAGTACTCGTATTTGGATTTGCTTGATGATGTTTCCGATACCGTGCTATCTTACCTCCCTGCTAGTAAAGGTGTGGCCATCAAATTGTTTTGTGACATTCCTAGTAGTTCTGAAAGGAGGGAAGTCCAAAATGACAAAGATGTTTATGATATGTTTACTTAGGGGGTAGGATCAGAACTGTGAACATGTATGTGTATGTGGAGACTACTAAAGTTGTTGATGTTGAATTGAGTGCACATGCAGAAGTTATTGAGTTGAGTGATGATGGAGGGGTGGAGGAGGGTGGTAATGTGGAATGCGAATAAAGGGGTGGAGGAGGCTGTTAATGTGGGATGTGATGGAGGGGTCGAGGAGGGTGCTAGCATGGAAGGTGATGAGGATAGGGATTGGAATGAAGATGAAGAGGTGGAAGATGAGTTTTATGGTTTTAGTGACGAGGATAGGGACTGGAATGAAGATGAAGAGCATGAAGAGCATGTGTCTGATGGTGAAATAAGTATGGATGAGGAAGAGGTCACAAGTGATGATGATGCACTTAGTAATTATCAATCTGATGATAATAAGGGCAACTATGAGAGTGATGATGATGCCGCTAAAGACCCTAAGGCTCATAAACCCCTTAAAGCCAATTACTTTGATTCAAGTTGTTTTGGGAAAGAGCCATACTTTGGCCTTGAGGGGGAGGTGATTTTAGAGGAAGGGAGGATATTTAACAATGTGGATAGCTTTAGGGCCTGCCTTGAGGGATTACACAGTGCGTACTGGCTTTAAAATTGTTAGAGACAAAAATGAGAAGGCAAGAGTTACGGCTCATTGTGCTACAAAAGGTTGTCCTTGGAGGATCCATGCTTCACCATTACCAAATGGTATCACGTATAAGATTAAGAAACTAAGGTCAGAACACAATTGTTCTAGGATTGTGAAAAATTCTGATGCCACATCTCCTTGGATTGCAAAGAAGCTCCTAACTAGTTTTAGAGAGAATCCAAATATGGGGATAGACACAATGCAAGAGAAGTTAGCAGAAATGTATGGAATTGAGTGTTCAAGGAGTCAATTGTATAGGGCAAAGAGGAAGTGTATGGATGAGATAGAGGGCAAGGGTAGCAATCAGTACAAGTTGCTTCCAACCTATGCTGTAGAAGTGAGGAAGACCAACCCTGGTAGCTATTTCAAATTACAGTGTGAAAGGCCATCTTTGCTTGTGAATCCGACCTTCATGAGGTGCTTTATCGCATTTGAAGCAATGCAGCCAGGTTTCATCAAGGGTTGTAGGCCTCTCATAGCAGTGGATGGCACATTTCTCAAAGGTCCTTATGGTGGTATACTATTAACAGCAATTGCATTAGATGGAAATGATGGATTGTTCCCCTTGGCTGTAGTTGTGGTAGAATCTGAATGCAATGACAGTTGGGCTTTTTTTTTGGAACATCTGAAGGCAATAATTGGTGCAGATCAACCAAAACCACGGACAATCATGTCTGATCAACAAAAGGTAACAATCTGTGTTTACACTTTGCTGAATATGAGTCTGTATTTACCATACTTTTATGAATACTTTGCTGAATATCAATCTGTATTTACACTTTGCTGAATATGAATCTGTATTTACCATACTTTTATGAATACTTTGTTGAATATCAATCTGTATTTACACTTTGCTGAATATGAATTTGTATTTAGTGTACTTTGCGGTCATATCAATCTGCTCTTATTGTAATTTACATGTCCTTTTCATGAATATCAACCACATTAAGTGTTTTCTTGTTATAATTGTGCAGGGGTTAGATGGGATTGTGGCTGAATTGCTACCTCAGGCCACTCATAGGAAATGTTGTTGGCATATATTTTGTAATTTCAAGTCTAGATTTCCTGGGTTAGAAATGAGAAAACAGTTTTGGAAGGCAGCTAGGGCTTATACTAGGAGAGAGTTTGACACGGCAATGAATACTATTAAGGAGTATTCAATTGAGGCACATGAATACTTGTCAAAAATTCCAACTCATGAATGGAGTAGGCATGCATTTGATGAAAGGGTGAAGAGTGATCATATAACTAACAACTACGCAGAGTCTTTTAATAGTTGGATAGGAAAACTGAGAAACAACCCAATCTTAACTCTATTGGAGGGGATTAGATGCAAGACCATGTCTAGGATTCAAAAAAGATACCAAAAGGCAGTGGGATGGAACTCTAATGTGACACAAAACATTAGCAAGA
Source organism: Vaccinium darrowii (assembly GCA_020921065.1). NCBI lineage: Eukaryota > Viridiplantae > Streptophyta > Magnoliopsida > Ericales > Ericaceae > Vaccinium > Vaccinium darrowii. The sequence goes on from CM037156.1 coordinate 9,955,500, forward strand.
TGATGACTAAATTGACTTATGCATCTAGAAGCTGTTAGGTTGCATTTTCAGGAGGTAGTGAGTATGAGGTCAATGATGAAGGGATAAGTTATACAGTGAACTTAGCACAATGGGTGTGTGTGTGTAGGGTTTGGCAGATTTCAGGTCTACCTTGTAAGCATGCTCTTGCTTGTTGTACATACAGTAGGCTAAACTTTGTGGATTATGTCCATCCCTATTACAACAAAGAGATGTATTTGGCTGCATATGGTAGGATTATCCATCCAATTATGGATCACACAATGTGGACAGAGGTACATGGGGATGTTTTACAACCCCCACCATTAAAGAGGCAGAGAGGAAGACCTAGAAAGAATAGGAGAAGGGCGGAAGGTGAAGCTCCACCTAGACCTAGTGTGGGAAAGAGGTCTTCTCATTTAAGGTGTGCAAAGTGCAAGGAATTTGGACATAATAGGAGAACCTGTCAAGGGGGGCCAATCAGAGGAGGTCAAGCCAAAGGGGGCAGTAGAGGTAGAGCTAGAGGGGGCAGCAGTGCACATGGTAGTGGAGGCAATGCTATTGGGTGGACACAAATTAATGTAGAGCCAGTAGGGAGAGGTAGGGGCAGGGGGAGGACATCTTCAGCACAAAGAGGGAGGAGCACAGTTAGAGGAAGAGGCAGGGGGAGGAGCACTTCAACTCAAAGGGGGAGAAGCACTGTTAGAGGAAGAGGCAGGGGGAGGAGTAGCACTTCTGCAGTTCAATACTTTGGCAATGTAAGATTATATTCAATTTTTTTTCCTTTCTTCTACTAGTACAATATGTCATAGCAACTTATAAATCTGTATTTTCCTTGTGTCCTTACACTTGTAGGAGGGTACAAGGGGAGAGAACATCGCAGCTTCTCAGGGGGGGACACAACCATCTCAGTGTCTGACTCAACTGACCCAACATTTTTAAGGTATTTTTCCTAAGAATATGACTACTAAGTTTATGTTTTGATGCTGAATTAGTAATGCTTTGATGCTGAATTTTTTTTCCTTCTTTAAAATGCAGAATCTAAAGATAATGGAGCACCTTTTTGTGAATGTTTTTGTATAGCATCAAAGCAGTTGTTTGCATATATGTAGGATGCTTAGCACGTAAGTATTTAGGAACACCTTTTTGTGGATATTTTGGCTCAGCAGGTATAGGATGAATGATGATGTTCGGGGTACACCCACTTTTTGTAAAGTACTTATGTAGTTGTTATGTAATGAAGGGTATGGTGGCAAGAGATGTTAGCTCCTTTTTGTATGGCTATCATATTGTTTTGTGGCATTCCTAGAAAGAATAGAAGGGAGGAAGGTGAAGCTCTACCTTTGTAATGCACTTATGTAGCTGTTATGTAATGAAAACCTAGGGTAATGATGGCAGGAGCTAATTGACATGAAATAACATTTTGTAATGACTGACTTATGGTTTGTATTCATGGGTGGATTATGAGAATGTTTGCAAAAAAATCATGTGATTTTGGTTTGTTTTATTACCTTATTTTGCATTCCATGGTTTCTTCTTTTTTTCTTTTTTCTTTTAATTTCAGTGGTTGTATATTGAGAAAAATGAACAAACCACTCATTCATTACAAAATAGACCTCTTCTATTCATTAAAAATTGGGGCACTACATTTGTAGAAGAGGACATGTCCTTGCTGTGAGTTAACAAAAAAAAAAAAAATCAATAATTAGTGTACATTTTTTTCCCAAATACAAGAAATGCATTTTTTGAATTTAAAAAAAGAAAAAAGAGAGAGATCAGATTATGTTGTAAATGTTAAAGAGAGAAGTTGAGTTGTGTGAATTTGTTGTGTTAGGACCCTTGTGGTGGGGGTGTATCCCTTTTACAGTCGGAAGAATGAGAGGGACGAGTAATATGGGCATTTACAATGGAAAAATTGATGATGTCATCATTTTCTATTACTTTTACTAACAGAAGTGGATGGAGGGGGGAATCTGACAATTACTTGCAAAAGTAAGGGAGGGCAGTGAAATTTCAGAAAGTGTAGGGGAGGTCCCTGTATTTGTCAGAAAAAGAAAAAAAACCTAGTAAAGGCGAAAAAAATTCAATTGCGATCTATATTTTCGTACTCCTTAAATTCCTCTCCAAGAAAAATTATTGATCACAAAAGTTACAACGAAAAGCTAAATAAAAAATTACAAAAATAAGTAATACCCCAAAAAAGACTAGAAAAAAATTTAGGAGTAACAAGCCATGGAGCTAAAAGTACTTCTTCATATAAGAAATATACGTAGTAGTAAACTCAAGATTTGAATTTCAGGACGGTGTTTTTTTAATGGAAGTTTACTTGTGTTGTTGCATGTTGTGCGTAAATGTGTTAAATGTGCGCAAGTGTTAAGTCATATAATTAGGCTTTGTATTAAGCTTTACTTTTTGTTATAAATAAACAAGGGTCTTGTTAACGTGTGCCTAATGGACACACAATAAGCACACAAACAAACAAAAAAACACACACTCCAATACTCTTTTTACACCTTTTAGTACAGTTTCTACAGGGCCCTCCCTCGCTGTTCCAGAGGGTTTTTCATGGGAAGTATTTCTCAAATTCCTCCTTTTGGGAAGCGAAGTGTCCTAGCACAGCCTCCTGGGCGTGGCGGAGCATTTGTGCCGGCCGAAATGTCCTTAAAAAAGGGTGGAGGTGAGCAGTGGGGAATGGATCATCCATAGATATTTGGAACGACCCCTGGTTGCCTCGGCCTCTTTCTTTCCGAGTGCTCTCGCCTAGGCCACTCTCTGGATCCCCTTCATCTGCCCGTTTTGTTTCAAAGTTGATTGATCCTGAGACACTTAGTTGGAATCTCCCTCGCCTAAATGATCTTTTTCTGGATATTGACAAGGAAGCCATCCTTACCATCCCATTAAGCTCTCAAGGCGTCTGTGATTGAGGCATTTGGCATTTTGCGGACGACGGTTGCTTTACTGTTAAATCAGCATCCTACTTGGCTAAGGCCTCTTTAATGCACTACCAGTCCCGCGAACAAGGTGAATCAAGTACAGGTACGAGTAACAAGAATATGTGGAAGTCCTTATGGAGTCTCATGATCCCTAATAAAATTAAAAGTTTTATATGGCGCTCCCTCCGTAATGCCATTGCTGTTTTGTCAAACCTGAACCGTAAACATTTAGATGTGCCCCTCCTTTGCCCACGGTGTTGCAAGACACCGGAAACGGTGGAGCATTTGTTTTTTCGCTGTAAGAAGTCAAAAGCTGTTTGGGAGATATCCCCTTTTGCCTCCATAATCGCTGGTATCGGCGAGGTCTATTTTTTGGATTGGTGGAAGTCCGTTACAAAGGCTATTCAGGATCTTCAGGGTAGCCAAAATATGGAAGCCCTCTTAGCCTCGCTGTGTTGGTTCATCTGGAAGGCACGGAACAGTGCCTATTTTGATTCGATAGAGCAATCATGTACGGTGATACTTGATAAAGCTACTGCTCTATGTGCTGAAGTTGATGCCTTGGCTGCCTCCAAACCCAAACCCCAAACAATGGGCATCTCTGCCACCTCCTCTCGGTGGTCTCCTCCTCCTATGGGGTTTGTCAAGATCAACGTGACCGGAGCTATTAGTAGGAAGGATGGACGAGTGGGTATTGGCGTGGTGGCTCGTGACTATCTCGGTAACTTTCTGGGTGCTTTCTCGGTTTGTTTCTATGGCTATTTCTCACCCCGCACAACGGAAGCTATGGGGTTTAGGGAAGCGCTTGTTTTTGCGTTAAACAAACGGTGTGGTTCCATTCTTGTCGAAGGCGACTCAGCCCAGATTGTGCAGGCCCTCACTGCCCGGAATAAATCCTTTTCGGATTGTAGTTCTGTTATTTTGGATTGTCGGCATCTTGTTTCTTCTTTTACGTTTTGCAAGTTTGTTCATGTTAATTGTACGTGTAATAAGGTTGCCCATTTACTGGCAAAGAAAGCTTTATTGGGTGTTAGGATAAAGTCTTGGGGGGACCCTGTCCCTTTTTGGCTTTCTAACCTTCTATCATGTGAGGCCCGTTCCCCGGACCCTCTCTCTTCTTAATAAAATTTTTCCCCTCTTTCTATAAAAAAAAAAATACATATATATATATATATATATATATATATATATATATATATATATATATATATATATATATATATAGTTTCACATATTTCTATACACTTTTCACTCATTTCAATACACTTTTCAACCTTAATGTGTGACTGTTAGGCACACGTTAGCATTTTCCAATAAACAAATACTTCATTCAACTCTTTTTGTTCTTCGAATGAAAGTCATCGAGAAACAACTATCGTGATCCAAATCATTGAGTTTTAAATCGCAACCTTAATATTATTTGTTTAAATCTTAAGTCGTTCAGATATCGAAAAATGTGTAATAAAATTGAAAAGAAAAGTTCTAGGTGAACGGCTCGTGGGCCCGTGGTATGATGTCTGAGGTCCATGGTTTGGTCTGGGCTTGGTTTGAGCTTAGGGCCCAGAATCATTACCAGTTTACTCTTTGCAAATTAGACTTGGGCTTGGGCTATTGGTCCAGGAAGTGTTGCTCTCAATATTTTTATTTTTTTGGTACATAAGAAAAACAGAAAGCAAAAATCAAGGAAATTAAATTCTCTCAAATGCCACCCCCCTCATACCCACTTCCAAGAGGGGGATGATTTCCACGGGAGAACAGATATGAGACACCCATTTGTGCTCTTGTTCCACTCCAATATTGGCAAGCTTGTCCGCAACTGCATTTCCTTCCTGGTATGTGTGGTTCAATGTGCAACCAGTGATGGCAATAATCGCCTTGCATTCTTCAATAAGAGTCTTGTGTGGAGAGTGAGCAAGAGTCTCTCCTTTGATGAGCTCTATAGCCGTTGCAGAGTCTGATTCCACTTCAAGAGCTTCTATGTTTTGGCTTCGGACCAGCTCCAAACCTTTGAATATTCCCCATAGCTCGACTTCCAGGCTTGTATAGTCTTCAAGTCTTCCATAGAACCCAAGCACCCAATGGCCTCTCTCTACTCTGAAGACTCCACCAAATCCAGTCGGCCCTGGATTTCCTCGACTGCGCCCATCAGTGTTAAGTTTCAGCTTCCCCGTACCTGGGAATTTCCAAGAAATAAGTTTGATTTGACGAATACTAGAAGAGGATCTATCAATAAAAGCATTCACAATTTCAGAGCTAAAATCAAACATTGTCTATATATGCTTGCAGGATCAGGATTAATATTCTCAAACACTTTCTTATTTCTTGCAATCCAGATTTTCCACAGAATAACAAGAATTAAAACAGAGTTAGAAAAAACCCCTGAAAAAGCTTTGGACTGTTTGATATTGGCCTGCAACCACACTCTCAAATCTTCCAAATTGCTTGTAAGAGGTACCTGGATGAGGGACTCTAGACCAAACATTAGCACTAGTGGGACAATCAAAGAACAAATGAAACAAATCCCCACCAGTAGCATCATATCTTGGGCACATGTCTATGTTAGAAAGACATCTTAAACAATGTTGTTGATTAGTAAGCAATTTACCATGCATGCACGTCCAAAGGAAACCTTTCAACTTAGCAGGAACCTTAAGCTTCCAAATCCATTTCCAATTCAAGTCAGAGTTGGGCAAACCAGAAATGTGATCATAAGAGGACTTAACCGAGAAATTGCCATTTTGATTTAACATCCATTGAGGAGTATCCTCAAAATTAGCAACTTTGGGGATGAGAATATTAGTAACTCTAGTAGAAGCAGAAGTGCCCAGAGTCTGGGTAAGCAAAGAGACATTCCAATCTTTAGTAGCAGTAATAAAGTCAGCCACTTTAGCATTATTATTAAGGATGTCATGGTCATTACTACCTAGCACATCATTACCACACCACCAGTCATGCCAAAAAGAAAGGTTTTTACCATTACCCACTATCCATTTAATATTCTTGATCACAAAATCTCTCACTTTAATCATGCTTCTCCATGTGTGAGAAGCTCTTTTGTTGCTAGGCCAGTCTCTAAAACTGTGGCTTTTAAGATATTTACCCTGGAGCACCTGGAATCCAAAGGGGTTTTTTCTCAGTGGATATACGCTAACCAAGTTTAGAAATCAAAGCAAGATTAGAAGTAGCAGCTTCACAGATACCCAAACCACCTAGTTTTTTAGGTTTACAAATTGTATCCCATTTAACAAGATGAACCTTTTTTCTTGTCAGCCTTATCCCCCCATAAAAAGTTTCTATTAACTCTGTCAATTTGATTAGTAACAGCAACAGGTAACATAGAAGTTTGCATGGTGTAATAAGGAATAGTAGAAGTGACATAGCTCTTCCCATAAGGTTCAAAGAATCTAACTTCCACCCAGCTAACTTCTTGGCAAGCCTCTCAATGATATATTGATAATCTTTTTTAGACACCCTAGAGTGAATTAGAGGGACTCCAAGGTACATACCCAGGTCTTTAGTCAAACCAAAACCACATAAGGCACTTAAGTTTCTGGCAGCTCTAGTGTTAATGTTAAGGGAGACAAAGAATTAGATTTATGCTCACTTATCAGTGTGCCAGATTCATCACAAAAAGTATCTAAAGTCTCTATCATAACATTACACTAGTCCACAGTAGCAACACCAAACAACATTATATCATCACCGAAAAATAAATGAGAAAGGCAAGGTCCCTCTTGAGAAGCTTTAATAACCTTCCATTGATTGAGATGAACTTTCTGGTTAGGGGGAGAGTGGATCACCTTGTCTCAATCCCCTCTCAGGTTTGAAAGGGGGTAGGGATTGACCATTCCAGAGAATAGAAGATTCAATATTAGCCACACAACTCATGATAAAAGCAATTAAACTTTCATTAAAACCAAAGTATCTAAGTGAGTAAAGAAGAAAATCCCACGATATTCTATCATACGCTTTATCAAAATCAATTTTCCAAACCATACCCCCATTACTAGCTTTATTATTCCGAAGGGTGTGTATAATCTCCTGACAAATAATCACATTATCAGAGGTTTGTCTACCAGTTATAAAGCTAGCTTCGAAAGGACTGATAATATTATCCAAAAGGGGTCTAATGCGATTAACAATGATTTTAGAGATCAACTTATAGAACACATTACACAGACCAATAGGGCGAAATTGATTAATAAATTCAGGATTATCAACTTTGGGAATAAGAACAATATTAGTACGATTCATATCTATAGGAATGACTCTATCAGCAAAACAGGACTGAATAAGATTGCACAAAGAATTCCCTATAATGCCTCAATATTTGTGGTAAAATAAGGCATGATACCCATTAGGACCAGAAGCTTTATAAGCGCCAATGTTCTTAACATCCATAAAAATCTCCTCTCTAGAAAGAATGACAGCCAAGTACTCATTGTCCTCAGGAGCAATCACATTATGGACCCAGTTACTCCAATGCATGGAGGTATTGTTGGTGTTGACACAAAATAGGACAGTAAAGTGATTGTCAATCAGAGTTTTAATACCCTCATCTACGTCAATCCAAGTCCCATTCCCATCTTTTAAAGCCAAAATTTTGTTGCGTCTTCTCCTAATCACAGTCGATAAGTGAAAAACCCTGGTGTTACAATCACCCTCAATAATCCATTTGGATCTAGATTTCTGGAACCAATGCAATTCTTCTTGTTTAAGAATGTTTTGGTAGGAGTTAGAAATCTCTTTTTCAAGAAGGAGCAAATTATAAGAATAAGAAATGCTTTAGGCTTTTTGAATACCTTCAAGCCTGGCAAGAAGTTGTTTTTTCTAAATGACAATATTGCCAAAAACATCTTTTTTCCAAATTTTGATCTTCTCAGTGAGATCCCCTAAATTAGCCGTAAATAGTCTAGAGGGATCATTCAAAGAGGATTTCACCACATTAATGAAATCAGGGTGGTTAGTCCACATATCCCTGTGGGCACCCGTGACCTCCGCGAGAAACCTTGAAAGTACTAGAACACGCGTTCGTTAGAGTCGCCACTTGATTTTAAGGTTAACCAAGCAACCGAATTCAACGTACAAAATTCGAGACAACCGGTCCGTCATAACCAGAGTGATCTTGGTTCGGGAGCTAAGTTACGGGATGGGAAGGTTTTATTTGAAAAATGCACCCATCCCGCCTAATCAAAATGATTAGTCTCTACTCATAATTATGAGATTTTGAAAGAGAATTTAAATTGATTTAAACAAATACGGGAAAGGGAACAAGGTAGAAATAAATAAAATTAACGATGCATGAGGCTAGATTTATAGAAAGAAATATTACTGAAAAAGATAAAATAGGCAAAGACTGAACTTCTTTTGATCAACGTCCAGATGCTCCCCTCAAAATCACGAATTCGGCGAGTATGAACTCCGTTCGCCTGCGAAAAGCACTTTATTTAACTAATGCTTCGAAAAACTTGGATTAAAGGCAAGGCCTTGGGTAATTTTGGAAAGTAGGCTTAAGACTAATATTTTTGGAATTTTCGTGGCTGATTTTCGGAAAGGGATTTTGGGTTCGGGAAAGGGGTTTTACAAAGGAAGAACAATAAGAACAAAGGTTTTTCTAGCAAGGTTTTCTTAAGGATTTTTGTTGTGTAACTAAAAAAAAAAAGAGTTTTGGGGTTTTTCCAAAGAAGCTGATGAAAAATAAATAGGTAAAATAAGGACTAGCAACAAGGTTTTTTTTTTTTTTTTTTTCGTGGAGTTCTGCTTCTTGGCAAAAGGCTTCCATTATTTATACATACAATGGAGACTTCCTGTAGTAATTTCTCAACCCTAAAATGGATGGAGCTCATTGAAATTGTTATGGAAGCCCATCCTTAGCACATTGTCTATGAATGTGGCTAGAAGTTGTCAGGCAACATTTACAAAGCCAACTTTCTTGCTTCCACCGACAAGTCTTGGTTTAAGCTTATTTTGGGCTTAAAGGGTTAAGAAAATAGACAAATCCAATTAATCGAAGCATTAATTAAATAAAATAAAATTCATGACGTCGTTAACAATTTTCATCATTGGGAACACATCCGGACTCTTGCTTGAAATTCACGGATAATCAAAATTGGGGTGTCTACAATCCCCAATACGAAAAGGTCTAACCCGAATAGGAGAAGACGGGATGCCTTCAGTGTAGATTAGAAAAGGGCAGTGGTCAGAATAAACACAGGGCAGGTTCTTAACCACTGCATTTGGAAACATAAGATTCCAGTTGCTGTTACAGACAGCCCTATCCAATCTCACCATGGTATTAACGAGACCCGCTATGTTATTAGTCCAAGTGAGCTTAGGACCTATACACCCAAGATCTATGAAGTTGCAAGAATTAAGGAAATCAGAGAATTTATTGCATCTGTTATACGAAATACCCCGTTGGAAGCTTCGTTTCTCTTAACTTTCAGCATGATCGTTGAAATCTCCTACCACAAACCATCTGTTACTATCATTTGCAGCCCTTTCTTGCAGGTCATACCACATCAAATCCCTACTAGTCGGGTTAGGGCTACCATACACAGCCATAAACACCCACTCTACATGATCAACACGAGTAATTGTAGCATGGATGGCCTGACTTGTGACTTCCACAGCTGAAATAGCAACATTAGAAGGGTTCCGAAGGACCCAAATACCTCCGAATCTTCCTACTGGATCAAAAAAGGAACTAGCCCTGAAGCCCTTGTTGGAGAAGAAATTGTTAAGAGTCGATAAAGGGACCTTAGTTTCCACCAAAACCAGTAAATCCGAGTTATGGTGAGTGATTAACTCTGACATGTTCCTCTTGAACGCACTACTCCCAGCACCTCTGCAATTCCATATGAGACAAATCATTAAGAAATGTTTGAGTAAAGACGGAAGAGGGAGAAGTTCATTCCATCCCACTAGCTTCTTGATCTCCATTTGGTCTAGAACTGTTCCGTTCAGACTCTCCAGATCCACCACATAGAACGGGACTCCTGCTGCGTTGCAACCTAGGGGCCATCACTTCCATTTTTACTTTCAATGTTGACCACTCGACCTTTGCTAGAGCTCCTCCTTCTTCCTCGGGTTTGATTAGGGTGCAGATCGGTTGATGGCGGAGGAGGGATGTTTCGATTTCCATTAGAGTCACGTTGAGACGAATGCTTGGCCGAAGTATGGGTGGGATGTAGGTTTGGAAGAGGTTTAGGAGTGGGGTGGCTTAAGAGAGAAGGGGGCGATATTTGAGTGGAGGTAGGATTAGTGTTAGGTATAGAAGTGGTGGTTATTGGATCAGAAAAAGACCCGGATGGTAATGTGGTTGTGGATGGGCTTGATTGAGTAACTTGGGTTGGGCAAGCAATATCTGGGCTCACATTTTTAGATCCATTACCATTCTTCACTTTAGTCCAGGTGGGTTGACTAGTTTTGGGCTCGTTGTTGGCTTTGTTGGACGGGTTGGGTCGTTTCAATTGGGACGTGCTGGCATCAAACCAATTGAGTAACGAGAAACGGTTCTCTCTAGGATCCGATCTTTGTGCATTTGGGCCTTGTGATTTGCTATTTTGGACCAAATGGCCTCTATCCTTAAAGCGTTTGGCAGTATTAGGCCTTCTAGGCATCCTTTGGACAAGAGTCCAATGTCCATATGCAGGTGATTGGCTCCCTGGCCCAATTTAGTTTTCTCCTCTGGGGTCTAAATACTAGCCGTTTCTGGTTGAACTTGGGCTGGTTCTCCTCCTGGCAGTGGAATTGGTTTGGATCCCCATGAACATTGATCCCTTCGATGCCCTATTCTCCCGCATCCAAAACACAAAAGGAATATGCTCATATTCCACTCGGTAGATTTTTCCTTCAATCAGAACTCTAGATTTCACTGGTTTATATACTAAGGTCGATTTCAACACACACCCTAGCATATCTACTTCTGTCCGTTTCCATAGTGGTCGAGTCTGCTCTAATGGGCCTACCCAGATGCTTAGCAATCCTAAACATGTTTTTCTCGTAGTAGTATTCCAGTGGGCAGTTGGGGAAACGGATCCACACCGCCGTTTTGATCTCTTTTGCCTCGTCTGGCTTGAATCTTGGTTCCCATTCCCTCCCAGTAATATACCGGTCATTTATGATCCGAGGTCCTGTTGTGAGCACGTGATTTCTATCACAAGCCATGTCAAATTTGAAAACCACAAAACCTAGCCCAATTTCAAGAGCACTGAAATCGCCTCGAAGATCCCAAATCGATTTGACTTTAGTACATAAAGCTTTGTAACCAATTGGGTATCCAATAGGCTTAATAATAACTGCATTTTTCCATGGCTGTCTGCCATAGTTGAGCAAGCTTTTTGGGATTTTCACCTCGGGGATACCGTCAATTTCTTCTTCCTCATCTATATCATCTTCCTTTTCTATTACATCATCACCCAGAGAAAGGGATTCAATATCATCAGAAAAGGGGATTTCCTTACCTATGGATGCAATAAGAACTTGTTTAAAGAAGAGTACCTTGGTATATTGTTTATCATTGCAAAGAACCTCCTGGTCCATATCCTCTTTTTGAATATCTTCAAGGCTATTCATAGCCGTGTCTTGTATTTGTGGGGTTTCCACGACGGGAGTATCCTCCGCCATGTCGATGGAGTAATTGTGGTCGTTCTTTACTTTCTTTGTACTTCGGATGAGATGATCCTCCTCTTCAGTAGTTATGTTTTCCGACGAGATTCCAATGGGTAGATTAGCCGTTACAGGCGACTGAGAAGACATAAGGAAACGTTGGGAGCACTGGACTTTCTCTCTCTAGAAAAAGTCTTTTAGATTAATGTTTGCTCTCAGTATTCTAGAGCTGAAGAGAGTGTCTGTCATGAGTAGCAACACCTAACCAAAAAATTAGGCCCTCGTCTTTTTGGCTTCATGGCGGAATCGATTCAGCAGTTTAAACTGCTGCAGCTAAAAGGATTCTCATCTGAATGCTTCGCAGCTGGGAAGTCTTCCCGTCTCTGCCTATGAATTAGTCGTCCTTTTGATTGTTCAACCACTGAAAACACACAAACATCTGGGTGTTTTTTTTTTTTTTTTGTCATTCCTAATCTATTACATGGAGGAGGGGAGAATGTGACTTGATCCTGGGATGCAGTATGAGGCATCCAATAGTTCTACCGCATGAGCTAGCCACCACTTGCAATCTAGAGCTTCGTACACTTTGTTTTTGTCTTTTCGTTGTTACATTTGTAGAGCGTTGATATATCCAGGGTTTTTTTATTGGCAAAAATGGAATGTAACATGACTTGAACCCCTAACCCATGGGTTTGAAGCAACGATATATCCGTTGAACAGAACATGAGATATATAAACATACCTTGGGGTAGGCTGTGTTTGCAATCCTTTCACAACTGATGCACTGGAAAACCCATCCCATGAAATTATTATATGTTGTCATTGTTTTATGCCCTATCTTTTTCCTTCTTATTGCTACCCGCTGTTTGTTTGTGCCCAAACGAACATTGGTTTAATGTTCTGTCGGTACCGTTCCAGCGCTCCTTGTGGTTTTTTCCCACCAAATCTCACAATTTTCTTTTTTTGGTGAGAAATGATGAGAGACAAAATAGACCCTGCTACACACATTCTCATAATATCCAAACAAGGGGTAAGATTCTTCTTTTGATTCTTTTCTTTTCTCAGTAACCAAATCCCTCAATCCAAAGGGAGTGTACCATGGTTGACGTAAGGTCTACTACAGAAACATTTATGAGAGAGAGAGAGAGAGAGAGAGAGAGAGAGAGAGAGAGAGAGAGTCTATAGTTCTACAAAAGGCCGAATGGTCAATGTTACCCGACTCGACCAATGTCAACGGGCAAAAGGAAAGTGCAAACAGAACAATAGGGTCCTGCCTGACCAAATCACATTCAACTACAGCAAGTGGTGTCCACACGTATCTGTTTGATCATAAGCGGTATGGTACCAAAGAGCAATCATTGTCGATAGGAAAACAACTATTTACATTGTATGCATTTTGCCCTTCCGAAGGACGTTGAAACTTTGCATGTTCGAAATTCTCAATGGCCCTAGGCTGCTCCAATCTTCCACAAAAACCATATTGGATTCACCGTTGCTTCAATTAAAATGGCCTACTGAATACCTTTTAGCTTTTATGCCACTTCCATCCTTTCCATTTCATATTGCTCAAACATCCAAACCCAACGGAAAACTGCCCTAACTGTAGCTTCAAAAGGTGTTCTCTGTAAGGTATAAGTACGTTCCTGAGACCTGCAATTCAAGTACAAATATAGTATGAAGAAACACAACTACATCAATAAGAAAAAGAAAAACCCCAAATAGCCTAACACTTCTCAAAACAAATGGGCAAAATACTTTGGTATTGAAAGCCATTTTCTCCATCTAATCTCTAAGGTTGGATCATTACCCAATCTGCGCCTTCCAGACTACTAACTGGGCGTACTTTTAGTTTATTAATAGCCATTAGAACAGAGTGCTTCGCGTACCTGAAATGCACATTGTCTTGTAAAGATGAGCAACATGAGGATCCCCTTTCGTAGTCATGCGAGGCCTCTCCAAGCACTCAAGAAATGCTAGGTCCGCCTTCAGAAGCTCCGCCTGATCGTGTGTGTCGTAACCGATATCATGGCAATAGCAACAAAAGTCCAACCAATCAATTGGACGCTTGTCCCACAAAAGCGACCCCCCATCTTTCCCACTTGACCAATTGGGTCCACAGTAATGCCCGTATCGCGGAAATAACTGAGAAAGAAAGCCTCTCGGGCCTGTGTGCCATGGAACCTTGGAAACATATGGTCTGAAGCGTAGGTTGGAATTGACAACATTAGAGTCAACAAAACTGCTAAGTCGTGTATGTTTTTTCAATTCCTTGTTGACTACAGATTGCCCTTGAATGTTCTCTCTCTTGTTCAGAAACCAAGGAACAACCGAAAGAGCAGACCAACCCCATAACTTGATATTAAAATGATCCCTTTCTTTGGATGTTTCCAGATGTGCAGTTGTTGACATAAAGGTTGTCCCTCTATCTTTTTTTGCTCGGGAACCAAACCATGGGATATTACTCAGAAACTCAAAATCTCATTGCTACCCAGCCATCCTTAAACATGGTTTAGCAACCAAGCATTCCTAGTTAAGTAGACCTACACTGTAATCATGCACCAATCACGTAATTTTATCAGAAAGAGTCACATATCTCAAAGGCCAAACGTTAATACTTGTATACAAGAATATCAGCCCTTAAAGTAAGAGCAACGTGAAACCTAGAAATAGGATGTCTTTTGTTTCACTGAAACTGGCTCAAGGCTATACTTCTCATCTTTTTGTATAAGTCTGCCTACCATCTCGTCCTACAATGCCAACACACGCTTCCGTAACTACAAACACAATGCTTTAAACATTTAGATATAAAAGCATATCCCCACAACAGGGGAAGAGAAGGCAGAATAATAATAATTCTAATACAGGAAACTCAAATATTTCACTCAACCAGTATTGGTAAAGAAATTACTTACGACCTTAGGTGCTGTTTGTTTCCCAAGAAATGTATAAAACGATACAAGATGAAATTTAATTCCAACCTTAGACAATCCATCCAGCCAAGTACAACAAGCTATTCAAGCACTCGGGCAATTAAGTAGTTTCGGAAAGTTTTCTGCTGAATGGAGCACAAATATTTGATACAAGGTAGGAAAATATAGTGGTAACTGGTGGGCTAAGAAGCACGGACACGGACACAAACACGGATACGGACACGGACATGGCAATTCTGAAAAAATGGACACGGATACGGCGGGGGACACAGCAATATAATATTAATATAAATATAATTTTTTTTCCCTTTTTTTTTTCCATGCTTAAATTCAAACACTCAACATTCAACTACATAGCAAGTTAGCATTCATATTCTATGATAACACTCAAAGTAGTAGTTCTAAGTTCTAACATAATAGATGAGCCAGTTGGTAAAAAACCTCCAACGTACTCCCGTATCCCCAGTTGAGGGTGCTCTACTAGCACCCGTTGAGGAAGACAAGACCGTCCTACAGAAATATATGCAATAACATGGTTCAAATTAAAAAAATAAGTGCATTTTACAGTAAAACAGAGCCAGCACAGGATACATACATAATATATATACATTCAGTCAGTCAAATATGTATATTATTCGTTTGTATACAGTCACTGGATCACATATCCAGTGTCACTGAGAGAGAGAGAGAGAGACGAGAGAGAGGGAATAGAGATGAGAGATAGACGAGAAAGAGACGCGAGATATATATATATATATATATATATATATATATATAGAGAGAGAGAGAGAGAGAGAGAGAGAGAGAGAGAGAGAGAGACATACCTCTAGGATCGATTGTCACCTGTTGAAGCTTCCAGCAGACAAAGCTAGGGCTCCAATCTTCTCTTGGCCGATTATGTCGACTGGGAGTGGAAGGGATGTAAATATATAGGATAATTACATTTTTTACCCAAAGTTTTAATATTTTCCAGATTAAGCCCCGATGTGTCGCCAAACGTGTCCCCTAACAAAAAAAAAAATTACAAAAATTAGGATTAGGCGTGTCCCATATGTATTTAGGCATATCCTCGTCGTGTCCCCGTGTCTCATACGGTAATACGACGTCTTCTAGGAGTGTCGGTGCTTCATAGCTGGTGAGGAACACAAGTTTGTACCAATACAAAGATTCAAGCAACCACAAGAAGTTATCACGTCACAAGAAGCAGACTAATTCAGAAAGTTAAGGATAACCTAAAGCCAGGTCTTTCAAACCCTTCCAATCTTAGAAAAGTTTAAATCCCTTTTTGTCTACATCTACAGCAATTAGCACCAGTAATATGAGAATCTTCATGGTGCACAGGCAGTTTACAAATGATAGTCCATTTAAACAAAATTTGCCAATATAAATTCCCTAAAAAGAAACTACTATTTGCTTCTCTCCTTAGGGAAACAAATAACCAAGAGAGTTTGAACAATAAGAAAGCTACTCAGCTCTCTGATTCCCCATGATTCCCCATGTAACACGCCGTATTTTATTAAATGCTTATATTTCGTTTAGCTTATAAAATTGTCCTACTTTTTCTACATAAAAATAGTTCTAGTATTATTTAAAAAAACATAATATATATTTAGGTATTTTCATGAGCTAGTTCGGTATCGGAATGAGCATGGCGAAGTAAAGCGGGACACGTGTCAATACTAGAAACGGTCCTTGGTGCCCAAGTATGGGGTTTCTGGAAATGGAGCGAGGTGGCGAATTATTAATGAGTGAATCACCATAATAATAATTAAGATCTTATCTTTATAGATATTCTTAGATTTTATGAGATTACATTAGATAATTATAGATTATGCAAGATATGAGGAGATTATATTGGATTCATCTAGACATTTGGTCCTTGCTATAAATACACACTTCCCATTCACATCACCATACACACACAATGCACGACATCTAGGGAGGAAAGAGAGAGAGAGAGAGAGAGAGAGAGAGAGAGAGAGAGAGAGAGAGAGAGAGAGAGAGAGAGAGAGAGAAATAAAATAGGAGGAAGCAGAAGGAAAGGAAAAGAAAAGGAGAGAGAAAAATTGGATAGTGATTAAGGGCCTTGATTTAAGTTATCGGGTAGTGTGCAATACACTCCTAGCTAAATCTCTTTGCAAAGAGTGTTTTCTTGATTTTCTCATATTTGTACTTTTTGTTATCTAAGCTTATTTGTTTCGTTACTGTCACATCTTGTTCTGTGACACATGAAATATTTGGCTGAAAGCCATGGAACAGATTGGTACACGTGCAAGCCCACGGGGTGGAATGAGTAAAGAGATATGATTGATTTCCATGAGGGAAATCTAGTGTACTGTTATACGGCCCAAAAAGGGGGCGCATGATTTGACCCTGGTGGTGCTTGGCGTGTTACCAAGATGGGTCAAGGAAAGAGGCTACAAATGATGTATTGTTTTGCAATGATTCCCTTGATTTGTTAATGTCAATTATCGAGCATGTCCTTATTTCAAGCTATAATTACTGTCCTTGTATTGCACATACTACCCGACCCTTTTTATCTTTTTCAGGTATAGAGCAAGTTAGTGATGGCTTTGAAAGTGGGAAGTACGATGAGGTCGGCTATTGGGAGTCACGGGACCGGATCCTTTTTAGAGAATTTGTGAAAGAATTTAATTTGTACTTTTATTTTACGAGAAAAGTCTATGTTTTTATGTATAAAAGAAAGGTTTTTGTAACGATTATGTAGTTTATTTATTTTTTTGATGGCTCTAAAAATCAGGATCGTCACACCCCATTTCGAAACATGTTGGAATAGAAAAGTGATTCATGTCTGTCTACTCAAAGTGGAATCATTTCACCACCTGGTTTGGCTTATTTCATTGTCTTTATCATTCAAAAAAATAATTCGCCTTTGTTGGTTGTGCGTCAAATTTTGTGGATTGTTAATTTATCTCGCCGAGAGGAATAGGAAAAGTAAAAAACTATGATTGAACCTCTAAATATTATTGTGAAGGCAACAATAAGCCAAAAAAATCTGTCTTTTTGGCTTATTTTTGTGTTTATTAAAAAAACATTGAGTTTGGGTCATTATTTTTTACTTTTCCGATTCCTCTCGTCGAGATAAACTAATAATCTACAGAAATTTTATGCAAAACTAACAAATGTGAGAAAAAATTATTCAAGACAAAAGAATAAGCGAAATGGTATTAAGTCAAACCAGGCCTAAGTAGGAAATCCAATCTACTACTAAATTTCCTAGTACACAATAGTACCTAGAACAGCTACAAAATAGAAAGTCCAATTGAATCTCATCCATTTGACCATTTCTCTGCTATACAAGGGTAAACCAAAAACTCGAATATGTTCCCAAATGTTCCGCTGGATAAGATTCCTAAATATCCGAAGACTAGAATGGAATTATTTCCCCAGGATAATCGGATTCCTTGTATTGAATAGTTTCATAGATATTCAAGTCAACTGTTATATAAGGGCTACCAACATCATAAAGTGTTGTTTGTGTTTGGAGGAGCCCTAGTAGAAATAAAAATATTCCACTTGAAAGGGGGAAGGGGGAAGAAGAGCTGCTCCCCACACAAGGTTCTAGGCGCTCCCAGTGAGGCTGGGGACCTTCTAGCTTCCAGCCCGAGTACTAGGAGAGTACTTGGCCTTCGAGAAATTACTCGGTTCTTTTTATAAAAAAAAAAAAATTTAGTATGTAGATATTATAGAGACATGGAAACTAAACACTACCAAGTACCAAATAACTAGTCAATCCATAATAACTAGTATTCTACTATTCCATGTTTATAATCCAATGTGCCTATTAAGTGTTTAGACGGGAAATGATAATGCCAATACCATTTTTGTTTGTGCCAAAACTGTAGTGCATAAAAGGCTTGTACCTTGCACATGGTACAAGGTTTCTAAGCACTACAATTTTGGCACAAACAAAAACGGTTTTGGCACAAACAAAAACCCTACTTTTTGACAAGTCCATAATGGGTTTATATTTTTTGACAAGTCCATAATAATATAAATAGAACTTGGAAGAAAACAAAAGTCCAAGTGCTTACTGCCTAACCAAGTTACTGTTTAGGGAAAAAATTAAAAGCCAATTTTAGAAAGAAAAAAAAAATACCCTAACAGCTGTCATATGTGATTCATACATGTCAACTCACTAGTAATTGAACTTTAAGAGTTAAAAAATTAAATATAAACAACACCATTATATAAATATAATAATAAACATCACCTTAATACCTTATAATTAAGTTATATATATTGTACTCCACCAGTCAACACCATTACACAAACACACACACACACACACAAACACAAAGAGAGCTATCAGACGAACACACACAGAGAGAGAGAGAGAGAGAGAGAGAGAGAAAGAGATGACAACGATGACAGGGGTCGAGCCGTCGAACAACAATCAGAGATGAGCAGAGGACGAGAAGTGGCGACGATCGGGAAATGGGATTTAGGTTACTGATCGAAGGAGGAGAGGCGCCTCTCTTCAGATCGATCGAATATGATTTAGGTCAGTACTCATAAATTTGTATAAAGCAAACCTCAAATAACACTTAGCCCCCTCAGCTTTGCAGAATTTCAGTTTTTATCCAGATTTTCTCCGATTTTTTCCTCCTTGGGTCCATCTTCTTCCCCACTCGCCGAGTCGGCGATTAATCTCGACTCACCGACTTGCTGACTAATCAGCGACTAACGCCGACTAGTTTCCGACTTGACCTTCCACCGACTACCTCCACCGACTTGGCTATAGTCGCCTCGGTTGGGTACCGAGGAGCGACTACTCACCGAGTAGTCTGACTTTTAGAACACTGCTCCCTACACGTCTCAGTGGTTTGGAAGTTGTATGTGTGAGTTTTGGAGATGACAAACTGAGGTGAAGAAAATGAGTCTATATTTCTGAATGATTAAACCTAAGCTATTACAATCACTTAAATAGAAAAGAAGCTACACCTAAAAAGGAAAAGATTTCAAGGAACTACACATGATCATGATACACTACCTAAAGTCACAATATACTACCTAAAGTAAAGGATCACAATATACTACCGAAAATAAAGGATTACAGTGCATTATACAGAGATACACTTTCACAGTATGTATATCTCTAAGAAAGGCAAGGTATGACCTGTTGGATTTGAAAGGGTATAAATGTTATTCACGCACTCAGAAAGGGTATAAATGTTATTCACCATCATTACATCGACATTTTGTTTGTGCTGATGTTATGTTTAATGAGTTCTTACCCTTTTATTCGGATACACACCCTACTGTTACAAATGAGTCTATCTTTCCTATGACAATACCGTCTATTCCATCTCCTCCACCCTTGCAAGAGAAGCCCTTGCAGGTATACGTTCGTCGCGACAGGTACCACAAGCCCAACCAGCGCCCGCCTCGATCTCTTTTTCGTCGGATGATCCGGTAGTCTCTCCTCCCTTGTTTGATCTTGATCTTCCAATTTCTCTTCGTATAGGTACTCGTACTTGCACTTCTCATCCCATTTCCCACTATGTCTCGTCTAATCATTTGTCTCCTTCTCTTCGTGCCTTTGCTTCGTCTGTTTCTTCCATACATGTCCCTACCAATGTACATGAGGCCCTTTCTTTGTCTGAGTGGCACATCAGTGGAGCTTGAGCTGACTACTTTCCATGAAAATGGCACTTGGGAGTTGGTTTCTCTTCCGCCTAAAAAGTCTATTGTTGGTTGTCGGTGGGTCTTTACGGTCAAGTATAATCTGAACGATATAAGGCCCGCCTGGTGGCCAAAGGCTATACACAGACTTATAGGGTTGACTATGCTGAGATTGTTTCCCCAGTTGCAAGATCAATTCTGTCCGGGTGGTTATTTCCTTGGCCTCCAATCTTGGCTGACCTTTATATCAATTGGATGTTAAGAATGCTTTTCTTCACGGTGATTTTCTCGAGGAGGTCTATATGGAGCAACTTCCCGGGTTTGTTGCTCAGGGGGAGCGTTCTCAGGTTTGTCGTCCTTGCAAAGCTGTATATGGTCTGAAGCAGTCACCTTGAGCTTGGTTTGGTCAGTTTAGTGAGGCTGTGCTAGAGTTCGGCATGCGTCGATCTCATTCGGATCACTCTGTATTCTTCAGACAGTCAAAACAAGGCAAAATATTGTTGATTGTGTATGTGGATGACATCATCATTACTGGAGATGATCAACACGACATTGATATGTTGAAGGCAATTTTACAGCGTCAGTTTCACACTAAAGACTTAGGTAAACTATGGTATTTCTTGGGTGTTGAGGTAGAAAGATCCAAGGATGGAATTAGTTTGTCCCAACAGAAGTATGCATTGGATATTCTTGTGGAACTTTGTATTGATCAGGAGGAGATATTTCCTCACCCAGATCGGTATCGTTGCTTAGCTGGCAAGTTGAATTATATTACCAATACACGTCCAGATATCTCATTTGATGTTAATATGGTAAGTGAGTTTATGTCAGCTCCTTAACTTCCACACTGGGAAGCTTGTCTTCGTATTGTAAAGTATTTTAAGGCTCATCCTGGACGTGGTTTGTTCTATCGGTCTAATGGTCATTTATGTGTTGAAGCCTTTACTGATGTTGATTGGGAAGGATCACCATACCATAGACGATCTACTACTGGGTACTATACTTTTGTTGGAGGCAATTTGGTCACATGGAAAAGTAAGAAACAAATGGTTGTTGCAACGTCTAGTGCAGAAGCTAAGTATCGAGTCATGGCACATGCGTCTTGCAAAATTGTGTGGTTGAGAGGTTTACTCAAGGAGTTAGATTTTGAGGTGGAGTTACCTATTCCTTTATATTGTGATAAACAAGCAGCAATACATGTCGAAGAGGGGCAAGCGAAGACTCATTTCAAAGTCAGTGAATGGGCCAACCCAAGCACATTGCTTCAAATCTAGTATTCCATGAGAGGACGAAGCATATTGAAGTTGATTGTCAAATTGTTCGTGAAAAGATAGATGGTGGTGTGCTATCTACTCCATTTGTTTCTACAAGAGCAAACTGATATCTTCACCAAATCATTGTTCAAACTACATTTAGAATTTTTATGTAACAAGTTGAGATTTTGTGATATTTATTCTCCAGCTTGAGAGGGAGTGTTAGAATAGCTTATTAGCGAGTTGTCCCACATTGACTAGCTAAGTAGTATTGCGAGTTGTCTCATAATATAAATAAGTGTTTCGTGTGTTAAGGTTAATTAATACTTTACACACTTCTCTCTCTCTCTCTCTCTCTCTCTCTCTCTCTCTCTTCTAAATAATAGCGTGCACCCTTGCACTCGTTAAGGGTACAAAAAAATACACTTGTGTAGTGTATTCAAGTACTTGATGTATATATGACTTCCAATATATATGACTTGCAATATATGTAGTGTATTCAAGTACTTTATGTATTTGATATAATTACAGTTGTTTCAAAAAGGGTACTTGATTATGCTATAGATGCTGGTTTCTACCTGAGGTATTTTCCTATGCGAATTCTTTATATGCTATTGTCCTTTGAAATCTATATTTGAAGTATGTTAACTCAATCTTTTATGACACGAATGACGAGAATATTGATCAACAACTCATACCATAAGTTGATTTGTTATTGTTTGTTCATTATACAATGATATTGACACCTAAATCAAGATGAGAAAGCATAAATGAAAACCAGGTTACATTCGTAGATGGCTTAAGAAAGGAAAAATTAGAAAGCATTACAAGACAGAAAAAAGACACCTGGAACTGTCACAAGAAAAAAGTGATAAAATCAATAGAAACTGAAGAAAGATTATATTAGAACGTAAGAAAAGGATTCTGTAGAATTAATACTTTTTTGTTTGAGTTAATTAACTTAACCAAAAAAGAAAAAAGCAAACTTATTCCTACAGTGATAGAGGTTGGTTTCATATACATTGTGACTTTTTGAATTTTTCTTACATCAACTATGAAAGTAGTGTTCTTGTCAAGAATGATATGACTTTTTTTCTTCATTGCTTATGTTTCCTCTGCTGCATATGCTATTTTAAAAACCTAGAAGACTACATATTCTATTTATAATGTAATTATTCACCACGTACCATTCTTTTAACAAGCACAATGGCATGCAAAACACATGAATTAATACTCACATATTCCATCTAATCTGAATATCTTAGGGCTCAAAGGTACAGGCTGCTGTCTTCGAAGAGAACATTGACATCTTGGCAGATACATTGGAAATAGCCAAGACATATGCCATATCCAACGCTGAAATCAAACTGTTCGATGAAGACTACCAACTCCATGACTCTAACTACCACTACTAATGGACACTACATGCAAACACTCCTATAGATCCAATTGACAACAAGATCTTGACTATAAGAGAGGTTTGAAATACAATTTTGTTCCTCTTAATCAACTCAAGAACTATGTGGACGCACCAAATGACTTAGGTAACTACTGAAGTACTTGATTCAGCATCATTGACTAAAAGAACACGCAAGCAGTTAGCTTTCATAGGGCATTTGGAAGATCAACCAAGAATGTCTAAAATCGTTGATGAGATCGACCTCAACTCAGCAAATACAATTACCACTACAAAGAAGTACCAGTGAAAAACTACAGAACTCCCTTTTTTGGAAACTTGTGCTGAAGTATACCATCCAACTTCAACAACTCATTGGCTTTACTTTTTGAAGGTTTAACTGCTTAGGTTTTGTATGTATGGCATTTTCTAAGTTTTGTAATGCTTTTGTAAATATGGGTGCAAGTTCTTTTTTTGAACGGTAAATCTAGGTAGTTCTATATATATATGGGAAGTGCTAGCATATCAGGTCCTATAAGTTTAGCTTATGTGCATTATAATCTCTCACCATGTATCACTGGTATCATTATACTGCTATTCCGATAATATAATGTTTGTATCAAGCCCTTTGACTAACAAATTCTTTCTTGCTAGTCTTTACCTGGCTTCTTCCCACATGAGATCATAGCAGGACCATTATCGTCTAAATATAATTCATCAAACAAATTTACCGTTATTGCAATGAGCAAATATGACCGTGCAGAGCAGGGGATCTTAACACTAGTATAATATAATATGCAAGCACAGCATTAGGGTTTAATTCAACAATGTCAAGTGATTAAATGCATAAATAAATCCCATAAAACCGTGAAAGAAATCAACAATCAGAAGGAATTCCACGGTACAAGTAATAGAATTCATATCAAAGCTATGTAAAAGAAACCCTACCTTGGGTAACTTACCTAAGAGTACTCGCCAATAGGAAGTCAAAGAGCAGCAGAGAGAAAGAGAGGGACAGTTGAGAGAGAGAGAGAGAGAGGGGTTTCTCGTCGTCTCTGTGTATTCAAGCTACAGATCGCCACTTGTTAATATAACACTAGTGTTAAGTTATGCCCTACTCCGTGATTCAAGCTACGGATTGCCACCTGTGAATTTAGTTGGAATGTCTGAGTAAGAGTGGATTGGGTTGGGCCCGCTTCACGAGGAGTATATAGGGTAAGTCACTAGTTGTTTCTGAACTATTCGAGACTCGACTCAGTAAAGGCTCATTCGAATTCGATTCAATTACTAAATGAGCAAAACTTGAACCTCAATTTTAGGTTCATTTAATAAATGAGCTAAACCTATACCTGACAATATTTGGCTCTATTAGAGCAAGTGCAGCAGTGTAGGCAAATTTTTAGCAAAAAAAGCTGGTGAACAGTGCATATTGTTGTGAAATTTTATTGTACTCGCAAGCGCACGAATCGTACCGAAGTATAGTTTCGCAAGAGCGAGGTCGAACCCATAGGGACTTGTGTTTTTTATAGGAAACTCAATAAATTTAAACCGATTGAACCCTAACCTAGTTCCAAAAAGTTGTGAATGGTTTGTAGACTAAAATTAAAGTAAAAATGACAAAAGAAAACAATTAAAATTCAATGGAAAAGAAAGTGGAGCTTACTGGTTGAGAAAAATAACTAAGGTTTCAGAATCCACACCCATTAACTCGTATCGATATATATTCATGATTATTGACTTTACCCAAAATTTCTTCATGATAATCTGAAAGCTAATTCTGGTACCATGGAAAATATCATCGTGAAATTTTGTTAAAAAGTCTAATGTATGTTTCTCTCCGCTCGCAAGTATAAAACCAAATCATTAATTGTATCCGCTTCTAACAAATCACAATAAATATCCAGTTTTATAGCCAACAATGAAAAACCAGCATTCAATGCCAAAGACAATTCTAAATCATGAGAAAAACATGATTGAACTCATATCCAGAATGTATCTCTAACAATTGATTTGGAGTAAAAACAATTTAATCAAAATCAAACCAAATATTTGGGTCAAATCAATTCTCATGAATATATAAATAATAATCGTTAATGGGGCTTCATCCTCAACCCTAGTTTAAATGACTAGCCACTCATGGAGTGTGTAAACATATTCAAATAATAATAGAACTCCATCAAATTAATGCTTACAAAAAGAGAGAAATTTTTGCTCCAGTTCCTCTACCGTGGGATAAGTGAATTGCTACTGCTGCTGCCCTTCTTTTGTTTCAGTCCGTCATTGCGTGATATCACCCCAGCCGAAGTGCTTCCCTCCTTATATATTTGCTTTGTGGAGTAGCCCCCAAGCCCAGTTTGAATGCACCGAAATCTTTCTTTTACGTCAAAGGAAAGAATATCCTGTAAGATTCACATAGTCCACCGAATGTGGACTTTTCCATTGAGATTTGGATTTTGATTTTCTTTAATTTCCAAGTCCAATCAATTCTCCTCTGTTTCTATTTTGGATGAAGCCGAAAATTATGTGCATAGTCCACTCAAAATCCAATTTCCTTCCACCAATTATTTTTCAAAGAATCTTGTCCTGATATCTTCTCCAATATTGACTTTTTTCCCTTAATAGCTCAAAATTGGGCCAGTCACTTTAATTAGTCAACCATGGCTTGGCTTTGACGCTTCGACTCCAAGCAAAATATCACTTCATTCAACAGCCGAATAATAGGTTATTATCATCTTTTGTTTCTGTAAATCAATAATTTAAAGTAAATGACTAAAAGGATAGTAATCGGAGATAAATGTGCACATTTAGGAACTAACAACATATGATAAGGGGCTTATATCTATCAATAATTTATGCTCATCACATATATTTTCTTTTAGCTACTCACATCTCTTTCATCACTCTAACAATATTATCTATTTTACCTATTTTCAATTAAAATATTAGTATTTTATCGCTCTTTTTTCTTTTCTTCTTCCCTGTTCCCCCCTAAAAACTCTCCCTCTAAGTGCTAGCATATGAGGTCCTGAAAGTTTAGCTTATGTACATTACAATCTCTCACCATGTATCACTGGTATCATTATACTGCTATTCCGATAATATGATGTTTGTAACAAACCCTTTGACTAACAAATTCTTTCTTGCTGGTTGTACTTTGCTGGTCTTTCCCTAGATTGCTTCTGTCCACATGAGATCATAGCAGGACCATTATCCTCTAAATATAATTCAACAAACAAATTTATTGTTATTGCTATGAGCAAATATGACCGTGCAGAGCAGGGGATCTTAACACTAGTATAATATAATAAGCAAGCACATCATTAGGGTTTAATTCAACAATGTCAAGCGATGCATAAATAAATCCCATAAAACCGTGAAAGAAATCAACAATTAGAAGCAATTCCACGGTACAAGTAATAGAATCTCGTATCGAAGCTATGTAAAAGAAACCCTACCTTGGATAACTTACCTAAGAGTACTCGCCAATGGGATGTCAGATAGCAGCAGAGAGAAAGAAAGTGACAGTTTAGAGAGAGAGAAAGGAGAGAGGTTTCTCGTCGTCTCTGGGGTGGCTTTTAGCAGACACAGATTCAAGTTATGCCCGATTCCATGTATTCAAGCCATGGATTGCCACCTGTTAATTTAGTTGGGGTTGTTCACCAATAGATTTTATCCAGATTTAATGAAATCAAGGGCTTGATTTTATCCATTGGTGAAGAGATTTGATAAAATCTATTGGTGATCAACCCCTTGGAATGTCTGAGTGAGTAAGATTGGATTGGGTTGGGCCCACTCACGAGGACTATATGGGGTAAGTCACACCAAATGAAGCTAGTCATTTCTGAACTATTCGAGACTCGACTAGGTAAAGACTCATTTGAATTTGATTCAACCACTAAATGAGCAAAACTTGAACCTCAATTTTAGGTTCATTTCATAAATGAGCTAAACCTACCTGACAATATTCGGCTCTATTAGAGCAAGTGCAACAGTGTAGGCAAGTTTTTAGCAAAAAAGGCTGGTGAACGGTGCACATTTTTCCTTTTAGCTACTCACATCTCTTTCATCACTGTAACAATACTATCTATTTTACATATTTTCAATTAAAATATTAGTATTTTTTCCCTCTTAAAAAAAAAAAAAAAAAAACTCTCCCTCTACAGTCAACACACACAAACAAATCATATATATGTATAATTGTATCAATACACATACCCAAAACCCAATCTTCGAGCCAAATGGTTGTCATCGGAGGAGATCTTCGCCAATTGGAAGTCGCCAATCGCCATCGATCGAAACTTGACCCGAACTTCACTGTTTATGATTGCTTGAGGTTTCAAGTTTCAAAGATCTGCGGAAAATCAACAACTAGTTGATAGTTTTTGGTCCTTTTTTTACTTTTGGTCTTGTCAATGTGAGTTTAAGCCATTTTCCTCTCAGATTTGTTCAGAGTTTTTTACTGGTTCGAGTGGGTTTTGATTTTTCTTTTGCATATTAATGAAGAAGAAGAACAAGAGAACTCAGGAGAGAGAAGGATTGTGTCAGTAAAAAATTAATATAAAAAGACATACATACCTTATGAACAGTGGTACGGTATATATAGCATGACACTGTACCTACAATAAGCTATATGGACTTTACCTAGTCTTTTAACTAACCGGTTGGAAGTCACTTTTCGGTAAATTTGCTAGGTAAAATACCTAAAGCAAGCATTTGGAGAAGCTCTTGAACATGCTCTTTGATCATCCGTAATGGCCTAACCAAAACTAAAAGGTTGCTGAGGTTAGCATTGTTTGTTCAAAAAAGAGCTATTAGCAACCTCTCAGCAACTACTCAAATTTTGGCTCTTGGATAACCAAAACTACCAACCTTGTACCAATAACCAACTTTAGTGGACCACACATATATTAATTAAGTATACTTATCATTACATAAAATGACGAAACTTTCTCTTTCTTTCCTTCTCTGACATTTTTTTCTTAAATGTTCCTTTTTTTAAAACAATTTTTTTTCAAAAACAGTGTTCTATATTGTTGATTTTGTAGTTCTCAGCGTGAGCGTATACCCAGCAGAAATGTGATCCCTGCATGACTGCATTGTTTACTAGTGCAAGACTTATTTCCTTCTGAAATTTGATCTCTCGCGAATTTACTGCATATACGCAACAAGTTTCTTTATTAACACTGTTTTTTAAAAAAAAAACTATTTCAAAATTGGATTTTGTAATTAGTATATCCGACAGTTTTTTTTGTTGTGCCGAAACCCAAAGTTCAAAATATAAACACACCAACAAGAAAAACAAGACACAAGAATTTACGTGGTTTCTCCTCAAGCACGAAGTTCTATAGGTACATCCATGGAGAAAGAGTAAAAGGATTCACTATCAATGGGGAGAAATACACAGAGCCGGCTATACCCATCACTCCATTTGAAACATCCAATAGACATCTAGGAACAAATCTCTATTAGAAACCCTAACAGAGCATCAATGTCTCACATACACGAAAGAGACGACTCAAAACCCTAGATATCTCAAATCTCAAGAAAAGACTAACCAATGAAACAACCAAAAATCCTAACACACTACGGGGAACTCCATTAGGGCTCCCTCAAAGGGATTCACTCAAGAAGTCCAAACCCTAATAGCCCCCAATACATCTATTTATAAGAAAGTGCAAAAAAAAAAGGTCAAAACCCTCATTAAAATGCGCAACCGCCACTTTTCCGTGTCAGTGGTCCGGACCATGGGACCTTGGTCCTAACCAGACATGCAACAAGCTCCCAAAACATTCCAGACCCACTGGTTTGGACCAGACTTCCCTTGGTCTGGACCAGAAATGCAGAAACTAACCTTTCGCACCAAAATTTGTACCTTTCTTCGATCGTCTTGAATTCAAAGCATATCTCCAACAATCTCCACCTTGACTTAAATTCTCTTCCAAGCCAACAACATAGTGCAATCCTCTCAACATTCGCTCGTTCTCCCAACACCCCTCACAGGGCAGTCGCACATGGGTAGATCACCAACGGCACCACCACACAAGGCTCAAGCACACTTGCTTGACCTTGCAAAAATTGGACTCATCCAACTATTTTGCCTGGAAGACACAAATTTTTTTGGGTAAATTAGACACAAATTGAGAATGCCCTAATTGCAAATTCTCTTTTCGATTATGCTACTGGATCTGTTAAAGTCCCTATTTCTGAAATTCAAGATTCAACTGGAAATAAGGTGCTAAATCCAGCCTTTGAAAAATGGGAAACCGTAGATCACATGTTGATGTCGTTGTATTATTGCTGCTGTTACACCATCTGTGCAGCTGTGCTTCCACACATAGTAGGATCTCGTCGTACTTGTGAAGTATGGACAAGATTGGAAGAAAAATTTAGTAGTCTGTCACAAACTCATATCCAAGATCTCAAATGTCAAATCTATAGCTTGAAGAAAATGACTTCTATGGAACAGCATTTGGATTCCATTAAAATTCTTGTTCAAAGGTTAGAAGCAACTGGTTCACATATGAACGATGAAGAATTAATTTTTCATACCCTTAAAGGGCTGCCTGATCCAACCTATAGATCATTTAAACAAGCCATTAGGACTGGTTTTGAGATTGCACCCTTTACCTTTAGTGGTTTGGCATCGATGTTGATGGCAGAAGATTTGTATTTGGATACAGAACAAGTGGACACATCCACTATTCTTGGAGCTCAATCTGGGAATTCATCTTCCTCTAATACGTCACAAAATGGGGTTGGACCATCCTTTATATCTCAGCAACCTCCTCATCCACAACCACAAACACAGTCTCATGTTCAACCATTTCAATTCCCTGTTCCTTTTGGTGCTCAAGCACCACAGTTTGGTCCCATGTATCCTCAAATGCCAAGTTTTGGAAAAAATTCTTATGGAGGCAATCGCAATAACAGAAACTATTCTTCAGGGCAAAGGTTCAAAGGATCTCAATCACCTAAAACCTCTTTCCCAATGGATTTTCCTTTTCCTGTTAGCAGCTGACAGATTTGTGGCAAAACCAATCACCAGGCTTTTCACTACTCTCATCGACAGAATTTGACCAATCAAGTGGTTCATTAGGGGCCTTGCCACCAAGGCCTCTATACCCTTCTTCCTTCTTCTAAGAACGTGTTTGATGTCAAGGTTCTTCTCAGTACTTCATCAAATTCAGAACTATGGCATAGACGTCTAAGTCACCCTCACACTGCCTTGTTGAACATCTAGTTTCTAAATACAGTTTACCTGTCTCTTTTGCTCAGCATTTAGATTGTTAAGCTTGTAATAAGGCTAAGAGCCACCGTTTACCTTTTCTTGTTTCCACTACTCACACCACAACACCATTTGAACTAGTTCACATGGATGTTTGGGGACCTTGCCCTGTTCCTTCTTTCTCTGAGATATTATCTTCTTCTCATAGATGATTTCACAAGATACTATTGGTTGTTCCCATTGCATTCTAAAAGTGATGTATCTTCTCATTTTAAGGCCTTTCAGGTTTTTGTGTCCAATCATTTCAATTTCTCTATTAAGAATTTTAGATCTAATTGTGGCACTGAATTTCTTAATAAAGTCATGTTCTATTTTTTTTGCTCAATTTGGTATCAGTCATCAAACCTCTTGTCCTTATACTCCTCAGCAAAATGGTCTTGTTGAACGAAGGCATGCACATATAGTTGAAATAACAATCACCCTTTTACAGCAAGCACAACTTCCTATTACTCTCTAGATGAAAACTATAACTACTACTCTATATCTCATCAATCGTTTACTTTCTAGATGGAAGCTATAACTACTGCTCTATATCTCATCAATCATTTACCACATTCTTCCTTAAAATTTGATGTTCCTTTCCATAAATTTTACAATAAAGCACTTGATTACCTTCTCCTTAAACCTTTTGGTTGTTGCTGTTTTCCTTGGCTTAGACCTTATTCCCACAACGAACTTGAACCAAGGTCCACTCCTTGTATCTTTCTAGGCTATAGTGCAGGCACTAAAGGCTAGAGGTGCCTAGATCCCACCACCAATAAAGTATATCTTTCCAGACATGTCAAGTTTATTGAACATGATTTCCCTTACAAAGCTCTTATCTCTTGTTCTCAGTCAACATCCTCTTCCGCTCTTTTGACTGTCCCTCATTTTGTCATTCCTACTCCTTTGATTGTACCCTCTCTCCTACTCCACATACCACTCCTCCTACTACTTATCCTACTCCACCTTCACCAGTCATTTCTTCCTCTCCTCAAGTATCTCTTTCAGTTCCTTTGTCAACTCAAATTCCTTCTCCTCTTATTTCTCCTTCAAATCCCTTACACATTTCTTCTTCTTCTATTTCTCATACTACTATGGTTTCTTATCCTTCTCCTTAGTGTCTATCCATCCTATGCAAACTAGCTCCAAACATGGTATTTCTGTTCCAAAAATTCCTTTCTCTTTAACTGTTCAAACTTCTCCTCTTACTGAATCTCTTTCTTTTAAAGAAGCAATGCTTTTTCCTGAATGGAGACAGGCAATGTCTGAAGAATACACTGCCTTAATGTCCCAAGGGACTTGGACTATAGTTCCTCCTCCCCCTAATGCTCCTATAGTAGGTTGCAAATGGATTTTCAAAATCAAGAGGCATCCAGATGGGTCTGTTGCTAGGTACTTTCAACAGACTGCAGGGGTTGATTATACTGAGACTTTTAGCCCTGTTGTTAAGCAGCCAACTATTAGGGTGGTTTTAGCCTTAGCATTACATTTTGGTTGGTCTATTCGACAACTAGATGTGTCTAATGCTTTCCTTCATGGTTCTATTCAAGAGAGAGTGTATCTTAAACAACCATAGGGTTATCTTAATGATCAATATCCTCATCATGTTTGTCAATTGCATAAAGCTCTATATGGTCTTAAACAGGCCCCCAGAGCATGGTATGACAAATTGTCTCAGTCCTTATTTCTATTGGGTTTCAGAGCATCTTGGCTGATTCTTCTCTGTTTGTTCTTCACAAAGACTATGACTTGGTTTATGTATTAGTATATGTTGATGATATTTTGGTCACTGGTTCTAATTCTGACTTGGTTGCAACCATTATCACTCAACTGAGTTCTTCTTTTGCTCTAAAAGATTTGAGTCTCCTACATTATTTTCTGGGCATAAAGGCTATATCCACACCTACTGGTATTATTTTATCCCTGGCAAAGTATGCTCTGAACTTGCTTACCAAAGTTGGCATGATTGAGTGCAGACCCTGAGATTCGCCCTCCTCTCTTAGACCATCTTTTCCAGAGGACCTTACTCCTTTGGCCAATCCAGAAGACTATAGGTCTCTAGTGGGAACTGTAATAACCTGAAATTTCGTAGATAAAAATTTCGATTTATTAATTCGATTAGTTATTTTTAATATCGCTAAATGAAATAATTTATTATTTAGTTTAAATAATTTGAATGAAACTAGATCTAGTTTGTTTATTTTCTTTTATTTATTTTTCCGCGCTGTAAAATCAACGCGTGCACACCGAGTATTTCACTACATCGCATCCGGAAGGCCTACTAATTTTCCCAACTCCTATGTTGTCCTATTTTGACCAGCCTTAGACTATTTAAAACCCTAATTAGACATGTGTTCAATTTTGTCTTCCTACCAATTTTGACTTTACTAAACCTAATTTGTATTTTTTTGAATTAATGAGAAGAAAGAAAATTTGACTACTTAACAAGGTAGGCTACTTACCCAATTACAATCTTCTATAAATAGCTCACTCACCTTACTTCATTTCCTCACACCAAAATCTCCCAACTTCTCCACTTTGTGCTTTCTAGTGTTCTTGAATGAGTTCTTGAGTGTTCTTCTTGAAACTCATCCTAAACCACCACACTCCACCACCCTCGACCACCCCTAGATCTTAGAAAGGTAGAATAAGTTAGCAAGAAAGTGTTCAAGCAAAGGTCGACTAGTCGTTACGCCGCTGGAATTCAACTAGCTAATCGGTTTCCGACTAATCATCGGAATTAAGGTAGATACTTTATCTTAACTTTAGATTAGTATTTACTAGTTCATATTAATGATGTTATTATTTTGCTTAAACATGCCTAAATATGATTAAATGTGATTATGTTGGTGATTAGTGATTTTATGAACAATTAGACTTTGAAAAACACACTTAGTCATTACTATGCACGATTTGAAATTGACTTATCAAAATGCACCGTTATAATGCCCGATGGACTTTTGGAAACCTAAAATATCCAGTTATAATGCCCGAACGAAAATTGACTTTTCAAATTTACACCGTTATGCTGCCCAATTAATTTTGGAAAAATAGCCGACTAAACTTTTCTTAAAGCGACTTAAAAATGTTTTGACTGTACTTGGACTGTTGAGATTAACCCAAGGCTAACACCCTTGAGGGTCTGTCAAAAAGGATATGCCTAGCGCTGTCTAAGAAAGGAATGGTGCTAGTAACTGCATTCGTGCGGCCATCCAGCCTGGGACTCTCCTGGTTATCTCATTTGTCTAAAGAAAGTCACCAACGAGATTTTATACCTAAAGTAACACGGTTATCGGGAAATATTTTTTAACGAAAAATTTATCGTGAAACGATTTCTAAACAAAAGATTTTTATGTAATATGGCATGTGCATGTTTTCCGAGACGGTACGACACGACACGTTTTTCAAGAAAATGATCGATTGTTTTTACAAGAAGAAATAGAGATGAGAATGAAAATGCTGTTGTAAATAAAATACTGCCATTGGAGTCCCGCCTCAGTTCCCCGGTGTGAACTGGTGGTCAAAGCTCAATGGAACTATACTATAAACAATACTGCCATTGGAGTCCCGCCTCAGTTCCCCGGGGTGAACTGGTGGTCAAAGCTCAATGGAACTATACGGTAGTGCTGTTTGAAGTTTCTCCTCAAATTCCGCGGGTGAATTTGACGGTTAGAACTTACTCAGTACAACACATAGCAAGCGGACCTCATAAACAGACTGGTGGGGATTCAGTGATATGGGTAGCCGGGACTATGTCGTGTGTGACGCGGAGTTAGCGGACCTCATACTGCAGGAGTCAGTTTATGGGTGGCCGACCCTTCGAACGGAAAGGTTGGTGACCGTTAAAAAGGGGTTGTAGAACGGGCCAATAACTTTCGAGAGATGTAAGATGTTGACATGGTTGAAATTTGAAGAAGAATGCTGTTATGAGAAAATGATATGAGATACTGACACTGTACTCTGATTTTGTTTAAAGAAACGAGATACTGATACTGTACTCTGATTTTGTTTAAAGAAACGAGATACTGATACTGTACTCTGATTTTTATTAAAAGAAACGAGATACTGATACTATACTCTGATTTTTCTTAAAAGAAACGAGATACTGATTTTATTAAAGCTGCACTCTGATTTGATCTGATTTGATATTGATGCATTGACACGCATGAACCTACTGTTTTGAGAAATGATTTTCAACTATTTACTTGCCACCTACAATATTGTTCTAGAATTGCTAGTTTAAAGTTGGGGTAAGGTATCTATTGAGCGTCCTCGCTCACGGTTTGCCCTGGCATAATACCACGATGTTGCTTCGCAACTCTGCGTATTATGCTAGATTATCACGTTGGACAGGTGGACCTCTATGGAGAACAGGAGCCGGAGGAGCTGCCGAGATGGAGATCCACCAGGCGGAGAGATTTGCGGAGTCATAGAGTCCACCCGGTCTACCTTTTTGTAATCTGTGAAGGATAGATCATCTATATGTATTTTTGGTTATTATTATTACCGTTTAAGACCGACTTTAAATTGTAATAATAATCCATAACGTATCCCAAAAATGCGGGGCGTTACAAGTGGTATCAGAGCCCTAGGTTCCAACACTCGGCTTTGGGTAGAATGGGTAGATCACTTTCCGAGAGCATAACCTGAATAAATGTCCGTACTTTGTACTTTTGCTACTCTACAAATATCCTATTTGCTAACGGTGTAGTTATAGGCATATATGAGCCATTACCAAGCGTAGGGAAGCGAAACGTGAGAACACTTAGGATTTGACTGTTTGTGACATGTGTCCTGCTCACATGTCAGTTTCAGTATAAATATGTGCTCAAAGATAACGTTTAGCAGCAGTAAATTCTTTCCGAATTTAGATTTTAGCTGTAGTGTTGTGCTATTATTTCCAAAAAAAGTATTCTAGACTAAATTTCCTACGAATTTCCAACTCTAGAATGGCGATTACACGTAACAATGGTGAGGACTCGTCCAACAGAACCAACGGTAACCCTGACCTCGCACAACTCATGCAAGCCTTCATTGTTGCGCTCAACGCGAACCGACCCCCACCTAACAACCCACCTGGACCAATGACCCGTACTCAAGCGATGAACGAATTCTGTAAAAGACGACCACCCGTCTTTCATGGCGAACCTAACCCTACTTTAGCCGAAGCTTGGCTGAAAGAGATCAAGGTAATCCTTAGCACCTTAGGAGTCAACCAAGACAACCACTGTGTAGCTCTCGCTGCTTACCAACTCCAAGGAGAGGCTCGATATTGGTGGGAGCTGATTGAAGCCGCCTATAACATCGAAACCATGACCTTTTAGGAGTTTGAGAGCATATTTCTGGAAAAGTACTTTCCTGCTCCTATTAAGCAGGCAAAGATTCAGGAGTTCCAGAACCTGCAGCAAGGTTCGATGTCAGTGACGCAGTATGTCGCTAAATTTGAGGAACTGTACCGCTATGGCCGTGCCATTGCCCCGACTGAGGAAGACAAGGTCCGAAAGTTTGAATGGGGACTTGGCTCGACTCGCAAGATTGTGATGGGAATGGGCTATACTTCCTATGCTGAAGCGGTAAAATGTGCCCTAAGGATGGAAATGGAGGACGTTGACTTTCGGGCTAAACGTCAAGGAAGCAGTTCGGGAGGACCCATCAGGACGGTGCAGAACAACAACGATCGTGGGCCCTACCCAGCCAAACTTAACCCTGCTCAGATTAACACCTAGCCTTGGAAAAGGGGTGACCGAAGGCAAGGACCATTGGGATCAACACACAATAACCCAACAATCTGATGCTTTAACTGTCAAGCCTTTGGGCATATTAGCCGTAATTGACCTAGGACAGTAGGACCCATAGATTTTGGATATCAGCAGCCCCAGCAATATCAACAGATTGACTTTGCCAATCCGAGCTTTGGGAAGCAACCTATACAATAGAATACTAGGCCAGAAAAGAAAGCATGTCGAGAATGTATTTCCCTTGAATACTCCGAATGAAGTTGACCAGATGACCGAGAAGATTAGAACCTAGCCATAGTTAGATTTTTAAATAAAATGTTGTTTTCACTTCTAGTATGAGAGGTTAACCTTTTGCTGTATTATAAGTAAACCTCGGTTGTAAGCAAACATACAAGTCTGTCGGTTGTAGCAATAAAGCGAGTATTTAGTAAACCTTGTTGTACTTCCTTTAGCACCATTCTCACATTTTCACTTAACACCACAACACAATTTCACACAAGGACTTGCTTTCTCTTAGCTTATGACTATGCCGATGAGCCGTCTTTTCCACCGTCCTGGCACGCTACCACCTCGACTGCCACACAACCATCACTACCGGTACCTTCTCCAGGACCATACGCTAGACTCTATCCTATTACTGTTTAGTACCTGCGTTCAAACTTTATTTGACATTGGAGCATCGTGTTCGTTTATAGCAGCTGCATGCGTATCTACGCTAGGATTAGACACTGAACCCCTAGAGAACCAGATGACAATAGCATCACCTTTAAGCGCTAGTTTACCAGTTAATCTAATCTGTAGAGGCTGCGAGTTAGAAGTAAGTAATATTCGACTAACTTGCAATTTACGCGTGATCGAGATGGTTGACTTCGACTTAATTATGGAGATTGATTGGCTGTCAACTCATCGAGCTGTCGTTGATTGCCATCAAAAGATAGTAACGGCTTTCACCCTGATGGGACATGCTTTCATTTTAAGGGGGATAGACAGGTTGTGAATTCGGCGACTCGACACTCGTAGTGGCAGAACCAACTGTTTGGATGGCTAGCTAGTCTCCAGTTAGAAGAATCTAACCGAGAAGAGTTAGGACTGCCACACATCGTCTGTGACTATGCTGACATGTTTCATGACAATCTACCTGGATTAACTGCCACAAAGATAGATCAATTTTACCATCAAGCTTCAACCTAGAACCGCCCTAATTTCGATAGCCCCATACCATATAGCGCCGACAGAACTGAAGGAATTGAAGACCCAACTACAAGAGTCGTCAGAGAAATGATACATCAAACCGAGTACTTCACCATGAGGAGCACCTGCACTGTTCGTGAAGAAGGAAGAAGGAACCTTACGGCCACCCTTGTCGATCACAAGTTGTTGGATTGACGCCGGAGAGATAGGATTACTAGAACCTGAAATGGTTAGAGACACGACCGAGAAGATTAAGCCTATCTAACAGAGACTGCTTACTGCACAGAGCCGCCAGAAGAGTTATGACCCTTGTCGTTCAAAGAGGGAGACCACGTGTTTCTAAAAAAAAAAAAAAAAAAAAAATTCGGCCCCGAAGAGGAGTAATTAGATTCGGGAAGAAAGGGAAGCTTTCTCCGCGATATATCGGCCCATTTGAAATTTTGGAGAAAATTGAACAAGTGGCCTACCGATTAGCACACCCGCCACAGATACCGAGTGCATAGCGTTTTTCACGACTTTATGTTAAGGAAGTATCTCGCCCTACCAAAACACGTGTTAAATTAGGAATATCTCGACATAAATGAGGACGTAACTTTTAAGGAAGAACCAATTGAAATCCGGGACAGCATGGAGAAGCGTATCCGCAACAGAACCATTCAGTTAGTACGAGTATTATGGAAAGATCAAGAAATAGAGGAAAAACCTTGGGAACGGGAAGAAGCCATGAGAGCCAACTATCCACAATTGTTCCCATCTGTTGAGTAATTCGAATTTCGAGGACGAAATTTGTTAAGGGGGATAGGTTGTAATAACCTGAAATTTCGTAGATAAAAATTTCGATTTATTAATTCGATTAGTTATTTTTAATATCGCTAAATGAAATAATTTATTATTTAGTTTAAATAATTTGAATGAAACTAGATCTAGTTTGTTTATTTTCTTTTATTTATTTTTCCGCGCCGTAAAATCAACGCGTGCACACTAATTTTCCCAACTCCTATGTTGTCCTATTTTGACTAGCCTTAGACTATTTAAAACCCTAATTAGACATGTGTTCAATTTTGTCTTCCTACCAATTTTGACTTTACTAAACCTAATTTGTATTTTTTTGAATTAATGAGAAGAAAGAAAATTTGACTACTTAACAAGGTAGGCTACTTACCCAATTACAATCTTCTATAAATAGCTCACTCACCTTACTTCATTTCCTCACACCAAAATCTCCCAACTTCTCCACTTTGTGCTTTCTAGTGTTCTTGAATGAGTTCTTGAGTGTT
Source organism: Vaccinium darrowii (assembly GCA_020921065.1). NCBI lineage: Eukaryota > Viridiplantae > Streptophyta > Magnoliopsida > Ericales > Ericaceae > Vaccinium > Vaccinium darrowii. Next base: position 9,993,738 of record CM037156.1, read on the forward strand.
CTTCTTGAAACTCATCCTAAACCACCACACTCCACCACCCTCGACCACCCCTAGATCTTAGAAAGGTAGAATAAGTTAGCAAGAAAGTGTTCGAGCAAAGGTCGACTAGTCGTTACGCCGCTGGAATTCAACTAGCTAATCGGCTTCCGACTAATCATCGGAATTAAGGTAGATACTTTATCTTAACTTTAGATTAGTATTTACTAGTTCATATTAATGATGTTATTATTTTGCTTAAACATGCCTAAATATGATTAAATGTGATTATGTTGGTGATTAGTGATTTTATGAACAATTAGACTTTGAAAAACACACTTAGTCATTACTATGCACGATTTGAAATTGACTTATCAAAATGCACCGTTATAATGCCCGATGGACTTTTGGAAACCTAAAATATCCAGTTATAATGCCCGAACGAAAATTGACTTTTCAAATTTACACCGTTATGCTGCCCAATTAATTTTGGAAAAATAGCCGACTAAACTTTTCTTAAAGCGACTTAAAAATGTTTTGACTGTACTTGGACTGTTGAGATTAACCCAAGGCTAACACCCTTGAGGGTCTGTCAAAAAGGATATGCCTAGCGCTGTCTAAGAAAGGAATGGTGCTAGTAACTGCATTCGTGCGGCCATCCAGCCTGGGACTCTCCTGGTTATCTCATTTGTCTAAAGAAAGTCACCAACGAGATTTTATACCTAAAGTAACACGGTTATCGGGAAATATTTTTTAACGAAAAATTTATCGTGAAACGATTTCTAAACAAAAGATTTTTATGTAATATGGCATGTGCATGTTTTCCGAGACGGTACGACACGACACGTTTTTCAAGAAAATGATCGATTGTTTTTACAAGAAGAAATAGAGATGAGAATGAAAATGCTGTTGTAAATAAAATACTGCCATTGGAGTCCCGCCTCAGTTCCCCGGTGTGAACTGGTGGTCAAAGCTCAATGGAACTATACTATAAACAATACTGCCATTGGAGTCCCGCCTCAGTTCCCCGGGGTGAACTGGTGGTCAAAGCTCAATGGAACTATACGGTAGTGCTGTTTGAAGTTTCTCCTCAAATTCCGCGGGTGAATTTGACGGTTAGAACTTACTCAGTACAACACATAGCAAGCGGACCTCATAAACAGACTGGTGGGGATTCAGTGATATGGGTAGCCGGGACTATGTCGTGTGTGACGCGGAGTTAGCGGACCTCATACTGCAGGAGTCAGTTTATGGGTGGCCGACCCTTCGAACGGAAAGGTTGGTGACCGTTAGAAAGGGGTTGTAGAACGGGCCAATAACTTTCGAGAGATGTAAGATGTTGACATGGTTGAAATTTGAAGAAGAATGCTGTTATGAGAAAATGATATGAGATACTGACACTGTACTCTGATTTTGTTTAAAGAAACGAGATACTGATACTGTACTCTGATTTTGTTTAAAGAAACGAGATACTGATACTGTACTCTGATTTTTATTAAAAGAAACGAGATACTGATACTATACTCTGATTTTTCTTAAAAGAAACGAGATACTGATTTTATTAAAGCTGCACTCTGATTTGATCTGATTTGATATTGATGCATTGACACGCATGAACCTACTGTTTTGAGAAATGATTTTCAACTATTTACTTGCCACCTACAATATTGTTCTAGAATTGCTAGTTTAAAGTTGGGGTAAGGTATCTATTGAGCGTCCTCGCTCACGGTTTGCCCTGGCATAATACCACGATGTTGCTTCGCAACTCTGCGTATTATGCTAGATTATCACGTTGGACAGGTGGACCTCTATGGAGAACACGGAGCCGGAGGAGCTGCCGAGATGGAGATCCACCAGGCGGAGAGATTTGCGGAGTCATAGAGTCCACCCGGTCTACCTTTTTGTAATCTGTGAAGGATAGATCATCTATATGTATTTTTGGTTATTATTATTACCGTTTAAGACCGACTTTAAATTGTAATAATAATCCATAACGTATCCCAAAAATGCGGGGCGTTACAGGAACATTGCAGTATCTCACTCTTACACGACCTGAAATATCATTTGCAGTCAACTCCGTTTGGCAGCATATGCATCAACCTTTGGCATGTCACCTTATTGTAGTTAAACGTATTCTCCGATATGTAAAAGGCACATTGGGTCATGGACTTTCATTTTCTCCTAGTTCCCTTACTCTCTCAGCTTTCTCTGATGTTGATTGGGCAGGGGATGACAGATGTTCCACTGGTGGTTACTGTGTTTTCCTTCTATCTAATCTTATCTCTTGGTCTGCCATAAAGCAAAAGATAGTGGCACGATCCTCAACAGAGGTAGAAGACAAGGCGTTAGCAAATGCTGCAGCAGCAGAGGTATTATGGTTTATCCAATTGTTTAAGGATTTAAGTGTTCATTCCAAGGTAGCTTCTCCTATCTTATGGTGTGATAATATGTCAGCAATTTCATTAGCTACTAATCCAGTTTTTCATGCAAGAACAAAGCATGTGGAGGTAGATTTTCATTTTGTTCGAGAAAAGATTGCTCAAAAACAACCTAGTATTCACCATGTTCCTTCCAATTTTCAATTAGCAGAAATTCTCACCAAACCTCTTACTGTGGCAAGATTTTTTATTCTTAGAGACAAACTTCAGTTGTCTTCTGTACCGGCTTCAGTTTGCGGGGGGCTGTTAACCAATCAAAAGAGGATAGAGCAAACCGTGGTAGAAAGCTACTTAGTTTTAGTTACTTAGATGTACTGTTGTTCTGATGAGTTGTGATGTGCTGGCATAAAAGCTAGTTGGGTTTTGGTTTCTCTCTCTTGTATATATACCGCACCTCTTGGCTTTGTTTTGTAATCAAGCAATCTGTACGAGAACATTTTCTTTCAATCAATGAAATGTTAGGGTTTTATTTCCAGTTTTCAATTTCTTCTCAAAATGCTTTTAAGAAAATTTTCATGGACCAATAGTTTTTTTCTTTGTTATAATTTTCTTATAATCCTACTATCATTTTATTCGTCATAACTAACTTTCACATCTAGGCACTTAAGCACTTCTTTTTCTTTCTTTCTTTCTTTTTTTTTTTTCCTAAAGAAATTGAACTTCTTTTAGTGTAACATTTTTTAAAACAACCAAACGCTTTGAGAACTATTTTGGTTTTTAACTATTTTTCCACTAAAAGAGAGAGGTTAATTTAAAACACAGTCTTCGTAAATATTCCGCATAATAATAATACCCATTTGAATGATTAATGGTTTCAAATAGCAATCAATAAAAACTTTCGAACAGCAGCTCTGACGGTTCCGCATAACAACAATACCAGTTTTAAAGAATTATGGGTTCAAATAGCAATCAAAATAAAACATTTCCGAACAGCAGCTCCAACAAATGTACAAAAAGGTACTAGCTTTGTGACTGTTCGATGTACGAGAACGAAAAAAATACTAATGTGAACGATTTTCATTTTGTGTCCGTGCATTAAACGAAACCACTCAAATTAATGCACAGGAAGACGAATATCTAGTATGTAAAACATAAACAAATAACACAAAATAAAAATTACAAAGTGACTTTTTATTTATTTTTAGCACATAATGAAGCTCAACTTCCCACCCCCACTTTCCAAGAATCTCTCCCTCCCAACTCCCCAGTCTCTCCTTTTTACCCCGGTTCGGTCCTGATTCATAATTTTTTCAAAATTGAAACCGGTTCAGTTTCCAGTTCTTGTGGCTAAAAAGTTGGACCAGTCCAAACCGAATCTTTAGTGTATCTATATACTTAATGTGGGTTGGGTCCAAACTTTCCTCTCCTTAAATTGACTTTTCCGATTAGATTTTGACTGTGGCTAAACCTCCTTCCAAGAATCTCTCCCTCCCAACTCCCCATGCTCTCTTCTGTCTGTCTCTCTCTCTCTCTCTCTCTGTGGTGAAAACGATGACCGAAAAATTGGACCGAACCAGAGGTATCAGTCTCTCCATTTTACCCCGGTTCGGTCCTAATTCATAATTTTTTCAAAATTGAAACCAGTTCGGTTTCCAGTTCTTGTGGCTAAAAAGTTGGACGAGTCCAAACCGAATCTTTAGTGTATATATATACTTAATGTGGGTTGGGTCCAAACTTTCCTCTCCTTAAATTGACTTTTCCGATTAGATTTTGACTGTGGCTAAACCTCCTTCCTTTGGCTCTACAAAACGAGAAACCAAGTTAATGCCCAACCAGAAAGCACTCCGATGACTAAGTCAGTCCCTGAATGTGAAGGGAAAGGCAGAGCTGTGGAGGAAAAAAATGGCATACCTGTTAGGGTTTATCACTGTAATATTTATAGGACAGCCTTTGGCTTGAGGGGTAGGATATCGAGTGCTTTCCTCATGTCGAGGTGACGTCACCGACATCCTCTATCGATCAACTCTCGACCAATATCTTCTGACCGAATGCCCCGCACACGCTGTGTTCGTTGGACTAATCTCAGGAATGCGTGTATAGCGAATAGTGGTGCCACATCCGTACTATAATTGACCTCGTTCGGGCAATACGATGCACGGCCAAGCCACGAGTTGCAAGGAGACTTGCACCACGTGGTCGACACTGAACAACCCCTAAATGTCACACAGCAGTTAGGCTGTACAGCAATAGCACATGTTGAGCGGAGATTGGTGCCTCTACGCCGAGGCAAAAATACTTGTACCTCTGTCCTCGCTCAATCGCTGTCTCCCAGTCGTGACCAGAAATGCTTGGTCCAGCCTGATCGATCGAGACAACGCAGGTCAGGCAATAACTTTGAACATTCTGTAACGTGGGTTGTTTATTGGGCCTGCTCAGGATTATGTATGCGAATTGGACTAACTGTATTGGGCTTAGTTACTACACTTAACATTGAGAAAACCCTAAACCTATATTTCATTTTCCTCGTTCTATGCCCTGACGGCGAGTCGACAACCAGTGACCACCTCTCTCTCTCTCTCTCTCCGGAGCTCAAAAACCCCTTTCTTCTTCATGACACAAGCCTTTAAATTACGATTTCCCAAATCCAAACCGAGCCACATCCAAAATCAATGATGAAGAGAGGCAAGTTGGACCTTTTCCTATCCCCGAGTCGACAAAGATTAATTCAGATTCTGATCAGTGCAAGGTTTCTTTACATAATCATGGTCTCCTTAGAAATCCCCTTCATGTTCGACCAAACCGAATCGAAATCAGCCAAATCGATTAAAACCAGATCAATCTAGTTTCGACCAGTCCCGATTTATAGTCTCCGAACCAAAATAACAGATTCAATCCCACTGAACCAGACCAATTACACCCCTACCTATCCCACAGTTCTCTTTTTTTATTTTAAAAAGTCTTAAATAAATCAAAATTCTAGGTGTTTGGGATTAAGGAATTGAAAGCTTTTGAATGCTTGACAAATTTGCTTATATTAATGATATTGATGATTGATGATAGATATATATAGATCAATCGATCTAAAGATAACACTAATTCCAGAAGTCCACCCGAAAACAAAAACACTTGAACTCGTCAATATTTGGGGTTCAAAAGAGGAGAGAACACGCACACAGGTTTTCAAGGTAATAAACCAATCATTATCTCCAGAAGTCAACTTCAAAATACCTCAAATGGAAATGATACCATTCTGCACACCGTAAAATTTACTGTATTAATTACCAGGAAAGAGAATAGTTATATTATGTTACAGATACTATATGTTCTCTCAACAATACTCCAAAGAAGAAACATGTTCCTGGTGAGCTGCTTGTCCGATTTCAAACCCTCACCACTATTTTACATACGAGAAAATCGAAAATCTATGGTTACAAAAACCGAGACAAGAACAAATGGAATACATAAAAAACAAAGGCATAAAAACAAAGACGGAACAAACTTCCGTCTAACATAGGACCAAAGGAAGAAATTTCAAATGAAAGGGGGAAACTATGTGTTTGGATTATAGCACACAACTACATGCCCTAGAACAGGAATGTACAAATGGCAAGAATTCGGCTACTCAACTGGCTTAAGAAGCAACATCGTCTGTCAATTCCAAGGAGGAGATGGCGGTTTATATGCAAAATCTTGTGAAGATGATGTCCCATAGTTCAAATCAAGGTTGTGAAGTTGTTCCATCAGCTGAGAGCGTCGCTCCTTAAAGAAGTCGAGACGTGATGTCAATTCTACCAAAGTGGACGATGCTGCTGATGGATGTCTATGATAATCTAACACCTGAAACCGTTGATACAATGTCAAGATATGAGTGTAACTGTGTAAGCAGAGGTTACTGGGAGAACCTGTGCTTTTACAAATCAAATGACCAGATGAGGCATAAGTTTTACTTGATTTCTCCCCTTAAAAAAGAGGAATAATTCCAAAGAAGAAAAAGAGAAGACTAAAATGATAATAGCGAAGTAAACCCAAATCTGTCAAGTAAAAGATGTCAACTACAGAATCACTTCAGAATTTTGTTAGTGTATACTTCCTCTGAAATTACACAATCACTTTACGAAAATCAAACTCGGTGAGTCCTGTATGCTTTTTGTTTTCAAATTCATCTTTTAATCAGAAAGTAGTTTTAAAAAATATCATTGTTTTCATATCTTAAATCATCTCAAGAGGAAACCATTTTCGAAAATATACATATTGGTGATTTTTCCCATAATGGCTCTCTTCCAACAATTTCACGAAAACATGATCCAGAAACCATCAAGTTTTCTACAGCTGAAATGAAAAACTAAAACTAGAACTTAACCAAACATGGCCCATATTTTATAAAAGAGCATCGCTTTTCAGTTCATAACAAAACTGGGTCAGAGAGCTAAATGAGAAAGATGAGTAAGTACCCAACTCATAATTATTCTACAGGTTTCGTTTCAACACTTTATTATAGCAATTCACTTATTAAGTAGGAGCTTCTTTGTGTTATTCATAAAAGCCTTACTTCTGCTACCCTTGAAGTGGAAGGCATGGAGGAGGCAGAATCAACAGCACAAAGCTCATCCATAGATACACTTGTAGATGCCTCAGCACTTTTAGAATCACTGAAGCTTGGTGAGTCTATCAAGTGCTTTCGAGCAGGCTGCCTATTATTACTTCCAGGTGCTAACACATGTCCTTTAATATTCCTCAACTCCGCACCCAAAGTACTCTCCTTCAGCAAAACATTCACAGATATACATACATGAGAGAAATGAAAGTAAGACCCGAGGATGGATATAAGGACCAGGGAAACGAGTGCTACATGGGCTCTTCTATGTTTGTGAAGCACCGAAGTAGTATACTCCACACCTGGTTCCGGAACAAGATCACATGCAATATGCTGAGTTGGAATGAAAATAACTCTTTGGACACTCTCGTATCTGTGAAAGGTCCAAAGAAGGGACACGTGCTGGACATGGCAGGAGGAAAAGAGCAAGAAAAAAACACAAGAGTGCCTGTCAGAGACGTGTTGTGATTTGTGAGTGTCCATCACAAGTGTATGTCCAATTACGAGCTGGGCACTGTTATGTCTTTGATTATGCATGCGTCCATGCTTCATAGGTACCCAATCAGTTTGACATTCAGTGTGCATGAAATGTATGTGATGGACGCTATCTGATAAGAATGTTTGGATACTGTTTGGGGACAAAGAAAAGCAAATCATATGTGAGATCAATTTAGCCTGGGGTTCATGCAAAAAAGCTGAACTGCCATTGAGTGCGGGTTACATCCTCAATCATGAAAATCTAAAAGACCTTAAGCTGAGCCAGACAAACCCTAGCACTGCAATGCAATAATGGGCTTCAATCAGAAGTTCTATTCTAACTGACTGAAAAGCGACCCTTCGATGTGGACATCATTTAGTACGATACAAAACAATACCACAAAAACATGACAGCTTCAGTATTCAAGTTCTCTCTCCTTAGTTGACAATTCTAAACGAAAATCCAAATCATCATATCAAAAAAACAAAATAAACCAGAAAAAATCAGAAGGCAAATACCTCAGTTCTTTGTCTCCTTTCATGGTTGACAAAAGCAAGGGTTGTATCAAAGTCTTGCTGAAAATATTTCCTGCAGGGATTAAAATTTGAACTGCTTTGAGAACATTACACATACACACACACGCACAAACATTTGCATTTAGATACACACACATATATATAAATTGATAGATAATCATATGCATATGACAGGCTATCTCAAACCATAGCTCTATTAATGAGTGTATCGTTTGAATCATCTGATTAAAACAAATTTTCCTCTCCAGTCATTCACGTGGATGTAGGCCATCAAGGTTGACCACATAACTATTGTATAGTTCTCTCAGTTGTTCTTTCAATTCATATATGTCACTGATACAAAATATTTCTAACACCAAATAACGGAAGTCACTAAAGCACTCATCTCAAATGAAGCAAACAAGTTCCTTGATCGATGAACTAAAACGATTTGTCTACTTTATTGGTCGGGAACAAGATTGTTGGGTAAATTACAGCAAAATCCAGCTTCTGGATTTAATTAATCACAAAGAGAAAACTTTGTGTAAGGGAAAATGGAAAAGACCTAAAATAAGGGCATGAATCACAGTATCACACAAATTTATACAAGTTAAGTTTTACAACTCACTGTTGAGAGTTATGATTTTGGACATGTTCATAACGATCGCTTGTATCAGACAAGGAGCCGTAGTGATGCTGACGTTGCTGATTGAGTTGATGGTGGAGTTCTGCCACTTTCTGCTTCAATCTGGCCACATCTGCTTCAGCAAGAGCAATCTCCTCAAGCTCAGCCCTTGTCTTCACATTAGAGAGAACTCATAAGAATTGGTTGAAAACGCAACTGAAACCAGAGTAAAAAAAGAACCTGAACTATGTCATTAGCCAAGCATACCTTGGAATCCATGCCACGAGAGCTTGGAAACTGTCCGGAAGACATGCTCAACCCAACCTCCAAAGCCGCACGCAGATCCCTCTCAGCTTGCAACTGCTCTTGCAATCTTGAAACCTATCAAATAAAATCATGCAAAAATAAATTACCAAAATCACCTCATGACCTATGGAAGCTCATTATTTTGGCCAAATGCTCTTGTTAGCCTAAATGCAAATATCTTTTTTCCTCCATCATGCAGAACTAAATTCACCAAAATCACCTCATGACCTATGGAAGCTCATTATTTGGGCAAAATGCTCTTGTTAGCCTAAATGCAAATGTTTTTTTTTAAGGAAAAACCAATTCTGTCCCACCACTTCACAAAATCAAAAATGTGAAATGCTCAATGGCAAACTTCCCACAGGAAAACCTATTTTGTTTCCTATGCACTGTAGCAGAATAACATGTTCTAAAGTGGATGCAAAATATATTATGGGTGGATAAGGGGAACAACTCGTATATCATTGTGGGCGTGTGTCTGTGTGCACGAGCGCATGTATGTGTTTGTGCGTGTGTGCGTGTGTGTGTGTGAGAGAGAGAGAGAGAGAGAGAACTTGTCTTCCAACCAAATCATCTCCGACAGGACACAGGTGCCAAGCAAAGTGCTTTCTATATGAAGTACGAACATTTATCAAGCTTGGGCCTACTAATAAAAGAGGCATCTTCTAGGTTTATTGAAGATTTTGGAGCCGTGGGAAGGAGTGGGGGTTTCAGAATCAAATGTTTGAGAACACAATTCTGAAGTTTTTTGGCTATTCAGCAATAGTAGCATCTTCCCTATTCTGGATTACCTCCAATTAGCACCAGAAAAGGTCAACATAAAGTGCAAAACAAAGTCAGTAGGGAGAATGGAGTTCAGATAAGAATATTCCCATAAAGGGCCAATCCTGAAGTTTATGCCCAACTTTAACATATTTGAGTAACATTGGAAAGCACGGTATAAAACATAGTACGCACATCAGATATATGGCAAACAGTTAATGTAGATATCGCAACATCTAATGGGTAAAAGACAATACATCTTGTTCAAGTGCCAAGCGACGCTCATGCAAAGCTTGCTTCCTTCTCTCCAAGCTAGCCTGTAAAATTGCATTTCCTCGTGCCTAACACAGGTGGAAGCAAAAGCCAAAATGTATTAGTGAACATGCTAACAGCTCAAAATGCTGTTGCACCAAAGAAAGTATTATACCTCCTTTGCAATTCTGTTTCGTAAGTCATTCTTTGTAATCTCAAGCCTTTGGATAGCCAGTCTACAAACAAGTCATCAATTTTGTGAGTCAACAGCTAGGTATATACACACACAAAAAATTGAACAAACAGTTAAGCAAATCTAATACTAAGAACTTATGTCAATATTTAATATCTTCCGTGAATCATCAATGACAGATAGGTGTGGAAATTTTCAACATGACACGACACCCCGACACGAAGTTAGCGGGTTAGGGTCAGCTATTTCTGACACGAAACACGAAGATGGCACGACATGATAACACAAAAAGTTAAACAGTTCGGGTTAGGGTTGAGATAATTCTGACACGAACACGAAATGACATGACACAACACGATAATTTATGAAAGGACACAATGACCCGACACGAAGTTAGCGGGTTAGGGTTGGTATTTCTGACACGAAACACGAATATGACACAACATGATAATACGAAAAATTAAACATGTCGGGTTAGGGTTGAGAGAATTCTGACGCGAACACGAAATGACACGACACAACAATGCCCAACCCTAATGACAGATAGGACTTGGGACCAACAAAATGAGGATGAACTAAAGATAGTGGTGGATATAACTGAAAATAATCCAATCTGGGAAAAAGCTTTGGTGTTCAATAAGCCTTCGAAAAGCCTAAACCTAAACTAAGAAAGACTTTATAATTCAGTGGCTACTCTAGTCTTCCTTAAGAAGAGCCATAATACATCCCTCCTAACTGGGATCTTCTGCAGCTGGTTAAACAATTAAAACAAAGTATCCACAATCTATCTCCTTAATGCTAGGGCTACAAACGAGCCGAATCGAGCCGAGCTTTATAATGTTCACGTTCGTTTGTTTAGTTGTTAAACGGACTCAAGTCAAACTCGAGCTCCATGAAAATTTGAAAAGCCAAGCTTGCCTAGGTTTGAGTCAAACTCGAACTTGTTCACGAGCCTTAACGAGTAAAAAAAATATTAGATATTTATTCCCTCATACAGGTCCAGGATTTCAATAAAAAAAATAAAAAAATAAAAACTGTACATAAATAAGCACATACATATATGAAACAACAAAAACATATTAAAATTTAAGTTTATAGTACTTTTAAAAGTTTATACATGGACAAGTTATAAAATTTTCATGATGTACATGTAAAAGTTTATACATATTATATGTGATATTCTCATGAGATGAGCATATGTACTCTAGGTTCATGAGCCTAATCGAGCCAAATACGGTCATTTCAGGTTCGGCTCATTCAGAACTCGAATCGAACTCGAACAAGCTTCCACCGAGTTGAGCCTTGAACAATTCACGAATGGCTCAGTTCATTTACAGCCCTAAATTTAATGCTCAAGTAAAATAATAATAATTGTATTTTCATGGAATTTGATAACTTCTAGACCAGAACAACCCATTAGTTGATTTTGACTGAACCATTTAGTCGCATCACATGAACACTACAATTGATCAGCACAAAAATCGTTCATTAAGCTGAGATCTGCACAAGTGTTATTTGTCGAAAAAAGAGTTCCTTAACCCATCAGTACCCTGAATAGAAAAGGTAGGAACTATTTGTTCAATAGAAACGAGAGTACCAAGAAAGAAAAAGCACATATAGGCACTTAGCATCCATTGAAGAGCAGGTACACCAATGGAATAATGTCAAAATTGTTTCTCACATAACGGTCAATTGCCCTATAAATAAGCCATCAACAATCGTATCACATACTAAAGAGTAATGGAAAAAGGAAACTTGTGAATATCTTACTCTTCCTCTCCAGAAGAATCAATTGATTCCATTGATGGTGTCTTTCTGGCCTATAAGGTAGGAAACAAACGGAACATTGTTAGGTTTCTAACAGTTGCTATTTGAAGATGGAAAAACTAGAAAGACAGAAGGATGAAGTAAATTTCCAAAATTTCAAATGTGGCTTAATTGATTGTAAAGTTTACCAGACCCAAGTAGATTAGCTTTACATTACATTACCATCATCAACTATGCTAAAGCTAAGGTCAAAAGCATCATGCAATTCAGTTTTGTTGTGAATTCAAATACTTTGCATTGCCAAATGAAAGCAACTGGTGCATGTCAGCGACGATGCAAACTAATACAAAGAACAGCTATAAATGAGAGAGAAAGATATTGAATGATATTTCAGGGTGAGGGAAAGGCAGAAAGGTGAGGAGTAATGGTGAGGGTAAACACATGGGTAAAGGAGGTGGTGGTGATGGTGGAATTTTGGAAGGGGAGGTGATGAATAAAGTGAATGGCCAACTTTACCACTCCATAATGTACTTAGCTGGGAAAAACTGCATTTGAAGTAATAACAAGTTGAAACTTTTGCATATTACTAATGCGTTCAGGGGTATAGGTTTTGAATTTTTTAAGTTGGAGGGTTCAAGGTTATTTCAGCTCGAAGACATGGGCTCACAATGATGACTCCCGAAACAAAACAAAGTTCAACTCATGATTACAAGAGGTAGGCTATGAAGGCCACTACTAAGTGGTAACTGTATCTGAGACACTGACACACCAGGGACAAGCGGGATGTGTACGGGACCTGCCAGTGGCAGTGTCTAATTATTTGCAATAAAGTTTAAGCAGGGACACAGATGGGTACATGGCGTGGTGTCGCTTCCTAATATAAAAAACTAAATTCAAGGATAAAAAATTAACAAATTTATCACTTCTTCCTCATAGTTTGTTTGTTGTTTGATGGACCATCTCTTAAATAAGACTAGAAAAAAGTGCGTTTTTATTTTTTGTGCCAAGTTAGTGTTGGTTCCAATTGGTATGAGGTGCTTCTGGTATTTGTAAAATTTAGAAATATGTTTTTATTAAATTTTTGTCGAGCAACGTGCCATGTTCATGATTATACTTGGAATTGCTGTGTCATGTGTCCGTATGTGTGTCCATCTCTGTGTTTGAGTTCTTGCTTCTTAGGAAGTAGGTCCAAAATATGGCACCAAGAGTAATGCTTGGAAAAGATAAAACGAAAAAATGCAATATTAACCATGAAGGGAGTTGACAGGAGAGCAGTAACACAAAAAACTAAACGGGACATTTACAGTATATTTATTATACGGTATAAAATGCAATGATGCATTGACAAGCAGGGAATGACTCACAGTGTTTCTACCCCAAAATGTTGGGCGCTTAACACTTTGCGTGGGGCTTGTAAGTCTGTTCATTGACTTCTCAACAAATGATTCAGCTCCAACTGCAGATTGTGGTTGCCCTTGATCCATCGAGGACAATATTTCCCCCATTGATCGATGAGACTCACTAGCATGTAAAATACTAGGACTGTGCACCTCATTTTCACTTGGTTTCAGTTGGCCTTGTCGCTCATTACATTGGATGTTGGAGTCTCTTTGTGATGGAGAATCTACAGGTAGACTGTTTTTTGCAGTTGATATGAGATTATTCGTGAGGAGTCCACCTTGAGAATCATCACCTCCAAAAGCCTGAAGAGACCACTATACACACAATAATGAGAAAATAACGTTGGAGGACTTGGTTAACTGTTTAAATCACAAAGTACAACATAGAAGTTCAAGGGTAAAAGTACACGATGGCCGATGCAACTAAGAGGTTGTTTCCCATTTGTTAAAATCAACTCATTTGCCAAAATCAACCAAGATTTTAGCAAGGGGTTGTTTCCCATTTGCTAAAATCAACTGTTGATTTTAGCAAACGGGAAACGACCCCTAAATTTTCCCTTTCCATGATTCAACAAGTCAAAACCTTCATATTCTGTCAACTCTACCATAAAACATGGAAGCAACTACAGACTCGCGCGAAGTACATGAAACTACACACCCGAGCAAATCCCACGTTAAGTACATGAAACTACAGACCCAAGCAAATCTTCTCTAAAGCTCTACAACCCCCATGCAAATACTGTATGCCTTCCATGTTGTACCTATTTGAGGCAGCAAAGCCGTTTATGATACAAGTAGATAAAGTGCCGAGCCGCAATTAAGGTAGCAAAGTCCAATATCTGCCGTTATCTCCTCATGCTGTCACTTTGTTTGCAGAGGCAATTAGGCGAATAGCTTGCATTCTTCGACAGAAAATTCGACGACGATCCTCTCTGCCATTGGGGTGATTTCCAGTGATGATTTGTTTGGTAAGCCTGTGTTTGGCATTCTACACACATTGGCGTTTTGGCTAAAATGACCCAAAATTTTAACTTTTGGTCCAAAAGCTTAGCCTTTTTTGGTCCTCTTCTTGCACAAAAAGCCAAATAGTAAAATAGCTAGCCCAAACAACATAACTTTTAGCTTGGACATTTTAGCAAAAAACAAAAAAGCTTGACTCATTAGACATCCCAAACACGGTCAAAGTTTTTTTTATTACCTACATGTGTAACAATGGTATTTGAGTTTGCATTCTAATTCTTGTAAACCCTATGTTGGATGAAACACGTCTTTTTGCCCCTCCCCATAAACTGGATTCAATTTCATTTCCTCTTACCCCTATGTTTTCACTTTTTTCCTTTAATAAACCTCCCTCCACTATCTTCCTCTTAATTCTGTTTTAACCTTTCTCCCACTTAAATATAGACTTGTTCGTTGCTTTCTTTCTTTTCCATTTTTATTGTGGATATTTCGATGTGTTTTAATCCAACATAGGACAATGAAGCCCACATAGATAGAAAGCAAATGTAACCAATGTTTTCAGAGTTCAACAAAGAAAAAGAGGTAGTACCGTAATAGTTTTCTACTAACTGAGCCCATAAAATATACAAAAAGCATATGAGAATCAAATACGACGTCGATCTAGATCACAGAAGAAAAAGCTCGCACTCCTAGACAAAAGTACAAATGATAACCAAGACAGAAGACTATGGTTCGACTCTTTATAACATCCTTATTGAGTCTCCAAAAATGACAGAGATGAAGTAACAGGAAATATCTACGTTGATGATGGAAAATTAGCAACTCTTTTTGTAGTAATACCAGTGCAGAAAGCAAGACCCTTGAAGGTGCCCCAATCAAAAAACATATTCCCCCTATGGAAAATTGGACCAAATTTTTCTTTTTCAAACTATAGGATACTAGTATGTCAGTTAAGTTAGATTACTAAAAAGGATATCAATATTGTTCAATCAGCTTGAGCCCATAACATCCCAGCACCTAAACACTGGTACACGACCAATTAAGCTAGAAGCCGGGGTCAATTTGACCAATATCAAAATTGAAATACATAACAAAGAGTGCTTAGTTATGTCCCCATTAATGGGGGTCTAGGAGGGGGAGATTGAGTAACTAACCTTTGCCATTATTCTAAAAAAGGACCTGCCCTCACATTTGAACAGACAACCTAAAGTTAGTAGGACAAGTTTTAACCACAAAACTAGTGTTCACCATGTGCCATGATTGCAAACACAATGACAAATGAATAAAACAATCTCTCTGTCCCTTTGATAGAATTGAAGACATATCCTCATTAGGTGCAAAAGAGAAATAATTGATGGAGAAGAAGCATGGAGCAAAGGCTAGTGGTAATTCCTTTTAAGTGTAAAGTAATCAAGAACCACCTCAAGAGAATTCCTAAAGATAAGATAAAGGAATGTAATCTCAAGAGAACCCACAGCATTAAACAAAGAGATAGGGGGCAATAGACTCGAAAGCAGTAGGTTATGTCCAGAATAATGACTAACCTTACCATCAGCAGAACTGTTGACACGAATTCCTCCGGGGACGGGAGAAATTATAGAGCCAACACCAAGTAGTGTTATGTGTGAGGGCGTGCCAGGAGATATAAAATCTCCAAATGTAAAGATGGAAGGTGCGCCTAAATCTATATACAAAAACCTCCTTCAAGCGATATGATAACTTTTATAAAGAGGAACTAAGTTAACACAGTTCGAATGCCATGAAAAAGGACTTCAACAAACAAAGAGAACAAGATTACATAGAAGAAAAGGAAGAAGAAGAAAGGAGATAAGAAGTGACAGATATGATTGAGAAACAAAGAAAAAGAAGATCGACTAACTAGATAGTTAGGAGATGATACTAAAAACAAAACAACTTGCTGCTGTGAGCTTTGACGGTGCGTGGAGCCTTCACATGGTGGCCAAAGGTTGATATTTATAGAGTTGATAAATCTTGTAACTGCTGGAGATAAGTTCACTATCTAGGACCATAATCCTTAAAACTTGTTTCTTCAAATTTCTTCAATCCTGCCATTGTTGGATAATTGACAAGTATCCCATCTGGCCGAAAATATCTACCCACTATCTCAGTTAATTCCCACATGTTATTTCGGCCTGATAAAAATCTATAATTCAAAAATTAACTCCTACAATTTAGGTAACTACCTTATCTCTTTTCTTCTAGAGATAAAGATCTCCTAAGTTATAGGGATTTCAGTTAACGAATATTCTCTAACAAAATCTGACACGTGTAGGGTCCAGATATGGTACAAACAAGAACAAATTACCTAATAGAAACCATTTTCTGTCTGACAGTGACTGACATGTAGCTGACTCAAAAAGTTTTTCCTCTACATGCTTGTGCCCATGCTCATGTAAATGATACCAGAATGCTGTCCTTATTTTTCTTATTTCATTTACTGACAACGAAATGAAATTATCATCCCTATTGGCTGATATGGAACGTGAAGGAGAATTACGTGGTTCCCACAAGCTATTCGTATTTGATCCTGGAGGATATTAATTTATGTTATCATTATCTAGTTAGATGTTAGGATTTTACTTAACAGTTTTAGCTGTTCCTTTAAGAGCCTATTTAAAGGACTCTAATCTTTCTATGTAAGCAGTTTATGAAATATATGATTTTTGATACAGGGATATCATTACTTCTTAGGCACAGGGATGTCTAGGGTTCCTTAGGCAGGGTGATGCCTAGGGTTTCATCTTCTCTTATTTATTTTTGTTAGTCGTCTTGCATCATTGATCCTATCGTTTTCATCCGTAATTACCATTTGTCTTAATCTGTATCAGCTCATGCAATACTAGTTTGCTTGGGCTGTGAGGTTCAACACAGTCAAAAGCAATCGTTGTTTGAAGTCTGAACCTATCCAGATTGCTGATGTCCATTGGGTGGAAAACCATACATTTTACTTCTCACTGCAAGATAACAAGGTGGTACAACTTAACCAACACAAGCGTGCGCGCGCGCGCGCGCACACACACACACACACACACACACACACAGAGAGAGAGAGAGAGAGAGAGAGAGAGAGAGAGAGAGAGAGAACCTTATAGTCATAAAGGTCACCGCCAGCATAACCACTGCTTTCACTCATTTTCCCACTGAGCACACGTTCAGGATCATCATCAGTATCTGGATCTACTTCATTTTCTGCATCATGGTAACCATTGTCCTTGATATCCAAATTTTCATCATCAGTTGTATCTTCACTGCCACTATTTTCAATTCGAGAATCAGCCGAAATAGAGCATCTATGTAGATTTTCATCCTGTTACAGAAGATAAACAACAGTAAATAAGCACAAACAATGAAAAGTAAAATGATAAATACTTATAAACAAATAAAAAAAGTCAAATGATGCACTACAAAAGAATACAAGCATGTTACAATGCAACATTATCCAAGCAAATTGGGCGAAGGCTCACCATGAAAAAGTGAAAAAGCCAATAATTCAATAAAGATTGTTTACCGTTGCTGCTTGTTTCATTGATAGAATCGATAAGAAAGGGAGAGAGAAAGAGATTAGCATATATTAATAGGAATCAATGACTTTAAGAGTAATTAAGACATTCCCCTTGCTAATCCTACCAACAGCATTTTCCTAGGGATTCGAAGTCCCACCTTCCCCTGGCACTCAATAGTCCAGAGCATGAGGGATTATCAATCCAGACTGGACAGTTGGTCCATAATACAAAAAAGACCTACAGACATCGGATATCTCGGGGTAACTAGTCATATCCCATGACCTAATTCTATTAAAGAAACGAGCCCTGAATCTAATTCCAGCCCAAATTTCAGAAGGTCTGAAACCTCGTTAGGTAATTATCAAAAAGCATAAAAGACCAGCACCAATTCTTTAAAATGGCAAGAGACTGTTTGGGCAGCATCAGTTTCCCCTTATTGTGAACTCATCCTTGAGTTCAATTTTGTTCTTCCTGTTTCAGCACAATACATCTTCCTTCCAGTGGAACTTGACTTCTAATGGCTAGAAGGAAGAGTAGAAATCTTGAGGATTAGCTTTGCATCGGTTGACAAAATACCATACTTTCAACTTCATGAACCTTCACGAGTTAAAAGTGTTCTTCAACGAAGCACCAAACTAGTAGACAGCTTGATGATACACACAATTTAAGTCCCCACAAGAATGAATTGTCCTAACAAAAAAGGGATTTGCTGGACATTTACAAAGCTTGTACTGTGAAATTTAACAACTTCAGCTTCTTTGGGATTTGCACTTCTCTCATCATGAACCTAATCATGCTACATCATACAATATATTCATCTTTCACCTCGACCCACAACTCCATCTATGCTATTCAGTCTTCTTCCTTTGGAATGACTGGAGCCCGGGATGAATTTGCATCTATTAACTTTGAACACTTCATCCAATCTGATGAGAAAAACTTGAATAGATTGGATATATTCCTCCATATTCAGGGGACTCATAGCCATAACAACTTGATCACGGATTGCATTTGGTTCTAAAATGCAGAAGAATGAAACTCACTAAGACTCCCGAAAATTTGCCGATCTCAGATGTTTCGATGGTAACTCATATTTTTATGAATCATTTTTTAGAAAAGCCAAAGTACGCAATATAAGGGAAATGATTAGGACTGCAGCAGCAGATCTGATAAATGTGGCAAAAAGAAAGTTCCGCCGAGGATGGAAAGAAAACATAGGCTATATAAGGGAAATATTTAGGACTACGGCATTTGGAGATCCAAAGAAAGTAGCCTCTTGAGTCAATTTTTTTAAATGAGAAAATGGTTTTGACTGACACCACGAAACCAGCAAATAGAATTTCTGCATACTCATGCATTAGCAACTTACATATAGTAGGATTAAGCAGTAGAGTCCAACTGAACAAGATGCTTTTTTTTGCTCTTACAGTTCAAGAGATAAAAGACTGGAGAACAAATGTCACATCCTCCCAAATCAATGCACTCAAAGTCACGAAGGCTTGCAAATCACTTCACGATCTTTGTCTTTGTACTTGAACAAAACGAAGTCAATCATCCTAAAGAGGATGAGAGATTACAGAGAAAAACGAGGCTAATAATGAACTGATCATACTGGTACCATTAGATTGTTCATTGAAGGGGAGGAATTGGGTGCAGGAGCAGTTTTTAGGGGGTGATGGTTCGAATGGACAGTAGATTTGCATCATGAGGAAGACTACGGCAGTGTTTTAAAGCGCGCGCTTAAGCGCAAAGCAAGGCGAGGTGCATGTCTAGCCCTTCATAGGGTTATGATTAAGCGCAGAAGTGCAGAACCATTAAGCGCACCTCACGCACTGAAGCGCGAGCTTAAGCGCAAGGCACAAGAGGCACACGCTTTTGTGTCATTTGCCCAGATTTCATCCTAACCCTTCATCTAGATAAAAAAAAGCCATGTGCCAAGTGTACAAGATAATATTTCAATAAACCTACACTTATTATCGACAAAGCAGCAGCCAGCAGAGATCGAAAAACCTATCATTTCATTCGAAGGGCTCCAGTTCGAAGGGGGCTCCAGTTCAGGTCTGACAGACTCCTTCTTAACCGGTAACGTCTTCTTCTTCTTCTTCTTCTCCTCCTCCTCCTCCTCCTACTCTGATTTTTTTTTTCTTCTTCTTCTCTGTTTCTTCTCACTCTATTTCTTTTTTTCTTTTTTTTAATCAGACTTCATTTTTACATATAAAATAAAAATTAAAAAAAAAAACATTTTTGTAAATAACTCCGGTCTGATTTTTTTTTCCTTCTTCTAACCTTCTTCTTCTCTGTTTCTTCTTACTCTGATTTTTTTTTTTTTTTTTTTTTTTTTTTTTTTTTTTTTGAATCAGACTTCATTTTCTCCTCCTGCTCTGTTTTTTCCAACACTGAAATTACTGAATTCATTTTTTTAATTTGTTCATCGTAGATGTCATCTGAAAATAGCAGTAAGGTTGGACCCTGCTTGGAAGTATTCGAAGCAGGTTGATCCCCAAAATGTTTCCAAGTTGAAGTGTGATTTTTGTAATGAAGTGAAGAATGGTAGTGTCTTAAGAATGAATCAGCACATTGTCGGAGGTTATAGGAATGCAACGGCATGTCGCCGATGCCCACCTAAGGTTAAAGAGGAGATTAAGCAGTACATGTTAAAAAAGACTGAAGCAAAGAATCAAATTAATTCAATACCAGATTTTGATGATGTAATGAATGAGGAAGACTATGGACTTGACGATTTAGATGAGAATGTCCAATCCAATCAACAAGGTAAGAAGCCTTCTTCTGCTCGTGGAAGCTCCTCCAAGTCAATTCAGTCTAAGCCTAAGAAACCAAGGAACATAGGGCCTCTTGACTGTTACTTCACTACTGAACCAAAGGTTGTGGTGGAAAATAGAAAAGCCAAGGGCAGGCAGACAAAGATTGATAAGAATGAACCCTATAAGAAACAACTGAGAGATTGGGCTCATCAATGTATTGCAAGGTGGTAATATGATGTTGGGATACCTCTGAATGCAGTGAACTATGATAGTTTTGGGCCAATGATAGAGGCTATTGGGCAATATGGTCCGGGTTTAACCCCACCGACTTATCATCAAGTGCGAGTTCCTTTTCTTAAAAAAGAGGTGGACCATGTTAACAAGTTGATGGAGGACCACAAACAAGAACGGGAAAAACATGGGTGTACGCTAATGTGCGATGGGTGGACTGATAAGAAAAATAGGACATTGATTAATATTTTGGTGAATTGTCCGAGAGGGACCGTGTTTGTTGGATCTTTTGATGCATCTAGTGAGTCTAAGGATGCAACTATGTTGTTTAAATTGCTGGATAAGTATGTGGAAATGATTGGAGAAGCTAACGTGGTTCAAGTTGTTACGGATAGTGCCGCTGCAAATATGTTGGCGGTGAGATACAATTTCAATTTGCTATTTGAAATCACTTATTATTTGATTTTGAACTATTTAAAATCACTTATCATTCTACTTTTGACAATTATCAGGGAAGTATTTGGAGCAAACACGACCTCACTTGTTTTGGACTCCGTGTGCTGCCCATTGCTTAGACTTGATGTAAGAAGACATTTTCAAGTTACCCGAACTTCAAGAAGACTTGGGAGAGGGCAATAGGGAATCATGGTTATATTTATAATCGACCCTCTTTGCTGAATATGATGAGGCATTTTACTCAAAGGAAGAAGCTTATTAAGCCGGCAAAAACCCGGTTTGCAACCGCTTTTTCTACTTTACAAAGGGTTCATGAACAAAAGGGAAACTTAAGGAAGATATTTACTTTAGAGAGGTGGACCAAGAGCAAATGGGCAAAAGAGCCACAAAGAAACAAGTAGAAAAAGTCATGTTGATGCCTTCATTTTGGAGGGATGTGCACCTTTCTCTCAAGTTCGCATGTCCACTCGTTCATGTGCTTAGGTTGGTCGATGGAGAAGTCAAGCCTCCAATGGGATACATTTATGAGGCTATGGATCGAGCTAAAGAAGCTATTGCAAAGTCCTTCCAAAGAAATGAGGAGAAGTATCATCAGGTCTTTAAGATAATTGACCACAGGTGGGATGTCCAATTGCATAGGCCTTTGTATGCAGCTAGTTTTTACTTAAATCCTGAATTGTTTTACAAAGATCTAGATGCTTGCAAAGTTGCAAAAGTCATTACAGGCCTATATGCATGTATCACAAGGTTGACCCCGAATCCAACTACACAAGATACTATTGTTTCCGACTTGATGAAGTATGAGAAAGCTGAGGGAATCTTTGGTAACCCAATGGCAAAAAGGTAAAAAACTACGAGGACACTCTAGGTATCACCATCACTCTATGTTAATCTACTATCGATTTTGATCAGGAGTTTCACTTTAAGAATGTTTGCAAATATCTATGGTATGCAGCTAAATGGTGGGCATCATTTGGTCATGAAACTCCCGAATTGCAAAAATTTCCCATCAAAGTTCTTAGCCTTACTTGTAGTTCCTCGAGATGAGAGCGAAATTGGAGTGTCTTCGAGCATGTGAGTACATAATAATCTAGTGCATTCATTGACCTACTTTAGTTATGTATGATCATGAATTCAAGTCCCTTTTATAATTGTTAATGCAGATTCACGCCAAAAAAAAGGAATAGACTCGCTCAAAAGCGTCTCAATGACTTGGTATTTGTTAAGTACAATAGAGTATTGAAACGTCGGTACATCAAACGTGAAAAAATTGATCCCATATCCTTGACAGATATTGATGAGAGCAATGAATGGTTGGTTGGGAGGATGGAGGAAGCTCTTGTGTTTGAAGATGATGATTTGACTTGGAATGATGTTGCTTTAGCTGCTGGCGCCGAAGAACCAAGGCAGACAACTAGATCAACTTCAAAGTCAACACCTACCGCGACGAAGGCAAAGCCAAGGGCAAGGGCTTCAAAAGGAAAGACAACACTTTATGAACTTGTGGATGAGGATGTAGGAGAATGGGGAGAATGGGAAGAATGGGAATATGGAAAAACGGATGAGTCTGATGAGGAGGAAGAAGAAGATGTGGAAGAATATAAATCAAATGATGATGGTGAAGATGAAGTTATTGGTGTTGAGGATGATGATTAATGCCTATGCATGACACTATGACAGCCATGACTCTAGATTTAATTGTCGTTAATCATTTTGTTGCGTCTCTAAAACTATTCCGTTGTTGAAATGTTATGTTTTATCCTATTATGACATTTGAATGTTTTATAAGTGTTTGCTTGTGTTGAAAGTATTACCTATATTTGAATTCTACTTGTTCTAAAAAAATGTGCGCCTCGTGTTCAAAAGGCGCGCGCCTCACCTTGCGCTTAAAGCTTTAGGGGACCATGGCGCCTCAGTGCGCCTATCACTATTTAAAACACTGGACGACGGTAACGACACAAACGAGGAGGCGGAGGCTGGGATGGAGGTGGTTGTTCAGAGGAGAAGAAGAAGAAGAAGAAGAAGAGGTCCTTTTTAGTCGTGGAGATGTGAGGTGGTTTGTTTTACACCATAGGGGTGAGTACATTCAGGAACCAAAATGTTATACCGAAAGAACAATTTACACAAGTGCATCAATTCCCTTAGTAACTTCAAAAAGGAGCTAAAATTCCACGACAGGTTCTCTCCTTTATAAAAAATATGGCACATTCTTCTAGCTCACTTATTAAACTCAATAAGCTTACCACTACGAGCTAAGGCAAGACTAATCTAATAATTGCATGACTCTCCAATCAGGGTCCTCTGTTGTATTCGTCAAAGTTGATTTGCACAGCATCAGCCACACAAATAAAAGTTTGACATGGCGCGCAAGAATGAACACAAGGATCTAAGAACCAAGATAAGAAATAACTCATTCTAGAATAATGGAACACAAAATTAAGTGTATAAATCTAGATCATTTATCGAAACAAATTGGACTTTTGAGCATTAAAAAGCCATAGATAAATAACTATACCTAGATTGACCAAAAAATAAAAAATCGCATTCAGAGTAACTTACATCAAAAATGTTGTCATATTCCTCCAGAAGTGTCGTGATTATGGCTTGAGCATTATTGGCAGCATTTGCAGCAGCAAGAAGTTGGGCAGAATTGTCACCGTTAACATCAAAATCATCCTCCAACTCACATTCACCAGCTAAAAGAGGACGTAAGAGCAACGGAGCCATACAAGCAGCAACAGCAGATTGCGTCATTCTATTCTCAGATGCATGCATAGATACTGTGTGCATCATCTTCAGAATTCTACCAAAGAAAGATAATAAGAAAATCAGCAAAGATAGAAGGGGGGACACAAAAGTATACTCACTTCATTGCGACGCATATGAAATTTTTTCAAAACTAAATCTAGATACCAAAAGGGCGGACTATCAAAGAAAAAAAAATACCAAAAGGGTGGTACTAAGCCATAAAGAAAATGCAGACCAAGGAATCTCCATAACCCTTAACAAGGCTACATCCTTTTCCAGAATGTGTCTAATTCCAAGTCCAACCATATCCTTAGAATAGAGACTACAACCCAAGCATCTAAATGGTCATTCTTCCCTTCCCCACTACCCAGTCAAACCTTATCCTTAGAGAGGGAGACTACCTCCCTCTATCAAAATGGTCTTCCCTCCCTTCCCCACTACTCTTCCAACAAAAACCATGAAATTTTAACATTGTTGGCTACACCACCGCAAATTCAAACGAAAGCATCTAATGACTTGGAATGTATTTGCCTCAATATGTCATAGTCAAGGTTCTAAAACTCGCTAGGCGCTCCCGGGGCGGCCGGGCACCTTCTAGCTTCCAGGGCCGAGTACTCGGCGCCTAGTCGGGCTATCGGGCTAGTCGGCGAGGGGCCTTCTAGCGCCTAGGCGGCGAGTACTCGGCCTTCCAGGCCTTCTTTTAGAACACTGGGCAGTCATACGCATATAAACCTCTAGATTTTGGTAACCTCCAAAAAAATTAAAAGCAGAAATATTTTGTCCGAGTAACTTGTACCAGTGTCCAGAAATTATTTAACCGCAATACCGAACATTTTCCACCACAATAAAACAATGAAAGTTAGGCAAAGAATATTGGACAATTAAACAGGAAAGGCATTGGTAATTATCTTGGAAAGGAGGCACAAAAAAATTAATCCCTCCGTCCCCATTTAATAGTCTATTTTGGGGATTCTAACTAAATAAGGGAACATAACCATTGCACTTTTAAAAACCTACTTTTCTCATCTTACCCTTCAATCATTACCTTTTCTAACCTTTTAGTACTACCAATTTCAAAATGAAAGGGTAAAAGAGGAAATTCATTACCTATTACCTAGTTAGTTTTGAAGTGAGGCAATATTTTTGGGATGGCAAAAAGTGCTAAGTGGGACCATAAAATGGGGACGGAGGGAGTATAAGATAGATTTTTAGTGCAACTGAACTGGAAATAAGAAAGTTTACTACAACATACCAAATCGAGAGAGAGAGAGAGAGAGCACCTCTGTAACAAGCGCCTATTTGGTTCAGGAAATGTCTCCAATATTGCAGACCGCATGGCATTTACACGAGCATCCTTCCGATCAATTTCTAATAAGACAAAAGAAACGTAAGAAGACCACCTTTAACGAATGTACACAATACAGTAACATCCAACACATAAAGCACGTGTAAGCCTAAAAGGTGGAATTTTAGGACCCAAACGCAAGTGCAAACAGCCAAGGGATGGCCGTTCCACAGAGAGGCATGGAACACAGAGATTCAGACAAGGAGATTCACGGAGTACTACTGGATCAGAAGAGGTTGTCTAGGTCCCAGTTGAGAGGAGTGGAGATCAAGCGCAAGAATTTTGTGGACCTCTGAATGAGATGAACCAGGGAAGGGGTTGTAATGTCCAACGTCTTAAGGCTTGTAACTTTTGGACTGAATAATCGACATTTGTGGTTGGCTGGTCAGTGGTTCTCTTTCCATGGGAGTGTTTTCCCCAAAGGGTTTCAACATAAAAATCCTTTTGAACTTTTCTCTTCATACTTATCATGGATCGACTGTTTTAAGATCACCATTGAAGTATAAATGGGTTTAAAAGGTTTGGAAATCTTAATTGGTGTAATCTTTTCAATTTCACCTATCATAGGCATATTGGGTCATGAGTCCACTTTTCAAGGGTGGTTTTGTTTATCATAACAAGGACTGTTTGCCAACTACATATGCTACCCTCCTTCGGGGACATCTTTATTAGCCCATAAGGTTCGCTTAGTTTACAATTAAAGCCGCTAGTAAAGAGTTTGGTTATGCAGCTTTCTAGCTCATCGTGGGGAATAGTATGAAGCGAAGTTTATTTCTATTAGCTGGTGTATTCACATGTTTTCCCTGAGGCATGGGTCTATAAAATGCAACAGCCCGAGTGTATATCAAAAATTACCCCATGTTCAAGAATAGATTCTGAATAATTGTTGACTTCAAGTTTATCATTCAGATGGCAGATGTCAAATTTGAATAGTCCAATTTAGGGAAACCATAGATTTTCTACTCCCTGTATTATAAAGGAAGAGGATACCATTGCATCCTATCATAACGAGAAATACAGTCTAGAGATCCAGTAGGCCCTCCTCTACCAGCAACATAAAGGCATCAGCACAGGTAGCATATCTCATTTTTAACTTTCCTTCCTACTTCAGACAGCCTTAAAGCCATAACTGAATTATGATTTGAAAGTTGAACCACCTATAAAAGTAAATTAAACAGCAATTGTATGAATGTTAACCCGTTTGTCCATCCCACATCATGTTTTCATCTGAAATTCAATGCATTCTGATGAATTATGATACCTTTCTGTGATCTGGCATAAAATCAATGGAAAACTACTTCATCCAGATGATTATTCCGGAATCAATGGTCCTGTTGGCCAAACTAATAGCATGTTTTTAGAGACAACATCTGCTCTAGGTTTCCACCAGTTTACACGTGTTCCTGGTAAACACTATGCAGTGCAGCTCTTAAGAACCTGGAATAGTCTTCTCTTTATCTCTTATTTTTTTGGGATAAATACTAAAAGCTTAGAAGAATCCGGCATAGAAATCATTTTATAGTTTAGGTCAAACAAACTTTTACACAGATTAAAAAGGCTGAAAGAAAGAAACTATGGTCTTTAGGCAGAAAAGAGCTAGGTTGGGCCTTCCAAATTGCCAGATGTCTACGAACAAGGAAGCTATAAGTAATGCAACTATGAATCTCATGGAGAGTTCAATCCTGGCTCAGGATGAACACTGGCGGCATGCTTGACACATGCAAGTCGGACGGGAAGTGGTGTTTCCAGTGGCAGACGGGTGAGTAATGCGTAAGAACCTGCCCTTGGGAGGGGAACAACAGCTGGAAACGGCTGCTAATACGGTAATACCCCATAGGCTGAGGAGTAAAAATTCAACCATTAGCAAATCCTTATCATCTTCCACACTAAAGCAATACATGGACTTGGAAACCTATTAATTTTTCCGTATTAACTCATAGAGTGATTCTCTTTTCTTTTTTTTACTGTCAAGTTTGAGGAAAGGTCTATCAGAACACCCATTTATCTATTTTAATGAAGCATAGCAGTCTATGAAGCTCTGAAACATCTAGGAGGTCGCGGTATCTGTGCTCGAAAAGCAGGGATAAGTCATAAGTTGCAATACATATCGGCCACGCCATGTGGCATGTCTATTAAACAATATTTTTAAGGAGAGACACGCTAGGGACATGCTGAGACATGGGGGTACAGGGCAGGGATACACATGGGGACACGGGTGACTTTCTAATAATTTTAAACTTCTTCTGGGGAGATATACATAAATTCAAAAGTATTGGGAAGAATGTCACATATATACATATGTGTGAGTGTATCCATATAGGCATATGCCATCGGTTGCTATGAAGCACTGACAAACCTAAGAGGTTGCCGAATCCGTGTCAAACACGCAGGTACATATGATAATTTGGGGATACACCAGAATATGTCCAAGACACCATGTGGTGTGTCCACTATATTTTAAATTTTTTTTAGGACAAGACATGCCCAGGACACACCTGACACGCAGGGGGAAGAGGAAAGGACACAAATGAGGTCCTGGGGAAAGAGAGGGGTGAGGTTAAAAGTTTTTTTGGTAGATATTTATAACTTCATAAGTACTAGCACAAAAATCTAATATACAAACATGTGTACATGTATAGGCATACACCATCGGTTGATAAAACATTTGATAGTAGCCATAACCTAGATATGTAGTGATTACAATGTAGGTATGGAAAACTGAAAAACATTATTAAAAATAAACAGCAGTGCCCCCGCAGCGTCCGTGCCTCTAAAAAGACCCTAAATTTTTTAGCAAATAGTTGTGTCATCTCCATATCAGTGACCGTGTCCGCAATTGGCGTCCGTCTCTGTATCCATGCTACATAGATAGCAGTTTTCTTTCATATAGGACATAAACATGCTTTAAGTAAAACTTGTCATAGGCCATTGCTAAATGGTTTTACATGATGCTGCAAACAAGACATCAAATCTCAACTAGAGCACAGATGAAAAGAGATTATGGAGTAATAAATGGATAAGGCAGCCAATGTGCAAGCCAACATCAGAAAAATTCAGTAAGTCTTGGAAAGCCAAGACAAATGGAAAAAGAAAAAAGAAACATTACTTCAGAAACATGGAGATTCCTGCATTAACACGAACACAAGCATTCAAAATAAAACGTAATTAAATGAAGATCCATCATGAGAACCACACCAGGAATTTACAGAGGAATGTGGCGGTTGCAGACAACTAGAATTAATTAGATCCATAGATATGGCATGCGTAAGCAATATAGACCAACTATATATGGTGCATCAACAGATGAACTTACTATAGGCCTCCAATAAAGCAGTGCAGCAGGATGCGGGAACTGGTGATGAAGGTAGCTCCCGAAGAACATGCTGCAGATGAAATTGCTTAAGTGAACACAATTCTGTTCCACTTTAAGGATATGACATTAGGTGACATTCAAAAGAAAATTGAACATAGTACCAACAAGTACCTTAACGCAGTCACCAACAACATGAGCATCCTCATCAGGATCAAATTCATTCTTCCCTATAGACAAATAAAAGACCAGCCCATATTGTTAATGATGTATGAATAATATAAGGAAACCCAAAATGTCTTCCTAGTCTAAAGCGCAATGGGCCTTTGCATGAAGAGTGGTGGAGCTACTTTGAAGCTGGCGGGAAGCCATAGTAGAGAAGAGAGGCGAAAGTTATAGATGCTGATTCTCTTATGCATTCTACGGAAACCTCGATCAGGAGAAGAGTCAAAGATCTTTTGAAAGTTCATTTGTATAGGTTGCAATGTGCATTTGTAAGCTTTTTGTATAGTTCAGAATCAAGTGTTGACCAATTTTGGATTTTGCAAGGCCTTTTGCCACCCGTCAAGGTGTGCAGTACTTTTTTGGTTTTTGTTTTTCCCTTTGAAATAGGTTGCAATTCTTCTACAGCTAGTTAATTGATTCCACCATTACGCATAAAAAATAAAAATCAACAAAGCAAAATAGAAAACTGTACAGTGTAAAGAAGCCAACCTTGAGCTCTTTACAACTTAATGCCAAGTAAAAAGCAGCATGTTTTCCTGAGAATATTAGTACTCCCTCCGTCCCATTTTTTTTGCTACGTATGGGGAACTTTTTAAGGGAACGTGAAATCAATGTACGTCTCCTTACAAATTTTGATTAGATTTCCAATAATGTCCCTTATGCTCTACTTCTATATTACCCACTTTATTCTTCGATTTTTCAAAGAAAGCAGTACTCTGGGGACTTCCCGAAATGGAATAGGAAGGAAAAAAAAAAAGAAAAAAAAGGGACAGTGGGAGTGCTTATCTAAATAGATAGAACATAGAAGTGGGTGTGGGTGGTCTATGCTGAAATAACTTCTGACAAAAATGAAGAAATTGTTTTGAGGACAGCAGAACAACCTTGTTCATATTCTTGAACTCTGCGATCTACCTCCTCGACATCTGCAGCCTGTCTCAAAATTCCTTCTACGGTAATTCCTGCCGGAAAGACAAGGTACCATCAGATGACTCGAACCAAAGATAGTAAATGCAGCGACACTTTCTCATGGAATCCAACTTTGCATCTCTCATTTGATAGCTGGATTCCTACTTTCCTTTGGAAACAAGGTTTCTATGATAACTGGATTAGATAAATATGCAGCAGAGACGAACATTCACATCATATTTGAACTCCACAAATAATGCAACAAAGGAAACTCCTTGTAGACTTTGAAAAACATACCAAGACTGGAAAACTAAAAACTAATCAGAGGGCCATACACACAACCACTAGTTCACTTTTTGGCAATTATATAGACTTCATAAATGTATCATGGATGGTATTTCTACAAAAGAATTAAACATAGAAGGTATTGCTGCAAAAGAATTAAGGAAGTACAACAAGAAGGACCCTCAATTAGTAAGTCATAATGGTTCAGGATCCAAAAAATCTAAGTAGGCAACGATAATATTCTATACATAGAATCTCAAATTCTTGATCACAAAATTAAAATAGAAGACTTTACCATATTTTTCAAGAAATTGAAGAGCTTTCTCAAGGAACGATGGGCCTCCATCTATATCTTCCAGGGCAAGCAAAATTGGCCGTCCAACCACAAGAGATTTAATAGCACGCTTATCCCTCCCTGGTAAAATATTAAAAATCTAGAGAAATTTAGTATGGAAAGAAGTTAACTTTTTGGTACTCTACACAAAAGAAGATATTTAATACAATAGATTGAAGAAAATGACAACAGTAAGATTAGTTGCACTAATATTTAAGCACGAACATTGATGGAAAGACCCTTCAATTGGATCATTAGCATCACTACGGAAAATCCCATTGTGTCCCATCACAAGGGCAGCACTTGGCGCTTGTGCAAGAGCATGCTCTAGGGCAGTCTTCCACTCATATAAGTCCTCCGATGTTTCCGCCTGAATTGAGAAAAATAAAAGAGAACTTCATAAAGATTAGGAATCCTGGGTATAATTGATTTCAAAAAGGATGACATCAAATCGCACCTTCAAAAAGAATAGGTACACAGCATAAAAAAAAATGAGAGAGAGAGAGAGAGAGCCAGTAAGCCAATAACGCACCTTGAGTGTAAATGCCCGTCCATCACGTCCGTCAGGAAACAGTACAGTTAAAAGTTTTTTATCTTCGCGAACAACAACGCTGCAATATTTAAAGAAAAGCAATGATGGTTGGACTTGAATAAAAAAATATAAAATAAAATAAAAGCAATGTATGAGCACTTTCCAAAGAGTAGCATCATTGCTACCTTCCTGAATTGTTCAAATCAATACCGCCCAAAGTTATATTAACTTCACCACCTCTCTGGGGAAGTGCACTCTGCATAAGAAGTGGAAAAATTAGCATCTCCCAACCAAGTATTATATCTAAAATTGAACACATGCGATGTGTCAGGGATGAGTGGCCCAAGAAGACTCACAGAATTAGAAATCAGATATACAATTATGCCGACATTATAACTGAGGTATGGAATTTCATTTGATATGTAGTACTTCCATATATGCGCATACACGTATGGTCCACGATGAAGCACCGGTATGCCCAAGTGGTCATCGTATCCATAATCCATGTGAGACAGCGGGGCACCAACATGCAGGGACAAGCGGGCATAGTAGTTATAATGACATTTGCACAGGGGACACGTGTTTCTGAAGTGAGGCATATGAGGGCATGGCGTGGTGTCACTTCTTATTATCAAGAGTTGCAACATATAAGAAATTTCTCACTTGTGCCTCGTGATTTGTCTTTTTGATAGATTATCTCTTAAATATATAGGAAGAAATAGTGTCAGTTTTATTTTTGTGCTAGGTGTTGGTTTTCATTAGTATTGGGTGTTTGTGGATACAACATTTACATTGATAAGAATCAAAAATTAAATAAATCATCCATATATTCTTAATTTGCGTCATGACCCCCGCCATGTCTGCGTCCCCATCATGAGTTTGTATCCTTGTTTTTGTGTCTATACCTCCTTTTGTGTGTCTACGTCCGTGCTTCTTAGATGGTCGACTTACAAAGCAAATGCAAAACCTCGAAATTAATAAAATACCCTTTCTGCCCCATCTTATTCATTTGTTGCTTTTGTACTTACAATCCAATCGTTCCATTCAGTGCTCTTTCTATCAACACACCAGCCCTCTCCTAAACTTTTTGCTCCTCGAACCACGTTCCTTCTTTGTTATACCCTTAGTCCTAACCCTTAATAATCCCATCATCAAACACTAAAACCTAATATATTTCTTGCTTATACTTGCAATCGCTTTTCTCTTTTTCCAGATCACATCAATCACTAAACCTCAGCAAATTTAATCCGTATTTTCCAAACATTCCCTGATCTAAGATAAACCCTCCATATCAAAGCCCAAGACCATTTATAGCTAAACATAGAAGTTTATTTTCCTCATTCAACCACGGGAGGATTTAAGTGGGTACGTGACGGGCAGATTCAAGTGGGGGACCGTCTGGTCAAGTGCCCCCACTCAAAACTAAAAAAATGTTCCAATAATCGTATAAATTTCACATAATTGTGTAAGTTTCCTACAATTATTAGCAACCATATTTGTATATATGTCAAAACTAAATATACAAAATCAACTCTATATTTCAACTTTCTTTGTATGATTGATTTATAATTATTGGCTTACAAATTGTTTGTTGGAGCTTTTATTGCTTGATTCTCTTTATAGTTAAACGTCGTTGTGAAATTTCTTAAAAGGAAGTCATTAATAAAACTATCTAGATCTAAAAACTTGCCGGATATACTCTAAATTGTCTAACGGAACTTCCTTCTTCTCATAGCACGACTTTGCTTTCTCTGGAAATAGAATCTAATAACCTTCATGTCTGATATATGCATAAAAGTGCGTAATTATACCATTGATCCTGTCTAGTAAGTCACTTTTGGCATATTAATTATCTAACTTATGCTTCCTTTGTAGTTAATTTATTTAGTCTTTCTTGGTAGGATACTCGGAAAAACAATTGATCTTGGCGATATTTACGAAGTTGGAATTGATATTGGATAAAGCTTGGAAGAGATGGGTTAAGGGTAGAACACAAGCAGAATGGAGCAAAACTAAGTCTAGTACATGTGCAGCATTGAAAAGAAGGGGCTCACCAAATCGTTGCTGGCCAACGACTCAGTCCAGTAATTTCTATTCAGATTTGGACCGGCCCATATCCCGAATTTTGGCTTCCCTCAATTAATTCAGAATTTCAGTTGTTTATATAGTTAGTTTCTTATATTTTAAAACCGGGCAACTTCATTTTCTAATTAGGCTAGGGTTTGGAAGTCCTTTAATATAAATACATGTAATCCCTAGAAGGATATCAAATTATGCCTATCTTTTTCATCTTTTAATGGATTTCTATGTTTTATGCCAAGGGTAGAGGCGACCACTATATTCATTATATGTAGTTCTTTGATCCATTTGTGATTTTCAAGGCATGATAATTTTCAATAGATGGACCCACTTTAGAATTAGGAGACATTTATATAGTATATGTTAAAGCATCCAACTCATAACTAATTGGCAGTGAGTGGAGAGGCCACCTAGGCTCATATACTAGCTTTGGAGGTTATAATTAACCAATGTGGGACAAACTCTAACACTCCCCCGCACGTGCGACCCCTAACCCGCATGTGGAGAGATAAACAACGGATCCACAACATTGGGATCATAAAGAAACATGGTGCACATATGGCACAAACAACGGGGCAATAACCAAGAGTCTTGTCCAAAATCCTCCGAAAGCCTAGCTCTAATACCATGTTAAAGCATCCAACTCAAAACTAATTGGCAATGAGTGGAGAGGTCGCCCAGGCTCATATACTAGCTTTGGATACCAATGTGGGACAAACTGTAACAATATACAAGTGTTTGATCTACCACAGACTCTAGGCGTGGTAGAAACATAGAATTACCCGTGAATCAAATAACTAGGGTTGGTCAATCATAAAAATAACCGATCCAGGGTGATAATTTATTTTTTTTCTATCAAAAGAATCAACGGATCTAATAATTTGCTCGCATAACCTTTCATTTGTTTTTCAATTGAGTTATAAGATTGAATGAAGCATAATACAAAGGAGACATTGGTGAACAACCCTTGATGCCTTGCCATTTTCTCATTATGGTTATTTCAATCATTTTCATCACGTCAAATTTCTGATAGCATCCAAATTACAAGAGTAAAAATTTCTTCATTTTGTTTTATTGCATCGAATACGACTGATACCTTGTGGTTCGACCTCGGATTCACTGATATACATATCTTCACGACATCCCAGACTTGGGATTGCATCATAAAAGTCAAAGCAAAATCTTCAGCTCAAGTATGCTTTGCAACTATGTCAAGCCCCTTTTCCACGAGAAAATATGATTATGCAAGTACAAAGGTCACAATAAATTGTCTTCTTTCCACCTAGTAAATGAAGTGCTGTCAGATTTTCATGTCTGCTCTGGGCCTAGACCTAATTAGGTAAAGAGTAGTATGTTCTTTTCTGGAGACACTCCAGAGGAAAAGTAGCTTTGCATGGTACTTTGGCCATTTGAGAAGGGGCTCTTCCTGTGAGGTACTTGGGAGTCCCCCTCGTTACTTCTACACATTACTTCTAGGCTTCATCTCATGCACTTAGCTACAAGCTCCTCAAAAGAGTTCAGTCTTCATCTACCAAGATGTTGTCTTATGGTGGGAGGATGCAGTTGATTAAATTTTGTATTGTTTAGTACTCAAATTTTTTGAGTTCTGTCATCATCCTTCCTCAGAAAGTTCTGAAAACAGTTTAGGCTATGCTCAGATCTTTTTTTTGGTCTGGTTCTGAATTGAAGTCTTTGGGTGCTAAGGTAAAATGGGAGGATGTCTGTGCTCCTAAAGCTGAGGGTGGTCTTGGCTTCAGGGTTCTTAAAGACTGGAATAAAGCAGCCATGTCTAACCATCTTTCGTCCATCTCAAAAAATGTGACACTCAATGGTTGAAATAGAGTCCGTTCTTATGTTATTAAAGAGCACTGTTTATGGCATATGGGTATTCCTGCTACAGCTTCTTGGACTATAAGGAAAATTTCAACCTGAGGTATAGTTCAAACTTGGATTAAGCACAATACCAGAAATGGTGTTAGGAATTTCTTTTGGCTTGACAATTGGCACCCCTCAGGTCACCTTTTTTCCAGATTTGGTGACAGGGTAGTTTTCAATTCGGGGAGATCCTTCATGCTAAAGTTGAAACTGCAATTAGGGACAACACTTGGTGTTGGCCCAGGAGAAGCAATGCTGTAACTAAAGAAATCATGGACAATCCATGGCCTAAATCTGATCAAGAAGATTCTGTGGTCTGTTAAATGGCCATGGTTTTACTGTCACATCTGATATGGAGGCTGACACGTTGCGAGGGAAGTCAGACCTGTTACCCACCTGTTACCCCCTTGGAGCAAAGTGGTGTGGTTTAAATTACATATTCCCAGATGGGCTAAAGTGCACTGGATGGCTATTCGGGGTACATTATCAACCAAGGATAGAATGCAGAATTGGGGCTTGGCAACTGATGGAATTTGTGAGCTCTGTGGTTCTGGTTTACAAAGTCAGTCACCTTCTTTTTCAGTGTCCCTTTTCTTCGTACATTTTTGCAGAACTGATGAGCAGGGTTGGATCAAAAGGTTAGGTGGGCAAGCCAACAGATGACTGGCCATGGTTCCCAACATTCACTGTATAAATTGGCTCTTGCTCCTTCTTTTATACCACGTATGGCTTGAAAGATTATGATTTTTCAGAATCTTCAGCGGGATGCTTGTTCAGTCCTTAATGTGGTGATTTCTGAATTGAGAGCTTGTTTTGAGTTCTTGGAGAAGGGTCGAATGTAGTGCCACGAACCATATTTCTGAATTGAGAGCTTGTTTTGAGTTCTTGGAGAAGGGTCGAATGCTAGTGCCACTAGCATTTTTTCATCATAAGTGTTGTTGCTCTTTGTCTTGGGGTTGCAGTGGAATTGTAACCCTGTAGGTGTTTCTTAGCAGGTGTTTGTTTCCTGTTCTTTTACTTGTTCTCTGTCTTGGTGCATAGGTGAGTGGGGTGCTTTGTTTGTTTGTATTTCCTACACTAGTTAGGTGTTGTATGGGGTTGGCGTCAGAACTCTTGTTGGCTAGGGCTGGTTGCTCCTAGAAGTTGGCTCGGTGTTCTTGTATTCTGCATTGTGGTTCTATGAAATTTAACTTACTCCCAAAAAAATATTCAAACTATAGTTCATATGATCAAATTTGCACATTCATCTCTTCTCCTCCAAGAATGTGACAGAATCTTAGACTTCATACAACTCATTGTACAAATAGAAACATAAAGAAATTGATGGCTACAGGTTCCAAGTTGCATTTTTCAAATTGCAGAGATAAGTACATACAAAAGAGAACAACAAAAGAGTGAGATGCCAAATTAATGAAGCTAAAAATGGACGGAATAGAGTTGTACTAACAGGATCATTTCTGAAAAAAACCAACGAAGTGCGTGTAAGGATAAACCAACGCTTTTTCCAAGACTTCCATCCTAAACCTGCATAACCATAACAAGACAAAATTCATAACCTAATTAACAGAATCTGAGAAATTTAACAGAACGGTAAACAATAGAACTGAAAAATTGGCGACTGAGACAAAAGTCAGTGAGCAGATTAGACCATTTGAGAACGTATGGAACAACCCTCCGATATTAGGCACAATCCGCATGGGTAGAGAAACCATTTAATGAGCTAGAAATGTTTCTGATCAGGATAGGGATATGTTGCAACAATCTTGGGAGGCTATGAAGCACCAACACTCCTAGAAGTCGCCGTATCCATGTGTCGAACACAGGGACATGCCCAAATACATATGGGACACGTCACATGGCATGTCCATTAACTTTTTTTATAAATTTTGGTAGGGGAAACGGATGGAACAAGATTGGGGACACAGCAGGGGTCCATCTCTAAATATTTTAAATTTTTTCGGGGGTAAACATGTAATGATTCAAATGTTTGGGTTGTAGTGTAATTAAACCTTATATAACCATTCCTAAAACGACAAAAAGCTATCGATCACTCCCTCCCTCTGGAAGCCCTAGATCGACCCTCCCTCTGGAAGCCCTAGATCGACGACATCTGTGTCGCTGCACACACACATATACGTTAGTATATACTGGTATCACTGTATATATGTGTGTGTCTTATGTAAATGTATGGCATATGTATATGAGTGTATATACTTTAGGGCTCGTGCAGATCACCTCCCTGATGTTTGAGCTTGACCACATAACCCTTATATGGTTTTGGGGTGAGGTGCACCGTCAGTAATTCCATCTCTACAGACTAAAGAGCAAAGGAGGTGATTACCAGGGGAAATTAATGGCACTTACGGCTTACCAACAGTCAATTTGCAGTTACCACTGGTCAATTTATTTCACCCATTTTGGATTTGATCTACCAAATTGTAAAGCCCATTCTCTTGTTCATTTGTTTAATTCACACCAAAACAAAGGTAAGTCTCTTTTGGCAATGTCTAGAGTACAATCTTCAGGAGCCAAGGCAATTGTCCCAAACTTTTTATGGTTTTTTCTGCCAGGATTGCAATTACCTAGGCAAAAGATAACAATTCAAGGGTCTTGAATGGATCTCTGAGGAAGCCACCAAATTACCCAGTTGAACTGATTTTGGCCACCAAGTTGGCAACATGCAGGTATTAGTCCACTAGCACT
This sequence comes from Vaccinium darrowii, assembly GCA_020921065.1. Taxonomy (NCBI): domain Eukaryota; kingdom Viridiplantae; phylum Streptophyta; class Magnoliopsida; order Ericales; family Ericaceae; genus Vaccinium; species Vaccinium darrowii. The sequence continues at coordinate 10,031,259 of CM037156.1, forward strand.
CAGCCAAAATGAACTGAATCTCCTCAACAAACCCAGTTCAGCTGTTCTATCAATTTTAGCCGAAATCAGTGATCTTGAATTCGAGAACACACAAGGTCACCAAATAAAGGGAATGCAGTTGGATTTTAGACTTGGACAATGGGTGCTTTTTGTATGGTTGATTTGCATTTATGCATACAAATCATTATTTACGTTTATGGCACCTGAACATAAAAAGATATTTTTTATATATATGGGCTAGTTCTGGGACACAAATTTTGAAACTGTACACCACATTGTGTGGGACCCATTTTGGAGTCCCAAGCAAATGATCAAAACCATTCAATTTGTTTAAAACTTCTTTTCAGGATTTTACGTATAAAATCAACTCATTCAGATCTCAGTAAGGGCTTGATTGATTCATTCAAATTTGAACCATATTACTCCACAAGTTATGCCACAAATTTAATCGGAGCCCCACACTAATAATCTGAGCCATTCAATTTGTTTACAACATGTTTTTAAGAGTTCCCATAGAAAATCAACTCATTCTAATCTGTAAGGGCTTGATCGATACATTTAGTTTTTATCCTGTCAAATTTAGGACAAATATCGATCAAGCTCTTACCGATATCCAAATGAGTTGATTTTTTTTACTGAAACTCTTAAAAACATGCTTCAAACAAATAGAACGGCTCGAACATTTGTGTGGGACTCCAAAATGGGTCCCACACAAGGTGGTTTACGTTTTGTGCCAAAACTACCCGGAACCAGTCCCACACACTCACAAACCATAACTTAATTATCTCATACATTCATATAGGCCATTTCTTCCTCAACAGGTGCTAGTAGCTCACTCAAAAACCACGGGGGAGGGATCGGTACTTGGAAATTTATAACTAGATTGAAAAAATTTAGTGGAAAAGAATGAAATTTCAAATGGAAGTGCAACTTTTGCGGTGTAACAAAAAATGGTTCCTATACAAGGGTGGAGGTTGACGTGTTGAAAATTAAAGGTGAAAGGTTAGCCATGTGAGAGGGTAACCAGTACACATACGGCGCAATTTCATAGATTGATGGAAGAAGAGAAAGCGAAAGAGGAACAATCCCAACCAAAGAAAGTTTCATTGCCTTCTTCTAGTGCATCCCTTAAACGCATAAGTTCCAACCAAACACAAGAAGGCTTACGATCAAAAAGGAGGATGGGATAATCAAAGTAATAATCCTATCATTAAAGCATTCAATGTTGGAGCCCGGGAACAATTACAAAACGAGATTGCTCGAATTTATTACTCTAGGGGATTGCCTTTGAACTTGACAAGAAATCCCCACTACGTTAGCTCCTACAAGTATACCGCCAATAATAGCCTACCGGGATGTATACCACCAGGGTACAACTTGGTGAGAACTACGTTGCTTCAAAGAGAAAGGGGGAATATTGAACAGTTAGAGCATATTAAAGGCACACAGAAGGAGAAGAGCTTGACGATTGCAAGTGATGGTTGGAGTGCTTCTCAACAATGACCTTTAATTAACTTTATGGCAGTCACCGGAAGTTTACCTATGTTTCATAAAGCCGTTGATTGATTAGGGGAAACAAATGATAACATTTCATTGCTTCATTGATGAAGGAGGTAATTATTGAGGTTGGGCCTAAGAATGTGGTTCAAATCCTCACGGACAGTGGTTCAAATTGTAAGGCGGCGGGACAAATAATTGAAGCACAATATTCTCACATTTATTGAACTACTTGCATAGTGTCTTGCTTTGAAGAACATTTGTGACTCAAGAAATAATGAGAATAACTCGCTTGTGTATGATAGTGTAGTTGGATCACTATCATCGTTGGTGATGCAACGGTCACTAAGAATTTCATAATGAATCACTATATGAGATTGGTTATTTTCAATGAGTTTGTTTCTTTGAAGTCACTTCGCTTCATCCATTGTGATGCTTAGAAGGTTCAAGCTCATCAAGCGAGGTCCTCAATCAATGGTAATTAGTAGTCAATAGAATGCTCATAGGGAGGAGGAAGGGGCTTCATTTGTGAGAGAGACTTTGAAACACAAAGAGATGCATTTGGATGTTGAACTAGAATTTTATAATGTTGTTCATAAAATACTAGTGGATAGGGGGAACAAGAACAATACACCGCTTCATTGCTTGGCGAATGCACTAAATCCAATTGTAACATAATTTACCATTTTCACTTGGTCTTTATACCATTCACCTCTTAATTATTTATTTACTTTGTAATTCGGATATTCTACTGACAAATGGCTTCAAGGGATCCAAAGCAAGTTCCTCCACACAAGGATGAGGTCACAAATGAGAGCAAGAAATGCTTGAAAAGTTAACTAATGATTCCATAAAGCATACCAAAGCAAATATGGAGTATGACAAGTTCTCAACAGAGAAGGGGCCATCAATCGGCATTGATTCTATTGAAGATAGATGGATTATAGATCCTCATAGTTGGTAGGTCAAACTTTGACCTCGAAGACTCACTCGACCTTCTTCTTCATGTAGTGAGAGTAATTGGAGTATATACCAAGGTTGTTAATACGGTTTCATCTAGGCCAATAGATACCCTCTCAGAGAGATCCTGATATGGTTGAGGTCTGATTCAGTTTCGTTCAAGTTTCTAATGAGTTCTGGCCAAACCGAATGGTTCCGATGAGTACCGGTAATAGGTGCCAAACAGTAGAAAAGTAGATGAAATGCAAGAAAAACACAGTGAAGTAGATGAACATAGCCAAGAAAAGTGACTTTTTTGGGTGTTTTGGAAATTCTGATAGTCTCCACAGATCATCTTTAGAGAGAAAAATGTCGAAATCACTCTTAGAACTTAATCTTCGACGAAGCCCAGTTCTGCTTTGGTGAGGTGTTCTAAGATCATTTATATACAAAATATCCCAACAAGAACTAAGAGTTCCAAGCAGAAAGGCCCGTTGGACTGGAGCAGCTTTTTTCTTCCATGCTTCCTTTTCCCAAGCTTCAAAATGAGCTGAAGGAATTTTTCGGACTAGGAGCCCAAGGCTAGATAGGTGGGAGTGGGAAGAGGGAGAGTTGCCTTGTACAGTGCGTCTCACTATCAGTCTTTTAAGGATAAACTCCTCTACCACACATACGTCACAAGTTGACATTTTTATTCTATTTAGTCAAGTACACTTATAATTCTATTGACATTACATAAATAAGAGTGGATTATAAAAATATTTCAATTTATAATTTTATATTATTTTATGATATATAACGACCAATCCAAAACGGTACCCCGTAACATACCGGTGCAGTATCGTACTGTACCAGTAACAAAACCAGTACCATGTTCAGTGTGGTATTCAAAACCTTGGAATAAACTCCTTCATCCATTCATTGAGAAGGAAAAAAATGAACCCCCCAACGGACAAAGGAACGGGTATATGTTCATAGCAACCACCGCTTTTTATCAGCAGAATACCACAATATTGTAACAGGGAGACTAAGATGTGGGATACTACAGGAGACCAATTTGGCTCACTTGATGATGTTAGCTCACTTGCTTAGATTATTTCTATTGCTTATTATTATGGAACTATGGATGTTTTCTCTTTCAATTGGGTTGTATTGAATCTACGGATGTTTTGTTTTGTTCAATGGTATCGGTACTCATCTATTATGTTAAAACTACTAATGGTTGTTAGAGTTTGTCCCACATTGGTTAATTATAACATCCAAAGCTAGTATATGAGTCTGGGCAACCTCTCCACGCATTGTCAATTGATTTTGAGTTGGATGCTTTAACATTGTATCAGATCTTTCGGAGGCTTTTGGACAAAACTCTATGTTGTTGATGGTTGGTTCTCTTTAGTTTGTCGTTGATGGTTGATAGCTGTTGTATGTGATGAATCGTTGTTTATCTCTCCACGTGAGGGTCAGGGGTCGCACGTGTGAGGGAGTGTTAGAGCTTGTCCCACATTGGTTAATTATAACCTCCAAAACTAGTATATGAGCCTGGGCGGCCTCTCCACCCATTGCCAATGGTTTTGAGTTGGATACTTTAACAATTGTTCGTTGAATGTCAAGTTGTTTACTGATTACACTTGCAATTTAAGCATGATATATATACTTATTTATTTACTCAGACATGGAATATACATTTATTTATTTAGACACCTCGAGTACCCCGTTGTGTCTGTGTCCCCATTTTTTAGAATTCCCGCGTCCGTGCTATATAGCTGGGAGGTCCTTAAGGGTGATACAACCAAAGCATTGCATGCTATTCTTTGGAAAGAGAAGTCGCAACGACAAACACACAATTCACACAATCTTGTAGTCATCATTGGACAAATCAAACCCGATACCCATAACACAATTGTCCTTAATCGTGCTAGGACAATACCTAGTGTTGTAGGGGAATTGGGTTTGGGAAGGGCCAAAGATTTTTTCAAATATGGGTTTCAAATTGTTACTGTATCAGCGTGAGCATCAAACAAGCATATCACCCATTACAAGAACCATCTGGAGATGATTTTCAGTTTCACATACTTATCGAATGAGTCATCATCTACATGAAGAGCAATGATGTGGCTGGAAGGAGACAAAATATGTGGTGTTGTCATCATTCATTGGATAGATTTAACAGCATGTGGAGGAATAGTTGATAGAATGGGGAATTTTGATAATAGTTTTAAAAGTAAGGGAGGACCATGACATTTCAGAAACCTCAGGGGAGGTTCCTGCATTTTTCAAAAACATTGGAGCAGGCCACTGAAATTTACCCAATTTTTCCCTTGGATCCTTAGAAGAGGTATCTCTAGGTGCCTTAGTATGGGTTTAATTTCTATTGATGTTAGAGCAATGTGTTTCCTGGCTGTTTGAAGGTTTACTCCCTTACAGGACGGGGAAAAAGTTTGGATTTTTTAGATCGACTTATTTGTTGCGCCTGTCTGCCTTTTGCTGTATTTGCCTACAGACGATAAAGTTTCCTTTTTGTTCTGGTGAAGATGATAAAATGGTTCATCTGCATTGTTATTAAAGGGTTTCACATGGTTCCTGGCCTCAAGGAGTTTCATGGTCGGGATTAACTTTATGCAAGATAGATTGCAAAAAGAGTCTAAGACCATGGCCTTAATTCGGGTCTTTAGACTTCGGGATTAACTTTTTGCAAGATAGATTGCAAAAAGAGTAAGACTGTGGGCCATTACTTCGAGTCTTTAGACTTTTTACCAATTAAGCATATGGTAATATAGGAGTGCTTTGACCTACATGTTGGATGTTTGTGTTTTGATGATTTTGACATTTTAGTTCTTCCCTATGTGAGAATCATTCACTATTTGACATTTGGTAGATGTTTTATGTATCTTTTGGATGGTTTGCCGTTTAAAATTTATTGGCTTAGTGTTCATCATTTGAAGTATTTGGGTATGGTATTTTTCTTTTTCTTTTTTTCATAAGTGCGCCTCACTTTAAAAAGGTGTGCGCCTTGCCTTGCGCCTCTCGCATAATGCCCAACAGGACTTTGCGCCTTTCACCCTTGACAAATATGATTCCGCCTAGTATTCTGATTTTCATTTCCTAGTTTGGAGAAACTGATTGTGTCTTTTCTCCCCACCGTGGAGCATATATGCTTAATGCTTCAAGAAATCACCCCACACCTGGCCAACACCCTTGGAGTACGCCAATCGTCCCACATCAACCCGTACCTTGCTTTTGTCACCTTCCTCAAGTGCCTATCCCACTCAGAAGCAAATTGCCAAAGGCACTTCATGCCCCCTATCCTCTTGCACCTTCAACCTCCACTTAATAATATTTCTTTTGTTCTAAAAGAAAAAATACTAAGACTGTCCAAACTACTAAGCAGCAAGAGATCATGAAGGTTGGTAACCCCTACAGATCTTTGAATAAATGATGGGCAACACAAGCAGAAGCAATTGAAAGCGAGTAAATGCCAACAAGGAGGCAAGGGCCAACGCATTTCTCCCACAAATAGGAGAAACAAATGCTCTATATCCAGCATTTCTTTTCTACTAATAGCAAATGGAACATATCATAGAAAGCATAGTTTTCCTTTCAAGTCTTGGCCACCATTAGAAAAGCCACTCACTGTGACGGATTATTCTTGAGCAGCAGCAAGAATCACCAATTACAGCACAAAGACTTTGCTCAATTCACTAAAGGTTTCTGAATAATCTGGCCATCTCCAGCCTTACAAGTCCTCTTGCATGTAATGCTCATGTCCCAGCAAATACAACATGGCATCCTATTCAAGATAATCTGGCATCCAGTTCAAGAAAATCCACATGTATTCGTCTTCGATTAAACTTTTTTCAAGAATCAAAATACTGACATAATCCCGGATGTGTTGTGTAAAACATTTATTGGACAAAATGATAAAATGAAAAGAGTTCCAAGCCTCTCAACTCTAAAATATCAAATGATTAAGATTGAGATATCAGAGCACAGAGTCAAAGGCGGAGCAAGAAACAGTCCGAGTGCGATTAGAAGTTAGAACTCAACTTCAAAGTGATCACCAGAGAAGAGCAAGAAACGAAATCAACATGGGCAGTATCTGTGTATACAAGGGCCACAATAGAACTATGCAAAGGAAGGAAAGGGACACTTCATCCCCCAAGAATCCTAGACCACCTATACCCCCCAGAAGACAAAGTAATTGTAAGCATCAAATTCCACTGACCTAGACACATAACTGGCACACTGAGATTGTGAGTATTTTTTATGCATTGATGATAGAGGACAGGATTCATGGAAAATGGTGGACCTTTTAGCAAATTGTGGTTTGTGCCGTTCTATGCGAAATTTGGTTGAACAGAGGTCAAGAACTTTGTGTAGAGAAGTGAAAGACAGAATATTTGGGATTCGATTGGTCACTAGCTTCTTTTGAGTTTCAGTATCTGCTTGAAAGGAATACCATTATTTTGTATATGTAGGGATGGTAGGGTTATTGAGTTTGAGTAGTGTCATTATTGTTTTTCAAGGACTCTTGTCCTCAATTCATACCTCTTCATTCTCGCGTTAATAGATTCTTAAATTGAGGAACCAAACAAATAATTGGCATACCGACGCGCATCAGTGATGTAACCACAAAAGGTGGTTCAACGTAGTTGTTAGAGATCTAGTTACATGAAGAACTGCAACAGCCGACAGGATTTAAAAGCAAGTTATATCCATGAAAAGGCCATCAACAACATGATATTATATTGAACTTTAAGCGACTTCCCATTCTTCCATTTTACAAATCATCCAAGGCAGATAAAAGATAAAAGCGTCTACAAGATGTACAGACATTCTATCCAAGTCTGAGCCGTCAGCCTTATGTCCAAATCCGTAAATAAAAGAACTAGCATAGCATAACAAGAAACCCTGACAAGAACTAACCAAAATTAAAAGGAAAAAACCTAAGAAATCCACTGACCTTTTGAAGATATGAAAAGTGGCCCACTCTTGAAAACCTGTCAATCATCTAAGAAGGTCAGAACTATTAGCAAATGCTTAATTAAGGTTAAGAAAAACAAAGTAAGCATAGAACGATGGAACAACAGCAGATACTAGCAAATACAGTTTTATTTTACAACAAAAATAACACAAGCATTGTCGTGCTTCCATAAAAGCCTTCAACATACAGTTTACATTTCAATAGGGCTATGGAATCTAATTACAAGAGAGGTGAACTTCCGTTGTTGTAGTACAGTTTCTAACACATTTCCGGAAGCCAGAAATTATTTTGCCTCCTCATTTGTATTTCAAATCACGGGAAAACAGGCACTTTCCTGTTCGTTACATTGCACAAGCTTCCGAAGGACATGCTGACATGTTGAAATTTCCAAATATGAAGGACGCAAAAGGCCCAAGGACATGTTGAAATTTAATCTTTCTACAAGTATTTGGACTGGATATATACATACATATATACATACAAAAATAAATGTGTGTGTGTGTGTGTGGTGCTAAAAAATGTGCCATTTAACATAAAATGAACGGACATACGTTTCATAACCAAAGACCAAGATATCATCAAAGCAAACTAAAAAAGATTCAAAACATATTTAAAGTACATCTATTGTGTTCAAGAGAATGCAGCACATTGCTTATAGGAAGGGATATAGGACGTGTTTGAACGGGTTAAGAAGTGCCAAAAAATTGACAAGTGTTGGTATAACATTGATGGATCTTATTTTTTTCACGAGAACCTTTCACAAGTAGTGTCGGGGACACTTTTAGGAGGGTCTGACAACGGTCAAGTGTATAACATAGGTGTAAATTGGTAGACGACGTACCTTCTTCAAAGAATTCGAAGAAGTTTGGTCATGGAGGGATCCATCGGGCTAGTTATGCACATAAGAAGTTGTACAGTGTCCATTTTGTAGTTTGGAAGTTTCGGTCATTGTACATAATTGGAGACAAGTAATTTGGAGTTTGTACTTTCGGTATGTATCTTATGTACTCCATTGCACTTGAAAAGGATGCCTATGTAATGTGATTGTTCATCCCATTTCACTTAAGCACCTGCTCTGCTCTCGAGAGAAATTAGTGATGATGGTTAAATGGATACCATCTATAATGACAAAATTTAATAAGAATCTGGATAAACAAGTTCAAACTCGTAGATTTCTGCCATATATACAACCTAAATCCCCACTAACCCCTATTATTTGCCAGGTCTTTAGTAGTTAATTTTTACCAACGGTCTTGACCTAATTCCATCACTTCAATGACATCAACGTAGATGAATAGAGTCCACTACAATAACTCTGATGCAAACCTTCCCTCGGTAATGCGCATGTAGTAGCAAATTGTGAAAATAGGAAAATAGTTGTGCTCCCTAGACATGTGGTTGACAGGAGCTCGCTCCCAACAGGAACCCGCTCCTAAATAGGATGAGAGCTTCCACACTAATCTTAAAGACGAAATTCTCACTTATCTTTCTAAATATATGCAAGCAAGAAGAAAAGAGAGAGCTTCCACACTCTCTCTTTCTCATCTCCTTTTCTACTACTTATCTATGTGTTTAGTCCATATATGTGGCATGAAATCTATTGGGATGTCATTTCTCACACATGCTCAGATATATAATGTTTATACATATGTTCCATTTGCAACTATAAAACATACGTACAATACATATAAATATATAAAAATTTATTCATATATATGTTCATTCATTAAATATTACCTTGCCGCTCTCAACCTAGGAGCTTCTACATAGCCCCACTCCCCCACAACGCTCCCGCTCCGTGCAACTAAGGTTAGAATATTTATTTGTCTATTTTCCTTCGTATCATTTGATATTTTTAATTCTTCTAGCTGCCTCCACTAACAACCAATCCTACAAAAATTTAATTACCATAACAGAATTTACACATTTTGGTCCAGTACTAATGGTAATACTTTTTTCTTTAAGTGATGCTTTGACTTTGGTGTCATCTAGTACCAGTCTTAGAGCATCACCAATGGCACACTTAAATGTGAATACTCATATGTTGCCACATCACCTTTTGAGTATTTATTTAATGGGTTTTTAAAGTTAGCAATGTGAAGCTCTACAATGTTCATTTTCGTCCATAATCAAAAGAAGGGAAAATGTTGGTAGTTTTGAGCATCCAAATGCCAAAATTTGAGTATTTATAAAAAATGATGCTAACTTTGAGTATTTATAAAAAAATGTTGCTAACTTTGAGTATTTATCCAAATGCCATTGTGAGTCTTTTTTGAATATCCAAATGCCAAAATTTGAGTATTTTTCTTTTTGCGTATGCCATTGGGGATGATCTTAGACACATATCTTAGTTGCCCGAAGTAGGAGTGGGTGTGGGAGCGGAAGCGAGAGAATATAGAAGCTCCATGGTTGGGAGCGTGAAAGGAACGTGTACACACATATTACGAAACAACGCGGCATAGAATATACACTTAAAACTACAATCATCGTAGGGAGCAAAAAATATGGGCCAAGTCCACCTGAAGTATAAGAAATGGGCTAGTGTTAGAATGTATGATTTTCTTGTCAGATATCATGACTCTGGCCATACATATGAGCTAAATTGATGACCAATTTATGAAGCTGAAGTAATAAATTACTGGTTTTCTGTACCAGTATCGTACAAAAACTCCAATCTTCGGAAGGAGCGAGCTTCCATCTCAACGGGAGGGGGCTCCCATCAAGCTCTGTAGTTGGAAGCGTAGCATCGCGCTCCAAAGGTGGGAGCGGCACCAGTTTAGGAGCTCCTGCTACTGAGCACATAATCCTTCAGTAGATCCTCCGCTCCCGCTCTCAATCCTTGCCCTGCCCTCACACCCTCAATCAACACTAGCAAATTTTGGTAGTTTGAGATTGTTTACGAAAAAAGCTTTCATGCTCCTGCTCACACACGCATGTGTGACTTAGGTACCAATTCACAACCTATTTGTTTTGCTTCTTAGGATTCCCCTTATATCAATCCCCCACAAAAAAAAAAAAAAAACTTGACATTTGATTTCACAGATTCCACTCAACTTAACCTTCTACTACTACAAGTTTCACTCCATCGGGTATTTGCTACCCGTTCATTTCTCATCAGCCAAACAGAAACTCAACCGCATAAAAATTAACGACAACATACCGTATTCGAAGTTCCGATTCTCGGCCTCTCGAATGCAGTCAGCGAGGCCGACATCTTCACCCTTTAATCCCACTACTAAAACTCCAACATTGAATCTATAATCAACTGAAGTGAAAGTATTCCCAAAAACGCCAAACATTTCAACCAGCCGAGTCCAGAGACTCAGCCATTGAAATCAGTCAACACGGATCCGAGAAGTGACAGGCCGAGATCTGGTGGGGAGAGTGAGAAGTTGATTCGAGAAGCTAGGGTTTTGAAAAGGCAACAGATTTGACGAAGAAGAAGCCAAAGAGGTTAACAGAGAGCTATCGCTTTTTGTCGCTGTACACTCTTTTTTTGTTCTTTATTTCTCTATCAGAGTCTTGCTTTTGATTAGGTAGAGTCCAATTGGCAGTGTCTGTAAATGCTTTGTTTAGCTTTTCACCTACTTGATTTTTGGCTGTGAATGCGGACGGTGAAGAATTTGGGGAGAGAGAAAAACGGGTGGCTATAAAGGTTTGGATTTTTAGCCGATATATACCAATTTTCGAAACAATTCACCAAAATATACCAATTTTCAAACTATTTTTAAAAATATGTCATGCCGCATGTGGAACATGCGGCATTCTACGTGGCACTGGAACCCTCTATCCAACGTGGTCGAGCCGTCCAGCTAGGCAAAATGCCGCAGGTTGGACATGCGGCATTAGGCAAATGCCGCAGGTTGGACATGCGGCATTAGGTTTTCAAATTTTCAACCCCGCAGATGCGAGATGCGTACTTGATTTCTCTATTCTCCCATCAGAGCTCTGCGATTTTGGTGATTCGCACCACGCCGTCGACCACAATCCCCCACTCACGCGCCGGCCGCTCTACCCCGTCGCATACTACCACCACGGTATCTCTCTCTCTCTCTCTCTCTCTCTCTATTCTCCCATCAGAGCTCTGCGATTTTGGCGATTCGCACCACGCCGTCGACCACGATCCCCCACCCACGCCGTCGGCCGCTCTACCCCGTCGCATACTACCACCACGGTATCTCTCTCTCTCTCTCTGATACATATGTATGATCGTGTGATGCAATCTTAGGGTTTTGCTATACTAGTCTAGTTGATTTGGTTCGTGGAGTAATTGCGAATTTCCGATGGTTAAACCTAAGTTTGCCCCCATTTTTCACTGGTCTGATTAAGAATCTAACTAAAAGACAGCTCGAGTGTCTATAAAGCTTTAACAATTTAAATACCAAACACTTCACTCATTCAGATCATACATTTGGGTATGAGTTGCTTCCATACGGCATCTTCTCACCAGAGAATTCTCATCTTTTATGTTAGAAAGTTCGGTACATGTTTTTTTTGGTAAGATTCGTTAAGCATTGTAACAGTAATCTTTCACACTATGTATATATATAATGCCCTTAAGCTCTGAGTATTATAGCATTGCTAATTCAAAGATTACAGTAAGCTAGGGCGCCTTAATTAAGTACCTATTTCCCTCAATCTCTTCCACCCTTTGCGTGTGAAAGAGAGGCATGGCCATGTTATCCATGCACAATCCATGGGTTTTTATCTGTGGACTTTTAGGTGAGTTTATTTCTCATTTACAATTAGTTTCTTCCTCTTTTGTCATGCCAAACATGTGCTAGTTTTTTGTTTTTTTTGTGTGGGTTAAATTACCTTTCATTGAAATAAAACCAATCGATACAGGATCACCAGGACATACCCTTGACAAAACAAAGACAAACCAAAACAAAAATGTGCTAGTTTTTTATCCTACCATATTTTCACTGATCGAGGTGAAAAATTATTGTCATCTTCTTTTCCAGGCAGTTACGTACCCATCGAAAATGGAAGGATATAATCTTCCTTTTATCTGACTTCCAGGGGAATAAATTCGATGAGAAATTACCCTCACAACAATAATGATCGACAACTTCAATACAACGTTATCCGTAGCCATAGATAAATAAAAAAAATTGAGCAAAGTTTGGGGATATATGAAAATTGTTTCTCCATGTGTAACTATTACTCTCTTAATCTGTTGCAACACTCTAATGGCTGTTGCGTCAAGAACTAACTCTTTCCTCTTAAAAACACTATTGCATGTAACATTATCGCCTTCTTGGTATTTCTTGCGCCGATGTAAGTTTATCGATCGATCTTTCTTGATTTTTGATAACGTTTGATTTGGTAGGTCTTATGATCAACTAATGAGAAAATGTACTTCTAATAAATTTGGCATGAGTGGCGAGCGATGGTAGTTGTTTGCTTCGTTTGAAACCTCTCTTCCATGTATTAGCTATTCAGAGTGTGTATGAAACTTTTAGCTTTAATCGAACACCCTAAGTTCATTCATTAGGTTTGTTATTGGTTTATATTTGGAACCTAAGGAAAAGAAGGGAAACGAGAAAATAAGAAGGAAAAAGAAAACTTATTTTACCTTTTGAAGATCCTTTGCTCTTGCTCTACGTTTCCACTTGTAATCCTTCCTCCCAAATTAGTAGCTTGAGATATTTTAAAAAGATGTTTTTACTCTCGTGCTACTGCTCACACTCAAGTATTAAGTAACTTATGTTGCACTTGTAAGCCCCAAGAAGAGCTAATAAAAAGTACTTGCGTGTATATAAACCAAAACACGAGTATGTCTATTTATGTACTACTAGTGTAAGGCCACGTGCTTCGCATGTAACCGCGTGCTCATTTTTTTTTCGTTGCAGTAGTTTTGCAGTGAACAATAAAAGCTTTCATAGAATGGGAAAATGGCCAAATGAACCTTGTCGTTGCCAAAGTAAATAGAGACAGAAGTAAGAAACTGTAACTGTGATCTTTGTGCTATTCTTTGTTGAACTTTTTGGGTCCATACTTGTCTATCTATGATAGTACCCCCAAGTTGCTAGCAGTGTCTTAAAATTGTTGTATATTAAGATTTTTTTGAAATACTAAGAGCAAAAGGTATTCCCAGAATGTTGCTATTGTGTGAGCTTTTTCAGAATATGCAAGAACAATAGGTACAATGGTACTTTGTAGGCAGAGTTAGCACTGATTTAAGCATGAGGACAAACATTTTTATGAATCTTCAAACCAGAAAGATTCAAAATATAAGGAGCACTTTGTACAAAAGGCAACATGGTACTTCCTAGGCATAGTTAGCAAGGATTCGAGCATCCTGCAAAACAGTACTGCCTGGAATCTTCTTCCTAATAAAATTCAAGCACCATAGAAAAGTTTAATGTGGAAGTGCTATTTTATATTTACATTATACATAAGATAATAGCTATTTTAGATAAATAGCTATTATAAAAGATTTTAGGACTTTATGTAAAGATAAAATAGCACTTCCACAAATTGAAGATTCATTAGATAAATAGCTATTACAAAAGATTTTAGGATTGATTTTTTTTTTGTTTTGAACAGTTAGTCCTTTTTGGAGACTTGAACATATATATGCAGTTTTTGCGTTGTATACTTGTTAAATTTAGAATAAGCTTGGTGAATGTGAGGTTCATATTAATTAATATGATACAACATCGGGGCAAACTTTATGAGGAGATACAACAAAAAAGTGGGCATCCAAGTCAAAGTCACTGCCATGGAAGTACAGAAACGAAAGTACAAGCATCAGCTAAGCAAAATGATAAATTGGGAGGACGGCAAGATCCATAAGGAGCTTACGGATCTCGACCGACCAAAGTGGTCACTTGCATACGATGGAGGTAGGCGATATGGATCATGTACTACAAATGTATCTGAAGGCTTGAATGGGGTTCTTAAAGAAGCCCGACATCTACCCATAACGGCAACCGTTATGACAACATTCTACAAGTCCGTCGAGTATTTTCTTTCAAAGGTCGAAGGAGCACGCCAAAGAATAGACAACAACCATACTTTAAGCAACTTTGCAATGGCTAAGTTCGACCATTGGATGAACAAGGCAAGAAGACACCGTGTCATGGAATTTAACCGCGAGTTAGGGGTATGCGAAGTGGAGACACCAATGCATCCAACAAGCCCAGGTAAAGGGAATCACAAGCACACAGTCGAGTTGGTAGAGCGAAAGTGCACTTGCGGGAAGTTTCAGCAATGGAAGATGCCGTGCTCGCACGTGATTGCAGTATGCATGAAATTGCGTGTTGATGTATTTCAATATTTCGACGACGTTTGGACGCTCGACTCAAACATTACCATTTATGGGTCCCAACCATTTTTTCCCATTCGTGACAGAGAGTATTGGCCGCCCAACGAAGGACCAACAATCTTACCTAACCAAGATTGGACACGGGGTCGAGGGCGTCCACAAATTAAACGATTCAGAAATGAGATGGACTGGATGGAGTCACAACCATCACAAACACAAACCTGCTCATTTTGTGGACAACAAGGGCATAACAGACGAACGTGTTCCCGAGTACGAGGACAACCATGACCTTCTCCAACGACCATGTCATTTCGTTTACTATGTACTTGTGTTACATGAATCAGACTTATGAGTAGTTCTTATTATTACTTTGTATAAAGAAGTTTTTTTTTCTCCCTTTTTTGTACTACACTTTATCCGGATTTTAATTAATTAATTTTTATATATATATATATATATAATTAGTATAACTTATATATTAAAAAAACTAATCAGTATAACTTAATAATTTATAAGTATAGGTAAAAATAGTGGAGTTTCCCAAATGATTTGTGTGCTAGACATTTAAGCTTTGTGTGGTTTCTTCATGAATTACTAACCGTTCTCTCCATATGTGGTTCCATGGAGGACTGAACATATGGTGCTTTAATTATCAAATGCTATTCTGTATGACGCTTTACCTATAGAAAGAAAAGAAACATATAATGCCATTGTGGACTTTCTTCTTTTCTTCTCTCTGTATGAGTTTATGGCTGATAAATGCAATGGCTAACTAATTGATTTTTCCTGACTGGCACAAAGTGGCCAAGTGTGTGAATCAGTGTGCTGAACTTATCCGACAAAGAACTTGCAATGCAACAATTAGTGCTTTGGAAGTTATTTCTGAGGTCTTGCCAATTAGTTCTTATTCAGAGAAACTACTTGAAATGAAAGGAGAGGCTCTTCTCATGGTCTGTAAATTAGTCATGATTGGTATTAGTTAGTCAGTTTCAGTTTGCTATAAAAACTTCAGTTGGTTGAAGCGTTCTCAGCATATGCTTTATTTTTTGTGCCCTGCTACAGCTTGGGAGGTATGAAGAGGTCATCCAGCTCTGTGACCAGACTCTTGTTTTTGCTAAAAAGAATGTTGCAACGACAGCTGATGATAACTACTCAGGTATTATGGATGTTCCTACACACAATAACTCATCTATAAGGCTGTGGAGGTGACATCTGATGGCTAAGTCCTACTTTCATCTGGGAAGGCTTGAGGCAGCCCTTGATTTGCTAGAGAAGTGAGAGCTGTTGTGGTCTTCTTAAGACAGATGTGGCGTTTGCTAGGTGGACGGCCACGCCACGTGGGATGGGGGGTTCGCGTGCCACGTACTATGCCGCATTTGGGACATGCGGCATGGCATATTTTTAAAAATAGTTTGAGAAATGGTATATTTTGGTGAATTGTTTGTCAAATTGGTATATATCGGCCAAAAATCCGAGAAGGAACGGGGGGTTTTCTTAACTTGAAGAAAAAGGTAGAGAAAATTAGCTAAACTTCGTTGAGTAAATTCCATTGACATCCTTCAAGTTTCTGGTAAATGCAGATTTCTCCACTGAGATTCTTTTAACTTCACTTTGTTCCCTTACTTTACAAAAAAGTCTAAGGATGGATTTCCATTTGATTTTTTTAACATTCCATTGAATCAGATGGTTGATAAAATCACTATTTGTTCTCGTTTGATATAAAATCACATCGTGTTCTTAACAAATAAAATCACTCGAGTGTATGAAAGTTTTAAAAAGGGTTGATGTAATGGGGTAAATTTTAGTAATTGACGAAATATTTTAACATAATCAATGGTCTAAGCCATTGGGGGTTTGAAACCATTACCTGAGTAGATGGTGTCTAAGCCATTGGGAATGGGATGGGTGGGGTTTGAAACCACCACCTAATGTATATGAGTAGATGATGTCTGTCGTGTGGTTGGGCCACCACTCCGCTTTTCGCACTTTTATTTAGTTAATTTAGAGAGATGTTAAGAACCCAATTATTTGGACATAACACAGAACACAATCCCTCATATACACGTGGGTCCCGCATAATTAATGTGTGGAACCTACGTGTATGTGAGGTTATTTTGTTAGTTATGTTTGGATAGTTGTGTTTCTATCATTTTTTTATTTTTTATTTGTTAAAAACGCTACACATATAACCAAGGGACACATGGATACAACTAGTCCAAAAACGATGTCGTTTGGACTGGCAAAACAACAAGAAAGAAAAGAAAAGAAACCCTGGATCGTCCTTCCCTTCTTTCATTTTCATTTTCATTTTACTCTAGACAGAGGTGACGACCAACCCATCGGCGACCACCACCACCATTGCCGAGAATCTTCTGGGCGACGCCATTATCCAGCCACGAAGGTCCTCTCTGTCTCTCTCTCGAACACAGCTCTCTCTCTCTCTCTCTCGCACACACTGCGTTGTTTTTTTTTTCTATGAACTCTAAAATGAGTTCCTGATTAAAAAAAAAAGAAAAAAACCCAAATTTTCAAAATAAATTGAAAAATCCCCAATTTGAGAAACTAAGTTGGAGTGCTTGTAGTGATTTGATAATCTGATTTGCTGACCCCCAATTTGAAAAACCGTCGTAATTGGAGTGTTTGTGCTGCTGCTATGCCTTGTGTTTCTGTTTCTACAACGTTTCCTTTTCCTTGCTAAACGAACCAATGTTGCGGATTTGGCAAGATTACTCTGTTTGTAAAGGTCGAGTATTGTAGATGATGTTTTGTTAAGCTGATGTTTTCTTTGAACTTGCTGTTTTCCACTCTTGTAATATCCCTTTTTTAGTTAGTGAAATGCAATTTTCAACAAAAGCAAAAATTAGTGGCTTCGTCCATGAAGTGTCTATTGAAGTGTCATTATTTAGACTACCCGAATAAATAATTAACCTAGGAAAGAGAGAACGGATGATGGCTCACCTCCAGTGACTGGGTAACGTCCGGTTTTATGAGGTGGAGGCCTCCACCATCGTTCGTTCTCTCTTTCCTAGGTTAATTATTCGGGTAGTCTAAATCATTTTTTCCTTTAGAATTCTTTTCAAAATTGAATGAGAAGAATCGTGTAACTATGTAAGCTCTATTTAAGCCCACGAGCTTTGAGCCACTAAAGCAAATGCACCCTAAATTACCTTGTTTCAAAGATCAATACACAACCTTTAGCTTTCAATTACTAATAATAAAAAAAAAACCTTTAGCTTTCAAATTTCTGGTTCCATACTGTCCTTATTTTGTTGTAGGGTTGGGTAAAATTGTTCAAAACAGAAGTAATATAATCAACTTCAGTTTTGTTTAGCCAAACTAAAATCGTTATATGTGTCCAATGTTCTTTCCCTATTCAGGGAACACCACTTAAGAGTTGAAAATTGGCTTGTTTTAATTTGGAGGTTGCTATTTGGAGTAGGATCATCATACTTTAGGAAATCAGTATTTACAGCGTATTAGTGCAATGCCGCATGTCCAACCTGCGGCATTTGCCTAATGCCGCATGTCCAACCTGCGGCATTTTGCCTAGCTGGACGGCTCGGCCACGTTGGATAGAGGGTTCCAGTGCCACGTAGAATGCCGCATGTTCCACATGCGGCATGACATATTTTTAAAAATAGTTTGAAAATTGGTATATTTTGGTGAATTGTTTCGAAAATTGGTATATATCGGCTAAAAATCCATAAAGGTTTTGGTCCTCCTTGAATAAGCTTTGGCCTTTGGGTCCAACGGGTGGATATCAAGGTTTTGGTCCTTCTTCGGTAAGCTTTGGGTCCATTGTTGTGCGTCTTACTCTAATCCCTACTTCCAAGCTAAAAAGAGAGTCAACAATACATTTTCTTAGCTAACTAGCTATGGCACTTTAGAAAACTCTTTTAGATAGTGTATTAGAGATGCCCTAAGAGGGTAAATAATTTGGACACATGGCACGCTACCGGAGATGACACGTGTACAAAAGCCCACCACAGGAGACCAAGCTACGGCCGAGCATGGCTTGGCTGAGGTGGGATGGACCGACCATGGCCTGGCCGAGATTGGTTGGCCGCGAGTGCTAAACCACACGAGCTAGACCGCACAAGCAAGGCCGCGCATGCTAGATTGCACAAGCTGGCCACATGACCTAATAGCCGCAAGACTGAGCTCAGCTCTCAAACCTCGTAGCTATATGTTTTTTACTTTCACTTATATAATGAAAATAAGAACGTACCCTGCTTTTGAATTCAATGACATTGCCAGAAAATGAATATTTCAATCACATCAAAATCTTAACTCCCCACTTTTAGTGCAATAGAGCAAAACTATCTTTTTTCCCTCGAATAACAGGGCTAAAACATTTTTGCCCAACACATAGAAACCATGCAAATATAGATTTGCATTTGGAAAAATCCAAGGAACAATTACCATGACTTTCTATCCCGAAAATCGATCTTTCCGAAAAAGTCATTTTTTTATAATTGGCCAGATTTTGAGAGACAAAAAAGGGGTATCTTTCTTGATTTCTCGGGCTCAGAGCCTGACTTTGATCATTTTGGGTAAAACTGACTATTGAGAGAAAGAGAAGCCAACCTTTATCGAATTTAGTGAAAACCAAGAACCGGAATGTGGCCCAACAGTGTCACGGCCGACATCACCCCGAGTTTGGGTAAGAGACATCAGTAGGAAACCGATTGTAATTCCCCGAAGATTTAGGCGCAATGTAGAGATATGTCAACCTGAACATTGAGTTCCGCTCCAGAAGACTTGGTGTAGACACCCCAATTCGCATCCACAGAAGCTCTCAAACCATGACCTAAACGGCCTCCCCGATGATGAAAATAAGGTCAAAATACCTCGATAATGTTGGATAATGCTCCTTAAAATTTCATATACTAAAAACCTCTAAGCCAATCCTTGCACATCAACCCGAAACCCTACAAAATCTTGAGCACCAATGCTTCAAAATTATCAAGGCCAGTATAGCACTTGTGCGCACTAGTTCAACCCCTGCGCACGAATGTCAACTCGTGCCCACAAGTTAATTTTACACACCAAGTCCGTACAAGCATATTTCACACGAATTTCATGATGGATGTTCGATTCTTTGGAGGTTGCTATGTGTCTCCTTGTCCCTAAAACCTGGTTCTTTGCTTCTAGGACCCCTTTGGACCCTTTGAACCCTTTTAAACCCTTTCTTTTTGAACCTTCTAGGCCTATAAATACTCCTCTTCTCCCTCCATTTCAAACCTGGACTCTCCCCCCCCCCCCCCCCCCCCCCCAACACACACACACACACATTTCCAACAACCTTATTCTACCAAAATCAATTCCCTTCAAAAAATCTTCAAAAACTCCCAAAAACTCTCCAAAAACATCCTTAAAAACCTATTAAAAAATCAACCCCAAAAACATGCTCTCATACTCGCCAACTACCACTACTAGATATACTCTCATGCTTTCCCTCTGCTATTACATGTTGATTCTCTCTAGTCCATCCTTCAACTCCAAAAATCCCACAACTAAAATTCCCAAAAGTCCAAAAAATAAAATACTAACCCCATGCATTTCCACTATTTCTAAACTTCTCCAAAAATCCTTTGAAAACCTCAGTTTCAGGTCTCAACCTTCCATCCACGTTCAAGCATCAACCACATTCAAGATCAAAGATCAAAGGAGCATTTCAAAGCATTTTCTAAGAGGTAAAATTTGATCAGAGGTAATTATGCCTGATCAGAGGTAATTATGCCTAATCAGAGGTAATTATGCTCTGATAGGACTTTGATCTTCAATCAACAACCCAATACACCTCATATTTCCACCAAGTCGATCTTACCCAAAATCGTTCTTAACCCCTGGGCACAACTTCCATCATTTTTAGAAAGGGGATCTAAAAGAATCATCTCCAAACTGTCTGTTCAAAATGGGTCTTGGAACTTTACCATGGATCAACCGATTGAGGTGCTACTGTGTTAATACAACCCAGATACGATCTGGGCAAAAATCGAGTGCTTCCGGTTCTCGGTTTAAAATCAAATTTCAAGCAAAAATCAACTGCTTCTGGGTCCTTCTCAAATGGAGTCCAAATGGGTTGTGTGCCCTTTTCTCATAGGCAATAATTAGGTCATTCAAAAAAGAGATCTAGCTTGGGGTGTGCTTCGTGTGCTCTTGTTCTCAGAGCTACACCTCCAAAGCCTGATTGGAAGCATTTTTCGATCTCTATGAGGGGTCTCATTTGGGAGCTTCAAACACTCTCCCCGCCTCTGCAATTCCTGGTGAGCGTGGGAGAGGCGGCGGCAGTGGTTTTCCTGTCCGATTGAGAGCTCAACAACCATGACCCTTCTGTCCGATTTGGGTAGAGAGTACATCTTTTGTCCGATCTAGAGCAGAACCTGGATTTACTCAGACTTTAAGTGATTTCAGGCCGTCCGGAACTAATATAGAAACCCAAAAGGTCAGTCTTCCCACTCTTAATCTCATCCTTAGCTACATGACTCTGGATTGAAAATGGAGCTTTGGCTAGTTGTTTTTGTGTTAATTAGTTGTAGAAGGGTTGGTCCAGGCAACACCAGTTGAGTGTAGTGAGTGGTTTTGCAAAACCACGGCTGGTAATTCTAGTGGATTCTAGCTGTACCTCACAATTTTCATTTGAAAATTTCTATGAACACGCACAACACTGGGGAAATTTTCCTTGGGCCCACAACACTTGGGTTTTCTGTTCTTAGAAATTAAGAGACCACTTAATTCAAAATTCATGCTACATTTTGTGGCTCATGTATTGCTAATTTGCTAGCCGACTGATGAGCTAGCTGACTTTCAGTCTTCACCACTGTGTTTAGCTGACTTTCAGTCTTCACCACTGTGTTAATTGGTATCTTTGGTACGCTGTTGAACCCTGTGTTCAAATGGTTCTATACGGGAATTTATCTACTTAGGTACTGCTCGTTTATAGTGCTATTTGGAGTTTGGTGCGATGGCTTCTGCAGTTTGAATGGTTGCGATGTGTGGCCCGATGGCATTGTCCACTTTGGGGTGTGCTCGTCGCACAAGATGGCCCTAGTGGTCAATGGGCTAGAGTTTTTTCGAGAGGGCGATTTAACTCTGGGGCTAACCTCGAGTGCAATGATTCTTGCCAGTTAAGGGTCCATTCCCCTGACCCCACGTTCCAGGTAATCTACTATAACAGTGAATGGTACTTAAGTTTTCAGGTATGGCCCCAATGTCACATTTATGGATATATTTTCTCCTGCTTGGTAATGGTTGTGCAATTGGAATTTCGTTGTGGCTGATTTTCAGCGTATGGTGGAGATTGACTTCAGTCCGAAGGCGTGGTTATTTAGGTTGATGGGCCTAGTTTCTGCAGGCTGGGGTTCTCTAAGAGGGACGGAGTTACTCTAGGGGAGGGACGGAGTTACTCTAGGGCTGGCCTTAGTCATGGATCTGCCTTAGCACGGTTCAGACATTTCATCCACCTCTGACCCCGAGTTCCTTTGCGTGTATTATTTTCATTACAGGGGGCACTTTTACGTTACCGTAGGTGGAGGATGATGGATGGGATAGTTGCACCTTGTGGTTCATTGTGTGTGTTTAGGGTCCGAGGGTGGAGATCATCGATGGTGGTGACCTTGGTTTTCTCTGGTCTAAGAGGTATCTTCTAGGGCTGACTCTGCCTATCACGATCTTTAACTTGACTGAGGATTTCACCTGTCCTTAGTCATATCCTTGTCTATTTGATATCACTGCGGGGTACTCTTTACTTTTCACATGTCCTTGCTCTTCTTGGACCCACTTCATTTTATCCAATTGTGTGAATGGTTTTGATTTATCCTAGCCTTGCGGGTTGTGCAAGGCATTAAAACAACTAGCTGCTACGCTTATTGCATTTTTGCTCATTTATACCTATGCTGGCGGGATGTGCCGATACTTCTTATTTTCCCACCTCGGCGGGTTGTGCAAGGGACCACGCACTTTTCTTTCTTTTTCATTTTATCCTCCCTGGGGTATGCCCCTTGTAGGCTGTACATTCACTTAACCTCTTTTAATTTCAAGCTAATTTACCCCCCCAAAAAAAAAAATTGATCATTCAAGCTATAGTTGGCTTCCTGAGGAGACCCTGTTAAACACTGCCCAATCATTTATATTAAACAAAGGATTATATTTCATAAAAGGTAATTTTTCAAAAATCAAATTTGGAAGAGTATTCGTGTGCACAAGTGCCAATCTGTGTGCACCAGTGCTCCTCTGGAATCAATTTTTTAACAATTAATTTAAGTATTATTCTACAGAAATTCTATGTACTTTATTTTATTTTTACTTACTTTGGGTCATATTATCATTAGAAAAGTCAATTTAATAAAAAATAGCGCCTTCATATTTATCGGGATAAATTTTTTAAAATCAAGTTTGTTGCACGACTTGTGCGCACTTCCCTATTAGTGCGCACAAGTCCTCTTCTAGCCCAATTTTTGAAAATCCAATCTTGTGACATTTTCTGTTAAAGGTTAGCATGGTGTATTTTGTTCAATTTTATTTCAGACTACAACGTTCCTCCATTGGCCTTCTTTCAAAAAGTTAGATTTATCCAAAAATGGGTGAATCCATCAAAAATTAATTTCTAAAATTATAAAAAGGCAGCAATTGATATTTCAAGCTACTTTTGGAGTCAAACAAAGAAATCAAAGTTGTGCCAAGATAGCACAACTTATGCGCACCAATTGGCATTAGTGCACACCAGTTGTTCACTGTAAGTGTTTTGTTTTATTTCTACATCAAAATTTCTTTGTTTATATTGATAAACATGTCATATTTTGCATTCATTTATCATTATTGGCATATTGCTTTTACTCACTTTTATCTTTTTTCCCTATCTTGTACACGATCAAAGTTTAATAAAAAATTTTTTTTTGGCAAAATCCCACGAACATTAAAGTATAGACCGATCTTCGTGTCAGGCGAGGGGTGTGTCGTAAAACACTTCCCCTCTTGTAACCTGGCTATGAACCCAAAACCTTTTGGTTAAAAAGATCAATAACAAAGCCTTTTTCACAACACGGCACGGAAGTCACATTTTTTCAAAACGGTTTCTCATGTGACCATCCACAAACCTGGGTGGCGACTGCAAAAAATCAAATTTCGAACCGGCAAAATCGAGAGCCCCGTGGCAGCAATCACACTTGACAGAACCAAAGGAGGAGCCAGTAGAGACTTGGTCGCGGTATTGGCACGACCGAAAAGAGGTCATGACCATTCTGCTTACATGGTAATGGCAAGCTGGAACCAAATTTTGACCTTGCCCGATAGCGATGACGGCAAAAAACCGAGGTAGACCTTAACCGTACCATTTACTCGGGATTACTGGAAATCTAGTGGTTTGGTGGCTAAAGAAGAAAGGATCACCGCATAAAGGTGCTCGCATAGTAGCACCCGAAGGACTACCATAGGAGTTGCGAGGGCCACGGCCTCACAGTACAGAAGGAATATTTGTGCGTGACTTCATGCGACATGTGTCCAGAGTTTGTTGATTCACTCGGTCCAGAAAGAGAGGTCGAGTTTCCTATTAATAGAACATTCCTCTTACATTTTAAGGACTTTTACTCGGATCACAATAGTAGTTCTAGATAGAGGAACATCATTTCTAGAGAGCAGTCACTCTTAATCCTTGTTCATTTTAGGGGATGAAAATCCTGCCAAGGATTTCTTTCTACAATTGGCCTTGTTCTTTCACTGGCCCAAATTTCCAACTAGTCCCTACACTCTAACCATTCATTATTCTCATCCCTTTCCCAATATTTCCCTAATATTCCTACCCCGGATTTCTCACCTCCTACAATTCTCAAAGAAAAAATCATTCCATGTTTTATTAGTATTTAACTCATTTCAATTTTTCCTTTGCAGGGAGTAAAGTAGAATTAAAAAACAATAATGAACATAAAATTTGAATTTTGATAAAACATTATCTTCTACTTTTTAAATATGAAGAAAAGCGTCTTTGGAAAATGCAAAATGAATAAAAATGGGAGTTTTTTAGTTAAATGTATGTTGAATTATCACTTACTCCCCATGTGTTTTGAATAAAAAAATCATTTACACTCATCGTACTAATTTTTTTTAACACAAAATCAATGTACAGTTTTCAAGACTATCGGTTCGTCATTACCGGAGATAATCTTGGTTTAGAAGCTAAGTTACAAAATAGGAAGGTGTTAGACACCTATCCCACCTAACCGAAATGGGTTGTCTCTACTTATCATTCACAGGATTTTTAAGACAATTTTGAAGATGATTTGTTAAAATCAGGTAATGGAAAACAAGCAAATAAAATGAAAATGAAATTAGCATTCCTTGAGGCCAAGTTAAAGAGAAATGATCATTACCAAAAATAGTAAAATGTGAACTTCTTTGATCAACACCGGATGCTCCCTTCAAAACAAAACTTGGTGAATAAAGCACACTTTCGCCTTGAATTGTTCTTTTCTCCGACTAATGCTTCAAAAAATCATATTTAAAGAACAATTTTTTGGTGAATTTGGGATGTGCTTAGTAAATTGACGGCTAATAGTTTTGGATTGATACATCTAAATTTAGGGCGGATTTCGGTTTTTGGAAGGGAACAATGCAAGAACAAAGTTAAGAGAAATACGGATGCAATGGGATTTTTCTAGTTAACATATATTGTAGATTCTTGATTTGCGTCAAAACCTAGAGCCCGAAGGTTCCTTTTATAGGCATAGCCCGCATAGGTGAACCTTCTACTCTTAAATTTCTCACTAGAAATGGATGGGAGGCTCTTGAATTCTCCCTAATTTGGCCCACGCTCATGCAGCAA
This sequence comes from Vaccinium darrowii, assembly GCA_020921065.1. Taxonomy (NCBI): domain Eukaryota; kingdom Viridiplantae; phylum Streptophyta; class Magnoliopsida; order Ericales; family Ericaceae; genus Vaccinium; species Vaccinium darrowii. The sequence goes on from CM037156.1 coordinate 10,056,768, forward strand.
AAGCTGTTTGTTGTTTGGAAATGAGTTTGCGTCCTCAAACTAAAACCATTCAACATTTTGAACAAGTCACACGTTACGGATGCCATCTAAAGTTAGCCGCCCCAACGTCAGGTTCTGGGCCAGAAAATGGCTTTGCAATCTGGGCTTCAAATTGGGCTATTGGACTTGGGTTTGAAATGCTTATTGAGCTTGGAGTGATTTAATAAGTAGCTTTTTGAAAATGGAAAAAATAAATTTTTTTAAGCATTAATCAATTAAAGCAAATTTTTTTGGCGTCGTCAATATTATAATCATTGGGGACACATTCGGGATCCAACTTAGCTGATACGGATAATAAAAATTAGGTTGTCTACATAAATAAAACATGTTTTTTCGCAAAAAGTTTATTGCAGATAACTTAGATTGGTTATCAAAGATATCTCGCATATGTTGACATCAAAATTTTCCCACTCCTATTTATCAGAGTAAATCAATAGCGTCGATACCCCCATAGCAGAGACGGTTAGCGCCTTACACTTCAAATAAACCCTACCACATCAGAACGCACGATTCCCAATAAAAATAAAATGACACGGTACGTATCATATTGCTTCCATGGTGAGCTATGCATCTCTTGCATTGAGCATCATAGATTTTTTTTTTTGAATGGCATAGCCTAGGAATTGGGCATGCTATTTTAGGGCAATCACATCCCTCCCTCCATCAAACAGTCAGCAACTGACTCCCGGTAACTCGATTGTTGATCAAACGACCAACTTTGCCTCTGGGAGATTTGGTATCTCATCAAACCTAAATCAAATTGAGTTCTTACTCAAATTATTGGAGACAAATTTCACACTTTTATATTTACAGATTTGCACTAATGAAACTTTTATGCAAATTTGTGCTTGGATTTGAATTAAACCATTGGAGTGTACAATACCAAATGAAGCTAAATTTGAGTAAAATTTTGAATATGGATTGAAGACTCTTATTGGAGACAGGTCTAGGCCTTTTTCTCAAATTTTGGGTATTACTAGAAAAATGCTCACTGAGGGTTTTTGGTGAAGAAATTTAGGCTCTATTTGAAAGTTGGGGAAAGAAGTGGAAAAGAAGAGAAAATAAAAAAAAGAGAAATGAGAAAGAAATGGAAAAGAAATCATCTTTGTTTCTTTTGTTTGATTATGTGAAAGAAAAAGGAAAATCCAATCTAATATAGTATTGCAGGATGGGATTTCGTGAGGATGGCCGTGGGAGCGACAAGTGTTTGGATTTGATTGGGTTGTCATTTGATTTACACGCAACACATGTTACATGCTCTTCTTACCACTCCAAAACTTATCTAGGGATTGTGTCTCATTCAAAATTTTAACTTAATATTTCTTTACATACCCGTATGGGATAATCAAGATTTGGATACTATTAAAATTTTCAAAGTCAAATTAGAGATAAAAAGGAAACATCAAATGGCTCCTTGATGTTATGGAAATTTGTCTCAATCACTTCTTTCCACCTACTTGACAACATGGAAATAAATAATAATAATTAACCATGAAAATCAATGTTTCAAAAATCAGATCGCTGAGGGGCTTATTTACCTTTTTAGTCTGCAATGTATTAGCGAGTGGCCAATTTGGTCCCCAATGTATAAAGTTGTCCAATTTAATCCCCAATATTTAAAATGTGTATCGATTTGGTCCCCGCCCCTAACTCCGTCCCCCTTGTCCGTTAAAAAGGAGGGTATCAATGGTATTTTATCACCAAACACTACAACTAAAAAAACTACAACATCAAAAATAAAAAAATATAAATAAAATACTCCTTGGGGGGCCTAGCTGTCTTCTTCCAATGTAATCCTAGCTACCGCCTCCGCCAGCGTTATGGCCGATGCCGTTGAACCCCATCCACCTCCTCCCATCTCACCTACTTCTCTTCTCCTCCCTTGTCTCCATTTCCTCCCCGTACCCCTCTCTATCTCTTCGACCATCATTGATTCCCAAAACCTCGCCCAATCCATCCTCATTTGCTATAAGAACTCTTTGTTTTTTGTTTTTTTTTTTAAATTTTGAAAGGATGGGGTCCTTGATGCTGAAATGAGGCAAAGGGTCATTCGTACTAACACATACCAGAGCCAACGGAGCACCCAAACCACCAAGCAAAAGCCTCTGATCAGACCTCCGACTAAAACTTCACCATCAAGATCCGGACCCTCCATCAATAGTGTCAGCGTCTCACCGGATCTCCCCCGATCAACAACGAAGAATCCAGACTCACCACGTGGCTGTTGATGCTGCTTCCTCCCCCACATCATCGGTGACTTGCTCCGCGCAGGGCTCTTCGCACGCGACCGAGCAGGGGACAAGCCTCACATTACCTCTTCGTTCAGCGCCAAGAAAAAACCCTATTTTTTCTCCATTTTTGTTTAGACATAAACCCAATCAGATAGTACAAACAAGGTTTCCATCCATACCCAAAACCTGGGTCCACGTCAGACCCAAAAGAAAGGTCCAAATCACTCACTGAGTAGCTCCGGCGATGGAGTCCCAATAGTGTTGGGTATGCTAAGAGGAGAAGGCAGATTAGGCTGCAAAGCAGAGGAGTTTTGCCGTGAAAGTGGTCGGAACGGAGACGGAGAAGACGACGCTGACAGCAATGTTGACAGAGAGTTTGAGGCCAAACCCAGATCTTTTCTTGCTTTGAAGACCGCTGAGTGGACTACCGATTCAGGACCAAAGGCTAAACGAATCATCTTTTTCTCCCCATGGTCTTGAATCATGAGGAGACCCATGATTTTTTAGGCTTTCTAGGTCTAGGTTTCGATACCAAACTGTTTGTTTTTTGTCCATAATTTTTTTGTTTTTTTGTTTTTTGTTTTGTTTTAGTTTATCTAGTTGTGTAGTGTTTGGGGTAAAATACCATTATCCCCTTCATTTTAACGGACAAGAGAGACAACGTTAGGTGTGGAGACCAAATGGACACACATTTTAAACATTGGAGATTAAATTGGACAACTTTAAATATTGGGGACTAAATTGGTCACTCGCTAATACATTGGGGACTAAAAAGGTAAATAAGTCTCGCTGAGCAAACCGGAAATGCGACCGGGTGGATGAATCACCAGTTGAACCGGTGGGTCGACTGGGGTGAATCGTGACGTCATTGTTTACGTAATAAAAAATAATCTTATAAATACAATTAATAATTTAGAAAATCACAATTTTGATATTAAAAAAATGTGTATAAATAGACCGGTTTGCTCCATCAAACCAGATCCGGTTTTAAGACATTCATGAAAACTATAGATTGTATTCAATCGTATGTAATGAAATTATCACTCCAGGACTAAAATTCCCCACTATCGTAATTAATATCCGTCGGACTCCTTCAAATTCCTTAATATATTGTCCTCTCGAATTCTTAATGCAAAAATGAGATGAACATGTAAATAGTCAAATGCAAGCATGTTTTATTTATCAATTCTTCCATCCAATGTGGCAACTTTTTGTAAACATGAATATCTTTCTAAACTTACGAGAAATCTTCTACTGTGAAATCTTTAGTAAAATTGAAATTCCATATATACCAATTACTTGAGCATGTCTTTCTATTTAAATCGCACGAACACACAAACACCATTAGTACTTACCACCATTGTTGCCACCATTGCTACATTGAAACTCTTTTTTGAGCTTGAAATGAGTGACTTCACAAATAATTACTAGTTTGATATTGTCTTTTAGGTATGCATTTTTATTTGTTCCTTTATTGGAATTTTAGGTCAAGGTAATTATTTTATTGAAATTTCCTTCCAACCCCCTATTTGTTTGAGCCACAAGTCCACTACTGTGGCAGTCGAGTTTGTTCGCGATACTTCCATCTCAATTGACTATAATCTCATCTCCGCCTTTGTTTTCCCTCTGAAGACTTGGAGTCGCTCATAAATTAATTTTAAAAAATAATTAACTAATAATATTTGCTATTGGTAGAGTAGACTATTATATATCATGGTCAATTTGATTATTCCTTTACTTATTCTATTATTTATGTTAAGGTAGAGTTAGAGAGAAGTTCTTTTTCAATTATATATATTATACTATCCTAAACAAGAATCATAACTATGCTAATTTTCCGTACATTTATATAGCTATAAACACCATTGATAGTGTGTGATAGATGAAAAACTGATGAATGGTCATAAAATGCCCTACAAAGGACTAATGATAAACTTTTTTGTCAATACCTTATGCCATGTATTTAAATTTCCTGGATAATTAGTTAATTGTACAGGTATGGCACTTAAAAAAGAGCTGTGGGGCAATAAAATTATATGCGTGTGATCAAATTGTTTGTGGCCGTGCATAGCACGAGTTTGTTGCTAGTACTCCAGTATTGCAGAAATGACTTTTTGTGAGGAGTGTCGTGGTTGCGACAAGTGTTGTGTATTGATTGGTTTGTCATGTAGCATTTTGAGTGAAACCAATGAAATAATCATATACTCCATCTATCTCATAAAATTAATTCCTTATGAAAGCACGTGTAATTTTTAAACTAAAAATAATGTATTTATAAAAATAATTTTTGAAAATAATTTTTGAATTTTTTTAACGTTCAAAAGTTCTCAATGAGATCTATTAAATAAGATCCATATTGCTACAAAAAATATTTTCGTAAGTACATTAATTTCAAGTTTGAAAATTACACGTAGCTTTGTAGGGGACTAAATTATGGGATGGAGTGAATACGACTTGGAAATTCAAACTTATGGTTTTTTTTTTAATCGGCAGATTCCAAATTTCAACTTAAGTAACCTTTTGTTTGCAAATCAACTAGGAACAAATCAAAACAAAAAGGTATTTACATATGTCACACGATTTTTATAAATCCTCAAAGAAATTTTGGAAATGATTTCTTCACTCTCAAAATATCTACGGTCATAGTAACAATTGCTTTGCTACAATGAAAATTGGACGGAATTCCATATCGTGACACCTTTCCTATTAATGCAATCTATCAAACAAGACCTATATTACTATAATTTTTTTTTCGTAAGTACCTTAATTTTAAGTTGAAAATTACACGTAGTTGCCTACGGGACTAATTTATGGGATGGAGGGAATACGACTAGGAAATTCAAACTTATTATTTATTTATTTTTTTTATCGGCAGATTCAAAATTCAAGCTTAATTAATCATTTGTTTGCAAATCAACAAGGAACAAATAAAAACAGAAAGGTATGTATATCACACAGTTTTTATAAATCCTCAAAGCAATTTTGGAAATGATTTCTTCACTCTCAAAATATCTCCAGTCATAGTAATGATTGGTTTACTACAATGGAAATTGGATGGAATTCCATGTGACACCTTTTCTAGTAGTGTGAATGTGTGATATAGATTTGGAATGAATTCGGAGTTTCCTATCCTATCGATCTTTTTTTATTCAGTCACGTTAGGAGTAGTTTTTTAGTTTTGACGCAGCGGAGTTCATGAGAGAATAGTTAGCGTACTATTCCAAACAAGATAGGTTCTCGAATCCACGAGATGTTCTTGAATCCACAAGAAAAAGAGAAAAACTCTATAAATTTTATTGATAATTGAATAAAAGTTAAATATGCCCATAGGCTACATCCTTATTTATACTAGTAGAAGTCCTAATTAAAAGGAAATTACTTAGAGTGGCGACCAAGCAAAGTATTACTTGGAAACCTAGACTATAAGAAATAGAAATAAAATCAAATCTTACCAAAACTAAATTAAAAACGTGCAAAACAGGCAGCACAAATAAAATCTCCTAATACTAATCGTAAACAAAAATTATTACCTAAATAATGATTCCATAAATAATAGGGGTGTATATCTTGTCCTACATCATTCTCTTTTTCTTCAAAAGAACTCGACCTCGAGTTCTCGTTAGGAATCTGCCATCTTCCATGCCAAATAAATAGATACTTGGAATACTTCAGTCGCTTGATTTTCTTCCAAAAGAGTTTCATACCAAAAATTACTTGCAATGATATCTTCTCGGCATGCTTCAATTGATTGATAAGATCCACCATATGAATATTAAGAATCCAATCATACTGTTGCACTCCAAGAAAATCAACATAGTCAACTTGACTTTGCGAATTCTCTTGATTTTGTACCAGTTTGGCATTGGTTGACACCTCAATGATTGAGCCATTTAGAAAGGTCGGCTTGACCATACAACCATCACATAAGGTGGCAGCATCATTCACCTTTTGAGAAAATTTGTCTTGGTCCTCAACAACTTGATTACCAACGACAATAACAATTTTCTGCTTCTCCCTCAAAGTTTCATCCTCCTTCAGACTCGTACAATACTGTGGTAAATTGGGCAAAATTGAACCAGTCACCCAATCAATTTGATGTTGAATATCCATCATTGGAAGGAGCTCGTTAGGCACATCATCAGTAACTGGCTCATCAAACTCCTCCAACAACGGTTGTTTCTCAGTAGGCACTGAAATCACAGCCTTGTTTATTTGTTCAAACTCCTTAAAATCTGTCGCAAACTCAGTTTTTGAACTAGCATCAGTTAGAAACAATGATTGCTCTATTTCAGGTTTGACAGGCACCCTTTGGCTAGAAGGAATCATAACAATCTTACGGCCCTCCCAAATGAAAGAGTAGGTGTTGTCACGACCCCTATATACCACATCAACATCAAACTGCCAAGGTCTGCCTAACAATACATGACTAGCATCCATCTCGATAACATCACATATAACATCAGCCTTATAAAATTTTCCAATTGAAAGAGAAATTTTACAGACTTCAGTTACCTTTGCTATAGAGCCTTTCGTTATCCATCCAATGCTGTAAGGTAAAGGATGGGGTTCTGTTGGCAACTTTAGATGGTCCACCAACCTCCTCGCCACAAAATTTTCACAACTTCCATTGTCCACAATTAGATCACACACTTTCTTGTTGATCGAACAACTTGATCGAAAGACGTCGTGCCATTGGTTGTTATCCTCCGACTTTGGTGCAAATAGAAGCCTTTGCACCACACAATTTACTCGCTCCCCTTTTTCTTCTAGTTCCTCTTCAACTGCAAGTTTTGATTTTTCTTTGTTATCCACACGATTAGCTGGGCGTCTCCCAATTACAATCTGGTTACCGGGTTGGCGTTGGGCAAATCCCACCGCGCGTTCCCGAACCTGGTTAAGAGGACGGCGTTGGGCAACTCCCTCCGTGCGATTCTCTACACCCCTCCCTGGTCTTTGGTCGAGGTGAAAAGTCAGCAGCTGCAGCGATTCACGAATTTCCGTCATGATACTTGTCTGTTGTTCTTCTACCATCTTCCTCGGATCAACAAACCTTTGAGCAACGTCAAAGGGTGTGTCATCTACTTTGTTTCGTGACATCGAGCTAGGAAAAACCCGCTTTAATACCACTTGACGCAGCGGAGTTCACGAGAGAATAGTTAGCGTACTATTCCAAACAAGATAGGTTCTCGAATCCACGAGATGTTCTTGAATCCACAAGAAAAAGAGAAAAACTCTATAAATTTTATTGATAATTGAATAAAAGTTAAATATGCCCATAGGCTACATCCTTATTTATACTAGTAGAAGTCCTAATTAAAAGGAAATTACTTAGAGTGGCGACCAAGCAAAGTATTACTTGGAAACCTAGACTATAAGAAATGGAAATAAAATCAAATCTTACCCAAACTAAATTAAAAACGTGCAAAACAGGCAGCACAAATAAAATCTCCTAATACTAATCGTAAACAAAAATTATTACCTAAATAATGATTCCATAAATAATAGGGGTGTATATCTTGTCCTACATCAAGTTTCCAGTTCACAACAATTTCCTTATCTAAAATAAATCCCATTTTTGAATTCAAAAAAATAAGGTGTTTACAATCTTAATTTTCCTGTTTATAACCAGAAATCCTATGGTGCCTTAAACGTCTCCTTCGAAGGCTCCCCTAATGCAAATTGGAGGCTGTACGTGGATCCTAGAGATTCAGAGGCCATAAGCACATATAATCAAAGAGAAATTCTTTCAAAATATGTACTCTTGCGCTTGGATTTATACGTCGAAATCAGTCATATACATATTGATTATTGATTACACTGTGAGGGTGACATTGAGACCTCATAATGTAGTTTTATATCATTCATCCAATATACGCATTTTCACACCTTTTCATTTGCCAGACTTAAATATGTTGTCAGTTTTTATCCTGCTCATACCTATATGTTCTTTTTATGGTCCATTCAATGAATATCAATTGACACAGTTAGGGTAAAATTATCTCATGTTGACTTCAACCTCGACTAATGGTACCGACTTCGTTTTAATCTTTGATTTCTTGTTACTTTTCGCAAGTTCTAAAGATAAGCTTGACAAATGTTGGAGTACATTTCATCAGGTCAACAGAGATTTTGATATAGCAAAAGATAACTATTTGAATCTTTATGTCTTTCAGCTTTTAATGTGTTCAATCACGGCCATGAAGTTTTTTCTCACCATTAATGGTTTATATCACCATGAAGGAGAGCATCATAAAGTGGTACTCGAACTTTGTGTTTGCAGGCATTTGCTCAATTGCTCCATTTACATATCTGATGTACATTATTCGTCTCTTTCTTTTTTGTTTCATTTGCAGTCTATGTTAGTGCATTATGTGGGGAATTAAGTTTTGTTGTATAATAATAGAAGTTTTTTTTTTTTATCAGCCATAGGCATGGCGGATGGTCATTGGGGTCGTACTGAGTACAATTTTATTTTTTTATATCAATAAAAGAAAGTAACATTTTATAGAAAAAATCTGAGTACAATTATTTTTGCTATGTTAACAATTATTTTTTCTCAAGGGAAATATAAATTCTTAAGATTGTTATCACTATCTAATCAACTTGATTTTTTACATGAATTATATGTATGTGACCTACAAAATAAACGAATCGGATTATCAAACATATGTTGTGGTAGCGCACTTGAGAGGTGTGTGATAATTTCAATTATGTTCAATAACTAGTGCATGCCGTGTCCGTGCCTGAAGGCACGACTTGCGCAATCTACGTATGTGCCCGTGCCCATTTTTTATGGTCCTTCGAATTTCAAAGAGGAGGTAGTGAGAGAGAATGTGATTTGAATTTCAAAAATAGGAGAGAGAGAATGTAGTTTGAAATTTTGGGTGTGGTGGACCAGTGGCAGAAAAGAATAGAGAGAGGGAGAGGAATGATTTGCAAGGAAAGAGATAAAATGTAATACGATGACTGAGACAAAAATCGCTCTCCGTTGTAATATAGATTACGTCAACCCAATGTATTTTGATTCGCCCTGTGCATATATAGCATGGGTTTATTTCTAAGTGCTACATGAACCCCATGCTAACATGAACCTGTGCTAGTACGGATTCATTTCATTTTAAAGTGAGTTTTCACTTTGTTTTCCTCCCTTTTCCTCTACCCTCCTACTCGTAAGAGTATCCTCATCAGACTCAACAAAAATTGGGCCAAATTTAACCTCAAAAACACCTTTTATAAATTAACAAGTCACTTTTTAAAAAACTCACGAAATCAAATTCTCTATTCAGGAAGTCAGGAGAGAGAATTGCTTTAATCTGTGAATAGTGCCTCAAAGGATTTACCGAGTGATTGTAGCAAAGTTATAACTTTTACAGATGTACAAAAAATTTGTTGAGTCTGATTTTGGGGGGTTTTTTCCCCTTCACTCGACAACTTAGCCATAGGGATCTGCCTCCCCTATGAGATGCTCTAAGCCAAACAAATGAAATGTGAGGAAAATTTTAATTTTCCACTCTTCCGCATCCTCCTTAATTTCCAAATAGATTATTTTATTTTTTATTGTTTGGGAACTGAAGCCGAAGACAACGACACCGGCTACCGCCGCCGGCCAACAATCACAACTCTGCAATTGCAGAAAAGCAGAACGACATCGGAGGAAACCGTGCCGCCTCTTCATTTTCATCTTCCATTTTCTTTCCTTCACCTCACTCCACATAAGGTACCTAATCTGACTAATCAAATTCTCCTTCGTTGATTCCATCGCACACTCACGTTCACACAGAGTTGAAAATGACAACAAAACCCCTCCTCAACTCCCACCTTTTGCGTCAACGTGCCTTCATAAAGCTATTCTCTTCAATGCCATCAGCTGCTGCCACTTGCTCTGACTATCTACGCAAAACAGAAACCCAAATATTAACACTATGCGAAAAACCCACTTCCCAACTTGGCGAAGCCGTGTCAGTTTTCGCCAAAATCATCGATTTGAACCTAATCCCATCTTGGTTTACCTGCAACTTCTTAATTGGAGCCCTCACGAAGTCGGGAAACTTCAATTTAGCTCTCAAAGTGTATAATAAAATGACCCATGTTGACATATTGCCGAGTTTTCGTATATTGAGTGGTTTAATCGAGTGTTTTGTGCATATCCGTAAGCATGATTTTGCTATTGGGGTACTGGGTATGATGGTGAAACGGGGTTTTAGTGTTAATAAATACAATGTGAATGTGGTGTTGAAGGGTTTGTGTAGAAATAGCGAGGTTGATAAAGCAATGGAGATCTTTAGAGTGTTCGGTAGAGGTTATGTTATGCTTGATGTGTGCAGTTTTAATACTATCATAAACGGGCTTTGCAAGGCGAAGAGATTGGAAGAGGCCATGGATTTGAGAACTGAGATGGAGGCGGCTAGTTGCAGCCCGAATTTGATTACTTACAGCTGTCTAATGGATGGTCTATGCAAGGAGGGTAGAGTGGACGAAGCTATGGGTTTATTGGAGGAAATGAGGTTGAAGGGATTGGATGTCGATGTTGTTGTCTATGGAACACTTATCAGTGGTTTTAGTCGTAAAGGGGAGGTTGTCAGAGGGAAAGATCTTTTTGATGAGATGGTGAGAAAAGAAATTTCCCCCAATGTGGTCACATACACTTGTCTAATAGACGGGCTTTGTAAGATAGGGCAATGGAAAGAAGCTGCAGCAGTGTTTAATAGTATGACGGAACGTGGGATCCTTCCTGACAATGTCACTTATACATGTCTAATTGATGCGCTTTTCAAAGATGGGAGGGCCCCTAAAGCTGATGAGTTATTTGATTTGATGCGAGAAAATGGTGAAGAGCCTAGTACTCAAACATACAATGTACTGATTAGTGGACTGTGCCGGGAAGGAATGGTAAGTGATGCTTTTAAAATGTGGGAAACTATGATAGAGAAGGGGAAGATGCCTGATTTGGTTACTTACAATAGTTTAGCTAGGGGACTTTGTGAAAATGGAAAGGTTGATGAGGCACTTCTGCTTATTGGTCGGGTGTTGAATGACAAGAACTATATTAAGCCCGATGATAGGCTGTTTGGTGTGCTAATCCAAGGGCTATGCAAAGAAGGTCGTCTTGATGATGCTTTACATATTCATCGCAAGATTTTGGAGAATGGGGGAGGTAGAGATGTTGTTCCTTATAATATATTGATTGGTGCTTTTCTGGAGAAAGGTATTGTTAAAAAGGCAATGGGAATTTGGAAACAGATGCTCCAATTGGAATTGGTTCCAAATTCTGTTACTTATGGTGTTACCATTAATGGATTCTGCAAATTGGGTATGGTTAATGTTGCAAAAGGCCTTCTATTGCAAATGAGAGCTTCTGGTTTGAGCCCTACCTTGATTGTCTATAATGTGTTAATTGCAACGCTTTGCAAGGATGGCAGTTTGGATCAAGCAAAAAGGTTGTTTCATGAAATGAAGACAGCTAAGTGCGAACCTGATGTTATCACATTTAATATAATGATCGATGGAACTCTCAAGGCAGGGGATATTCAATCGTTGAAAGAATTACTCACGGACATGCTTCAAAGGGGTTTTGTCCCCAATGCCTGGACCTTTTCCATATTAGTAAATAGGCTTTGTAAACTAGGTCAATTGGAGGAGGCTAAAATTGTTTCTGAGAGAATGACTGCTTGTGGCTATTCTGCAAATGCCTATGTATATGATTCTCTTCTGAGGGGCTTTTATTCGAGGGGTGAAAAGGATGAAATTATTAAGCTGCTTAATAAAATGGCTGCTGAGGGTGTTCTCCTTGACTCGAAAATAACTTCAACTATCTTGATGTGTATTTGCTACATCTCTGAAGATATTGACATTATGGATCTTTTGCCAAGTTTTTCCCAAGAAAATTCAGACGGATCAAGCATTATGTTCAATCAATTACTGACGGGACTTCAGAAGTCTCACCCTGAGCTTCAACTAAATGTTGCTTGATTTAATTGTAATATATCAAGATATGATTGCTGGTCCTTTGTTACATGCTGCTTTCTTGAGTAAGTCTTTATTTTTTATGTGAATTCTACAGTTGTATAGGGACATGGTATTGCTTGTTTCTGTTAATTAGCCTATTGATGTTGGAATGTATCATCCTGAAACCAAGATTTACCAAAGCATGAGGGGAAACTCTTTATTAGGATTAAAATATACTGTAAAGTCCATTTTACCTCCTAGTGGTTTAGGTCTCGTTCACATTACCTCCCTTACGTCTCAACATCACCACCTTACCCTCGTATACTTTCTGGAGTAAAAGTGCACTTCACAATTTCTGTTCCAATAAGCAAGAGTAGCAGCACAGGCACATACACTGAGAATACGTACGTATACAAGTACTTTTTAAGACAAAAAAAAACCCTTCCTAATTATTCAAATTGACAATCTTACTATCATCTTCTTCTCCCTCCTCCCACTGATGTTCTTTGTTTTCCACTTCTGCCGACCCCTCCCCTTCACTAACCCACCCCAATCCCTATTCCCCTTCAGCCCTGCATATCTATACTACTATCACATATAGATATAAATTCAAATAATCGACCTTGGTGTTGTTTACTGGATCTCAACGATGTTGCCATGCCAGAAATTCAATCTGTGGTCAACTTCGTTTCTTCTCCTATGCTCGTTATTTCTTCTTTTTCCTTTCTTCGTTTCTTCTCTTTTCGTTCGCAGTCTGCCTTTTCCCTTTCTCTTTAAAGTTTAAGCTATTAATTTTTATTGTGATTTCAAACACCCCATAGTGGGTGTAATGGCTTTCGGATAGTGAATCCATTATTGACTGTGTTTATTCCAGTTGACCGACACACCGAAACCGACCCCAAATTGAAAGCTTCCACTTGACCGGTGAACTTGTCGGGCAGGCATTCCTGATTGCTAGCATTCTAGCCTTGTGCATGTGTCATTATACTTGTATCTTTTGTGTGTAATGTGTAAGCGTTTATGCCCCCCCTCTCTCTCGTTTTAGGACACCATTACTGTACGGCAAAATCATCCATGGGAAACGGGGTCATGGGCTGGGGAGGGTGTTGTGTAGTTGTCAGAGACGAGATAGCAAGGAGTTGATCTGAAAACGATTGCAGAGATTAAATAGAGGCATTAAGGTCATTTTTGTTAATCCGTTTACAGAGTTAATGGTGCTTTCTAGTCCAGAAATGATAAGGGGGTTCTGTGATCAAGTTTGCATTTCAGGGGGGTGATCCGCACAAGCCATAAACCACGAGGGGGTAAACTGGACTTTTTCCTAAAATATATTTTGGACAACCCTTCTCTCTCTCTCTCTCTCTCTCCACACACACACACACACGGAGTGCGTGTAAGGGGAATTAAAATTTCTTTGGTTCAATTAGTTGCTTTTTTCTAAAATGTTTGTGCATAGTTTTCCTTCTTCATCCTCATACCCTTATTCTCGTGCTCGCATCAAATTTTGGAATGTTAATAGAAACTTTATTTTTCTTATTGAAACCTTTTCCTTATCCGCTCATTTTTCGATGATATGTGGAAGTTATACACCAACCAGGCAGCCACCCTCACTCTGGCAGCTGTGGGAAAAGTTAATACCTTATGCCCCAGTTAATATTTATGCAGGTCAAAGCATAATTTTCTGGTTAGGCATGGTCATGCTTCGCATAAGCAGAAGAAAGAGGATGCCATAGCCATTGTCATTCAAGTATTAACAACTGCATAACCTGCAAAAGACACATCTATCGATGTCTGTAACCTGCAGAAGATGCAACTATGGATCCCAGGTTCATCTTCTGAACATGATTTCAGCTTATTTGTAGCCATCTACCACATAATAACGTTGTTGCAATGAAGTACTGGAGCGATTATATACGTAGAAATGAGATGAGATTTTTGTGGTGGTTTGTTAGAATGTGTTTTGTCCCGCATTGGTTTATTATGACTTGTAATAGGTTTATGCATAATATAAATAACACTTATGCGTGTTAGGGTTAATGATCACCCTAAATACATTTTTCTCTCTCTCAAACAACATGGCATCAGAGCCTAGCCTTGATTAGGGGTGAGCAAAATAACCATCAAAACGCGACTTTAGTCCAAACCAATCCAAAGCTATCGGTTTGGTTTGTTTTTTTTTAGTAAAGTGGTTTGGTCCCGGTTTTGAAAATTAAAAACCATGTTAGATGGTTTGGTCTGTGGATTTACATCAATGGTTCTGATTGCAAACCGATCCAAACCATTATCTATATATATATGAGGGATCCCTCACGGAAATTCAGTGCGGACCTCATGGACCGGGGTCGAATCTTGACGATCCGAACCCCTCAATGTGTTTAAAACGTGTTTTTAAGGGCCTACGCGGGAACTGCCAAAAAAAAAAAAAACTCCCAGAAGGGCTTGATCCTAGGAGTTTTCGATAAAAATTGTATATGTATAGTTTTATCGAAAACTGCTAGGATCAAGCCCTTCCGGGAATTTTTTTTTTTTTTTTTGGCAATTCCTCGTGTAGGGCATTAAAAACACATTTTAAACACATTGAGCGGTTTTGATCGTCGAAATTTGGTCCAAAAAGTTGAAAATGGTGTGGTCCGCAACAAATTTTCTGTGAGGGATTCCTCAATAGATCATGATCCTATATCAATATATGTGTGTGTGTGTGTGTGTGTATAAATAAATAAATAAATAAATAAATATACACACACACACTAGATACATTGAATAAGCCTTTTTTAATAGTCAATTAACTTTCTAATCTAATGTTCCATTCCACTACCATATTCCTTCAATTCCAAGATTAATTCCCTAAACTTCTATATGATAACTTATTCCTGCAATTTCAATGCACTAAACAGTCATGACTTGGGTAGTGACCAGTTGATTTCCTAATATTCTTGATCGGTGACTAATTTTCTAATCCAATACTCTATTCCATGAGCCCTATGCCTTCACTAATTACTAGTATTCTATACACTTCTTTAGTTGATTGAAATAGTGAGTTTTATTGATTTTAATAGAATTGGTTTTAATATAAGTTTTTATTTTATCTTTGAAATTTTAAGTATTTTAAATAGTTTATAAATATGATATCTCAATTTCAAGCGAACCGTGGTTCAACACCGAAACCAAACCGTATTTTAATGGTTTGGATTGGTTTTGTTCTATGAATTTTATGGATTTGGTTTGATTCTCCAAATTCATAATCCGTAGATAATGGTTTGGTTCGTGGTGTAGTACAAAACCGGACCAATCCGGTCCATGGTCACCCCTGGCCTTGATCCACCATAGCCGCCACTATCACCACCACTCACCACCACCGACCTCCTCCACAACTGTTGTCTCCCATGAAAAACCCTCATTGACCTAAACCCAGTTCACTTCACCATCGTCATCACCCCAAATCCCCAAAATTGGACACCAAAGAAACCCGACATCCTAAATCGACACCCATACTGACTTCACAACCCCAAATCGACACCCTTACCCTCTTCGAAACCCTAAATCGACCCTCCTTCCACCTTTGAAACCCTACAACATCACCCCTACCACCTTTGAAACCCTGAAACCATACCCCTGCCACCTTTGAAACTGTACATCGACTTCCACGAACCCTAACGCTCCTCAACTAAATGGTTAGTCCACTCTTCGGTGAAGTTCCCTTGAACTAACACTGGTATCCACTATGTCTTCACTCTTCAGCACTTGCAATTTACAACGTTGGTTTCAGAGGTGCCAACTCTCCTTCACAAACAAAGAGTTCTCACCACAAGCTCAAACCTCTCTGGGACACGCAGACCAAATACACTACTCAAATTCTCCTGATGCTTTACAACCCACACTCTATAGAGAAACAAAACCCTAACCGAAAGCACAGTGGATTAGGTTTGCTCTCTCACAAGGTGGGATCACATGGGTAGTGCTTCGTCCCTCCTAAAGGGTGAAAATACGAGTGCGGCTCAACACTAAAAATGAGTTTACCAATGAATGCTATAGTGAAAGATCAACTCTCTTGGATCTTGATGGTCTGAAGAAAACAATCTACAGTGAAGTGAATATCAGACTTTGGGTAAAATGAACGGTGTCCTTTTGAATGCTTGTAATACTTGGTGGTATATCTGATGAAGACTTCTCTTTATATAGCCAAGAGCAAATCCCAGTATTCTTCTGTTCATAACCAAAAATTAGCTCAACGCCCATCAAAATAGAATGCTTTTTTTTTCTTTTATGCCTTGACGTCTATGTTGATAAGTACACAACATATCGAAGATCAGATCATACCTATACATAATAAGGGAGAGGGCTGGGCAGCCTTTTCGTCTGCCAGCTTGCCTTTGGGTGAAGGCCAGTCAGCTTCTCGGGCATATGGGCGGGCAGGGACAGGAGTGAAATACTTCAAAAGTATAAGGGCAACACCGTGGTTTGGCTTTGCAACCAAAAACGGGCAGCTGAACGGTCAGGTCCTTCTCGCCAAAGCCAAACCCAAAGGCTTCAACGTACGCCAGAGCACGTTTAGGCGGAAAATAAGGGAAAAGGGGAAGACGACGGACTGTGTAGAAGTGTCCTCCAATTCCTGTTGAGACAGCGATATACTGTTGGAACGGCGATGAATAAAAGCGTTCCTGGATAGAAGGAAATTTGGCTCCTCCATTTCTGTTGTTGCGGTTTCTCTCGCCGATCGATCTCACCAGGTCTCTTTCTCCCTCCCTCTCTGTCCCTTCCTGATTTCACTATTTTTGTTAATCTTTTGTTTGGACACGATCTCCATAGATGTACATAGACAGTACCGACGAGCTCCATATTTGAAAGTCTTAAGAAGTTAGGGTTTTTTACAAGTGTGTTAGAATAAGACTCAATGCTACGATGCCGAGCAAAAGAGAGAGAGAGAGAGAGAGAGAGAGAGAAGTAACTCAATGCTAGGATTGGGGATATTTCGACGCAGGTGCTATTAGTTTCGTCAAATTCCCCTAAATCTTTAAAACCCTAATGTTGATAAATTGAGAAAATGATGAAATTGAGGCTTAATTTTTTTATTTCTCCATACGTTTCAACATGTACTGTAAACGTTATGCTGAAAGCTGGGTAGGGTACAATTGCTTTTCAAAAAGTGATGTAAATCTATTGTTGCAACGGCGATGTATAAAAGGGTTGCTGACGAAGTATAGAAACAAATCAATCACATATTTTGAGTGCTTGGATTTTTTCTCGGGGCAAAGAAAAGAGGAGACAAAATTCCTTAGTTTTTCCGTTCGATTGATAATCTGTGTGCTGAAGTTTTATTTGCACACATGTCCATTGCTATCTATGTATACGCACTAACGCACACGGGGTTTTCCCCTTATTTTTGTTATTTTATGGTAGAGGTAGAGACTGACTAAAAAAGGTCTTTGTTATTGACACTTGACAGATGTTGCAGCATAGTGTGATACCAGAGACACCCATGTATGAACAAGGTTGGTTTCTTTGGGCAGAGTTTTCGTTTGTCCGTTTGGCTTTCAGCCAATGTCGGTCAGGTTGCCGGGCAAATCATCGGGCAGCACTCCGTCTTCTCTCGCCAAAACAAACCAGCCGTTCTGCTCTGCCATGGAAGTACACACCCATAGGTAGGTCAGGTCGTACTGTTTTCCTTAGGTAGGTCAGGTCTGGCATTCGCTCTCCCCCCCCCCCCCCCCCCCCCTTCCTGATTTCGGATTGTTTTTTTTGGTCTTTTTCCCATTTCTTTTTTTACCCGTTGCTAGGTCTTCAGCGATGTTCATTTTGCATGCTAGAGCAGTTGTTTGTGTTTGTTGTTCAGGTTTGATTTGGTTAAGAAGTTAGGGTTTTGTATAAGTGTGTTAAATTTTGGGTGGACAAGATTAATAACAACTTTGCAAATTTCCCTGAATGTTTAAAGCCGTAGTGTTTATGATAACAGATCACTCACCTACAAGCCCCAGATGCGAACACTCAAGAATGCCAAATCTCTGCAAAAGAATAGGCACCAAACCCAAAGTGAACACTGACTCGAAAAATAGAACAACCTAAAATCTAAAATTTTTTCGGAAGAAAAAAAAATCGATCTTTTGAAAAGAAACGAAACCCAAGAATGATGATTGACTATGGTCACAATCTAAATGAAAAAAAAAGATGGAATCTTTCTACAGAAATGAAACCCAAAAAGTGATGAACAACTCTGTATGAAAATTGGAAGCATTTAAAGTTTGTAGAAACAGTTGTTCCAGAGAGAAGAATCTGACAAGGTGTGAACAAGGTTGATTAGTATATGCTGACCGGCATTGGCTGGAAGCCAAACAGATGCACCCAAACTCTGCCCGCCCTTCCCCCGTCTATGTATAGGTTATGGAGAAATGAGCTCATTCGCTACCTCATTGCCAAGGCATTTTTCACTTAAGCGATGCTCTAAATTGCACATAGATTGTTCCAACATTTAAGTTTTGAAATTTGTGCGCAGATCAGAATTTATCGTTGTTTGATGAGGTTGTTTGTCGAGGCGGTTGACATCATCCCATGAACGCAAAAGGTGAATCAGGTGATGGTCGCCAAGTAAATCTAAAGTTATAATGCATCATAATTGTCATTCCTCCATCAATTAATCTTGAAATATGTTTACCCTGTTCAAAGTTGAGAAGTAAATGCTATTTTATTACTTTAGTAAATTACTTCATTCAATTGCTTAAAGTTTTGACACCAATAAAAGGATGATCATCTATGCTTCAATCACATTTATTCTAGCTCATCCTTTTGAAGCAATCCCCAAGTATATTGAATGAACAAGTGCAAGCCGGTGTGGATTTGCTCCAGTACTCATTCCTAATTGGTATTAGTGTCATTCTTAAGCTTAATAGACGTAGTTTCTTTCTTTGCTTATTGTTCCGCTGATATGATGGGATGAGCAACTATCTTGATTGACAGGTTCCAAAATGATAAATGGTAGAACTTGAACACTATTTCCTGCCTATGCATCTTTCTGTTCAATTTGGTCAATCCAAAGCTATGTTTTAGGTGGTGTTGAACCAACTAAGGTAGACACCAACAATGTTCACCGTTACTGGAACATGTGTATTTGCATATATGATATTTGTTTATATCATGCATTATGTATATGCAGTGAGTGGCTCCATCCTCAATTAGGCAGCTTTTGGGTTGGTGTTATGACTGGAAATTTGCTAATGGAAATAAGTTGATTTGGAAGGTGATGCCCGTTAGTGTCCTCTGGTCTATTTCAACTTCTAGAAATGATCGCGTTTTTTATAGTCAACTTGTTTTTGTTAGGTCGGGAAGGCCACTTGAGACTACCAAAGTATGAGTTGATGTTTAAAGTATAATATTGAAACTGAAGTCACCATTTTACTCTACACATAAGTGTAAAGGAAGTATTATAGAAGCTCTGGGTTTTCAATTATAATTCTCAATTCTAATTTCTAATGAGTGATTAGAAATTTTAGTTTTTGGTTTTCTTTGTATTTGATTGAATTGCTATGTATGAAATTTCTTTTTTAATAGTGTTTGCAATATATTTCTTCCCTAAAATTAGCTAAAGTATTCTTAAATACCAACAATAACACTGAGCACGCGATTACCTTCATGACGGCAAGAGAAAGTCCTACACATTTCAAATTTGGAAAATTGTGGTACGAGACAGCTCTTATTTATGCTTTATTGATGTGCAAAAGTTGTTTGAGAAAATATTTTAGGAGAAGGATGCATAGGTTTGGGCGATCTTGGCCCATTAGTGATGATATGCTATGTCTATTTTTATATTAGTTTACATAAAACTCCAGGTCCAAACAAACAAACCATATTTGATAAAACAAAAATAGAAATTTCTGTGTGAAATTTCTTCACTGAAACTGAGGGGAATATATTAAGATGTGTGAATCTGTGATTCTGTTTTTGGGTCATTTCTTTTCTCATGGTAGGCTAGGCCCAAACCAGGTACATTACATAAACATTCTAAAATGCAATGCTAGGCTGTAGGCACATATACGTTCTATATTTCTACATATCCCAATATAATGAGCTTGGATGATTCACATTTTTTTATTACAAAGGAGAGTAGGAGACTTCTTACTTCCTAGTTCCTAAGCATATGAATCTCGATTAGATGTGAATTTTTTGTTACACTAGGAATGGAGTAGCATATAGCGATACTGTTAACCACTGTTATGAGTTAAACTGCATTGTGTTTGATTGGTTCTTGAAACTTTTCATGTTCATATGAATTCTTCAATGATGCATATCAATAAGATGCTAATAACGAAGGAAATGAGACGACCTTACTTAGATGCTAATAGAGAACCTTAAACCAGATACATATTAAGATAAAGAATTCAACTTACACACGTTAGTAAAAACTATGGCAAACAATAATTGGCTTTTCAATGAAACCTGGCATTTGAACAAAGTGGAAGTTATGGAACTTGGACTATTAAGTAAGGGATCATGTTAATGAAAAATCATCATTTATCATGCTTGTTCAATGTTGCAAAAGACAGTATTAAATTGATGTAGTTATTTTCTCAATGTTTTCTAACGTAGACATACATTGAAGGTGGGAGTATTACACTTTTGGTTTTAAATTGTGTGCATATTTGCAGGTTCTAATCGATTGGAGAGTATTCAGTTCAAAAAAAAAAATTTGATTCGACAGTGAGCTTGAAGGATTGGATTGTTCATCGGAGTCTATTGCTTCCCAGGATAGCACTTGGCACTCCATTTTATAGCTGTTCTCTATTTTCTCAATTTCTTTCAATGACTCTTCTTCTTTTCGGGGGATATTAGGTCAAAGAATCTTGAAATTTTGTGTTTAATGGAACTTAAACTTCTTTCTCACAAATGAAATGTTATTGTCACAGGACTATTAGGTTCAACGCTCCACTTAAAATAGCTTTCCTCTCTGCTTTGCCTTCTTTATTGGTATTTAGTTGGGTGACTTGGGTCTAAGCATAGCTGGTAGTGTTCTTTTGGGAGTGGGCTATAGGTTATTCAGTCCCTCGGTTTCTGGTTTTGAGGCTTTCAGACAAGAAGACGAGCCCAAGAAATTCTTCCACGGCCTTGTAGTCACCTTTTAATTGCTCCTTTTTGGTACCATTTAGTGTATTTTTGGAATCTCAAGTGTTTATGTGTTCTATTTTATCTGTCTTCCTCTAATTAGGATGGAACTTGGGGATCTATCAAAGGAAGCTGTACTATGAAGAGCATGGTTCTAAGAAAGTCCTCAAATTTGGGGAATTTCCACTTCTTGTTCTCAAACGTAACAATTACTTGTCCAAGTTCGCGCTGCTGCTTTGAATCTTTTTGGTTCTAAGATTTGCCAATGGCCTTTTGCTCCAATCGAATTCCCGGTAAGTGGAGTGCTATGGTGCAATTATATGCTAAGGCTCTAATTCTTGTTCCTTTTATTAGTGATGACATCTGATTTAGGGGGACTTTTGGCTTTTGGCAGGGCTGTTTTAACTCTGTCCTGGCTTTATATTTCGTCTTTGTTTCTCTCTGTTCTGGCTTAGGCTGCTGCAGCCTGTGAATTGCTTTTGCAAGGCAGTGCTATCGTATTTCTCCTCTCTGTATTTTTCGGGACTTTCAAGGCCATTCCCTTGGTCCATGTCTCTTGGTTCGTTGGTCTTAACAAAGATTACCTTAGCAAAAACAGTGATGATGGATCTTATTGAGTGACTTGTTAGAAAATAATTTTTGGTGGTTTGAATACAAATAATTTTGGGGTACTCTTCTGTATCGGATGAAAGGCAAGGATCATGCTAACAGCTGAGGACCACACAACTGGCCAAGTTCTTGACTACCCTGAAGCTGTTCTATTGACAAATCCAAGCAATCAAGAGATCAGAGGGGAGTTAAATTTCACAACTCAAATGCTACCTATCTACATCTCTATTTAAGGATACCCATATTTAAAAACTGAAGAGTATTCATTTTGGTGATTTGTCAAGAATTTGAACTAATGTTCTAGCTTGAACGGGATAGTTTCTTGGTATTTTGTTGTGTAGGTGCATGATAGGTACCAATATGCATGTGAAGACAAAGACAACCAGGTCATGGGTGGATCTGCTCTAACCCGCCTGTTGGATTCTTGGTGATTACACCCATTTACAAGTTCGGAACCTGTGGAGGATATGTATCAAGTCAGAAAGTTTTTACAACTGTTGATAATACCTACAATTCAAGAATTTTACAACATATTGAGAACATGCATGATTACCAAAAACAACTACGTGGCTCGAGAGGTTACGTAAATTTAATTTCATCTATCTTCTATAACTGAAGCTAGCAAATTGCAACCATGACAATTCATAAACATAATAACTAAAGACATTAAGTGAAGAAGCAAGTAGTATTTGATAATAATGGAGAGGATCATAAGACAAACATTAACTAAGAACCAAGATATCTATATAGATCTCTTTTCATCACAAGTCTATAAAACAACACTTCTGCTTTTCTACTTTCACCTTTCATTTAGAAGGAAAACAAAAATCTAGGTGACAATGTGAATGTAAAAAATAACTAGCACAGCAGGTATTTTGGATCGGATCTTCTTTATTTAAGAATGACCTTTTATTACTTTTGACCTACACTAAGCACAAGGTGATGTGCGGAGCACGTTGACTCCCACTAGTGATAAATAATGTCTAGGAATCAGTTGATAGCCCAAAAAACAACGTTAATAGATATAGGCTAATATGTACAGGAGAGAGAGAGAGAGAGAGAGAGAGAGAGAGAGAGAGAGATCACTTTTCCAAGTACTCGACTTGGCGTGGGACATCCACTTTGGGATCATATCATGAGATCGTATAGCGAGATTCTGTTTCTGGAATGAGGTCTTATCGCGAGATCATGTTTCATGTTTCTGGAGTGAGGTCCTAATACGAGTTCCCGTTAACTTTTTAACCACACTTTAAACATAACAAGCTTATAAAGATCATGACCAAATATTGTGTAATTCACATTATACATCTAAAATTGCTAAAATTAATAGTAGAGCTGGAGCAATATTTACAAGAACTGAAAACAAGTATGATATGCTGGAAATCAATTTTTATAAGCTGACAAAACTGCTGTAATTAGATCTACATGCTGGAAAATGAGTTCCACAAGCTGAAATCCCTATTTTTCTATTGAATCTGGTTGTACGAGCTAACTAATTACCTTAATTGCTGAATTTTATGTTAGATTTTGAATTTTATGCTTAGAGGATGCAAAATTCCAATTACTCAATTGCATAATCTCACTCTTTGAAAGGTGTAGATGGTTATATTGTTTTATTTGGGGATTTGACGATATTATTGATGGTGAAGATAAATAGATCTATATTTGCGGATTGTTCTATAGGTGTTAACGAAGATGGAGATTCGTCTGGTGTGTTTAAAAAGTGAGTGTTGAACTTGGCTCATGGTCATGTATATAGGTGGGTATACTTGACACAAGTTATATCTTTATAAATTGTGTAATATTTTTGTGCACTCTAGAATGTAGAATGTTTAATTGTTTATGCTAGTGATGATAGCACAAAGCTCATAACTTATAATTACCTACAATCTTTTAATAGTTTTGTGCATCCATTTGCTTCCTGCTGTGTTTCGGCTGTAATAAAATTTGTTAAACACATCTTTGCAATATCTCAGGTACAATGTTATCCATAAGAGGAGATGCTTTTGATCCCAATATGCAGATGTTTTTTGAACTAACGTAGAACAACTTATTCTAGTAGCACTCTGCCATAATCATTGCTTGCCAATAAAATGGACTTAAATTGAACTAATCTAAGGCGGAGCGAAGAAAACTAGTTTTGGGAAAAGTATCAAAAAGCTTAAGGCGATGAACTTTGACAGGAAGATTGGAAGACTAGTAGCTAAGGTTGAAGTTTATAGTTGGGTTGGCAATGGCTGTGTTGTTGAATGATCTGGTTGGAGATGACAAATAAACGATTTTTTTTTTGTTTACTTCTCTCTCCCCCCTTCCTCTTGGTTTCTTCAAAGCCCATATAGCAATGTCACAGTTTCTCCAAATTGTTTCTGGGTTTGACTTGTATAGTGTTGCAGTGTTCATTCTTACTGCAGCAATGTTCAAAGGATTTGAGTTGGCAAGGTATTGACTTGTTTCAATAACGAGAAAGAAGTTCCCTAATCAGTCCTATTTTCATTAGGAATCTTTACAGGGAGAGAATGTGTGGGGTGTGGCTAAGAGCATCCACACCCGTGAGTACCATTTTTGCCATTGCCATTAGTGGTGACCTAAAGAGTTTGGGAGTATGAGGTTTGTGGATGTTGCCATAGGGCTCTCGACTTCCATTTGAAGTCGTCACACGGGCTTAAGGATAGTCACCTAAGAAACCATATTTGAAAAGAAATGACTTCCATGCCGCACTTTGAAAAAAAGCTTTAGTTGTTGGTCGTTACAACCAACAGATTTCGGGTTTGGACCAGGTTACGAGAGGGGAATGGTTTTAAAGCACCATCCTCGCCCGACATGAGGATCGGTCTCTACTTTAATGTTTGTGGGATTTTACAAAAATATTTGACCATGAAACTTTGTTCACATAAGGGGATGGGGAACAAAATAAAGGGGGATTTAAGATAGTAAACACGTAAGACGGATATTATACAAATGCAAAATGAATGCCATACAAAATACATGGTGTTTTTATGAAATTTTGAGCTAACCAAACTTGAACATCATAGCAAGCAACCCGTGCACACAGGTTGCAACTGGTGCGCATGAGTTGTTTTGGAATAGTTGATATTCTTTTTTGAAAATTCTTAGTTTGTTGCTCGTGTACCCTTTTTATGTCCACTACAAGTATGAGGAACTTAGATGAATTTTGAGGGACCCCTCAGGAGGCCAGGACAGTGGCCAACGACAAGCTTTTACCTTGAAAAAGCTTGAAGAATGCTCCATTTGGACTTCGATGGTAGTGTTTTTGGAGGTGGTTAGTGTTTCTGGTGGTGTGGAATTGTTTTTGAAGGAAAGATAGAAATTTGGATCTCAAAAATAGGATTTTTAGAGGGTTTTTAGAGGTTTATGTTGGCTGGTTAGGAGAAGAAGTGTGGAAGGGATGTGTGGGAGTGAGACTTGAGCTTTAAGAGGCTGGAAGATGGCTGGTGGGAGGTATTTTTAGAGTGAGAGAATGAGTTAGAGAGTGTAAATACATTTGTGAGGGAGTATGGGGTATTTATAGGTCTGGGGTGCAAAAGAAGAATTCAGAAGGGCCAAAAGGGTGATGAAAGACCTTCTAAGGGTCATGAAAACATGGGTCCGGATTTTAGGAAAGAAGAGACACCTAGACGACCTCAGGAATCGAATAATAATAATAATGAAATTTGATTGCTAGATTCCTGAGCAGGATTTGGTGTGTGTCAGTCAACTTGTGCACACAAGTTGAAACTGGTGCGTACCAGTTTGACTGCACATCAGACTAAACTTCGCAGGGTTGCCCCGGGTGCTACCGAACTCCGTTTTACGCGTGGTTTGAAGCGTTGGAAAATTTGTTGAGTCTACTTTTTAACCCAAGTAGTTTTAACCCAAAATAATTTGTACATCCAAGGATGTGACCATTTTACCATCAAAAGGTTGGAAATTTAGTGATTTCGGGTAAAACACTTGCATCTTCCTCATTTTGAAATGGATTCAGACATATTATAAATCAAAAAAGAGGTTTTGAATGTACTAGAAGATAGTGTAGGCTAGGGTTTGTTTTGAAAACGTATTTGTTTGGGTTTTGAGTACAAACAAGATCTTTCTATGGCACCGGTGCCCCACTAATTTTGGATCATTAGATCTGCCATAAATGAATCTCAGCCATTGGATCCCAAAAAGCAAGTGATTTTGACAAAAAACGAGGTGGTTTTGCGGTTTTCCCGCCAAAAAACTCGCACTTTACTTACCATGAATACTGGAAATATATACCACCAAATAGGCTAAATATTACCCCAAAATAAGGCAACACTTACCACGCAAGAAGGGAATACTTACCACAAAATAAGAGGACTGGACAATCCGGTAGCAAGTCACCATTTTGAGCGGGAAAATCTAACTTTTTGGGGTTTTATAACACCACACCACTTTTTACTGTTTGCAGTCCAAATTTTGTCCTTTAGCTAAGATTTTTTTGTAGTGGGCAACATTAGAAAATGAGGTAAAAAGGCTTTAGTTAAATTTTTTAATTTGTGTATAATATTTCTTAGTACAATTTTTTGAAATAAAAATATTAATTGTATAATAATAATAATAATAATAATAATAATAATAATAATAATAATAATAATAATAATAATAATCTCTAAATTACGTTAAAATAATTTTAAATAATTTACCTTTAAATAATTATTAAATATATGATGACCTTGTGATAATTTGCAAAAATAATTTTTGTTTAAACACACGCTACAATAATTGTAATAAAAATGTTGAATAACGAAAGATAAATCGATAAGTAATAAATATTAAATAATTTAGTAGGACCTTCCACTGAATTAAGATAAAATATTTAATACAATTAGATTTAAATGCAAAACAAGAAATTAAATTTATTTTTTCAATTGATTAACGTGATATTATAGTTGCAATTGATTAATAGTTGCAATTGACATTTGGAAGTGCTCGATTGACGATTAATCACAATTATCGGTTATAGTCAGAGTCATTCGACTAAGAGTTTAAGTGATTGATCAAACAATTTTAAAATTGATCAATATAATATAAGTTGCAAATCTAACAACTAATAATCAATGATAAATAGGGATGATTGAGCGAATATTAATACAATTGGCTAATATGAATTGGTTAATATAAGTTGGTATTACCAGTGTTACTACTAAATGTAGTAGTTAACAGTAGTGTTGGTTGAGAGTGATCAATGAATGATTGATACAATTGGTTAATGTAGTAGTTAATAAAATTTGATTAAAATGAATTGGTTAATTTAGGTTGATATTATCAACATTATTACTTAATGTACTACTTCACAGTAGTGTTGGTTGACAGAGATCAATGAGTGATTGGTACAATTGACTAATGTAATAGTAACTACTAATTACTATTGATCCATAATCCCTCATTCAATATATTATTTAGTTTCATTAATTATTAAAGATAAATATGTTTCAAGCGCAAGATAATACAAATTAAGTACAACTAATAGACATTAAATATATTGGTAGTTATGTTCCCAACTACCCTTATTATAGTGCATTTATGTTACATAAATGTAAACATATCCGTCATTAATACCATAGTTAACATAGAATAAGGCTATAAATACCACGCCATCTGATCCTTTTTACCACCATAACAAGTCGTATGTTGTGTGAACATACTACGGTTTCTAGTAGTACTTACCTTTTGGAAAGGAAATACTTACTACGTATTCAGACATTTTATAAAAGTGCAACAAGTTTGAATTTTGCTTACCTACCACACATTGTGTCATTAATGGAATTAATTTTCTCCTACCTACCTTAAACTACTCAAAATTATTCTCAATCAGATTGTAGCAAGTATTTTCAACTATTCCATACATCTTCCTTTTTGTCTCACAAGAAAGCATAGATCTTCATTCAAAAAGCTATGGAAATTTGAAGAACAACAAATTGAAGAGCTTCTCCAAGTAAGTTTCTCCACAATAAGAAAGTTTCAATCCTAGATCTTGATCTCAAATGATACATTTGGCATTTTTTTCAAATGATACGCTAACCATTTGTTAAGTTCATACTTACCATATTTTATGGAAATATCTACCATTAGATAGGAATATAGTTACTGGTAATTTTGTTACCAAACTGTATGAACTTTTTTATCCTATTCGATGTCATATTTACCACTACCTATGGTCGTTTTTTACCAGATTTCGAAAGATGGATGATAACGACGTGATAGACATTGGTGACAACTCTAGCAATGATGATGCATATAATTTTAGTCGGTTAGATGAATCAACAGAAGAAGATGATGATGATAGATACAATGTTAGTCGGTTGGATGAATTAACGGAAGAAGATGTGTATAAAATGAAATTTGATTTGCCGGAGGATGGAGAAAGTTTTTATAATGCATATGCCAAAGTGAAAGGCTTTAGTGTCCGAAAGGATAATATTCACACGGACAATGAGGGGAAAGTAACGTCAAGGAAGTGGGTTTGCTCAAAAGAAGGACATAGACAGGATAAACACATGAAGAGAGAAGATCGAAGTAGAGAGCCGACGACACTAACTAGAGTTGGATGTCCTGCTATATTTCATCTCAAACTCGAAAGAAAGACAAGCAAGTACGTGGTGGCTAACTTTGCAAGCTTCCATAACCATCCCTTGATAGGGCCTCGTGGTGTTCCCTTTCTCCGCTCTTACAGGAAGCTTAGAAGTCCTGATAAAGCTTCGGCCTATACTATGCATAAAGTTGGTATTGGAACAAGTCATATTATGGATTTTGCAGCACAACAATCAGGTGGATATGACAAAGTCGGATACACGCAAAAAGATTTGTACAATCATTTTAAGGCTCAGCGACAAACAGAGGTTGTGGATGGTGATGCGGAAGGTGCCTTAGCCTACTTGTGTGCGAAAGCCATATCTGACCCATTGTTCTATTACAAATATAATGTGGATGAGGAAAATCGGTTAAATAATATGTTTTGGAGAGATTCAACATCTCTAACGGACTACATGTGCTTTGGAGATGTGCTACTATTTGATGCCACTTATCGGACGAATGCATATGGGAAGCCATTGGTGGTACTAGCTGGTGTCAATAGTCACTTTAACACAGCAATTTTCAAATGTGCATTGTTGACTGCTGAGACGGTTGAGGCTTATACAGGGGTGTTGGAAATGTTTCTTGATTCCATGGGCAATGACAAGAAGCCAGTGTCGGTATTGACAGATGGGGATAAGGCCATGCGGAGAGCTATACAAACCGTGCTACCTAATGTGAGTCATCGCTTATGCAAATGGCATCTTAAAAACAAATGCTGTGAGTAATGTCCATGTTCCTGGATTCTTAGATGAGTTTGAGAAATGCATGTCAATGCCAACAGTAGAAGAGTTTGAAGTTGTATGGACAAATCTTATGGACAATTATGGTCTTCATGAAAACAATTGGGCGATAGAAGTTTATAACAAGCGATTCCAATGGGCAGAGGCGCACTTGCGAGGGTTTTTTTTTGCTGGAGCAAAAAGCACACAACGTGTTAAGGGAATGAATGCATTCTTGAATCGATTCCTAAAACTACGTCTAAGGCTTTTTGAATTTGTACAAGCATATGATAGGGCTCTGACAAGACTTCGACATAGCGAGGCTAAGGAACAAGTCCAAAGTGAGAATAGTACACTGGTTCTTTCAACAGCCATGAAACGCATTGAAAAACATGCAGCTGATACATTTACTCGGGCCATATTCTATAAATTTCGCAAAGAAATTCAAAAAGAGCAATCATTGTTTCTAGTGGATAAAGTTGTCATTGATGATTTACGTGTTTACTATTTATCTCGGTACCAACAGCCGGATGCAACGTGGTCTGTTAACTTTGAGCCAGTTGATGGCAAAATGAAATGCTCTTGTTTGAAATTTGAGTCAATTGGATTACCATGTTGTCATATGATATTAGTAATGAAAATGGAACACTTGAGAGAAATTCCCTCTTGTCTGATCTTAGAAAGGTGGACAAAAATGGCCAAGTCCTCCTGTCTAGATGGCAGCACGCCCATGCCGGAATGGGTGACGCAAACGACAAGGTATGGGGCATTGTCAAGCGCATGTGTCGAAATGTGTTATTATGCTTCGCACTTAACCAATGGATATAAAAAGACAAGAGAAGAAATCACAAGGTTAACATTCAAAATGAAAGAGCTCTATATGTCACATGTTGAAGGGGAGAAACAACAATGGGGGAAGAGAACAATGGAGAGGCTACATCTATGCATTTTGGAGTTGGTGATCCCACCATTATCAAGCGTAAAGGGAGCCATAATTTGGCAAAGGACTTTTTCCCAAAGGTCAGAAAATGTGGCTACTGTAAAGAACCCGGTCATATGAGAACTAAATGTCCGCAACTAGCAGCAAACAATCCGGTCAATGAGAATGAAGAAACATATGAGTCAGATTTGAGCACATTTCATCCACAATCACTTACTGGGCGAGACTCATCCGCATATTACCCATCGTTAATACATAATGATTACTCAACCAATGGGTGTGAATCTACGATTGAACCTAATTTGGTAAGTCTCTTATTATGTATTGTCAATAGCCTGTTATCAATTTGAACATTTGCTAATTAAACATTTAAACTGTGTAGAGACTGCTGGATGTTCAACAAATCTCATGAGTGTTCAAGCCCAATTTCTCGGCAGCAACTTTGGAGGATGGTCAACACTTCCCGACAGCGGTTAGGAGGCTAATTCATTGAAACCTAGGGAATTTCGTAGAAAGTAGGGAATTTCGTAAAAAGTAGGACCTTTGTTTGTATTAAGGCATCATATATGAGCCAAATTTAACCAATAGCTTTGTCCAGATTTCAGTACGTAGTTCCTATATATTTGGTAAGTAATTCCTATTTCAGTGGTAAGTACTTCCAGAAGCTTGTAAAAATAGCCTATCTTTGCGGTAATTATGTCCAGAATCTAAGTATTAAGGCATCATATATGAGCCAAAATTGTGGAACCTTTGTTTGTATTAAGTAAGGCATCATTCTAATGGAACCTTTATCATGCAAGTAATTCCTATATTGGAACCTTTATCATGCAACCCCTGCAAATTTAACCAATAGCTTTGTCCAGATTTCAGTAAGTAATTCCTATATAATTGGTAAGTAATTCCTATTTCAGTGGTAAATACTTCCAGAAGTTTGCAAAAATAGCCTACCTTTGAGGTAATTATGCCCAGAATCTAAGTAAAACTACCCTGTGATAATATTTCTTATATCCGTGGTAAGTATGTCCAGATTGTTGGAAAAATATCCTATTTTTGTGGTAAGTGTGCCCAAATGAGCCATATGAACAAGTCAAAAATAGTCATGTCGAGCCATATGAACAAGGCAAAAACAGTCATGTCAAGCCAGAATCTAAGAGCACCAATCCATGTCAAGTGTACAATAAGGCTACCATGCCAATGTTACAAAAAGCCTACCAAGCCAAGTCTAATCTACAAGAAATCTACCAAGTCATGTCAAATCTACAAAAAGGCTACCAAGCCATGTTACAAAAAGGGCATAGCCAATCTACAAGAAGTCTACCAAGTCATGTCAAATCTACAAGAAGTCACAATGTCATCAACTCTTCCTTCCATCACGATATTTTTCTTGAGCCTTCTTGATGAGAGCAGTCCTTGTCTTGTTATCCTTAAAGACGATCAACTCCAAAGCCAATCTATATCTACCATCTTCGGAATTGAACCGTAGCTACATTTAAGAGACAAATCATAAAATTAAGATCAAATTTGGTGTATGCATTGAAAAGTACAAATTCAATATAAATTTAAACTTTTTTACCATAAAAGACTCTTCCTCCGTAAAATTCTCCAAATTGTAGAATTTGGCAGTGTGCAAGCCACAATCACCGCTACCCGATTGTTGAACCGGAAGCCATGTCGGTCGGTGGAATGGTAGCTTTTGAACTTTTTGGCGTTTTTCATCATTGTCCAAGATGTCAAGTACTTCATCCAAGAATTTAACCATGCACATCACCTGCTCATTTCGTTCTTTCTTTTTACTTGGACATGATAATGAATCAAGTATGTACACCATTCCATGGGTGAAGTTTACCACACACATATACCAATGACTTTTGTCCTCGTTAATAGGAATGTACACCTGCAATAAATCAATAACTCAATATCAACTGACTTTGTTAATTACATAAGAAAATAAATAAAGGTCATCATACCCTTTCACATTCTTTGACTATTCCCGTGTACTTATTATTTCCACTATATTGTTTCACCCAAGAGATGACATCTTGTCCCCTACCAAGAGCATAATCCTACAATCAAACACAAAAGGGCAGGCACAGCTTAATCATAATCATCCCCTCTCCATTGTTAAGACTTATAATACCTAACAAGTACATACCGCAAAATAGGTAGGCAAATACCATGATGGCCATATTCCATTCGGATCTCTATCCCTCTGTACTAGAGTTTTCTTCACAGCAACTAGATTTATGATCTAAAAAATATAACACATAATTATGGCATTCATGTACATCTAACTAGCATAAGGACTAAAAAGTATACTCACTGAACTACTAATCCACGCTCCCTGCTGCAATGTCAAAAACTCTGCGCGAGTGGCGTGCTCCATGCCAAGATTGCATAGTTGTTCTCTACATACCATAAGCCGTAATGTTACAAATGTAAGAATACAATATCCAAAACAAGGTCTGGATGCTAATATGTACCTCACAGACAAGCTTTGGTCAAAGGCATATCTTATTATCAACTTCTCCACTTCAGACATCGGTGGATATGATGTAAAAGGCTTCTACAAAAACAAAAAATAAATAAATAAAACCACCACATATTGTTGTCAATCCAAAAAAAGTATAAGATAATTAAGCTTATGATGCATGTTTTATGTTTGTTACCTCCTTGGCATTTGCCTTCACAGGTTGAGATTCCTTAAACCTACTCGTCCTCAATTTCTTTTCCATCTTGTTCTTGACAACAATTGGAGGAGGAGCCGTTGAAGACAAGGACTCACGAATATGGGCCGCCATCCTTCTCAATTTCTTTGTTGAAGTCTTTAGTGTAGGTTCATTCGGGATTTTGTCCTCATTTGTCTTCATAGGAGATGGCTTTGTACTGTCATTTTCTATCTTAGTCTTCAAGGGAGAGGTCACGTCATCTGAAATTGCCTCTTTACTGCCTTTCTTGTCCTCATTTGTCTTCATATGAGATGGTTCTTTGACATTGCGATCCTTGTGTTTACTAGCTTTCTTGTCCTTGCGCTTAGTATCTTTCTCACGCATAAGAACCACTACCTCTTCCACTACACTTGTCAATTCACGAACTCTATGAGTTAGTTCTCCTATTGGCTCATTTTGGTCAATCTCCTTTCCTTGATTTACGGCTCTCTGTCTCTTACCAACTCCAACCTCCATAATGACATTGAGCTATAATGGAAAAAGTTGTTAAACAAGGTTAAATCAAAACAAAACTTTTATACGCTTAAAAGATGAACATAATTGCATGATCATGTCGCATTATTACCTTCTGTTCAACTTTTTGATTTAGCCAACAAATTCTGTTCCTAATCTCTTTATCTCCCCAAGCTGAAAGCCGAGGTGAAGGTCGGTCTTCACAACGGGAACTGAAATCTTTAGCCGATGTGCAATGCTCTGAGTAGAATAACTGTAGGAAAAACAAAGAATGCTATAAGTAATCGATTAAACCATTCAATAACTACTTTCACATAATAAAAAAGTGAGGGATATACCATTAGGAACAGTAGACAACCATGAATCACATTCCGTCCTTTTTCTTTATAGCTTTTTATGCCATCGGTTAAGAACTCTAGAACGAATTGGCTCCAGTCAAGCTTACTTATAGTCGATGTATCCTTTAAAGCATGAAGAAAGCGTTTGTTGACTCCAAATTCTGATGTTGGACATAGAACTGTCCCCATCATGTACAAGACAAACACAACCTTAAAGTCATCGTCATCGTAATTGTTCTTCATTCCTTTCAAAGACTCTTTCAATTTGGTCAAACAAAAAGAACCTTAAACCCGTACTTTATGCTTCACACACAAGCCGTGAATTTCATTCAATGGCCCTTTAAGAGTCACCCTCTCTCCCCCACAAGGCAATCCTAGTATATGGTTCACATCTAGGGGTGTAATCATGAGTTTTTTTTTCCCAAAACACTCAAACATAAAGACACTGGATCAAAACGTTCTACCAACCACTCACAAAGCCTCCGATCTAACTTGGTACATTGCAATCGCAATAGACCGCCGAATCCAATATCTTTAACACTTTGTACTTGTAGATGTTGAAGGCCTTGAATCACACCATACGCCGCCTTTAGTTGAGTTCTTGTAACAAAGGTG
Organism: Vaccinium darrowii; assembly: GCA_020921065.1. Lineage (NCBI taxonomy): Eukaryota > Viridiplantae > Streptophyta > Magnoliopsida > Ericales > Ericaceae > Vaccinium > Vaccinium darrowii. The sequence goes on from CM037156.1 coordinate 10,091,067, forward strand.
ATCTAAGTACAAAATAAAAAACTCTAATCAAATCCAAAATTCAAGAGAAAATTGAAAACCAAATGCATAAACATAAATACTCGAAAACCTCCTTTGGAGGATCATCTTTTTTTCGCTCTTTATACTCTTTGAGACTTTGCTTAGCCAATTTCGCGTACTTTCGTTTAGCTTCCGGAGCCAACTTTTTCCACTTTTTACCAACCTCTCGCATTGTCTACATACAAATCCAATTAAACTTATTGTAAATCCATATATGTGTAAATACCCAAATCGAAAATGTTGTATAGATACCATCTTATCCTCTTCATTGTTCTCCTTATGCATATTACATTGTTCTTGGCTGCGGAAAAAAATTACAAATCAAATTGAGTATCATGTATCTACAGCCATTAAAAGATACACAAAGCCCCAAGAAGACATACTAGAAAAATATGTATGCATTAGAATGGTGCTTTTTCGCAGCTTCTTCAACCATTTTTCAACTCTTAAAGTGAACCTGTCAAAAAGAATTATGAGAAAATAGAGCATAGATACATTGAAACATACTTACTAGAACTGGGGATGTATTTGTTAAAAACTGAATCTACTTACCACGACTATATGACATATTTACTACAAACTGGAATTACTTACCACAGATACAGGACGTTTTTACAAAAAGCTGGACCTACTTACGACAGTCTCAAAGTACTATCATATAACCTTGTCTAACAACAGAGAAAGCTCATATAGTTGCAAGAAACAAGCCAGATGGTTGCTTTCCTCCAATATGTAAACTTTTTTTCAGTGAAGTGGACCTAAAAAATGTGTAGATAGGAGCATGAGGTTTGCAAAAGTTGGCCAACAATGTGAGTGATAGATACAATTCAGTATTCGAAAAAAACAACTTAAATTATTCAGCTATTCTTAAATTATACAATGCAAAAGTTGGCGAGAGAATGATGCCTATTCTTGAATAAAAAAAACAACCCAAAAAAAAAAAAAAAATGTGCCAGTCCTTGTCATTATTCAGCTCAGAACCTGAACTGGGACTAAAGTCGACCCTTTATTCCATAAAACCTCTTAAATTGGGTTCCCACAACAATGCACCAACACTATCTAAGTCTAAGTAGTAACAACAAAACTTTCGTAAATATATCTATTTCTATAAGAAAGGAAGGCTCCACCTATTTAATTAGCTAAAAAACTGCAAGGAAAAAATGAGGGTAAGTGCTTTGACCACTTGCCTTCTTTCCTTTCACAGAAAGACCTTTCTCCTTCAAAAGAGCACGGAGTCTCTCGACTGTCAAACTCTGGAAATCCTTCTCAGGAACACGAGATCTTGATCCTTCTACTTGGAGAAGTGAAACACCATGAATAGAAGAAGAGATAACCACGTGGGGTACTCATAAGAGCATTCTAGCCGTGGGATACCCACCATCGTTATAGGGCGGAGAGAGAGAGAGAGAGAGAGAGAGAGACCTGCTGGAATGGAGAGAGTGAGTTGAGAAGATGTGGCCTCTTCTGTTCTATTATTGAAGAAATCTGAAGCAATGGCGTCTGTTCTTGCCCCAAATCCGAAGCAATGGCGTTTGTTCTTGCCCCAAATCCGAAGCAATGGCGTTTGTTCTTGCCCCAAATCCGAAGCAATGGCGTCTTCTGTTTTTTGTTCTTGAACAAAATTTGAAGCAATGGAGAGAGAGAGAGAGAGAGAGAGAGAAACAGAGTTGCAGCTTGAACCCTAACAATGGTGGGCGGCCTGTTTTCAGAAGAGAGGAGAGAGAGAGAGAGCAGCAAAGCGCGAAATTTTTTTAGGGGTTTCAAATTTTTTTCAAGGTACAGCGGTACAGCTGCAACCGGTAATAGGAGAGAGAGGGGTGAGAGTGATGAATGGCTAGGATTAACTTGGGAGATCCAATGGTTCAAAACAATTGGGGGCACCGGTGCCCCAATACCACTTTGGGGCACCACAGCCGGATCCGTACAAATAGCATTGTTCGAAGCTTTCGAGACATGTTTTGACCAATGTCATCATTAAGGAGCCAACCGTTCACCGCTTAAGGGTATTTGGAGGGTCCAAATTGGGGTGTCTACAAGATTATTCATAAAATATCAAAGTAAATTAGACAAGCAAACATGAATTGCGCGTAAGACAAAGGGAGGGGTGGCCGTTGATGCTAGGAATTGAACACAAATTACGCGTAAGTTGGGAGCTTCCGCAGATCAACAAACAAAACATTTACTTTGCATATATATAAAGAGCTTTTTTTAATTTATACCATATAACTTTCATTTTTTTCTTTTGTCTTAGTCTGGCCCGGGGTTATCCAAACCTAGAAATTTGCTGAGCTTACCCTGAGCCGGCCCTGGGCATCATATACACATGGCTCCGCCCCACATAATACAATTATAATAGTTTATCCAACAGTTCACAACGCAATTGGGTCCGGAGATGTTTTTCTGAGGGAGTGTTTTAAAATTAGGGAAAATTTCAAAATGACACCTGAACTTTACACTCAATGTCCCAAAAACACCTGAACTTTAGTTAGCATCAATTAAACACCTGAACTTTCAAAACGCCCTTTCTAAGGCACCTGGCCCCATTTTCCGTCCATATTGGACGGAAATTGCTGATGTGGCAATTTTTTTTTCCGTTAAAAACCCCATCACCACCACCCACAGCCATCACCATCACCTACAGCCTCTGTCGCCGCGATTTTTGAGTCACCACCACTTACAGTCATCATCTCCACCGCTAACTAGGCTTCGCCGCCCATTCTTGTCACCGCCTACTCGAAATTGTTGAGACAGTTGGAGAAAACTATTGTTCAAACGGTGTCGGAAGTAGTTGGTGACGACTTGGTGGTGGTGGAGATGATGGTTGTAAGTGGTGGTGGCTCAAAAATCGCGGCGGCAGAGGTTGTAGGTGGTGGTGATGGCTGTTGGTGGTGGTGGTGATGGGGTTTTTAACAGAAAAAAAATTGCCACATCAGCAATTTCCGTCCAGTATGGACGGAAAATGGGGCCAGGTGCCTTAGAAAGGGCGTTTTGAAAGTTCAGGTGTTTAATTGACGCTAACTAAAGTTCAGGTGTTTTTGGGACATTGAGTGTAAAGTTCAGGTGCCATTTTGAAATTTTCCCTTAAAATTGTGTAAACGTCGCGGTATCTACTTATCTTCTCTTTCCTTCTCTCTACTCAGGCCTCCATCCAAGCTCCCTCCAATGGCGGTCACCCTCGCTCCCCGTCTCTCTAACCCTTACTAGAAGAATGCTGCGACTAGCCAAAAATCATCTACGAAAGCTTTCACCCTCTCTCATCTCACGCCCTCATCACTCTCCTCTCAAAACCCTAGTAGATTACCCAAACCCACAACGGGACCGGTTCGCTAGGCGAATCTCCGGTTCGGCTTCAAGCCCGAGTCTGTCGATATGGAGGCGGAAGAAGGAGATGGGGAAGGAAGGGCTGATGGTGGCCAAAGAGCTCAAGAGACTCCAGTCCAATCCGGTCCGGTTCGACCGGTTCATCAAGTCCCACGTCTCTCGGTTGCTCAAGTCCGACCTTGTTGCCGTTCTCGCTGAGTTTCAAAGACAGGACCTCGTTTCTCTCTCCATGAAGGTTCGTATGTTACACGTACAATTGTTTAGTCCCTCTCCTGTTTGGTTACTTGCAATTTGTATGGTTGCTGTGAAAATGTAATTATTGATGTAGAATGAAAGCAAAATGGTGTTTTTTAAGATGGGTCTTACCACGTGAAAGGAAACCCATAGGCAGTCCGAGCAATCAATAGGCCAGTCCATGCTATCCTTTGGAAACATATCTCGTTTGGTGAGACGAATGATTAATGCCTGAAAATTTACACGAATCTAAATGGAAAATAGAAAACGCGACAAAAAAAATAATTCTGTGAATGTGGGGTAAATAGCCCCTTGTGGTGAAAATTGAACTTCGACGTGGGCAGTATATGCATGTAACGCCAAACAAGTTGAAGATATCAATACACAAATCACGAATGTGAATACATTTTTATTGGATATCATACACCTTTTACACTTTATTCACCACCATAAGGGCTGTCCTTAGCACTCTTGTTAGGTTACTTTACTTGAACTCTACTTTGGTTCTCAGATAAGTTGGGGAGAAGAAACAAGAATCTGAAATTGGTCTTCTTTTATTTCCTCCCCTTAATTAGTTCCCTTTGCAAAACGAAATTAGATACAGAAGGGAGAAAAGTTGTTCATTCAGAAAACTTAGGACCAATGGAGCCTAATGGCAGAACTGTGAAATATATGGCCTCCAGAGCTGCCTGATTCTTGATCTTTTCTCAAAGATAAAAGAACAAACCAACCCTTAAATGCAATCAAGTGAACCACTGATCCGGAGTGTCCAACTGAACACTTCTGATTTGAATGTCAGACACATATCCGAAGAGTGTTGGTGCCCATCAAGTGTCTAACTCTGGTATGTTACCTTCGGCTAGCGCCCGTTTTGCGTAGGTAGATAGCATAAGGTGTGACCGGACATCCACTTACAGGCTAGGAATCCCGGGTGCTGAGTTGCATATTATCTGAGATACCCACCTTGGACTGCATTTTAGTCAAGGTAGAATATGAAGAAGGATATCTTGCATTGTCATTGTTAGGTTTCACTTAACAGACTAGGATACTGATGCGGTCCATACGAAGAGGTCATAGGTATTTGGTAATTTTATGTGGCTGGAAGTTATGGCCCTTATGGATTGGGAGGGTAGTACATTGGCCACAAAATGAACCTACTTGGGATACTAACGAGGCATTGGCTGGAGTATTTAAGGCTGACTTTTCATGAGCCTTGTGACTTTTGATTTAGGGAAGTTTGACCACATATTTAATGTATGCAGCCATTAGATAACACATTTATCCTACCTAGCCATCTAGGGAACGAGAATAGTCTTTGGCATTAAACACATCTAGGGAATAGGAACAATGCTTGGTATTAAACACATGAGGAGCCTATAAATTGATGTACTTCAAGAGTATGTATAAATGATTAAATATACGTAAAAACTTATGCTTTATGATTGTGTGATGCAATCCTTTCTTTGGTGTGATGCTAAAGAGGCCCTACGTGTGATGCCTAAGGTTGTCTAGGTGTGAGGCCTACAATTCTTCTATCCTTCTACTGTTCACGTACACTGTTCATTGCCCCCAAAAAAGGAGTCCTTTTCTTTGTCTTTTGATCATCCGTAATCCTCTTAAATTATGTACTGCATCAATTTGATATCACAGTTTACGGTTTCACCACTATGTTCTATCAAAGTGAGAGCCTATGTGCCACAATATTTGACGTTGAACCAAGTATGACCCCTAGGAATCCGCACCTAGGGGAAGAATTAGAATCCACACTAATTCAAGAGAAATCAGAAAATCTTTATTCATTCAATAATCCAAAGCATCCTCCTGAAGCCCTATAAACAGGCCCAGAAAATAACAACTATTGGCAAAAGATAAGCATCCTCTTGGAGCCCTAGAAATAGGCTCAAAAGATAAACACGGACTAAGAAAGATAAATCCTAACTAGAACAAATAACAATGGATATATACTAGACAACAGCTGAAATAAACATCCTAATAATAGCTCAAATGGGCCCACAATCATCTACCCATAAGGATGGGCCATCCTCCTACGCCAACGACTGTAGACATGTGTGAACGGGGTGTCCGCACCAATATGCGTTGAGCCATAAGATTGAAGTTCCAGATTTTGACGGAAGGAATGATCCTTGGGTGTTCTCCAATTGGCTTGCAGTAATGGAGGATTTTTTTTGAATACTATGATATGACGGATGATTGAAGAATAAGATTTGCGAAGATTAAAGTTGTTGGCACAAATGTGGTGGTATGGTCTTGAAGGTCGTATTAGAAGATTCGAATTGCCGCCAATAAACTCATGGCCATAGATGAAAGCTATGCTCCAAGAGAAGTATATGCCTTCACATTGTCCTACCAAGGTTTGTCAACAGCACATTAATTCCAGACCTGTATGCAACATGTTTGACGAGTGTATGCAAAGACTTGAGGCCATTAACACTCATAATAGAGTTGTGGAAAGCTCACGTCTAAACAGTGCTAGACTTGACACCAGTGTTAAGCCCATTACAAAACTTCCACAACCAAAACAAGCTAGTTTGGAGCATGCGCATCAAGTGATTCCACAACCAAAAGGAGTTGTTGAAGATACAAACTCTACAAAGTTGATGTCACGAGCAACTGATTATGTCCCAAATTCGCCCCAGTTGGAAGAAAATCAGACTTCTAAGGCTGAAAATGCTCCAACTTTTGACCCAAAAGACTTGCAACAGGTTTCCAATACTGTTGCTAGAGTTGCAACCACAGAATCTTGTGTTCCTTGTGCTCTTGAGACCAACAAACTGAAGCAAACAGCTGCTGGTTCAGAAAGTAATACGCCTTCAGAGAGCAACAAACTGCCTCCGAAGCTTTTGGATGTAGAGCCACATGCAATTAGAATGAATGGACCCAAGTTTGCTGCACAATATTTGGTTGAATTCGGAGATTTTCCTTTTACTTCAATTGATTTTATCATTCCAGGAAAAATCATTGTAGGACTTGGAATCTCAGTCCTTTCTTTGCTGCCACCAGTGAAGAGGAGAAGGCAATTTCAGTTTCCCTTTTTGGAGATTTCGATATGAAGTCATGGTGCAATTGAAAAGCTTGTGAATTCTTATTCTTCAACACTTCAAAACTCGAGGTCGAGTTTTCTCCAACCAAGGGAGAATGATGCGGTCCATACGAAGAGGTCACGGGTATTTTGTAATTCATATGGCTGGAAGTTATGGCCCTTATGGACTGGAAGGGTAGTCCATTGGCCACAAAATGGATCTACTTGGGATATTAACGAGGCATTGGCTGGAGTATTTAAGGCTGACTTTTCTTGAGCCTTGTGACTTTTGATTTAGGGAAGTTTGACCACATATTTAATGTATGCAATAATGCAACCATTAGATAACACATTCACCCTAGCCATCTAGGGAATGAGAATAGTCTTTGGCATTAAACACATCTAGGGAATAGGAATAGTGTTTGGTACTAAACACATTAGGAGCTATAAATTGATGTCCTTCAAGAGTATGAATGAACGATTGTATATATATAAAAACTCCTACAGCTTTATGCTTTATGATTGGGCAATGCAATTCTGTTTTTGGTGTGATGATAAAGAGACCCAAGGTGTGATGCCTAAGCTTGTCTAGGTGTGAGACCTAGAATTCTTCTATCCTTCTACTGTTCACCGCCCCAAAAAAACAGTCCCTTTCTTTGTCTTTAGATCATCCTTAATCCTGTTAAATTCTGTACTACATCAGATACACATAATAAATGGATTGTTTTGTCCATGACAGCTTTTGATAATGAGCTACATACCCTTTGGACAAAGATTGTATTTTAATAAGATAAATCCTCATGAGAGGAAGTGACAAAATTACTGTCAAAGAATGTTTTTTGCACTTGTAAATAGTAGTCCAGTTTCAAAATGAGTTTTATTCTTATTCTTTTCCCAACCGAAGTCAAAGTCGTCTCTCTGTCTTCAAGTTTCAGAGTGAGGAGACTTTGTGGGTACTGTTTCTCTGTGAGGAGGATTGAGTTGATTGGAGAGTCGTTTCCTTCTTACACTAGTATTTGGACATTCTGTGGGTGGGAGCGAAAGTGATGTCTATTCTTTCCTTACATAAGTCCGTCATGTAAGAGCCTTAATGTTTTATTTCTTCATTTCTTGCCTTGAGGTTTTTTGACCTATCTTCTAGGCATACACAATCTTTCATAAGCGTAACGTCATCTTTGAGGTGGTATCTAAATCAGAGAATGTTTTCACTGGAAAAGCAGATCCTTGACATATTATTGGTGGCTAATGAGATTGTGAATTTCAACGTTAGTTGGAGTACATGAATTAGTTTTAGGAGACTGCGCCTGCCCTTAGGATGGTGTTGGATAATGTGTAAAATACGCATTGATATCCAGGAAATTGTACTAAATATGGTAATTGGTGGTAAGCTTGAAATATGTCCTGAAAGTCTTAACTATTGGCATCACATGAGTAGTTTCTACCACCCAATGGGCGGATAGCAAGACCATAAAAAACAGACAACCATGGATTGCCTTTGTATTTCTTTCGTCAGACTTTCAAGCTCTCCCTGTTGCTTTTTTTCGAACGTCTAGATTTTTTCGTCGCAGAGTTAATAGTGATCAGATGCATAATCCCATTGGAGATGTAATCCTGTCGGACCAATAGTGAATGTGACTAATTCTACCACATCCCAATACATCCCATGTCCATGTATCGTGTGATATCTTATCGAACACATTAATCCTGACTGCTAAAGGTGATATCTGGTCCCTTTGGATTTAGAGTCTAATTCGGTGCTCAAATCCAGGCAAACAAAAGGGAACTCAAGTAAAACTATTACTAACGTAATATAGTACGGAGATTGGAATGATGGAGCAGATTGTTATTGTAAATAAGGTAAAACCATGTACAGAGGATACCTTGATGGCTTACTATTGAAGAAATAATTATGCATGTGCCATGTTCGGAGGTCCCCATGGGTTTTTTTACCTTGTCTGTGCTTCAAAAGAATCAGAATCCAGTGAAATTTAACCTGTGTTGTTGGTGATTAATTTGTTTAGTGGGGATACCTTTGATGGCTTACTGTTGAAGAAATAATTATGCACGTGCCATGTTCGGAGGTCCCCATGGGGGTTTTTTCCTCCTCGTCTTTGCTTCAAAAGAATCAGAATCCAGTAAAATTTAACCTGTGTTGTTGGCGATCAATTTGTTTAGTAGTCATGACTAGGCGTTTTCTAGGTTGTCACCAGTTTGTTTGCACTTTGCACCCCGCTTCTGGAAGGGTACAAGTCTTTTACTCACATAGCACACTTGCTACTTTTTAGATTTCGAAGTATAATGGATATTTCCTTTTTCAAGCAACATGCACATTAGTAGACTATCACACTAAGCCATTTGAAGTACACATGGATGCATCAGACTGTCATAACCATAGGTGGTTGCTTGACCAACCGGGTGACTAAAATAAAGACGCGTCCCAAGCGTAGGACTCTCGACCAGTGTAGCACAATATCCGGAAGTACCGGAGTCGAACCACAGAGGCGACTAGCGGTGTTTGACTCAAAAGTGTGAAATTCAGTTTAACCCGGCTCTTAGGTAGCCACCCCTTGTTTGATGAGATTAATTAACTAAATTACTGAACTAATTTAACTGAATGCAGATTAAAAAGGAGTACAGCTGTGGGAACCCAGCGTCCGCGACTAGCCTAACCGATGTTTACTCGGGCCACAATTATTCATTTTACTGATTTTAGAATAAGAAAAAGAATCCCTAACAAATGCGCACCACCTGTCACCAGATTCCGTGCGCATTCGAATTCCGGCGATGCCTGGGTTTTGTTTGTTATTAGAGTTTTCGTTTCCTAAAACTGCTCAAAAATCAAGTTAATTCGGTCCCGAGGTAGAACATCGATTAGTCTAGCTGCGAAGCGCCTTTGCCCCGCAGCCGCACTCGATACGACTACTCGCTCATGGCTTTAATAACCGCAGAAATTATATTGAACCTAAATCGAAACATGCTTTGAACAATGAAAATAAAAGCAGAAAATAATACCACCGATTGCGGAGAAAGAATGAACTTGAATATCACGCGAAAACACCAATCCGACAACTGGAAATCTGAAGATCTTAGCAAAACTTGAATGTTGAATGTTGAATTGAAAACTGCAGCCGAACTTCAAAGAAACAAAAACCTAAAATCAATGCGTGGAACCCTAATTCGAGTTCTAACAAAAGTATATATATGAAAGTCCTCGCTAACGACAAATTAAAACTGAAAATAAAACGAAAATCACTTCCCGCGAACCAAACGACCGCGTTCCATGGCCAACATAAGCTCTCGGTAGCGCTACCTAGGAATAGGTGTAGCGCTACCGAGCCCCTTAGCTCCCTGCTTGACCGTTGACCTCCCTTAATGCCGTTGACCTCTAACCATTCGGTAGCGCTACACCACTTTTGGTGTAGCGCTCGTGGACCCTCTGTTCATTTTGTGTGCCATTATGTACCCTTTTTGAGCGCTCCAGAGAAATAGTGTAGCGCTCCCGATGGGTTACGACCACTTCCACGCGAAATCGACTTCAACACTTAGTCTCCACAACCTTGTCTCTCTTGATCTACGTACATGCCTTCCCAATTAGGGGTGTCAACGGTCCGGTTTGGCGCGGATTGGTGTGAATCCGAGGACCGAACCAAAAGTCTACGCTCCAATGTAAGGCAATCCATGTCCAAACCAAAAGTCTACGGTCTGGTTCCGAAACAATAAAAAAAATCACGGTTCGGTTCACGGTTTATCCACGGATTATTACATTTCACAAAATAAAAAAACATATTCCACATTCCACATTCACATTCACATTCACATTCTCAATGTAACTTTTGGAATCCATTCCCATTCCCACGAAAACCTTCGCGCTTAACAAACCAAAAAGGTAATTCATCCATGAGACAAATCCTAGCCAAAGCATCTCTACAAGTCTTCTGGTTAAATTTCCAAAGCCCAAGTCCATTTTCAGATTCTCCTTTTACTTGAACAAATGATGCTAGTATTTTTTGTCTCTTAAGTTTTTGATTCTCTGGATTTTTTAGGCAGTTTACCTTGTCTTTCTTCAAGGTACTAGTCCTATTCCCACTCAACCATTTATATATATAAGAATAATATGTTTAATTATAATTCTTATCCCAATGTTTTATATATATATTATTTTTAATTGATTAAATTCTCACGGTCCGGTTCGGTTTATCCATGGTTCTTTTATGAAAATCCATGGACCGAACCGCGAAGCATGGTTTTCTAATTTTTCAATCCGTGTCCGGACCATTAATCCACGGACCCAATCCAAAACCTACGGTTCGGTTCGGTCCGGTTCGGATTCGCGGTTCGCGGATTTTTTTGACAGCCCTGTTCCCAATATCTCGAAATTTGCGCCAACATTCCCCAATTTCCTGCAAATTATGCTCAACATACAAAAACCACCACGTGCACATATCAAATGGAAAATGAGGCTTAAACCGCACGTCTAACATGCTACATTACCCTACTTAGGCGCTAAAATACATGGATTTCACGCGCCTATCAGTGGTGTGCTAGTACAATAAGGTAAGCCTATCGCATATGATAGCCGAAAGCTCAATGAGACCGAGAGGCGCTGTCCAACAGATATTACCTTTTTCAAGCAAGTAACATGCACAATAGTAGACTGCATTTTCGTTATGTTCTTTTCACACTGTTAGCGGATTTGGCAGTTATACGATGTGGTGCGTAAAGAAATATGGTACCGGCCAGACATGTTCTTCTACAGAGATATGCTTATGATGCTTGCAAGGAATAAGAAAGTTGATGAGGCAAAGCGGGTATGGGAAGATCTGAAGAGAGAGGAAGTTCTTTTTGATCAACATACGTTTGGCGACATTATGAGGGCCTTCTTGGATGGTGGCTTGCCATCCGAGGCAATGGACATATACGAGGAAATGAGACGTTCTCCTGATCCCCCACTCTCGCTGCCGTACCGAGTCATACTCAAAGGGCTCATTCCGTACCCAGAACTGAGGGAGAAGGTGAAAGATGACTTCTTAGAGCTGTTCCCGGATATGGTTGTGTATGACCCACCTGAAGACCTGTTTGAAGATCAGGGATGGGGAAGGGAGAGCGAAGAGGATTAGAGGATGCTACGAAGTATTAGTGACCCTTTCAGGTCCTTGGTTTGTCACATGAATCTGAATTTCATATTTCCATATCTGAAAAGAAGTATAAACAGCTCCATATACCAAGCGCTCGCTAATAAGTACTGCATCTTCAGAGTTGTAACCTCCCCATGGCATATAAGCTACTAATAGATTTTTACCCAAAGCGAGTTCGCCACCAACTGTAGCGGCACCGTCCGCTTATTGGGATCTAGAAATATTTTGTGACGAACGTACAGGAAAACCTTCTTTGGATTTGCCCAAGATCTTTGGAATTCATTTATTTCTCTGCGGGGTGGCTTGCTTTGGTTTTGGGGCATTTCATGTAACAAGCTTATATGGTCCTGGAATTCACCAGACCTGTCAGGCTGTCATTGGGGCTTCTTGGGGAACTACCATGGCAAGAGATGCCAATCTATGTTTTATTACCCAATCACGGTCCCAATCACGGTTCGTGCATATGTATGCTCCCAAAAGCAGAGAGGATTAGAACAAGTAGTACTATACAAGTAGAGAGGGTTGCTTTGCAGTTTTTAAACGGATTGCTGGGAAATATACAAGTAGTACCTGAAATTTGCTGTAGTACTATTACTGAAGGAAGAACAAGTTTGTTCCGAAATTTTCTTCTTATTTCACAGTTATTTGGCAACTTTGGCTTCTCGGACATTTCTAAATTTGCCGTACTATTTTTTGATTCGTTTGTAGGCATGATGAAAATGGTTGTAATGGATGCATAATTTGAGCTTCGACCGTATATACGCTGAGTTGAATTCAATTGATTTGAGTCTCGAAATCTAAACATGTCTCCAATGGTTCAAGCTTTGGCTTGTTTCGCCGTGCTGATTTGGATTGAGTTTCAATTGTGCTGAGTACGAGCCAAGTTCAAACTGGGCTGAGCTTAAGAAATGAATGATTTTTATCATCTGTTCAAGCTTTATTTACTTATGAAGTTGACTTCTTGAGTCGTTTAAGTTCAGCTTTGAGTCAAGCTCAAGATATCTTGATTCAGTGCTAGTTTGAGGCTCAATCTACGGTTACGGGCCTGTTTATGGCGGCCTTTAAATCATCTCCTACCAAATTCTTCATTTTGAATAATCAAAATAATATTCTTTCATTCAAAAAGTGAATTTGAAGAATGTTACTATTCACTCGTATTCCAGACACATATGTGGAAGAGATCAGCCGATGTAAGCCGAGAAGGAGCTGAGCCGTGAGAGGCACTGAATGAGCGCAAGATGAAATCGAGGGCTGCGAGTCTGCGACACATTGCTTATCGGCCAAGAAGTTTCATTCCATAGGAGGTTTTTGTGAGAGATTCGCAATACGAGCCTTGAAAGATGAGATATTCACAAGATTGACGATATACCAAGTGAGGTATTGGGCGATATCTGAGAAAAATGCATTATAATCAGGAAGCGACATATTGGGATAAGAACTAGGGAGGCGACAAATGGGCGAATATAATCAGGAAACGACTCAGTTTGACCCGCCACAAGCTGTTGAGATTGCATTTTTTTTGTTTTTGTTTCCTGGCTAACAGTTCGACGTTTTTGACAAGGCTGGCTTGCAATGCCGGCTCAAAAGTTTTGGGGGTACTAAACGAATTTCTTAAGCGGGCCCCTATATGTTTTGCATATAAAAGTTAATTAACAAAATCTTCGTAAAAAACCATTACAAAAATCTAAACATATAGTTATAAAAAAAAAAACCATTGTAATACTTCAAAATTAATTTGAACATTAATCTTCTCGCGTAAATATACTAATTAAGTTTTCATAATCAAGCATTTTCAGGTATCTATTTCAATAGAAAAAAATAAATAAAGTCAATTCATTTAATGTTTCTGGAGGCATTTCAGCTCTGCTGGCTTGTTCATGTCAGAGCCTTCGAGGTCAGTTTCCAAACAACATTGAGTTTGAACTTGAAGAAGTCCCAGGAGAAATGGGCAGAGAATAGCAAGTTATTGTTCTATGAGTCTGAGAAAGAGAACATGGTGTGGTTGTTTGGCAAGATAGAGAAAAGAGGACAAGAAGAGACTGTACATTAGATTCAGTAATATCGTGGCAAAGAAAAGGACGAGGGATGAGGCGATCAATTAGCTTAAGAGAGAATCTTGTGAGCGAGTTTGTTAGCAGCGAGTAGTAGTACCTAAAATAGATCAATGAGAATTGGAGTTGACAACTACTACTCGATAAAATACTCCATCCTTGTTCTTCAGGAGTCGAATTGGCTAGTTACGATAGATTCAACTATGAGTAATAATATCTAAACTAACTCAGCGTAAAAGGATTTGAGTTTTTGTATTTTAGAAACTTTGATTAATTAATTTAAGCAACAATGTAAATTGGTGAAGAAATATGGTACACAAAGTCCAGGGTTTCGAAACCCATTATCTTTTTTTTTTTGGTAAATCGGAAATGGAATAAAACTAGAGAAACAGATTAGAGTACATCATAGATAAGAAAACAACACCAATAAGGAGCAACACTCAGCTCAACAGACAGCTACAAATAACCTAGAGAATCAGGTGCGAAAAGCACTAATCTAGTAACTGACGGATATTAAGTCTATCCCTTATCATGAACTCTCGAATTTCCTATGGTGGTCTTTGAGAAACCACCAGATCCTCATCCTGCTCCGCTCCAAGGCCAGCTAGAAAGTCGGCACACTCATTAGCACTCCGGTATGTGTGGGTGAGGGTGCTTCCTGTCCGGTTTAAGAGATAGTGACCATCATTTATAATATTTCTTTGAGGGTGATTGGGGTTGGCTTTATCATTGAAGAGAATAACTGCGGTTTGGGAGTCAGACTCTATTTGGACGTTAGACAACCCCTTCTCCAGCAAGATGGTTAACCCTCTGTAGATGGCCCAGATTTCTGTTTCCAAACTCGAGTTGGCTATCATTTTCCCATGGTAACCAAGCACCCATTCTCCATGAGCATCTCTGATAAGTCCTCCAAAACCCGCCTTCTTAGTGCTTTCGAACCAACACCCATCCGTGTTAAGCTTTAGGGTACCTGTGTTGGGAGGAAACCAAGAAATTAGTCGGTTTAAAGGAGGGTCAGTCATGAGAGGGGAATTAAAAGCGTCCACGATTTCAGAAGCATAGGAAGATATATTCTTGAGACTCATTTCCGGTATCGATTCTATGTTATCAAAACTCATTCTATTGCGATCCTTCCAAATTTGCCATAGAGTGATACCAAAAATGATGTTCCAAGGTATATTCGTTCCTAATCGCAAAATTTTTCCCTTTTTCAGATTGGCAGAGATCCAATCCGACGTGGAGTTAAAAATACCCGCCCTCATTAACCGACCCGAAGGGATTTTTTCCCAAAGCGCAATAGCCTTAGGACAATCCCTGAACAAGTGATCAAGATTTTCCAGAGCGAGGTTGCATCTAGGACAACAAACCGAGGTATTGATACCCCTTTTAACACGCATCAAATTGGTAGGAAGTTTATCATGGAAAATGAGCCAAAAGAAAGATTTCAATTTTTGAGGCAATTTCATTTTCCAGAACCACTTCCAACCCTTCAAATCATTAGTATCCTTGTTGATGAACTCATACGCAGTAGAGGCAGAACAGTTGCCATTGGAGGATTCCGTCCAAGAGGGGTGGTCACTGGCTTGATTAAATAAAGGCAGCATGGTATTAAGGATGTGATTCCGAGAGACATCATCCAAAATGTAATCAATACTGTCCAGATCCCAAGTTCCATTGTCAATAATATCAGCCACTTTAATGTTGTTTCTAGTATGCAAACCAGGATGTCTTTTACCAAGAGGACCATCGCCACACCACCAATCATTCCAAAGATCAACAGACAATCCATCACCTATGGACCATTTGGTACCCTCTTGCAAGATATCTCTGATGTGAATTAAACTCCGCCACGTGTGGGAGGCATTTCTATTTCCCGGCCAGGAATGGATAGAATGATGTTTTAAGTATTTACTTTTAAGAATTTTTGCCCAAAGGCTATTCTCATCATTCATAAATTTCCAGCCAAGTTTAGTGAGGAGAGCAAGATTTTGGTTTCTCGCTTTCCTTAAGCCCAAACCACCCAAATCCTTACTTTTACAAACTGTGTTCCAGTTAACAAGATGGAGTTTCTTCTTTCCAGGTGTGTCACCCCACAAGAAATCCCTATTAATACGATCAAGTTTATCACACACGTTAACAGGGAGATTCATGGTCTGCATGGTGTAACTAGGAATAGTGGATGTGGTAGCTTGGATAAGTGTAGCCCGTCCGGCAAGCATAAGAGTATTAGATTTCCAACCTGAGAGCTTAAGTTGAACTTTTTCAATAATGTGTTTGAAATGGTCCTTGCTAGCTCTTTTGTGAAGGAGGGGGACCCCAAGGTATTTGCCCAAGTCATTTGAAAGCGCAATGCCACATAGGTTACTCAAGCGACGGGCTTTAACACGTGACACATTAGGGGAGACAAATAACTTAGACTTAGATAAGTTCACCGTTTGGCCAGAGAGCATGCAAAAATCCTTAAGGACCTCCATAATATCTCTACAATTAGACTTATTAGCATGACCAAAAAGAATAAGATCATCCGCAAAGAATAAGTGTGTGAGCTCAATGGATTCCCTAGAAACTTTGATGCCTTTCCATTTACCCTCCCCACATTTGGAGTTAATGAGAATAGAAAGACGTTCCATGCATAGAACGAATAAGTAGGGGGATAGCGGGTCTCCTTGTCTTATACCACGTCCCGGAGAAAATTCCTCCAAAGGTTCTCCATTCCACAGAATGGCAGTTTTAACACTAGTGACACAGCTCATGATAAGGGCAGTCCAGGCAGGATCCATGTTAAAAAATATAAGAGTATCAAGAATAAAGTTCCAGGAGATTTTGTCATAGGCTTTCTCTAAATCGATCTTAAGAAGAATACCACCCTTGTTTCCTTTTTTGGACCGTAGAGAATGCAAAATTTCCTGAGTGATGATGATATTATCACTAGTAGACCTGCCAGGTATGAAGCTGCTCTGGAAAGGACCAATAATTTTATCAAGGAAAGGCCTCAGTCTAGCAACTATGATTTTGGTAATGATTTTGTATCTCACATTACATAGACTTATGGGGCGAAACATTTTGATATTCTCAGGATTATCCGTTTTAGGGATAAGCGAAATGAGAGTTTTATTAGCTTCCTCAGGGATATTACTTTCAGCAAAACAGTTTTTCACAAATTTGCAAATGTCCTCTCCAATGATGTTCCAATATTTGTGATAAAAAATGGCTTGGAGGCCGTCCGGGCCCGGAGCCTTAAAAGGAGCAATACCTTTAACAGTATTCCAAATCTCAACATTCGAGATAGGAATGCGAAGAGTCTCATTATCCTCAGAAGAAAAGGTTTTATGAGGGTTTAAGGAGATACAAGTACCCGGTGTATCATTTTGATTACGAAAAAGATCTTTAAAATAGTTTTGAACCATTTCTTTTATCACATCAGGATCATCAATCCACGTGTTATTGTTATCCTTAAGTAAAGTAACTTTGGATTTTCTTCTCCTTATAATTGTAGATAAGTGAAAATACCGGGTATTCCTCTCTCCTAATACAATCCATTTAGCCCGAGATTTTTGAAACCAAAGGATTTCTTCTTGGCTAAGAATATTGTTGTAGTTAGAAACCAACACTTTTTCCAGTTTAATAAGATAATGAGAGAAATTTTTGCTTTGAGACTCTTGCACACCTTTAATTCTAGCTAGAGTCCAGCACTTTTTCCTAAAGATATTACCAAAAACATCCTTATTCCAAGCAAGAGCAGTTCGGGAGAAGTTAAAAATTTTTTCTTTGATATTGTTGCCATTCCATCCCGAGGAAACTACTTGTTCAAAATTTGGGTCCATAATCCATGCAGCTTCAAATCTAAAAGGTCTAGGGATGTAAGTAGTAAAATGAAAACCATTAATGCTAATGAGTAACGGGCAATGATCAGAATAAGTACGTGGTAAGTTTCGAATCGTACCTTCGGGAAACAAAGTTCTCCATTCCTCATTGCACAGACCTCTGTCCAAGCGCTTCTGGACGTTGGCGGCACCTTGTCGACCATTAGACCAAGTGAACTTAGGTCCCGATGCGCCCATATCCATAAGTTTGCAAGCATTAGTGTTTTCCATGAACTTCCTCCTCTGGTTGAAACCTGAATCAGTGGAAGAACTTCTACATTCGTCCGATGTGGCAATTTCGTTGAAATCACCAGCAGCAGACCACGCAAGAGAGTTAGAATTAGCAAACATCTTCAGATCCTCCCATAGAATTTCACGGATTCTAGGGTTGGGGCTGGCATACAAGGCAGATAATATCCAATCTTCGTAACCATTCTTACTAATTTTAACGTGAATAACTTGGGGTTTGATATCTAAGGTGAACACTGTAACTTTAGTAGGATCCCAGAGGACCCAGATTCCACCCGATCTTCCAATCGGGTTAGTGAAGGTGTCTCTAGTGAAACCCAGATTACGGAAAAATAAACCCATTGACTGTAGGGTAATTTTTGGTTCAAGAATAGCCACAATTTCAGGATTATGCTGGCGGACAATCTCTTTAAAATTGTTTTTAAACCGAGCATTTCCAGCACCTCTACAATTCCAAATAAGAATTTTGTATCCGTCCATCAGGAAATCACTATCTAGGGGGGTAGGACCTGTGGGGGAGAGGAAGTTCCGCATCTCAGCCAATGTTGGTCTCCGTTTCCTGAACGGTTTCGCTGCCACTTGGTGTGGATCCCAGTTTCCCAGACACTGCTCTTTGAGCCTTATCTTCAGACTCACCTCCTCCGTCCACCATGCCACTCCTGTGAGGTGAAGAGTTTCTATCCCGGCCTCGAACGACCATCTGATCTTGTTGTAGCTGATTCTTGTTACCTGCACTTCTGGCGAATTCATGATATGTTTGTGTAGGTAAGAGGTTGATATCTGGAGGAATTTTGGTCGAACTGGGTTGTGGTGAGGTAAAGGCTGCTCCTGACGAGGAAGAAGTGGAGGTATCAGTAGTGTTGATAGCTGGTATATTGTTAGGGTTCAAGTCAATAAGGATAGAGTTAGTAGGCTTAAAATTGGGCTGTTGGGCCAGGGGTTGGGCTTGCTGTTTAAGAAGTGGGTTAAACTCAAATTTGTACTCTCCTTGAGATGAAACTCCCTTCCTTTTCTGGGCTATGGAATTATTTGGTTTGGGCTTGGTCACAGTGGACCCGTTCGTGTTCCTCTGATGTTGGGCCGCAGTTCCTTTATTTCTTCCAGCATCAATTTTGGATGGGCCTGCACCTTTTTCTCTCAAATTTTGGTTTGGAACCTCCTTGTCTACAGATTGGGCTATGTGTTTTTGCCCTATATTGGACCCTCCAGCTCCTGGGCCTGTGGACCTATTTTTAGTCTGGTTACGCCTTGTAACCAACATCCACTCGCCGTAACCAATCTCGTTGGGTTCCTCTGATAAGATAGTACCGTTGAAAATCACAGCCTTTGGGTCAGGCTTTGCAGGAGCAGCAGTGGTCTCGGAAGTGGTGCCCACAATTTCCGGCGCCGGCATCACGTTGCAAGTATCCTTCCGGTGACCGACCCTGCCACACGAAAAACAAATGAGATGGATATGTTCATATTCGATTTGATAATCATACCTGCCGATAGCCACCGTTACTTCCAGTGGTTTGCTCAAATCAATCTCAACGCACACACGGGCGTAGCTTCCTCTGATTCCCTCAATGGTGTTATTGTCAACCTTGAGGGGTTTTCCGAGTTTGGCAGCGATGGTGAAGAGGCTGTCCTCATCATAATACTCAAAGGGGAGGTATTTAAATCTCAGCCACACCGCGGTGGTGATGGCGGAGGCCATGTCGGCCTTGAACTGTGGTTGCCACTTTCTCACTGTCAGATAGTGATCTTGAATGATCCAGGGTCCACCCGTATACACTTTGTTATAATCCGATTTTGATTCAAACCTAATTAGATAGAACCCCAAACCCAAATCTACCGGGGTAAATAAACCCTCAAGATTCCAAAGGTTTGAAATTCTATCCATTAGCGGTTTGAAGCCCATGTTTCTGCCCAATAGCTTGATAATCAGGCATCCCCTGTGATTCTGTCGGATTCTATGGAGGTGTTCCTTAGAGAATTCTACCTTTATCCGAGAGATAGTAGTAGTGTTCTCTGGCTCCACCTCGTCCTCATCACTATCTGTACCAAAATCGGAAATTTTAGTTTTATCACAATCCATTGCGGGGCTCTGGGCGTTGAGAAGGGCAGCTTTGAATGATCGTGCCTTTTCCTAGGGCTTCTTCTGACTTGTGAAGATTTCCATTGGTTCTTCTTCTATACCCTCCGATTGGGGGTTTTCCATGGAAATTTGATTTGTTTCTGAATCCATTGGGCTGCAGTCCTCACTTGGAGAGAGGTCGTTTGAATTACTCTTGATTTTCTTGGTACTCCTTTCTAGATGATCTTTTTCTTCCTCCGAAATAGGTTCAGCAGTTGGAATTTGATTTGGGGAATTTGGCATCTTAGAGAGAGAAGCTCTGATCCTTCGATTCGAAACCCATTATCGCTGCATAAAAACTATGTATAGGCCTAGTTAACAATTCAAATCGATTATGATTATTTCAAAGGCTTTTGCAATTCCTACCAAGATTATTATGATTCATCAGTCGACCCCTCGTCTCCTGAGTAGCAATACTGGTTCCAACACTGCATGGGCCCGTCTATCTTGGCGAGGCTCGCTTTTTACGTTCTAATAGGGGAGTAAACTAAAAACTAAAATGGCTCACATTTTACCCAATGCAGGATTTGACCTTTATTCCTAGCTCGCCCAACAAGAAATACGAAAAGCCGAAGCCAACTCATTAAGAAAGGGCATCAGAGCAAGTGTAGTATCTCTTCTCCAAAATTGCTAGTGAACAATGCACATTTTTCATTTTACCTAGCCACGTCTTTTTCAATACTCAAACAACATTATCTATTTTACCTATTATCAATTAAAATAATTTTTTCCCTCACATTTCTTCCCCACATTCTGTAACGCCCCGAATTTTCGGAAGCATTAATTAAGACAACTAATTATGATTAATTTAATAAAAAGAGTTTCCATCAGAGTACACGTTGGAAAACGTGAAGTGCAACCCATTAAAAAATACCTAGTACGGTTTGAGAAATTAATATTACAGATCCAACATTAAAAATAAAGGGGTGGGTTCTACAGATTAAGGTTCAACTCTGGATTCCACGGCTCCTCCTGAGGCTGGTCTACCGGATAACCCTCAGTTCCGAAATAACCGTCTCCTTCGACACCAACTGTACCTGCTTGATCACAGTCTGGCATAATACGTCCGAGTCGCGAAGCAACATCATGGTATTATACCAGGGTCACACGAAGTGTAACACCGTGAGCGATAAATCACTCAATAGCTACTCTAACCCTCCCAACCCTTGCTTAACATACACGTACAACATATATGATTGAAAAGCAGTAATTAAAGGAATAAACAGGAAATAAATCGTAAAGCAGAAATTAAACACATAGCTGATTTCATTACTAGCCATTAACTTACATGTTCATCTAAGTTCTCAACCTAGAGAACTTTCCTCCAGGTTAACCACTAAGGAATATGACCAAACTGTGATTTACTCCCCCCTTGCTTGCCCTTCACTCGGGAGCCCCGACGGAAGGTATAAGTTACGTACTTAATCCAGCCGTCAGCCACCTCACAAGGATGAATTTCCCAGGGACGAAACTGGACCACTGGGCTACGTATGGTAACTGCCAGGTCTTGTAGGTATATAGCTGAAACTGGTCTATAATACTTCCACCTTTATAACGCCTCAGAATTCAAATGAAGCAAATCACAGAGTGTCACATCCTAGGATTTCGAAATCAAGGCAGACTGCCAAACAATCCTCCGAAACAAATCACTTGGCGGAACTATCATTCAAAAACAATCTCGGGGTAACTCCCCATCAATCAATTCCAATTCACTTTTCCATTAACCTCATCGTCTATGTGATATCCGCGTACGATCACCCAACCCGGGAACCTAGTTGTCCATTCTAGCATTCAACACATTTATGAAAAGTGCATTTAACAGTAAAAGCAAAGTGATAACGATATCTCAAGGGTCACAACCGAATATCTCAATTCATAAGTTCATGAAATTCAAGTAATCGAAAACCAGGGGTCTAAACGTAATAAATTCAAACTATAGGGGCCATAACATAATTTACTAAACTATTGGGTCAAAACGTAATTTAAAGAAAGTAAGGGTCACCAACGTCATTTTAAGTAAGTAAAAGAGTGTCCAACATAATTTCACGACTCTAGGGTCCTTAATGTAATTTACAAAACTCTATGGGCCTTTTTGTAAATAAACATAATACAAGGGCAAAATTGTAATTTTGCCACCGACAAGGGTAAATACGTAAAAATACTTTATTTTAGTTAGTATAGTCCTAACTTGTCACAAAACGCAATTCCTTGATTTTCTTACTAAGTACAAAACTACACATTATGTAATTTACACACACAAGGGCAAAATTGTAATTTTTCCACCACGAAGGGTAAACACGTAAAATAACTTATTTTAGCTAGTTATGTCATAACTTGACTCAAAAAGAAATTCCTTGAATTTTAGTAAGTCCAAAACTTTTATAAGGGTAATAAATGTAATAAAGGGCAAAACGGTCATTTTACACTACGAAGGGTATTTTAGAAATTTTGATACGCTCATAAACTTCCATTGATGACATTTGATTGATAAAAAGTAGGAACATAAATATCTTTGTAGATTACGTCACATACTTTATAAAACTACACTTTTAACCCTTAAGTTTAATACCAAGAACGAGAACAAGATTAAACGTAACATGAACACATTAAATCTTACATAAACACTTGAATAAGTTTTAATCATGCTTGAGAAGTTAAACACATGAACCAAAATGAATCTAGGGCTTAATATGTATGAAAAACATGGTTTAGGGTCAAAACCGCCGAAACTAGGAACACAAGGGGCTAAACTGTAATTACAGAACTTAAGCCAACACTGGAGGGAACATTTTGGACCGGTAGTCCGGACTGGGATATGGTGGTCCGGACTATCGTCACAGCAAAAACAGAGCAACTAGTGTTTTGTTCGGGTTTCGTGAAACCCTTCACCTTGGGCCTTAACCCTTCAACTAAAAACTACCCCTAGGCAATTCTAACACATACAATGCTTAGGAATGATTGGGTAAGAGTCTCTACCTTGTTTTGCGAAGATTTGGTGAAAAATGGGTTTTGGCGAAAAACCGGCGGAGGAAGCTTCTTGGGCCGGCTTGGCTTGCTTGGATGGTGAAATGTGGATGCCTAGGAGTGCAATGGATGAACTTGTGGAAGAAGATTGAATGTCGTTGGGTTTGGAGGTGGAAACCCAAGTTTTGGCCTTTTTCTCTCTCTTTCTCTCACTAGAACTTGATGGTGGAGTTGGGGGCTTTTTGCTCTAACACTTGAGAGTTTTTGGAGGAAGAAGAAGTGAATGGAAGTAGAATGGGAGAGTTGTGGGCGGATTGGATGATATAGGAGAGTGTAGTGATGGATTTTGGTGGGATGTGGTGTGTAGAAATGGTGAAAGTACAAGGGGTGGTTTGGGAGGTGATGGGGGAGGGTGAGGGAGTGTAAAATCAGTCATGGGGAGAGTGAGGGGGCTGATTTCGTGGTGGAGTGTGGTGTTGGGTTGATTTGGAAGAAGTAGTGGGGTGATTGGTGGAGTGTGGAGTGAGTATATATGTATAATGTACATATATGCACACATGTGTGTGTTTGTGTACTAGTATTACTTGTGTATGTGTATGGATGTGTATAATTACGTATGAAATGAATTTATAAAAATGTAATGCTCGTGATTAAAATGTAAACGTGTCTTAGGGTCGAATTTCTAGCAATTTGAAAGTTTTAGGGTATAAACCGTAGTAATTGTAAATTAAGGGCCCTAAATGCAATACGAAATTAAATAACGAAATTAAATAATTAAAACGAAATTAAATAATCCTAAATTTTATTAAAAATTTTGGATTATTACACATTCTAGATTTCCAAGGAGAGAGAGAGCATAAAGAGAGGAAGGGATGAGACAAAAATTGATAAAATATACATTACCTTGCGTACAGTTCCACGCTACAAGTGTCGAAGCATTGTAGCAAAAGGTATTCAAAAGTTGCTTTACCTAAGCTGTTGCAAGCCTTCTTCCAGACTTTCATCTCTACAAAGTACCAAAAACCTTGTTTTACTTATGCTGCTATTTTTGCTCTCATGGCACCTCATGACTACACCTTCTAGAGAGACAGAGAGTGTTACTTGGCGTTCAATGGGGATAATTCAAAGGGAAAATTTCAAAAAGACCCTATTCTTTCACCTCAACGTCCCCAAAACACTTATCCTTTTGTTTATTTTAAGTAGACATCTATCCTTGTCCAGCTTTATTAAATTGGGTCCCCGACCCAATTTACCGTCCAAATTTGGACGGAACATGCCTAGGTGACAATTTTTTTGCTGACTTGGCAATTTTTTCGTTGACTTGGCAGTACGTTACATTAGGTGGCATGTTTTGGAGGGAAAAAAAGACATGTGAGAGGCACATGCCCTAAAAGGATCTCTCCTCCCTCACCTTGTCATTGTGGTCCCAAAAGGGTTTGGTATGAAGCAAAGCAGCGAAAAGGCCAAAGAATGTCGTCTCTCCTTGTCGGCCATTGATCACCTACAATACCGTTGGGAATTGAAAAATCACTTTCATTTTCAATCGATTAAGCTATTTATCTCAGATGGGTTGGCGTATCAGAGACAGTGGTGGGGATGCTCCTTTGTACGGTACGTCTTCTTAAGCCTCACAATCAGAATGGCCAATGAGTCATAATTAAGTTTGAAATTGTTTGGTGGGGATGCTCCTTTTTTTTATTCATTCTTTGTTAGTTTAATGTCATTGTTCATGTGTATGCATAGTTTAATCCAAATTTCTAGGGTTTCAACTTTGTAAGTTATTGTTTAATCTAACTTTTGTAAAATATTATTTTTGTGGACCATAAATTTGCAGAGATTAATTCGGAGTATTTCACTATAAAAATGTTCATTGGTGGTTCGTTTGAGGGACCTAGTTATGTAGGTGGAAAGGTTGGTTGGGTTGACTACTGTCACAAAGATAAGTTATCGATAATTGAGTTGTGTCACATGGCTCCAAAATTAGGTCGTACTTCTTGTAATGACTACTTTTTTAAGTTAAATGGGGAGAAGAGGATCGTTAAGTGTGATCAAGATGCAATGGGATTGTCCTATTTAGTGGACTGTGATAACGTAGCTCAGGTATATTGTGTTTGCCATAATACTGATGTGGTGGCTACTCAAGGGAGTCAAATTGGAAATTTTAGTGGTGGTGGGGCTTCTAAAACAAAGGTGAATGTTGGGGTTTCTAAAATTGGTAAGGATGAGGTTGTGGGTAGTGAGCTAGTAGATGTCCAGGTTGACAATGATGAGGAGAGTGATGAATATGATCCGGACTCAACTTCCTCTGAAAGTGATAGTGATGATGAGGAATTTTATGAGAGTGATAATGGAGTCGATGATAATGATACAATGTTTGAAGAAAATGTGGACAAGAATATAGAGTTTGATGGGTTAAGTGGGTCCATGGCACCATCTGGCCAAGAGTATGCATCAGTGGTAGATGGACCTGCCAATTTAGCTGGGGACAGTGATGAAATCTCATTTGATAACTTAAGAAGCTTGAGTGGTAGTTCCTCAGATGAAGATGGTGGACTGGTAGGAAGAAGGCCAAAACCAACCACCCAGTCTTCAATGAGAAGACTGACATGGATAACCTTGTTTTTAAAATTGGGATGGAATTCAGAACTCATGATCATGTTAGGGAAGCTATCAAGGAATACTCTATTAAATGGGGTAAAAAAATCAAGTTCAATAAGAATGATAGGGAAAAAGTGGATGCAATGTGTAAAACTGGCTGTCCTTGGCATATTTATGCATCATTTGTCAAAAATGAAAGGTTGTACAGAGTAAAGACTTATGTGAATGAGCATAATTGTACCAGGGAATTCAATATTCCCTGGGTTAGTACCAAGTGGATAATAAGGAGATACTATGACAAGATTAGGAGGAACCCCACCTGGCCAATCCCTTCTCTAGCTGAGACTATACAGACTGAATAGACTAGGCATGTTGGTAGGCAAAAAGTGTTCAGAGCTTTGAGGAAGGCATTGGAGCTGATTGAGGGTACTGCTGCTCAACAGTTTGGGCAACTGTATGGTTACATTGAAGAGATGAGGAATACCAACCCTAGTACCACAGTTATCATGAAGGTGAAGCCAGTGATTGGTTCTGAAACTAATGTCAAATTCGAGAGGTTATACATATGTTGGGGTGCATTGAAGAAGGGTTTCATGGAGGGATGCAGACCTGTCATAGGCTTGGATGGATGTCACTGCTACATTTGTTCCCTCAACCCAAACCACCACTGCAACTTTTTTTTCCTCATCTTGGTTCATCATTATCCCAATCACCACTGCAATGATCATCATCCAAGTGACACCCAAAGCTACAACCAAGTTCCTCGCCTAACCTTACTTTTCTGAAGCTCAGCTTCCAGCCTATTTTGTCTGCAATGAAGACCCGGTATGATTTGGACAGCCCTTTGACACATCAGAGGGTCAACCCAGATGAAATCTTTACAATCGTTGTTGGGGCAGCTGGAAAACCTCCTTCCCGGATTCATGTTACTCCATGAGGTTTGTACAAACCGTTGGTGTAAGGACCCATAAATTCATAATATTTTTTTGGAATAACAATGGGTAATTGTGAGGAAATGAAAACTATGTTAAGTGGGCCAATGTGGGCTTAGTAATTGCACATGGATGTATTTAAAACACATTTGAAACATGAGGGGTGTAAGTGTTAAGTGGGAGGTGTATATACACATGTGTGTACACAAAATATAACAAAAATCAACCCCTCTCCCCATCTTCTACAGCCAACCCGCTCTCTCTCTCTCTTCCTCTCTCAATTTTCTTCCATTGTTACACCTCAAAGCTCCACCAAAACCAAATTCCTTCAAGGTTCTACCATAAAAACTTCTCATCTATGTGATTTCAAGCTTGGGTTGTGTTGGTTTTAGCTAGGAAGGGGGCATTTCGGGTTTGGAAGTTCAACCTCTAGGGTTTTTCTTTCTCATCATATTTGAAGCTTCAATCTTGAGGTAGGGAAACAATTACTACCTCCTCTAGTTGTATACTTGTGATTTGTAGCATATATCTTGTTCTTGGCTTCAAATTCCTAATGAATCATGTTTTCCCTCTTTATGTGGGTTTTCTTCACTTTGATTATTTGATTTACGAAATTAGTTGTTGATTGATGAAATTGGGAGTGAAATTGACCTCTCTCCATATTTAATTGTTGCCTAGCATCTCTAGTTTGAACCTAAACTATCACATTTGTGTTTGGGTTGAAATTCCACACCTTAGAGGTGAAAATCTGCACTGCTGCCCCTGTTTTTTGCCGCTACCCCTGTTTTCCAGCAGCTTCCCCAGATTTTTGGGTGGTTTCCGGCCACCCTTTGACTTCCGTTTGGCCTCCAATCGTCCGGAACTTCGCATATTTGATATATAGCGACATAGTAACCCCAAAACCATTTTGAAAAATCATTAAACTACATGTGATTATACCGGACAATTCGTGTTGGAAATTTTGTGAATGAAACCGGGGCACTCGGAGGGTCTCCCGAGGCAACCGAGACCTCCCCACGGATTCAATACGATCGCGGATTAATGCTGGGTAACTCCCTCATGAATATGGAGATTATGGCAGAATTCATTCCCCATTCAAAATTCGGATTCAATGCAGGAGTTTCAGATTACAGAATTGAATTGGATATTCAATCTGCCTATTGAATGGGGAGGCTCCTCCTCTTTAATCCCGTATTCATTTTTCAGCTCCATTTTCATCTATAAAATGGAAGCTCTGTTGTGTGTTTTGATCATCAGTTTTTGAGCAAACTAAATACTCCAGAATTCGTCTTTGTGAGAGAGAGAGAGGCAGACGCTGTCAGTTCGCCAAGGCTTCCAGCGGTGGTGTTCCGGTGGTTGTGGTTCTAGCCGTTGTATCCTGGGACGAAGACGTCGGTTCAACCTACAACACCCACGGTAGGCGGCGAATCTTTGTTAAGTTTGTTGGAAAAATTACACGTGGGTGTTGTAGGTTGAACCGACGTCTTCGTCCCAGGATACAACGGCTAGAACCACGACCACCGGAACACCACTGCTGGAAGCCTTGGCGAACTGAAACAGCGTCTGCCTCTCTCTCTCACAAAGACGAATTTCTGGAGTATTTTGCTTGCTCAAAAACTGATGATCAAAACACACAACAGAGCTTCCATTTTATAGATGAAAATGGAGCTGAAAAATGAATACGAGATTAAAGAGGAGGAGCCTCCCCATTCAATAGGCAGATTGAATATCCAATTCAATTATGTAATCTGAAACTCCTGCATTGAATCCGAATTTTGAATGGGGAATGAATTCTGCCATAATCTCCATATTCATGAGGGAGTTACCCAGCATTAATCCGCGATCGTATTGAATCCGTGGGGAGGTCTCAGTTGCTCGTTATATGTATCGGACACGTATCCTTTTGAGTCAGTTGACACATTTGGCGAAAAGTGTGATATTTTGAAAGAAATGGAAATGTTTCGATGAACTAAATGTTTGGAGATTATAAAAATGGTATAATGATTCTAGGGATCACCCGTTTGGTGTCCCTACCCATGGGTGTACGGAGCCCACGAAATCCGGCAGAGGGATTTATTCCCTATTAAATTTAATGGTTGATTTTATGACAAAGTTCGAAATGAAAATGTTTTGAGGTACATATAGTATTTTGGTGAATGTTGGATACTCGGACACCAGTTTGGACACGTGCTATACTTGTTGGTGATCTTGACAAACTTAATATATTTTGGGTATCTTGGGCCACCTTGAAATCATTTTGGACACTTTGATGTTACTTTGGATACATGGGTACTTCTTGGACACGTATCGCTTGTTTTTAGCTTCTTTTATGCTCCTTTGATCATTTCTTCTCATGTCAACCCATATCCTGTGCACTTATCGTATTTATACACCTAGCGGTTGTAGTATGGTTTTCCTACTGAGCTAGTGAGCTCACCCTATCATTTTCAGGTGTACGGCGTGGAGCATGAGATTGGATGCTTGTGGAGTGATGCATCATGTGGAGCTTATGCATGCATGAAGTTACTTTTCCATCTTAAGTTTTGTATTTTTGATAGATGGCAATGTAACTTCTAATTATTCAATCTTTTGACAATTTGGACTTATGTAATAACTCTAAACTTGTATTTTGGGTATTCATGCATCCGGGTACGATGTAGTGCCACCTAGAGATTTGTTGACTTGGATCATGCATGTAATGGAACTTTGACCTAGACTTTTCCATGGAGAGTTGGTGACTTGTGCCACGTGGATGCTTGTGATGTCTATTTTCTTAAAAAGTAGGGCGTGACAGTTGGGTTCCACACCTCATGCAGCGGCCATCTTCCATTATTGACCAACTGGAAGCAGAGGATGAAGATGGGTGCTCTGTTTCTTGTTGTAGAGCAAAGGAGAAAGAGGATGGGATGATGTATAAATGAGAGAAAAGGTGTATAAATAGGTGGGAGAAAAGGAGGGGGAAAAATAATGGGGACTGTCCCTTTCCCTCCAAAAAAATATTGACTTTGTTGTATTTTCCCTCCAAAACAACCCCCCAAATGCCTATACTGCCAAGTCAGCCAAAAAATTGCCACCTGGGGATGTTCCGTCCAAATTTGGATGGTAAATTGGGTCACGGACCCAATTTAATAATGGTGGACAAGGACAGGTGTCTAATTGAAATAAACAAAAGAATATGTGTTTTTTGGGACATTGAGGTGAAAGAATAGGGGTCTTTTTGAAATCATTTCAGGTGTGCCTGGTGGTTGCATGAATTTGTAGCAGGGGTGTTCAAAAACCGCTTTAGTTCTACTAGCTCAATTAATCAACCATTTATGTACACAATTCGTATAGTAGAATATTTAGTGTGGTAAAAAAAAAATGACCTCCAGTTGAAAAAAAATTGACTGCTACGAAAAACATGAGAACTTAAATATTTATGTATATAGTTCCATTCTAACGAGGGATCCCTCATTTTGCTAAAATGCGGACGTCATAGTTTCCGGCCATATTTTGATGATCTGACCAGTTCAATGTGTTTAAAACGTGTTTTTAAGGGTCTACGTGAGGATTCACCAAAAAAAAAAAGATCGGGAAGGGTTTGAGCTGCTCCGATCATTCGTGTGAGACCCCGAGATAGGTCCCCTACAATGGGGTGTGGTTGGGGTGTGTTTGAGTGGGTGTGCCTGTAAGACTAATTGCGAAACCGAAATTATTTTTCAGGGCTAAGGGGGTAGCCGCCCCTGCACTGCATTAAAAATGACCAGCAATCCTTGGAACCGCATTAACAAATTAAGGATTTGGCTTGCTCAAAACTCCTCTGAGGTGCCACTTTTTCGACGTTTCACTACTGTAAAGTAACCTATGTTTGGATCATTAAATGGGAAAAGGAAAAGGAAAGTCAAAAGACGGGAAAAAAAAATACTAGTTGAAAAATAAGCCTTTCTTGGCTCGGTAGTGAGGAGAATGAGAACAAAGTAAACAACTTAATTTGTATGGTTTTGTTTGCTTACTCCCTCCCAAAAATGTTTATATTTATATGCACGTAATTTCATTCTCGATTCCCATGACAAGTCCAAAATAACAGTACAAAAACATCTGAAGCCAAAAGAAAGTTAACAGTGATGGAATTTTTAGATTAATATTCAAATTATTGTAATAGTACTTCCAATCGAATGTTAAGCTCAAGACATGGCGCCAACGAGTTTACAGACAGTAGAGTATATCGATCGACAATTGAACAAGATCAGATAGGACATATTCCGGTATCCCAATTGATTCCTAAGCATTAGCATTAGCATTAGCAAGCCATACCTGGTAAATAGAATTGTTTACAAATGAAAAAGATCTAACAAGCCGAACTCCAGCAAAACCTCAGTTTAATCCTCAAACACATACGATTCCTCGTTAAGCCTAAATATATTGTCTAGATCGATCTTTCCAATCTTTTTCGTCTGCAATATGTAATGTACAAAGAATTCATGTGTTACTGAAACTTGCTTGCTAATTCTCCCTCCCCTCATTAAAAGGACTGAGGTGAAAATATAGATAGCTTATGTCCTCTTCTCTGCTCTCGTGGAAAGAAGAATCAAACAAATACACCATCGCGTCGTTTCTTTGGGTTCTGAGCTGCTTCAGGGTTGCCTTTTCTCATCATGGCCACAAATTCATCGTAGTCGATCCTACCATCCTGCAAACAAATCAGTTCATTAGTTTGTCTCATGATATCTATATACCTCATGCAATTATTGAATAACAAATCTAGTCATCTCCATGTTGTGTTCATTTTGTCCATAATCAGTGGTTGCTTACATTGTCGGCATCAACTTCGGAAATAATTTCCTTTATGTCCCTCCCATCGTTCATTCCAAATTCGCGGAGTGCTTGTTGTAGTTCTTCTATCGTGATGTACCTGAAAATAGTAGCAGTAACAAAAGAGCATTGTACCGTTTTTGTGTTAGGACAAGAATATAAAGATTGTTCTTGACGTATGATTGTCATCACGAATATAACTACCCGCTATGATCTTTATCGAAGTATTGGAACGCGGTGTAAAGATGTTCTTCTCTGTCCATTCTGTTCAAATGCATTGTTGCTGTAATGAATTCGTCGTAGTCTATGGTCCCATTTCCATCTGCATCAGCCTATTTTGGAAAATACTCAAATTAATTCTGACATGATCAGATTAGTATCAGTTAGTTTCATTTGTTTTGAAGGATCTTACTGCTTCCATTAACTGTTTGACTTCATATTCAGATAACTTGGTCCCTTGCTTTGCTAGACCTTGCTTTAGCTCCTCAAGTGTTATTGTCCCACTGTTGTCAGTGTCCATGCCTTTGAACATCTGATTCAATCCCATAATTTCTTCCTCTGATAGGCAGCCGGCGATTACCTACCAAGCGAGAAAATTAAGCCACAAACGAAACTTGTTAAGCTCATGTGCTAAGGATTGAAGAATAAGATTGAAATGATATTGAGTCCTATGACTGTAATCCTATTCAAACTAAAATCACTACAACAGTTGGAGAAATATGTGAGTACCCGTAGAGCGACTTTCTTGAACTTATTCATTGCCCTGAATTGTTTGAGTCTGTCCAAAACAGCATTGTCAAGTGGCGTATCGGGTGCTTCTCCATCCTCCTTAATCCAGGAATGAGCTAAAAGGAAATTACCGCATTTAGACCTCAAACAACCTCATTTATCACATGGTCTGTTATCAACAGGGTAAACACCAAATCGAATTGATTTTGTGTTAAAAGCCTTACCTAGAACTTCAAATGCTGTGAGCCTCTGCTTAGGGTCTGAGTTCAACATCTTCCTAACAAGATCCTTTGCTCCAGTTGAAATTGAAGGCCATGGATCGCTCGTAAAATCCACGTGGCCTTTCAAGATTGCATTGAAAATGCCATGCTCCGACTCTGTCAAATTTTTGTTTTCTCAATCAGTCGTCCATATTCAAAGACATACATTTGATAGTTTTGAGTTGATGTGAATAGAACAAAAAGATTACCTGCCCAGAAGGGGGGTACTCCGGATAAAAGAATATATAACATGACCCCAATGCTCCATATATCAACTTCTGGTCCATATTTTCTCTTCAAGACTTCTGGTGCGATATAATATGCACTACCCACAATATCTTTGTATTGTTCTCCTATTAGAAAGAAACCATTCTATATCATTTAGAAGGTTAAGTTTTTTTGTCTTCAACTCGGAAGGAAAATGAAAGGAGGAATCGATGAACATAATTTTAGTACGCTGTATGGAAAACTAGACGATCCATGAGACAATTTACGCAGTGGCAATTCATTGACATTCGATTCGTCTATGTAGCCATCTCAGTTGTTGATTGGAAACTGTATTCGTTTTTCTGCGTGGTTGCATCAATCTACGTGTTCTTCAGCAGTTCCAAATTTTGTTCTTCTCGTATTGATTACATTGGAAACATTTTCCTTCCTTTTAAAAAAAATCTGACGACGTATTATCCCAATCTCAACGTGAAAGCAAAACAAGTATGCATCATGGTCGAATGCATTCAACTCGCACTCTTTCTTTCGTGTGCATACATATGATTTGTTTCATTATTTAAGAACAACATTATTATTGTTATTGTTATTTCAACCCAAAAAAGAGATTTTGAATTTATACATCACCTTGTTTGTAGAACACTGATAGACCAAAATCTGTAGCTTTAAGAGGCGAATTCTCATCCTTATTCAACAGAAGGAAATTCTCAGGCTTGAGATCCCTATGGATGACACCCATGGAATGACAAGTGTGCACGATCTGCACGATAGTCCTGAGCAGCGACGCAGCAGCGCGTTCGGTGTAATGCCCTTTCGCTATGATCCGATCAAACAGCTCTCCTCCGGCACACAACTCCATCACCAAATGCACCGAGTGCTTATCTTCGTAAGTTCCCTTGAGTTCCACAATATTCGGTTGCCCTGTCAAATGGTACATAATCTGAACTTCTCTCCTAACATCCTCAATATCTTCTTTATTGGACAGTTTCCTCTTTGCTATAGTTTTGCAAGCGAATTGCTCGCCGGTTGATTTGTGGGTGCACAAATGGGTCACGCCGAATTGGCCCCTACCCAACTCCTTTCCTATGGTGTAGGTGGACCGAACGTCTTCCATCGGGCGACCCAAAACAGGTCCTGTTGGGGCATGTTTCGAGGGCTTGGAGGAGTGGTTGGGGGAGGCGGAAGGAGGGGTGTTTCTTGGTGGGGTGGTGGAATTTTGTGGGGAGGGACCGGTAGCGCTTGTATCGTTGTTAGCCCTTGATCCTTCGTTACTGGCAGTGTTGTTCTGGGGATCCTTGGAGTTGCCCCGGGAACAACAGCTCCCCATTGTAGAGAGACAGAGAAGAAGAAGAAGAAGAAGAAGAAGAAGAAGAAGAAGAAGAAGAAGAAGAAGAAGAGAGAGAGAGAGATGGGGGCCCAAAGGGCGAGCAAAAGAAAAATGGGTGTTTTTGAGGTTGAAGAAAAGATGGTAGAGAGAGGGAGGGAGATTGGATCTTGAGTTGAAAATGGAGAGGAATGATGGTGGTGAGGAATTGTAGGGAGAAAAGGTGGGGATATGTTTGAAAGGGGTTGAAAGAGTCTTTGGAAGTTGGAAAAGTGAGCTTTTGTTTTCGGAGACATTAAGGGATTAAGAGGATTTCCCGGGGAAACAAACGGTTTTCTTATTAGTATGTTTAAGCAACTTTGTTGTTGGAAATGTGACAGTAATGTCCCCTTTGTCGGATTTAATTCGGCGACACTTGTCGTTCACAGAACTCTTCTCACAAAAAGTGATTTTTGCGGTACTATATAGTAGAGTTAAAATTGAGAATTGTTATGGGCAGTGATCCTTTCACACGAAAAAAAAAAACACAGTTTTTGCTGCCTACTACTTCTCCTACTTCCTTCAATATGAGTAGGAATGATAAAAGAGTAGGACACGGCGAGTAGTTGATCTTTCAATTTGATTTGAAAAATTAGCAAGACTGGAACATCTATTTAAATTTGGCTTGCTTATGAAGTTAGTTGACCTTAAACGAGCTTAATTGAGCTGATCTCAAGTAGTTTAAAATTTTAATATCACAAGTTGAACGAGATAAGCAGTAGTTAATTTGAAATTTGTTTGATAGCTTAATGAATAATGTACAAGTTTCGTTTGTTTACGCAGTAAATTTATCTTGAATGATCAAACATGAACTCAAACTTGGGCAGCTTGGCTCAATTATTCACCCTATGTAGCAGTTACGACAATGGATTTGTCCCCTTGGGTACATGGGTGTTTTTTGAGGATGAAGAAAATATGAGAGAGAGAGAGAGAGAGAGAGAGAGAGAGAGAGAGAGGTGTTGGATCTTGGGTAGAAATTGGAGAGGAATGATGGAGGTGAGGAATTGTAGCGGGAATGGGTGGGGTATATGTTTGAAAAGAGTTGAGAGAAGTGAGTTTTTTTATTTGGAGACTTGAGGGTTCAGAGGAATTTCTGGGAAACTAATGAATTTTTTTATTGATATAATCATCCAATGCACGCGGACCATAGGAAAGGAGTTCTGCCCTAACGTTGCCAATAACGAAGGACCAGGGGCTAACGATGCGTGATTGGACAAACATCCGATGCCCGATTGGCCTCGCGCGGCAAAAAGTTAGCTTCAAACTAGAGAAACGAAAATTGGTACTCTCATTAATTTAATACTTCCTTTACAACACTCAATCCGCTTACATAATGGAATATAAATGTCCAATGCACGCGGTTCCGTTAATGTTTTGTGAGTTCTGTGCATTGAACGAGCTTCGAACGCATTTGTGTCTAAATCTTTGTGCACAGACTTTCCCATCTCCTTGGGTAAATCCTTATTACCTCGCATAATGTTGCATTTCATCCTCAAAATTTGAATTTAGTGGTCTTAAATTGGAAGTTTTTGTTGGCTTTAGTCATATTTAGTTTGTAGCTTTCCTTGTCTTTTATGTTCTTTTTGTTATATTTGGACTTTTTAGGGTTGTACTATTAACTCTATTCCCATGATATATTTGACGTTCTCTATTATTGTGTAATTCGCAGTTGTTACAAAGATGCAACTCTTCCTATTGTGTTGGCCACAATTAAAAATATAATAAAAATCCCAAGTAACTTATGTGTCAAAAAGATCTGAACCCAGTGCATCCGCTTAATAGTTAGATGGAGATGCTCAAATACCATGCAGCTATTGGCGTGGTTCTTTTTTCTCTTTTTAGGTCAAAGACTTCAAATGATGTAAGGTGCAATGAAGTAGAAAATTTTCATGTGGGAAAGGAACTGGAAAAGTAATAAGAAAATTTTCTCATTTCTTGTCATTAGAGAGAGAATGAAAAGAAGCTGTTGTGTAACGAAAATTCTAAAACCACTCACAAATACGCATACAATCACAGACACTCTGCACCTTTGCAAAACTTGAGCTGGTCCAGACTCTCCTAGTAGTCTTGATATTCATGTCTTTCACCTTATTTTTCTTTTCTTTTTCTTTTTTTTTTTTTCCTGAACAGAACTCACAAGTGCTGCATTCTCCTTTGGTCAAAATCTCACTTGATAGTACAAGAAATTAAGTTAGAAGAGAGAGAGAGTAAAAAGTGTGGAAGGAAACACACACCAAGCATGTAGCTAGCAGCTCCTCACACTAACAAAATGCATGTTCATCTATTTATGCACCGCATTGCCTCGTCTTCTCAAAAGCTAAAACAGGCAAGTTCCCAGCTAGTTATTTTCTTTGGAAGTAAAAGTACGCACTTGTTTTCTGTTTTCTGTTTTCACTCCCAAAAAACACACTCAACATCATGTCTTCTTTCCACTCCCTCCACCCTCCCGTCCACACAACCCCTCTGGTTCTTCTGCTTCTCGCGTCCCTCCTCCATCACACTGCTCTTTCGCAGAACCCGGGTGGGGCCAGCATGCCGTCAGCAGGCCCCACAATGGCAGATTGTGGTACACGCCTGCTGCCGTTGGTCCCGTGTGCGCCATTTGTCCAAGGCACGGCCCCCTCCCCGGCCCAGCCTTGCTGTGATGGGCTGAAACAATTGAGTGACCAGCAGCCTGGTTGCCTTTGCCTCTTGCTGAATAACACTGATGCCTTGAGCTCTTTTCCCATCAACTCCACACTTGCTCTCCAGCTCCCACTTCTCTGTAACCTCCAATTTCACACTTCATCATGTTCAGGTACATGTGATCTCATAAAAATATACGTTTTCACCTTGGACTTGTTTTACTTGTTGAGAGTAAAGAAAATCAAAAGGTAGAATTGACACCGAATATAATTGAAAAAATAAGTAACTTCTTGATTTTGGGAAAAGAGAAGCAAATGAATAAATCTATCTGTCAATGCATTGTTTTTAATTTGAGAGAATTGATATGATTTTGCACTTTCTTGTTTACAACCCATGCTCTTTTTTTCCTTAATCATGTGTATGTGTGAAAAATTAAACTAATAAAACACGACATGGTAAATTCACTCAAAAACGTCGGAAATGGGATTGCGGATATAGGAAAAGGAGGGTGAAAATCAATACCTTCAATAAATTACACATAGAAATGAATATGACAAAGGAACTTCGTTCCCTTTTTGTTTTTGTTTTTTTTTTCCCCTTTTGACCAATTAAAGATGCAAGTTGAGGTTCCATTATAGATCTGTATCAATTCGAAAAGCCAAGAACTTGCAAATAATAAATATATTTTTGATCTAATTAATTTTCCTTCTTGATCTGTGATTTCTGTTGGATTCTTTCAAGGGGTGAAGGCACCTTCTAGTTCACCTGCATCTCAAGTTTCCCCAGGGGGACTCCCCAATGCTTCCATAGCTGGTAATCATACACATCTGCCCTCCTAATTTTTTGTTCTGTTTTGATTATACTCGAATCAAATATAATGATGCATAAGCCTGCTTGCTAAACTACGACTTATTTTGCTTTCAAATTTCAGATACTCCGGCAGTCACAGTGGCACCCAAGACAGGCATTATGGGGTTCGGATTTAGCCGGAGCGACAGCTCGAAGTTGAAGATGAAAGGTTACATGGTGACCGTGCTGGTGGCTGCAATGGCATTCATGTCACTAGAAGTACAACCGAGTCCTGCATAGGCCACTATATTTACAATCTGCTTATACATAACATATTCCCGTTGCCATCTAAAAAAGCAAAAACATATTTCCATTGTATTGGGCATAGTTCGTCAAGTGAAATGGCTTAGTAGAGTTTGGAGTTGGTAAATGTAACAGAATTTTACTATTTTAATTTAGTAGATGTTATTTCCTTTTGCTGGTTCATCGGCTATGAAGAGTGTATCTTGTTTTGTTTTCGTAAATGCAATGGGTGCCCTTGGACTCGACGATTTGGACATTGAATATGCAACAGCATATTGCTCAACAAAAATGATATTTCTGAATCGAAGTTTGTGTTTCGAAGAGTATGGTGAAGTGTTCATCTTCTCTAACTTCTCCAGAAAACGATTTTGCCAAACACAATGTTCTAAACCTTCTCACAGTTTTCTTTTCAGAACTTTGTCCTACACGAAACAAGCCCAAAACCTTCAGTCTCATGCCGAAGGACTAGGAATCAGAGCCCATGCCTTCTGGCAATCTGGGTGAACGAGGCACCTGAATTAGGACATGTTCCCTAGAGAGAAGAAAAAAGAATCCGCCTCTATCCCCTTACCAGAAACATGACTTAAAAGTGTCCTCAAAATACTGGGACATGTTTAAACGGATTGATTCCTGAGATCTATGATCACACTGTAGGTTAATAAATCTTCAACTAAGATGACTCGGCTGGAGAAGACAAATATAGTTAAAATTCTGAGAGACCTTTAGTGGTTGGGCTGTTGAGGTCTATGTCCTAAGTGTTAACTTGAACTGAAAACAACCGGAGCCATATACTTATCAAGGAATATCCATTCAATGTCACTGCGGAGAAGAAAAAAAAAAATGCACGAAATAAAATATGGTTTGAAGAGATCAGTATACATGTCATGGACATCAACTCAGGGTTTTCAAAAACTAAGAAAGAGGAAGAGCCTAGAGCTTGAATATAAGCACTGACAAGTCTTTCTATTCACAAGCATAATGTTGGAAATTATCAAAATAAATGGGTGTTTATTTGGGGTTTTTATCAAAATATTCCTTGTGCTCTTTAAAAAGCTTTTTTGTTGTGTTTTGGTTTTGTCCCACATTGGCTAGTAAGGAAAAGGTTGAGTGGTTTATATATGGGAACACAACTATAATGTTCACATAGGGTTAAGTGGCATGGCAACTATGGTGCTACGCACTTTACAGGCGTAGCCGGTGATGGAACACACACATACGCACCCGCGCGCGTGCGTGAGCGTGGCAATGGGCTGTGTGGCTGCAATGAGGCGCTTTGATGATAGCGCACGAGGCGCCTTGTAGGCGCCCTTTCTTGTTGCCACTTGGCGGTAAGGTGTCGCTGACGTAGCGTACGGGTCGGAATGGATTGGTATTGATACCAGTGATACTGGGTATCAATACCTTTGGGTTCTCTTGCGAACAGAATGTTTCTGTATCAATACCCCAGTTTGGAGGTATCAATACCAGCGGGTCTGCGCACGGATTTCAGACAATGGTTCGTGGACGGATGTAACTCAAAACGGAGAGTTATAACCCAAACTCAAGTCTATTCACTAAGGGGCGTGTCCTAAACTGAAAAGGTACATTTGGATCTATAAATAATACCCAAATCATATTCAGTTTACATTGAATTTTTAGCCTTGTTACTCTGCCAAAATTACTACAGATTGCTTTCTAGTTTTTTGTTGTACTGTTACTCTGCAGAAACGGTACCAGCAATCCCTTCGTTTGTGTGGACGCAGGCAGAAGATCTTTTGATCGGGCTTCGTTGTATCCTCGAACAGATTCGCTATCAACCTGGTACACACCAAACGGTGGGGGCGAATATTGTTTTCAGAAAGCGACATAGAAACGTGCCTCGAAGCAAGTACCATTATCAAGACATTCAGTTTCTCGAAGACTCCCGGATTTTTGCACCAACAATTAATTGTGTTATAGCCTAGAAGAGAACTAAAGATTAGCAAATTTTAAGAATCACAGGATTTTAGTAATTTTTCACAAGAAATCTACATCACTAATAAATCTAATGCATGTTTTCCTTATTACTAGATGAGGCCATGAATTCACTATTACTCCGACACTTCTACTATACAATCTTACATCTCAAGATAACAGTAGTAAAACAAACGAATTTGTTACATCACTTGTCATTTTACCTAAACGGAAGGTGGCAGCTATAGCTGACATGTTCCTTTGCTTGAATATTACAAGAAGCAAAAGTTCATGGTGTTTTGATTCAAATTAAGTACCTATTCCAAACTCGGTGCCTCCTCAGTCGGGTTGGACTCAAAAACATCTGAGCTAGACCCTTCTGGTTCTTCCAAAAGATCTCTTGATTGAATTGATTCCTTGTATGCAGGAGTTTGCTTAAAATCTGTTGCACCTTCATTGTATGTGGAGACAGCGATTCCACACGCAATTAACTTCAAAGAATAAATTCAAAAGATTAGTCACAGGTCATGAAAGAAGCAAACATTTACTTGCGACACTAGTTCACTACAATGTGGACATCTACAAATAGCAGTAGTGGAGCTGATAGAAATCCCTGACTACATGCAACATAAAGACTATGTAGTTCATGTTTTCAAAATGTTACACAAGAATAATTTGTTGGATTTTATTGGTTTAGGGTTGGGAATCACCCAAGCCAGGATTTCAGAGAAAGGTAAAGCAGAAATTCAAAGTTTTACAAACACTGTCATTTATGAATACACCCTAACGTATAACCTTTCAATTGGAAGCATTTTTCCACTGAAAAGCAAAAAAGTCCTCTAGTTGGTACATTCAACTCTAACGGATGCATTTCTCATGTTCATAATTATTAATTATATGAACCATATATCTTAAGGCCAAGTTAGATTGATCGGGCTTACAGCGAAGGGACATATTATCCCATAGGATAAGGAATCCAATCAGACTACCAGGTGAAGAGTGAACACTAAAGATTAACAAATATAACACCCCGCATAGTATATCATATCCCATATTTCGTGGTATATATTATCCACTGAATATATAGTCCCAACTGGAAAGATTCCAACCAAATGCATCCATCTAGAGTAATATACCACAGGATATCCAAATGGCCAACGTCTTGAGAGCCAAAATGGCTGCTAACTTCTAGGCTCAGACATTGAGATCTCAAAATATCACCACAAATCTCCAATCCCCTGAATGATGATGTACGGAAGTCTGGAACACCAGCCGCTTAAGAGTGTCCTAAATTCTCTGGCCTACTGTTAATATAACTGCAACCCAGCAACAAAAATATTCGCAGAAGTCCTTTAAGCTCTAATGAATCCGATCTACTGACCTAAGAGTTAAAACCAGATTTTAAAGGACCTACTGGTCATATATGTTTGCATAAGCTAAACGTGGATCTGCCGAGTTTAATTCTCTCGGCAGCGATAAGAAAAAAATGATGGTCTTTCTCGTGCCTCGTAAACGGAACTTACAATACATAATCAGCCAAAGCATCCAATTTCAGACTCAAATTCATTTTTGAACTGCCTTTGCTGATGAAAGGTAGTCTTCTAAGTACAGTCAATTTGCCGAAATAGTCCAGACTCCACAAATGCTTATAGCATTTTTCAGACCGTTTTCAACTGGATATTCTTGAACGGTTACTTAAACATAAACTTCACAAGTGTTTTGATGGCTAACGTCAAGGGATATGACAAATAGTCTAATAGCAATGACTTCAGCAACGGTATATGTAGATCTATGCCGTTGCCATAACTTCATTCTACACCAGCACTGTCTGATCAATTACAAAATCAAGAAAAACTACTATCACAGAACAGAAATTTCATCTAAGGAAAGAAAACAACACTGATATCTCTAATCTCTGTAAGTTCCCTGCACTATTATCCAGAAGCCCCCCTTTTTTTGCGTAGGTAAATATGAGATTCTACTACATAGCATTGTTTTCCCTTTGCAGGAGTTGGATAGAGAAATGTTGGACACTGATAGCCAGTTGTTAATTCATGCTACATTTCAGCTTATTATCAACTGATATCAAATGGTAGAGAGTCTACAGACTTGTAAAACAAATGAGCCGGGGATTATATCTACAAAACAAAAAGAAAGGACTTTATCCTTCAAGTCTGTGATGTTTAACTGATGATACCAAACAGCTTATATTTTCTCCATACAAGATTTGGGAAGGTGTCTAAGGGGATTAGGGTGGAAACAATGTTACTAAGATGGCTTTTAACTGAGAGGCCACTACATTCGCAAGAGACGAGGCACTTTGAAAGTGCAGAGTCTATCCTACCATCGCAATCCACAACCTTTCACCAAAATTCCTAAGATAATAGGCACTTCGAAAATGCCGAGTCTAACGTACCGTTGCAGTTTACGACCTTTCATCAAATTGATATGGCTCATAGCTGTTATTCTCCCTTTTTCAGAACTTGGCGATTATCATCATTGTAAAAAGTTCAAAATTTTCACACAATTCAAGGGGTTCTACATCATCAGTTTCAGTACTTTAACATGTTAACTCTATAACGTCCTTTCAGAAAAAGCCAATAATTTGAAACCCAAATCAGAAACCTCTTTCTTCTGGCACTCGCATGAACATTAAACTTCGAAAATCAAAACTCCATTAAGGAAACCGCCCAGCAGATTAACTAACCAAAACAAAACGAGCCTTAATTCCCAATCAATTGGGGCCGGCTACACAAATCTATTTTCTCCGTTGAACTCTGTCAAGGGCATCGTGCTCCACAATATCCAACAAACAGAGATGCTTTCCAACTACTTCTAAGGTGAATTTCGTCTACCGTAACCATAACACTCTTCCAACCAACAACATTTACCGGTACATGTTCAGACCATCTTAATCTATTTTCTCTCATCTTTTATCTTCTGTCGGTGACCCCCTACTTATTCTTGCACTGAAAACATTCTACTTTCCAATTGGAACCCAATTCTAGAAAAGCTTTCTTCGTAACGATTCCCAACCAAAATCTCAATCTACAGCAAATACCGATGGAAACCCAAATAAACGGAAAGTAGTAAAACACACACACACACACACATACACACAGAGAGAGAGAGAGAGAGAGAGGTACAGCGAAACCGATGCCGAAAGCCCACATATACTGCATGAAAAATCCAAAACCGTCCCACTCAGGACCCTCCCAGAAATCCTTCTCCAAACCGGGAAGCTCAGGCAAGAAATACCCATCATCTCCATCACTCACATCAACGGCCTCTGTACTCCCAACACTCCCATCAGTTCCAATCAGAACCGTCCGTTGTTCCTCTTCTTCTTCCTCTTTGGTTGTCGTGGTTGAGCTCCTCCTGTTCTTCCCGTCGAGCTTCCCAGTTCTGGGTGACCACTTCTTGGATGCTTTTGTGATTAAATTCGCATTTCTTGACGTGGGTTGTGGTGGTGGGAAGAGGATTGGACGGCGGAGGAATTGCTGGCCGCCGTAAGTGCTGCCGTTGCTGCCTCCGTAAAGAGACGTTGCGCCACAGCCCCCGGCGCCGATGTTGAGAGCCATATGTGAGTGGCTGGGATAGTTTTTGAAGTGAGAGTTCTAGCGTAGAGCTGAGAGGGATTTATCCGCGGACAAATGATTGGCAAACGGGGCATTATTCTCTTCCCACCTCTTTTTCTTTCGGGAAATTACGGAAGGCAAAACAGGTACAGAAAGTTTTCTGTAAAGAAAACGTACAACGGCTTTTGGGACCTACACGAATGATCCGAACCGTTATACGGCCTTGTAAAAAATCAGCTCAATTGGATATGTGTAACTGGTCGATCCAAAACTCCAAGTTTTCATCATTCGTGTGGGACCCACTTTGCCGTTGTACGTTTTCTGTACAAAAAACTTTCTGTACCCGTAGGTTTACCGGGAAATTACGAATGATGGGCAAATGGGACAAAAAAATACCCGAGTGATGGTCAAGTTTTCTCAAATCATAAATTCATGGTAATTATCAGTTACCTCCCCTGAGGTTTTTTACACAAACACAAACATCCTCTCAGGTTTCTGAAATGACACTCACCTCCCGTCCTTTAGCTGACAATACCAACTCACCTCCTTCCAGCCAAAAACCCTTACACAGTGTTAAAAGGCCCCATTAGGTGACGCTGAAAATACCAAAATGCCCTTTGTATATAAAGTCATACTTAGTGATTTTTCATCCCCAGTCACCCATTTCATTCTAGAAAAATCGACTGATCTAGAGAGAGAGAGAGAGAGAGGAGGAGGAGGAGGAGGAGCAGGAGGAGAACAGACGATTCCTCACGAATCAATGATGAAGCATTTTGGTAAAATCACGTAGTGACGAAGATGATCGCGAAATCAACTCCAACACATGAAAACCGTGCTTGTTTTTTATAGAAGAAGATATCAGAAGGCAGGAGGTAGGAAGATCGGCGAGAAAAACTACTCGACGCTTGTGGATCGCTATTTTTTTGAAGCTATTAGAGGTAACAATGGTTAAAACACAAAATCAGCATTTTTAGGTTTCCATTACAAATTTTTAGGTTATTTTTTGTTGAATCCATACAGTTAGGGTTTAAAAATTGGGGCTTTTGTATTTTTCCTCTGAAATCAAAACATATGGCTACATTTGAGCTTGTTTGTGCGATTTTAGCATTTGTAGGTTTCTGTTACGAATTTGTGTGTTTTCTTATGAACCGTATGGGATTTTTACATATGGCTTTTGCGACTGTCTCTGCAATTGTTATTACCCACAGTAATCTGCAGTACTCTCCATGAACTTCTGGGTATTCAAGTTTATGAATTAGTACTATCTTTTAGGTATGTAGCACTAGTCTTAAGTTAGACTTACAAGTGGGTGGTGGGGGCCAAGTTTTGTACTCATTAGATGTTTATATTTATGGGTTGGCCAATTAGTTTGACAAACAAGGGAATTTGGTTTTAGGTGATTGGATTATTGATTTCAATTCTCAAGCTATTTGGTTGAAAAATCGGACATCCCATTATTGTAAATGAGAGCAATTTAAGGGGAACAAATCCAAATTAAAGTGGACTTTTCATCAAGAAATTATACATGACTGAAACACACTATGAAAGCCATAAATACCAAAACTATAAAAGCCATAAATACCATAATTAGTAGTAACTTTTTTGTTTTTGGGACTACTTTTTTTTTTTTTGGGAAACATTACCTGTTAACTAACAGTACTTGGTGTTGTGTAAGCACCATTTGGGGT
Source organism: Vaccinium darrowii (assembly GCA_020921065.1). Classification (NCBI taxonomy): domain Eukaryota; kingdom Viridiplantae; phylum Streptophyta; class Magnoliopsida; order Ericales; family Ericaceae; genus Vaccinium; species Vaccinium darrowii. The sequence continues at coordinate 10,135,892 of CM037156.1, forward strand.
TATTTTTGTTCAAACATGGTTTCTGAATATTAATCCATCCATTTTTTTCCTGTTTGTTTTGTTTAGTTCAGCCATGACTTTTGCTCATGATTATTTTGATTTCATCCTCAATCACAAGGGCAAAGTTGTTACATTGTCTGACATAGATCCAGAAAGGTATTGTTATTTTGACATGATGTCCCATGTGAGTGCGTCAGTGCTATCTGATTATCCTGCTGGATTAGGGTTAAGCATCTCTGTGTTTTGTGAACTTCGTGGTAGTGGCTATAGGGTCAAACTTGACGGTGACAAAGCCCTTATAGATTTGTTTTCCATGGAAGGTATTCCTAGTACTTTGAACATATTTGTAGAAGTGGACACCCCCACTCCATGTCAGGTAGTTAATCCTCATGAGGTGGATGTAGAGGATGTTGTGGAGGTAGATGGAAACCAAGATAGGGATGATTTGGAAGATGACCTTGTAAATGGTTATAGCGATGAGGATAATGATTGGCTTGTGGGTATGGAAGCTGGGGAGGTATAGTCTGATGATGGGGGTACCCTTATTAATGAGACCAGTGTGGAAAATGATGATGAGGGACTTAGTGACTACCAATTAGGTGATGAAGGGGACTACTTGTATAGTGGGAGTGATGGTGAGGGACTTGGGGTTGGGGCTGAGTTTGGTACAAGTTATAATGGCAAAGAGCCATATGTGGACTCTGAGGGAGAAGTTGTGTTGGAGGAGAAGATGATCTTTGTTGATGTGGATGCTTTTAGGGCCAAGTTAAGAGACTACATAGTGGAGAAAGGGTTTAAAATAAAAAGAGATAAAAATGAGAAGTGTACGGTGACTGCCCATTGTGCTTTTAAGGGCTGCCCATGGAGAATCCATGCTTCTCCACTCCCTAATGGTATAACCTACCAGATTAAGAAATATACACCTGAGCACACTTGTTCTAGGGTTAACCAAAATCAGGATGCAACCTCCACTTGGATATCAAAGAAACTTCTACATGATTTCAAGGAGAACCCCCAACTTGATTTGGATGGCATGTAGGAAAAATTGAACATTAGGTATGAAATTGAGGCATCTAGGATACAATTGTATAGGGCCAGAAGGGAGTGCATGGATGTGCTTGAGGGTAGTCATGGTGAGCAATATAAACTCCTTCCAACCTATGTTGTAGAGGTTAGAAAGACCAACCATGGAACTTTGTTCAAAATGCAATATGACAGGCCTGATATCACCCAAAATCCCATCTTTATGAGGCTGTTTATTTCATTTGAGGCTCTGATTAATGGATTTCTCAATGGATGTAGGCCTTTCATAGATGGTAACAATGGGTTATTCCCTTTGACAGTGGCAGTGGTGAAAAGTGAAAATAATGAGAGTTGGGCTTTTTTTCTTGATCACATTCAGACCGTAATTAGGTCTACTGGAGAGAACAAGACTTGGACCATTATGAGTGACCAACAAAAGGGGTTGGACAGGGTTGTTGCAAGGATATTATGTAATACCCGACCCGGATAAATAACATCTAATTCGCATTGTTAGTTGATTAGGTGTTATGGGCTAAACCATTAGGGATGTTTAGTTTGAGGGGTATAGTGTAATTAGGGAAGATACAAAATATCTACGTTGTCTTCTCCCTTGTTCTGATCTTGAACATCAGAGAGAGAGAGAGAGAGAGAGCGGTGGAAGAAGAAGAGAGGGAAAAGTTAGGGGAAACCCTTGATTCTTGTAGTTTTTGGTAAGTTATGTACTTCCTATGCTCTGATTTCTTGATTTAAGTGTTCAATTTCCTCTCCTACATCTATATTACAACTGATTGTGTCCATGAGAGTGGGTTTTAGAGGTTGATATTGGGTTCTATGTGAAAGGATTCGTGTTTACCATGGATATGTGAAACTGTGTTTGAATAGATTGAATCTGCCTGGGTTTTTAGCAGAATTTTTAGATGTAGTTACAGAGCTCGTAATTTTCTGAAATTTTTACAGTGGATACCCATGGATGTCTTCTATGTTGTGTTAAATTTTCGTGATTTTATTCGAAGCACAGAAAATATGAAAAATGTTTTACCGAGCTGCTGTCGTAGAATTCGCAGTGCAGGCAGCACTGTCGCGTCTCACGGGAAGGACCTTAACTTTGTGTAGGAAGCTTGGATTTTCAATCCATCTTTTGATTATGAAACTAGACTCGTATACCTTCGAGAATATGTATGGATTGTGCCTTAGTTCCAGCCAGGTTATAGCAGTTTTTGATTCAAAGTTGATGTTTTTGCTGAACCTGCAGATTCATGTTTCTTTTTGTGTAACTTCAAATAAGCATATCCTGGTCATCCGGGCTCCGATTAGGGCAAATTTTATATCGATATTGATGTACTGAAAGTCTTCTTTCTAGTGGTGATGGTCTCATGTCCTAATTCAGAACCCGTAAGAAATGATAGTCCAGATACGATGGGCTGGTTATTAGATTTTATACCGGTTTTGGAGTGTTGTTGTGTTATGACTTGTCTTAAGTTGTGATGACCTTATAAGTTGATTATGTTACATTGTTATCTCTTTGATTATATGTGAGACATCTGTGAAAGTTTATAGACTGATATTGGTTGGTATGTGGCTAGGTAAAGAGCCGGTTAGTCGGGAGGTGCCAAAACCATAGTTTGGCATACTTCGGTCGATTCTCAGGTGAGTGTGTTTGATATGCTTAACTTCAATGAGATATGGTTGTGGTGATGTTGTGTATCATGCTAATTGAAGGTGGTGTTGGTATATCATGCTAATAGAAGATTTAGCTGTTGATATGCATGATTTGTGTGAAAGATGGTATCTGTGAAGGGGCTGTGGATTGGGTTACACCGCGAGTACGTTGTGTCGGCTAGCTACCGGTGACAACGAGCGGGGTGTGCTCCCATAGTGACCTAGGATACATAGGATGTGGCAGACGTGTCACTGCATGTGTTGTGATTATATAATTGATGTTGATCATGTGTTGTGACTGTGTACTTGTTTTTGATCGATTGGATACTTTAGCTATGTTTTATTGAATTTATTCTATATCTCACACACTCCTGGTTTTCCTTTGATTGCCAGATAGCAGGTGGTTTTGGGGTGGGTCCACTACCGGTGGTCGTTTTGGAGTTCCTTTTTGGGCTAGCCTCGAGTGACGTAGCTAGCCAAGTTAGTTTGTTTTAGTTGAACTAGTAGTGGTTTGTATTGAGTACTTGAACTACATGTATTGTAAATAAGTCGTCGGTTGTTTGGCGTTGGTGTTGTGGTGTGTCGTTTACACTTTTAATTTTATGTTAGAAGTCTTCCGCTGTGTTTTTATTCTGAGATTTTTGAACAGGTGTTGTTTGTTTTTGTGTTGGAATGCCACGTGGCCGCGCCGACACGGGCCCACACGGGTGCCGTTTCGGGACGGGGCGTGACATATTACCTGAGGCATCACATAGATTTTGTGTTAAACACTTGTATAACAATTTCAAGGCCAAATACCCTGGCCTTCTTTTAAGGAAAAAATTCTGGTATGCTGCTAGGGCCTATAACCAAAGAGACTTTAATGAACATATGGCTGCAATTAAGAAGATAAACATAGAGGCACATGATCATTTGGCCAAGCTTATAGTGAGCTCATGGGCAAGGCATGCATTTGATGAAAGAGTGAGGTCTGATCACATACAAATAATGGGACAGAGTCATTCAATAATTAGCTTGGCAATCTAAGGGGAAAACCAATTCTTACTATGTTAGAAGGGATAAGGTGCAAACTCATTTCTAGAATCCAAACTAGGAATAAAAAGGGAGTGGCATGGAAAGATGGTATAACAGCAAATACAAAGAAAGTTGTGACAAAAATTCAGAGGTTTTCAAGGCATTGTAAGGCAGAATACTGTGGTGGGACAGAGTATGATGTCATGGACAATGGGGTGAGATACTTGGTTGACTTAGGGAGGATTGAGTGTGTGTGTGTGTGTAGGCAGTGGCAGATAACTAGGATTCCATGCAAGCATGCAATGGCTGCAATAGTGAAGGATAGAAAGAACGTGGAAGACTATATTCACTTATGCTATTCTAAAGACATGTACCTGAGAGCACATGGGAGGATGATACACCCAATCCTTGATCATACAATGTGGACAATGGTTCCACGTGATGAACTTCAACCACCACCCCTTAGGAGATTGTTAGGAAGGCCAAGGAAAAATAGGAAAAGGGCAGCTGGTACAAGTCAATCAAAAAGGTCACAAACTGTTAGGTGTGTGTGGTGCAAAGAGTTTGGGCATAACAAGAGAACTTGTCAAAGAGGACCACTAAGGGGCAAAGGTGGAGCTAGTACCATAGGTAGGGGAATCAGAGGAAGGGGAAACAGATGTGGGGGAACTTCAATTGGGAACAACATTTCCCCAAGTAAAGGCAGAGGGAGGGGCAGTAGCAGGGGAAAGGGGAGCACAAGAGGAAGGGGCAGCAACAGGGGGAGGGGAAACAACACAACAACTACACCTTTAGTAAGAAAGAGTTTTTAATTTAAATGTTAGATGTTCAATTAATTTCAGAAGCTTATGATTTATAGTTTTCCTGTACTTAACTTATATGTTTTGGCAATGAAAATAGGGAAATGAAGCTGATACATCACAGACACAGCCATCACGGTGTGTCACTCAAATCCAACCATCAAACTGGGCTCTTTTGTAAGTGAGTTTCCTGTACTTGCATAGGGAAAAGTTTGATTTTCTTAGTGGCCTATTCTAGTGATGTATTTCTTTCTTTCTTTTTTGTGGTATGCAGATGATCATGAAGTTTAGACTTTTTTTGTGAGCTACATGCAAATATTCAAGGCTCATTTTTTGTATATGCTGCCTATATGATAGGGTATAGTAAGGGCTAATTGTATAGGGCATATTAGACACTTTTTGACAAGCTAAGATAACATTCAGTTTTTGTATAACCCTTTGTTGGATAGATAGCAGCAACTGTATAGCCCTTTTTTGGATTTCTGTTATGACTTTAATATGGCTGCTACTTTGGATGATTGTAATGACTATGATGACTTTAATATGGCTGGTACTTTGTAAGACTGGATTTGCTATTATATGGATGAACGTTTGTGTGGACACCCCTTCCGAGGAATTCGATTCGGAGTCGCCACCCGGGTTTTAGCGGATTGTCCCCAAGGAACCGAACTCGAATGACTCGTGCCTCATTTTGGATAAGGTTTTAAATACTAGTCCGTCCTCACCATAATATCTTAGGCTCGGGAGCTTGGTTACGAGATGGGAAGGGTTTTATGGCACCCCCCTCGCCCGACCCGAGAGTCGGTCTCTACTTAGCATTTGTGGGATTTAAAAAATGTTTATTATTCAACTTTATTCACGTAAAAAGGGGAACCGGGAATGGGTATCAAGTAAATAAGATCACAAATGAAAATGCACGTGAAGAGGTGGATGCCTGTGCGATGTGTACAAAATGATAAGTTTATGATGCATGATATAATAGAAGGCATATGATGCATAAAATACGTAAAATTATTAGACTTAAACCAACAATGAACATAAACTATTACCTGAGATGCATAACCAATAGACAAATTCATGCGATGATCTTCTACAAAAAAGCAAACTAAAATACGATGAAATGACAGTGGACAGAAGTTATATTGGATAAGAATAGTTAAATGAAAGCTATTTACATCAAAGAGATCTGTTCACTGCTCTGGACTTGAGCACTCAAGTAAGGGACTTGCGTACTCAAGTAACTACATGAGTGCTCAAGTCAGGTATTTGAGTGCTCAAGTCATAGACTTAAGCCCTCATGCCATCACCCCTTTTTGCTTTTGTTCTTGCTTCCTCTTCCCAAAAACACTTCTTTTCCTTCATTTTCATCATACTTTCAGATCTAAGAAACTCTTTTAAGAAGTTCAAAGAACTCCAAAATCGACATTTGAATGGTAAACAAGCCACAAAAATGCATTTTAGCCCATGACATGAATTAATCAGAATGTGAACAGATAACCTTTGATGTAAACAACTGATATAAGTGATTATAAATGAGATCATACTAATTAAACGCTAAAAAGGCTAATTATTAGTGAAAGGACCTGAGCACTCAAGTCGGGTACTTGAGTGCTCAAGTAGCTACTTGAGCACTCAAGTAGTGAACTTGAGCACTCAAGTTGTTTTCCAGATCATGCTTCATTTTTTCCTCAATGACTTTCCTTTTGCCTTATTTTGTTGAAAATAGGTTTGATGACATCCTTTTATCATGTTTTGAGTAAGGTCAATAAATATTAAGACCAATAAAGAGGTTTAGATGCATTTTTTTAGTGTTTTTATGCTTTAAAAGCACCATAAAACCCTTTATTTGGACTTATCAGACCATGGACATGTGCATTATGATGAATATAGCCATTAAGAGGGAGAACAAACACGATCAGAACATGAAAATAAGATAAATGAAGAGATGTGCTAAAAGCACTTGAGCACTCAAGTTACTGACTTGAGCACTCAAGTCACTAACTAAGCTTGATGCTCAAACCTATTTCTTTGTTATTCAACACCAAAATAGACCCACAACTAGTATAAGGGACCAGTATGAGTCTATTGACTCCCTCAGGAGTGCAAAAATGACATGATTTCAAGGTTTTTCTACCTTTAAAGCTTGAAGCAAGGGCTTTAAGCTTGATGTTTGGAAGATTAGGCTTGAGTTGGGATTTAGGGACTAATTTTGGACTGTATGAGTGGGTTCTTGACTTGAAAGTGAATTTTTGACACTTTTGTTGGCCTTTATGGGGAGAAACCTAGGGTTTTGAGTAGTTTTTGAATGATCAATGAAGAGTATGACCTTGGATAGGAGTTTGGGTGATGGTATGAGACTAGATATGGATTGGATGGGCTAAAACATGGCTGGATGATGAGTTTTGATGGTGTTTTTTGGGTTTTTTCAGGAAAAAACAAGATTTTTGAAGAGTTTTGGTGAGCTTAGGGTAGATTTGAGGTGATCAATGGAAGGAATGGCTTTGAATATGAGTTTTGGGGATAGAAAGGTACTGGATGTGGGTTGAATGGGCTAAATCATGGCTGGAAATGGCAGCTTTGAAGGTTTTTGGTGGATTTTATGGGAAAAAAATGAGTTTTTTTGAAGTGTATTGAACAAGATGATCAAGAGTTTCTGGGTTGGATGAGTGATGGAGTGGTTTGATTATAGAGAGAGAGTGTGTAGTAGTTTGTAGAGAGGAAGAATGGAAAAGGAAGGGTATTTTTATAGAGGGATTTTGGGGAGGAAAGTGGGTTTGAACTTGGGTTAGGGGTCTTAGGTGCAATTTAGGTGTAATAAACCAATTAGGGATGTGAGGTTGAGTGTATGAGAGGCAAAATCACCAGAGAATCAAGAGGAGATACGATTACACAAGTTTTAAAATGCTTGTTGGAAAGTTTCCCGCCCAGGCAACTTGAGTGCTCAAGTCGACTACTTGAGTGCTCAGGTTGCTACTTGAGTGCTCAAGTGATGACTTGAGTCAGGTTACTATTTGAGTGCTTAAGTAGTAACTTGAGTACTCAGGTTGCTACTTGAGTGCTCAAGTGTTTCTGAGGGTTTTTTTTTTATCTCCTTGAAGGTTTTGGGAGTTATTTTGGTCTTTTGGGTGGGTTTTGGAAGGATCCGAGGATTGTGACCCTTTGAGGACCTTGTTCAAGCCTTATCGTGATGTCATTAGTATCTCCTCATCATCGGGAATGCTAAGGATTTTCATGAGTTCAAATTGGGGTGTCTACAGTTTGAACTATGATGACTTTAATTTTTTTGCATTTTGTCTTTTGTATGTAGAGTTTTTATAATACTATTGATTGTTGGGATTTAGCTATATTGCATCAATCTGTCATTTTACCCCTTTTGAGCATTTCTATTTCTATTTTGCATATTTCTGCACGTGATTATATTATCCCATGTAGTGTGTTACAAATTAAAGGAACAAAAAATAAAAAAAAAAGAAACCTTAAACTGCTATGGATGTGTGCCCGCCCAAGAATCTGAGGTGAATGTGGGCAAAAGAAGAGTGCAAGGGAGGGTAATATAGGCATGTTATGAATGACATCATCTTTTTCCAGCCACTTCCTAACTGCATTCTAACGGAAGGGGGTGTGTTGGTATTGTCAACTAAAGGAGGGGAGGTGAGTGTCATTCCAAAAACCTGAGGGGAGTTTTGTGTTTGTGTCAGAAACCTCAAGGGAGGTAACTGGTAAAAATTAAGCAAACTTTGATTTCACTCAGTGTTGTACATGCCTAACACTTAAATAATCAGTTGAAATATACTTGAAAAATCACTTTATTTTGTACAACTTACGTAATTCTTACGTCCACAGCCGATAAAAAAATGATAAAGCTAAAACTGACACCTTCATGTGAATAAGAGTAACTAAGTGGAATCCAGAAAATGAGAAAGCTTAAGTATATGGGCTATGAATACCTTGTGGCAAAACTTAAATGCTAACATCTATATCTACGGTAATAAGTGGTCGATAAAAGTTAAGGTCTTGATACCACAATTTTAGGACCCGGTATGCCCCAGTAGATTTTACGGTAAATTTCAGACTCAAGAATGTGATTTATGAATTATCCCTATTACATGAGGTTTTTCGTAAAAATTTATGTTCTTATTAAAATTATGATTATTTATGTATGAAATTCTTTTGAAGCAAATATCCCATGGAATTCTAATGTTTTGCTAAGTTTTTGCAAAAAAAAAAGTACTATCGATACATCCAGATGATGTCCCTGAATATGAGGGACGTTAAAGATACCAGTGGGAACGGTGTTAAGGATGGAATGGATAGGGGCACGGCCAGATGTCCAACTAAATTGATCAATTTAACATGTTATGTTGAGGGTCGCTCCCTCATAGCTGGCACAAAAATCGCCGGATGGTATATCGTATATGTTTATGGCATCTTATGTTATATACAAGCTTGCTTACGAATCTTGGTTAAAGTTGAAGCCACAAAAATTGATCAAGCCATGATTTTGGTTACAGTTGAAGCCATGAAAAACTAATTCTATGGTTCATTGACGAAAAGTTCTTTTTAAAACTCCATGGTAGATCATGTAACTCTGACAATTCATAATCTCACACAAGCAGTGGCTTATGTTGCTGAAATCTTTCCTTTTTCAGGTAATCAGAATTAGAAGGACGGGCCAAGTACCTATATGATTAAGCTTGTGGTCGTGTAATCAATAAATGAAAAATGTAACCCACGTTGCCGTTAGCATAATGAATAAATAGAATAAACACGTTAGATGAGGTTGGGAAGAGAGAGAGAGAGAGAGAGAGAGAGATGGATTCGGTGTGACGGAGAGAAGGAGTATAACTTTAATGTTTTAATCTGAGCCATTTGTTTCAAGGAATGAGATGGAGTGTCTTTTTTGTGTCTTCAAAACCTACCCTATATATGTATACACACACACACACACACACATCAATTATCCAATCAAGTATACCTGATGGATTTCCCATTAGGGACTCCTATTTCCCGAACAAATTTTCATGATCCGAGTCGTCTAATGTATTTAAAAGGTGTTTTTGGGTTCCTACAAGAAAGCAGTGAAAAAAAATACGGGGAAAGACTTGATCCAAGTAGTTTTTGATAAAAACTATGTATATACATTTTTATCAAAAACTGATCGGATCAAGCCCTTCCTGATATATATATTTTGATGATTTCTGCGGGAACCTTTAAAAACACGTTTTACACACATTGGGCGGTTCAGATCATGAAAATTTGATCGAAAAATTGGAGAATTGTAGGAGTTACTTGATGGGAATCCCATCAGGTATACTTGATTGGATCTAGACTGTATATATATGAAAAGAATCTTGAGTAATATTTACTTATAATTACCTATAGAGCAAACCTTGTCAACTACTATCTATTATAGACTACTTAATATAAGAATATCCTGGATTCTAGTTCCTAACAAAATCAATTACTACTTATAATGTTCCTGTTATGTTTTGTTCTTTCATTTCATTTTTTTTTTTAATTTATCGGTTTGTCACATTATGAAACATGGAAATTGATGTTTGCTTGGATTGGTTTTTTATGAGACTAAAATTCTTTTCCTCATCAGTGGTTAGAATAAGATAATTTGAAATTTTTTACTTTATATTATTGTTGGTTTGAATATTGTGCTTGCACTTTAGTAAGTTTAGTTTCATTATTGACTTCTTATATATTTTGTTTCGAATATGGATATATTTTTGAAGAAACTCCGATATCCAAAGGGAGGTGGGTTTGGTGCTTTTTCTAATATTCCCAGTGGGGATGGTAGAAGACTCCCCAATTGGTGATCGGGGATGAATAGAGTCTCCCAATCCATACCCTATCCGTTGCTGTCACGCCCTCGTTTTTATAAACATAATTACCAAAAATATCCACGTAGGATAGTCAACAAGTCAAACATAAACCGATAAAAAAAAGTCAAAGTCTACGTAAGAAAGTCATGGTTTAATACAATCAACCGATCCAATTCTAGCGATACCTGGTGCCCGTACCCAAATACATAACCTAATAGTTTAGAAATGTTGTTACAAGTTCTACAGTCAAAAGATTGAATGAATTAAGAGTTACAATGCCATCTCGGCCAAAAATACTACTATGTCAAGATGAAAGTATAACTCCATCAATAAATTTTCAAAAGTCATGCATGCACGCATCCCAATGCAACCACGTCATGCTCCTCAACGGGTACCTGAAAATGAAAGGGTGAGCTACAAGCCCAGTAGGAAAGCTCAATCTCTAGCTACTATGATCATGTGAATGATAGATGCACCATGAGAGGAAAGAAGTGCACGAAAAGTGACTAAGGCATGAGACGAGAACATTCACGTGCTAAGGTGTCCACCAAGTATCCAACTACGTGTCATCGTATCCACAAGTGTCCCGTTATGTTTCTTAAGCGTCCATTTTGCCCCAGTGTCATTTCAAGTTCCATCTCACACATTAAAGTCTTAGAAAGTTCATTTGAAGTACAACATGTTTAAACCAACTCACACACACATCCACCTACTTCGCTATATCACGGGAATTACGGGGCCCGGCTCCCATAGCTTCTTGTCATCGGGAATTACGGGGCCCAGCTCCCATAGCTTCTTAACTCGAGTGATGGCCGGATTTCTTGGGCTCCGCGCACCCATGACCAACTAATGTTGGAATTATATAAATGGCCGGATTTATTGGGCTCCGCGCACCCATGACCAACTAATGTTAGAATTATATAAATGGCCGGATTTCTTGGGCTCCGCGCACCCATGACCAAGAGAACACCGTAAGGTGGTCTTGGGATACAACCAATATCATATTGTAAGTCATTTGTACCAACCAGACTCATAACACACACCATTAAGTTCAACAAAAGCCCATAGTTCCATTTCATGGTTGATAATGGTGTTTTAAACACAAATATGCACTCCAAACTCACACCGTGTCCCAACATAAGCGTTGATGTCAAACGGAAGTCAAACAATCGGTATTAAGTTCAATTATGAGTGTACAAGATGTTGGAGGAAGGCCCAAGGTACCCCAAGATCAAAGGAAGTTCAAACAAGAAAACAAAAAAAAATTTGGGACAGAGGCATCTGGTATCTATACTCGGATGCAGGGGTATAGATACAAACCAGACAGACAGACGAACAGAGCCTACTGGTATAGATACCCAGATTCTGGGTATAGGTACAGATCAGCTTCGGACAGATTTTCAATTCAAGGCCAAACTCATCAATCTTTGATCCAATCTCAAATGTTTATGCAAGAATTGGTCCAATACAAGTAAGGGAGGTTAAATCTGACATAAATTTACATTGAGCTCATCAATTTACAAGATTTGATCAAGAATTAATCAAGAACACATACCCAAGAATGGGTTTTTCAACGAATGACCAATAATCATGAAATTGAACACATGAATGGCATAAATATCATACAAATGAGGATAGGAGGTGGAGATTAGGTTCCCTACCTCAAGGGTTGAGCTTCAAACTTGAGAAAATTGAATTCTTAGATCCCCAAATTGGAAAATCCCGTTTTTGAGCTTCAAGGTGCAAAAAGAGTAAGTTCCGGGCTTCAAATCACGCGTAGAACAATATTCCAAGGTCCATTTGTGAAGGGGTTTGATGGAGAGGGAGATTTGTGAGCTTGGAGTGGCTTTAATGGAGGAGAGGAGAGAGAATGGGGTAGCTGAAATATTCAAGAGGGGGAAGGGACTGATTTTTTTTGCTCTTTCTCTTTCTCACTTAAATACAAGAATAGCTAATTACACCCACACCCCATGCATTGACTTATGTATAGCAAATCTCGCCCACGTGTCTTATTTTCTCGCGTTGACCCAAGGTTCTTTATGAAATTTAATTCCTCACATTTTCCCATTTTTATTTTCATAAAAAGACTTTATTTCTCGGGTCCTTACAGTTGCCATCCCAAAAATGGAATGGGGGATGGGAGAAATGAGGAAAGAGAGAGAGCAAGAGAGAAAGATGAGGGAGATTTGATTTTTTTGTCACTTTATTATCATTATTTTTTTGTAGTGGCAAGGCTATATTAGGGGGAAAAAATTATGTTTGTCATGGGAGTTGGGATTTTTTTGGCAGGTTGTATTTATCCATTTCAATAAAGTAAAAATTAGGATTGGGTTCTATTAAGCAATAAATTATAATTAGCAAAATGTGGGTTGTGAATAGAATTCGCCCCAATAATTGATTTGTTGCTGGTATTTCATAATCGTGCTCGGAAGGCCATCTCCAAATTTGCATGGAAGAATGTGCAACCCTAATAGAGTCAGTTTCTCATTTAATAAAATCTGCTATAATCAACATATGCTAAAATCTTGACTTTCTTATTTGCTGAGTTTTCCATTTAGTTGCTAAAATCAACCATCATTTTAGCAAATGAGTTCAGCAGGTGCTAAAATCATGGTATTTCAAATAAAAAAAATTAAGTGTTTCCGTGTATTATTTTTTTGAATTTTTCACATTGAATTAAAGTACACGAGGAGTACTTTAATCTGGTGCGAAAAAAATAGTAAAACGATAAACACCACTTCATTTTTTTATTTCAAAATCATGATTTTGGCACCTGCTGAACTCATTTGCTAAAATCATGGTTGATTTTAGCAAGTTGTTAAAATCAAATGAAAAATTTGTCGGATTTTAACAAAGAGTTTTGCTAACATGTGTCCAATGAGCACACAATAAACACACGAACAAACAAAGAAACACACAAACAAACAAAGAAACACACAAACCTAAAACCGTTAACAATTTTCCATATACTTTTCACACATTTCGGTATATCGGTATATGTTTTGAATAGACGGTAGCATTTTGCCATTTTCCTTTCATCAAATGGGAAACTTGGAAATGGAAGGAGGTCAATGTAATTGTGCCGGAAAATGTCACTGAAGTCAAAATTGTACGGTTCAGGTAAAAGTCCAGTCGAAATCTCGAATCACCACCAGAAAAGTCCAAACCCACCCCCTTGTTCCCCTACTCTCTCTCTCCCCAATTCTTCCTCTCCGCCTACTCACTCGAACTCCTCCCCCTGCTCCAATTCAGCCTGCCGATACTTTTGACAAACGAGTCCATTTTTCGCATTTGTAGAGTGAGAGATGTATATAGAGAGAGTGGTAGTGTAGATGTAGAGAGAGAGGGGGAGAGAGAGAGAGAGAGAGAGAAAATGAACGCGAAGAAGAAGAAGACGCTGATGGCGGCGCTAAGCTGCTGGATCTGCCACGCCAACTACGATGAAGACCAAAGAGCCCCTCTCATCCTCCAATGCGGCCACTGCTTCTGCAAAGACTGCTTAATCAAAATCTTCACCTCCTCTCCGCCCACCACCCTCCCTTGCCCCGAGTGCCGCCACGTGTCCCTCGTCGGCAACTCCGTCTCCTCCCTCCCCAAGAACTTCTCCCTCCTCACCCTACTCCACTCCAACCCTACCGCCGCTGACGTCACTGACTCCGATGATGATGATGACGTCGACAACGAAACCGGAACCCGAAGAATGAACGTAGCCCTAAGAAAGAACGACAGCCGAATCGATGTTTCGAGGTGTAGGAATTTGAAGCTTGTGTCGAAATTGAGCGAGGGTAGGAGGGTGGGAGTGGAGGTGTGGAAGGGAGTATTGGGAGGCGGGGGCGGAGGTGGGGCCGGGCGCCAGGTGGTGGTGAAGAGGGTGAAGATAGGGGAAGGGATGGATGTGGAATGGGTAATGGGAGAGCTGGAGAAGCTGCGGCAGGCGTCAATGTGGTGTAGGAATGTGTGTGGTTTTCACGGGGGAATGGTAGTAGATGGGCATTTGTGTCTTGTTATGGATAAGTGTTATGGGTCTGTTCAGTTGGAGATGCAGAGGAATGAAGGGCGGCTTACTCTCAAGCAGATACTTAGGTATTTCTTAACTTTATTATGTGAAACATTTATTTGAATCCTTGAAATGATAAGCTTTGTGTATGTGTCTTTTGGAATTCAAATATTCGATATGATTTGTGGTAGCCAGAGCAGTGAACTTTTTATAATTTTCGCATTCCATAGTGAAAATTGACCGATTCGTAGGTGATTTTAGATGAGTTTGTGTTATCTTCATGTTTATATTCTAAAGACAATCATATCTAATAGTTTCGGAATCATAGGATCGTGTGAAGGCGATACAAAGAGCTTTTAGAAAATTATTGTGTTCACAAATTTAGATTAGAGTATAGATGCCATGTTGGCATCCTGACGTTGTTGATCTTTGATTGAATCCACCTTCTATAGGGCTTTGGAAAGACAAATACCACTATGTAACAGCATGATCAGTAGTGTAACTAACTGTTACGGCTGTATACATTTGAAACTCATTCACAATGCATAAGTTTAGGGCTCTCCCTTACTGTCGAGTTCTATAGCCCTGGATCAACAGTTGATGCAAGGACCTTTTCTGTCCTGACTATAAATGGGCTTGTTGCTCTCAATACGCTAAATATGAGGCAGGATAATTGCAAGAAATTCTACACTATTTCTAAATGAAGGAACAAGATGATGAAACCGCAAAACAAACAAAATGTATGCATGCCATTTTTAATCTTGTTCAATGCATCGAAAGAGGCTTTATTGATCTCAATATGCTATAAGAGCGGATAGTAGTTAAGTGACACTCATGCATACTCAGTTCATTCTAGATGCGTTCACAATGGATATTTTTTGAGAGTCGTACGATGTGCAAAAAAAAGTGTTTATTGATTTTCATTATTTACCTTTGTGGAGGATGGGTTTACTTTATTTCTTTGGGGTTGTTCATGGTCTAGGGCTTGATGCTAGTAGGAGGGAGTTGTTGGGTTTGTAGCCTATGTTACTTGGACTTGGGTACGGGTGTCGGGTGCGGGTATGTATCTAGGTGTTGGATTCAACTATTTCTCATTTCAAGGACACGGGGTCACGGCAAAAAATTCAAATTTGTTCCTATTTTGTGTATTTTCTCACGTAAAATGGTGCTTTAAGGTTCTATAGCACAATTCATGGATAATGAGAGAGGTTTATGCATATTTCCATGCTAAACTCGAATTACAATTAGGTTTTCTATAGAAGTGTCTTACTAAACTTATCGGACACTTATCCCACACCCTTATCCGAGTGTCGAGTGTCCGACACGGGTACTTTATACCATTACGAGAGTCCGCGTAACATAGTTTGTAGCTAGTAGCTGGATACTTTTATCAGATTCAGGGTGGAATCCCCTCAAATCCTAGTTCCCATGCTCCCAAGTCAAATTTCTTATGAACATCGCTCCTATTGATAAAGAGTGTGCTCCCAACTAGGGTAGAGCCTCTCATGCATGTGGTTTCGAAAAAGCAAAAAAAAGAGCAACCAAGTAAGAGAACATATGAAATACTGATCAGATAGTAAGAAAACATAACTCAAAATTGCTCGAGCTCTTTGTATAAACATGACATTTGCACCAATTGGTGACCTACATGTAGATAAGGATAAAGTGTTATCGATTTTAGAGTACATAGACAGTGGCGGCCCCATATAGGGGCAAGGGGGGGGGGGGGGGGGGGGGGGGGGGTCAAGCGACCCCGCTGGACTGAAATTTCCTATTGCCGTGTATATATAATTTTGGGTATTTTGGTAATTTTGCCCCCATACCATATAGATTATTTTCTAATCTTGCCCCAAGTAACAAAAAATAAATAGAACTATGCCCAAATAATTTTTCCGGATCACCTCCAATCTTTTCCTTTTTTTGGTGGTCCCAGAACTTTTTAACTTTCTCTATGATGGGGTATCCACACCCAGTTATTTTTCTGTTTCACCCATTGCTTTTGCCTTTTAACTGGTCTCTCTATTCACGGTCATAGATATGCAACTCCAAGAGCTTAACAATCGTTTTAATGAGGTGAACACTGAGTTGCTTATTTGTGTTGCATGTCTTAATCCATCCAACTCATTTGGAAGTTTTGACAAGTAAAGGTTGAATTGCTTTGCTGGATTTTATTCTAAAGACTTCTCGGATATTTGATCATTTAATGAATGTTATGTTCCATCATAAAGCGGACCACAGCCACATAGATAATTTTCTTTTTTGTGTTCCCATTATTCTTTAATTTTCTTTTTTGTGTTCACAAAGTAATACGACATACTACTTTTTGGTTGAATAGATCTCTTTTCGTTTAGTATTCTAATGTACTCCCTTCGTCCTATTTTGATAGATCCCTACGAAAAAATGTGCAATTTTCAAATAAAAAATAAAGTATTCATTCAGTTCATAATTTTTAAATTTTTCGCACCAAATTAAAGAACTAATCGAGATCTTTAATTTAGTACAAAGAAACTCGGAAAATCAAGTGCGAAAATACTTTATACTTTTATCTGAAAAATTAGCATACTTTCGAGGGACCATCAAAATTGAATGAAGGAGTATATGCTATAGATTTTTGACCCCGCTGATGGTAAATCCTACGTCCGCCCTTGTATAGATATACATGTACTCTTAGGCTCCGTTTGTTTCGGGCGGAAAATGTTTTCTGGAAAACCTTTTCCATGGAAAACTTTTTCTAGAAAAGAAAATGTTTTTCAGTGTTTGGTTGTGATATGAAAACATTTTCTAGAAAACATTTTCCATCGTTTGGTAGACATGGAAAATCACTAATTGACAAACTAACCAAAATATCCTTGTAAAAATAGAAATGGTACCCATACTATATAAAGGATAAAAAATTCCAACATAACCTATGCAAATGACTGATCAAAAAAAAAAACCGTATGCAAATGACATAAGTACCCTTGTAGTATAGAAACAAAATCCAAGAGAACTCAAACAATAAACAAAAAATATGTTCCGCTCACATGTCTTAACAAACATAAATACTCCTAACAAATATAGTTCATCAACCGAAAAAACTATCTATTCCTCCTAGCAATAAAATCTGCCCACATGGCATCACTAATCTCCTCCCTTTTGCTAACCCATTCTCTATTCTCTTCTTGAACTTCCCTTTGTGTTTGTTGGACTCTAGGATTTGGATTTCTAGCCATCTCATTATTTACTTCTTCCATAATAGCATCCATAGGATCAACCCCCTTTACATAATTGTGAATGATGCAGCATGCTAGGACCACATCCACTTGTGTCTTGAAGGACCAAAATGGTTCTACATCTATTACGCGAAAGCGTTTCTTCAAAACTACAAAGCACCTTTCAACTGTAGATCGCAAGGAAGAGTGACGAAGATTGAATAACTCTTTTTTGTTTTGAGGAGGATTGTTACCAAATTCTTTCAAATGGTATCGAGTACCACGATAGGGGGAGATAATTCCTCTTCGAACCCCATAACCAGCATCTCCAAGATAATATTTTCCTGCAATTTAACAATGAAATTAGAGACACTTGCGAATGATACTAATCAATTAAAAAAGAAACCACTTTCTACATTACCTTCAGGAACTTTAAATCCCCTTGGCCTCGAGAGTGCATGGTCGAGAATACGAGAATCATGTGCACTTCCTTCCCACCCTGCTAAGACATATGTGAAATGCAAGTCAAATGAAATGGCAGCTAAGACATTTTGGCTTGTTTCACCCTTTCGACCACGAAATTTTTCTTGGAATTCGAGTGGGACAGATGCCCGAACATGAGTTCCATCTATTGCCCCGACACAATCCTTGAAGTATGGGTAAAACCTTCTGTTATTCATTATTTCAGGTGGTGTCTTATTATCCGGGAGTTTAACCACATGTTTGTATAACAGCAAAACAGCCTGAAGAGCAACTCGAAAGTATCGATGCACAGTCTCACAAGATCTATAAAGCCTTCCTGCAACAACTCGAAACCTTACATTGTGCCCAATAACGTGCAGAAGGATAAACATTTACTCTTTAATAGGCATGTGAATGATCTTTGTCAGTAAATTCTTCGCCGCAAGAGTTTCACATAATCCAAAAGAAGGACTAGACCTCATTCTGAGTATCTTTATACATTCAGCATCGTCATAAATAACACTATTCATGTAGGTCTCTCTTTCAAACTTTCGATTGATATGAGGTGCTCGAGGTATATAACTTCGAGATCTACCATCTTTCAAGACTACAAGACCCACAGCCATCACTGTTGTGGCGGCTCCCATGATTGCTGCTTTAATTGGTTTGTTATCCATCTGTCATATATCCAAAAATGCTTAGGAATTAAATTCAAGGCAGCAAGGCAGATAACAAATAAATTCAAGGCAGCAAGGAGTTTATGGCTTCTAGAAATAGAGAAAACACATACAAAGAGGCAGCTCTTTGGGGAAGACCTAATACCTATAAATAAGCCATGCTACATCAGTCTAAAAAACACACTGAAATTCGTCACTCCCTCTCCCCTATCTATGCACTCATTCGAGCATTCTATACAGATTTTCTACTTCTATGCAGAATCAGAATCACAAGTAGTTTTTTATTCTTTTACATTTGCGTATTGTGCCTGTTTGTGCAAATGCACACAAAAAGAGCGACTAGAGTGCTAGCCCAGTGTTAGGCACCATGTTGTGCATGCCCAAGGGTCATACATCCAGAAACAACTGCGGCCACATCTGACTGCCTAATAGAAGAAAGCTACAAGACATGTGATTCTAATCTAATCCGAGTTACACGCAGTCTTTGTGAAACCTTGGGAAGAACTTGAAAGCCAGTAGGAACTAGCAAATAAATCAAGCTTAGAGGACTTATCCCAATCGCATTCCATATTTTTGAATGATATTCTTAAAAAATGAGCTTCATCCATTTATTTAGAATGCCTGTTCCTATATAGTATCTGTCGATACTTACAAAGTCAGAACAGTTGGAAAACTGGAAATTCTGGTTCTAGTGACGAACAAAACATAAACTACCATGACTTCCCTTCGAAAGAATAGACAAGCAGATAATGAGAGAATAAGCAATAAATATGGACGACGCTATCAAGATCGATTTTCCTCAATTAACATCTCTGCTAGCATGAATCTCTAAAATAGGTCAACGATATTTTACTTGAAAAAATGTGTAATGGACTATTTGGCAACTGAACTAATTTCTCCTAGTAGTTTTAGGCGTTGAAGAGACTTCTCCTCTGAATTGCAAATCCTTTCTGGATTCCAGGCTTACCAACTGAACTAATTTATCCTAGTAGTTTTAGGTGTTGATGAGATTCCATAGGATGAAGAATTAGAGGACTCCACCTAGGATGTATACCTTCTAACTATCTTGCTGCCAGATAGACAATTACAGAATTACTTCACCTAGGACTTGGTACAAAAAAAATTACATTGAACTTGGCAAGGACAGTAAATCAGTAATTATGGTTTCCATGATTTGATGATCTGTTATAAAAAGCTTTATAATGATGCAGGCTATTGATAACTTTTGACATAATACTTCAAACATATTCTACAACAAAACTCAGATTAATTTGGTGTAAGACAACCCTTCACAATGTAACTTTAGATTATTGGTAATTTGCTTATGGATATAGACATAAATATGCACACAAAGATTGAAGCTTATGGATATAGACATAAATATGCACACAAACATTGATACGGATATAGGACATGATAATTCTAAATTAATATGGATACGGACACTACGGAACACACGTCAATATGAATGTTTGATGTTTTTGAATTTGAAGTTGTTAGTCATATTAATATTGACTTCATAAACAACCACAACTACTATTACAATCTGCAATTTAAGACTCACATGTCCTCAACGTGTCCCCGTTGTGTCCACCTTTTAAAAGTCGATAAAATTAATTACATTTTCCACCTAGCGTATTCTCGGTGTGTCGCGTTTAACCTATATGTCCAACACAGATACATCGAAGTCTAGCTTATGTTCATGCTCTGCTCATTTATTGGTCAGAGAAGAGGGGGTTTGGCCAACCTTGGAAGTGTAATAAACCAGCATCAACGTGGCCTAATGTCCCAGGATTTTCCCAATTCATGCAAACCATACCTAATGCTGCCCGTTCCCGACATACCATCCATATCTAACTAGAAAATATCAGAAGAATGGTAGCCTAAGCAAATTATCAAACAGTTGGTGGGCACACAATGGAATTTGAAACCCAAGCACATTGACTTCAAACTCAACCCATATCTATAAACTAACATGTTTCCAGCAAAAAAAAATCAATCAATTACCAGTCCAATAAAAAAAAATTCAATTCAATAACATGAAAAGCTCAATAAATTCGTTTCTAGTTTCATATTGAATAGAACCCAGCAGCAATTCCAAAATTTCCTGACAAGAATTTCATATTGTACTCAGATGATTACAAAATTGAAATCCTAGACCGAGCATACGTATACTAATTGGTGGAGGGTTTGCTCCAGCGAAGGAGTCCATTTACGGGGCGGGAGTGAGCGTTTGGATGCGGTGATGAGGGCTTGACTTATTTGGTTTGCGAACTGTGCCATCAAAGAGTTCATCGCGCGCGCGCGCGCGGTTGTGTGTGTGTGTGTGTGTGAGAGAGAGAGAGAGAGAGAGAGAGAGAGGACATGTGCCGGTGAGTCGGGAATCCGTGATTCACAGATCGGGGAAGACGGGGCAGAGGCAGAGAGCGTGGTGGAAAATGTTTTCCACCTCTTAAATCCAGAAAACATTTTAAAGACCTCTTATCTCATTTTCATTTTGACTTTTTTATTTTGGAAAAAATTTTCCATTGACTTTTTCTTTTTTGTACCCAAACACCGGAAAATGTTTTCCATGGAAAATATTTTCCTAGAAAACGTTTTCCGCCCAAAACAGACGGAGCCTTAGATGCTCCCAAGTTCAGATTCTTCTAAAACTTCACTCCCTCGCATCCGCTCTCGCTTCATGCAACCAATGTTTGTAAACTATAGAGCATTCAGAATGGACTTCAATACAATTTGGTACGATGTCTTTTGGGGAAGAAAACTGCTCCCATATTCATACACTTGAGGATTTTTTTGAGTTTTGTTGAATGTATGGTATAAATTTTATCTGTCTTAAATGAATCCAACTTTCTTGATCTTCCTTCAAGGGTCAAGGTTTAGATGGTCCTATAACACAAGGCAACCATACTCATGTTGGATTGATAGAATATTTCTATTCATTTAAATGGGTTCCCAGATTTACATAGACGCGTTGAGGATCTATACCTTGGGGGAATTTGTAGAAGGCATTGACTTTTTTGTTTAGACTTTGAATTTATCTTAGAGGTGGGGGAAGGAAGTGTAGGAAATGCCCTTCCATAGTAGGTTTGTTAGTTTTGAAGTGTTGCAGAGGGAAATGAACCTGGGTCTCAATGGATGTCAATGGGACTCTCCTAATGTGATCGAGGTTCAAAGGAGGATGTCTTGGCTATGGTACATAATGCCAGAGCGCAGCGGGTTGTAGAAGCACAAATGGGTGCTCTAATGTTGTAATATTGATTTTTTCATAAGAGCGGGATTCAGAGTCTCTTATGCATATTTAAAAGTAATAATGGTGTTGGATTTTATATAATGCTGGTTTTGCAACTGTTTACAGAGGTCTTTTCGGGTAAAGCAAAGGATTCATTGTTTTAATGGGGAAAGAGAAGCTCGGTGATTCAGTCTCGGTAAAGCTCTTCCAAAAAGGATTACAGTTTGAAAGTCACAACTGCTGACTAGGGGTGTCCACGGATCGGATTTGGCCGGTTCGGATACGGATCCGATCCGATCCGGTCAGAACGGATTTGGGTTCTTAGGATCCGAGAACCATCCGTAGGTGACATACGGATGGATCGGATCGGTTTCGGATTTCGCGGATCAGTTCCGGATGGATTTGACGGATTGGGCCGTGACAAATGGGCCTCTAACTTGGGCCAATCTGGAAAATTTTCCAAATCATTTTCCAGCCCAATTTCAACCTTTTTTTTTTTTCACACAGCAACAAGCCAACAACAGTAGCTAAAAAACACAATATAAAACTTAGAAATCCAAACCACACGGCACACGCATACGACGATATCCTAGAGTTCAAATGCAAACCTGAAACCACACACATCAAACACTTAAAGTCTCATCCTAAAGTCTTCACTACTGTTTACTAATACTTTAAGTTACATTCATCCAAAATAAGATCATAATTAAATCTTCAAGATTGCTCCAAATTCTCCTTAGTCCAAAAGTGCTCCCACTCCCAGCCTCCTACTTTAGTCCAAACCTGCAAAACCAAAATTCCAAATCAAATGAGAAAATCACAAAATAAATAATTAAATGATGACTAGTTATATTTGCCACTTTAAATTTCAATAGACAACAAGAACAAGCGAATAAGGAGAAGTTGAAAAAGTAGTTTACCATTATTCGACGTTAATAACACCCGAAGTTGGAGCTGGACTAGAACATGTACTTGATTCTAATGTACCAAAAAAATTGAGAAGATCACTAACATAATCAACATAAAACATTATGGAATTACAAAAACTAACTATACATTACGGTACCTTCCATAGTTTCTTCAATTTGCTCCACATCATCCATAGCCTTCCGAAGACAAATTCTATGGTTGCTTTGAAGCCAATTTTGAGTACACACAAGCATCTCAACGGTCGCGGGGTGGAGTGAACTACGAAAAGGATCAAGTATACGACCTCCCGTACTAAAAGCCGATTCAGAAGCAACAGTTGAAACAGGCATTGCCAAGACATCCCGAGCCACTTGTGACAACACTCTATACTTTGAAGAGGTGTTCTTCCACCAACCTAATATGTCAAAATCTGCCTCTATTGGAACACTCACAACATCATCACCCAAATACTTATCCAACTCTGACATAGAGCTACTAAAAGATTGCCCCTCCAAGTAAGTGTTATATTGGGAGAGAATCAAAGAGTAAGGATCATCATCATCATTATCAGTGACCATAGGCGTTCCTTCATTATAAGTGTCCCAATCATCCTTTGTCGGAATTTGTTTCCCTCCTCCTCCACCAACTTCACGATCTTTAAAGTAAGCCTTAAATTGCTCATCGTCATTCCCCATCCGTTCAAATGCCTTCTCAAACCTCTCGGCATGCTCCAACATCTTATAACAGGAGTTCCACCTTGTTGGCACATCTAGGCACAAGTGGCTTTTGGACACAATCTTGCATTTCTCCACAAACTTTAGAAAATTGTCATTTCTATTGGGAGAAGACCTCACATACCTCACCGCATGCCGAATATTCGCAATAGAGGAATCCATTTCCTTCAAACCATCCCCAACAATCAGATTAAGAATATGTGCACAACAACGAACGTGCAAAAATTCGTGTTCCAAGATTGTCCCCTTCCAATCTTTTGTTGCACCAACCAAAAACTTAATGGTTAGACTATTTGAACTTAGCATTATCAACAGTGAGGGTAAACATGCTATCAATATTCCAATCAAGCAAACATTGTTCAACTCTCCTTCCAACAGTTTCCCCTTTGTGATCCTCAACTAAACAAAAATTTATGATCCTCTTTTGTAGATTCCAATCATCATCAATGTAATGCGCAGTAAGACACATATAACACAAATTCTGAATAGAAGTCCATGTATCAGTGGTAAAGCAAATTCTACGACCCTTCATTTGTTTCATTAACCTTTCCTTTTCATTTCTATAAATCGCCCAAACTTCTCTACTTATAGTATTACGAGAAGGGATGGGAAAGTACTTCGGTTGGAGGGCATTGCAAAATCTCCTAAAACCATAGCCCTCCACAGAGTTAAATGGCAATTCATCAATGACAATCATCTCAGCAAGAGCTCGTTTGGCAGCCTCAAAAGTGAAGGTAGTTGCCACAAGCTCAACCCCCACCCCAGGTTTTACGTGTAAGTCTAAGGTTTTTTGGTCACTTTGCTCATTGTTCTCGGGATTTTCCTTACAAACTTTTGTATGTTTCAACAAATTGCTTGTCCCACTCGATCCTGACCCGGCAGCATACTCTTTGAGACAATAGTTACAAAAGGCCTTTATAGTATCTCCAGCACTATTCTTTATCGGTGTAAAATGTGCCCAACATGGTGATATTTTTCTAGCTTTACCTGGTTGTTGGGGTGGTTTTCCTAGTTGTTTACAAGCCCTTTTAGAGGGTGGAGAATCCTCTTGATTAATGGAGGAGGTCTCTGGTGGAGGTCTTGGATATTCCTCCATTTTTTTTTTTTTTTTTTACCCAGTGAAACGACTAAAAACTTTGCAACAGAAGATGGAGATTCTCCTTTTTCAGATTTCAAAATCACTCAGCAAAATATTGGAGTAAGAATGCTGCAAAATAGCCAGCCACTTCACAACAATCAACTTCACTATATAATGCAGAAACTTAAGTGTTAATACAACCTCAAGAATTTCAACAGATTGTTCTTTTTTTATACACAACCATTCCTCAAATGACAATTTCACGATCTGAGAGAGAAAGAGAGAAAGAGAGAGAGTCACCTGGTTCGGTTCTTCACGATATGAGTTCAGCTGGAACTGGTAGTGAGGCATCGCGATGATGAGGGAACTGTTCCCCTGTCGATCCAAAAAAAAAGTTGTTGGCAATGAATGAAACCAACAATTTCATGATCTGAGAAAGAGAGAGAGAGAGAGTTACCTGATGACTGATGTCTTGATCGGTTCACGATTTGAGTTCACGATCGTAAGTGGTGTGGCCGGCCGGCATGGATTGAGAGAGAGCGAGAGAGACTTAAATTGTTAAATGACTAAGTGGGTACTACTGGCCTGGGTATTGGTAATGACTAAATGTTAAATTGTTAACAACTGGGGTAGTGGGTAATGACTAATGACCTCGTAAGTGGTGTGGCCGGCCCTAATAATGGGTTTAATGTGTTGGACAGTTGGAGGGAAACAGATTTCGGGATTTTTTATTTTATTTTTTTTTTCGAACGGGCGGATCGGATTTAACCGGATCCGATCCGGAACCGTTAATTTGTTGTATTCAAGATCCGTTATCCATCCATACATACCTCGGATGGATCAACGGATGGTTCGGATTTGTTCGGATTGGTCGGATTGGCGGATCGGATGATCCGCTGGACAGCCCTACTGCTGACATTGTAACCTTTGAATATTAGTTAAGCTTGCAATAGAATCTACTAGCTGGATGGCGTGTATGGGGATTGCGAATAAGACCGATCCAAACTGATCCGAACTGCCTCCTCTCAGATAGGGATGGATATCCATTTTTTTTTTTTACAGATTTCGAATTGGATTCAGAGACGAAATTTAGGTTTTTTTTTGGGGGGGGGGCTCTAGGATTGGGTTTGATATTGTAAACATCCACCTTGATCCAATCCGATAGTTTTTTTTCATTAGCTTTTATGAATATCACCCAACTATAATATTGATTGTTAGTTAACCAGTAGCTAGATATGATATCTCAGGAATATTTTATCTTCCCACTTCCTAGTTCTCATGTCTTCATCGAGGGGAAGAGAATGCATCTCCCACACGGCCACATGCTGTTTTGTCTCTCCAACCACCTTAAGCTCTCTCTCTCTCTCATCCTCTGATCAATGAAAACAGCCTATTGAGAAACTAAAGGAAAAGAGGTAACCCTTTTTTGGAGTGAAACATTGTTTGATTCAGCTGACTTAGGCTAATCTGTGTGTTCTCAATGGGTGTGCAATGTGTGTCTATTCACTTGTACAGTAGAAAAAAGAGTTGTATGAATTGGTCATGAAACAAGCAGGTACTGCTTGGTTTATACAATCATGATGCTGTAAAATAGTAGAGTGGTTCTCGCAGATCAGGGTGAGACGGCGAACCCTATCCCAGGTGGGCTGGGGTGGGTGCGAAAATGTGGAGCCCCAAAATTTCCTAGTCAGGGATCGGGGTGAGGTTGAATGTGTAGAGGATTTTCAGGGATTGGGGACAGAGGAGGTGAAATCTGATCTGTCCCATTGCCATTCCTAGACATGCATAGACTCTACGTACAGCTTCACATAGACTGGAAAGTAGGAACATTGTTTGCCATGTACAAGTAATTATTATCCTGGGGGTTTTATGACTTGGCCACGTGTTTAGATGCTATTTATTAACAACAAATCCACGAAGCTCGAGAGTATAATCACTAATCAATGAACTAAAAAAACACACACAAGTGTGATTTTTCTCTGAATTCCAAGAAAATACACCAATTTGTGCATTCAGCGGGTGTTCGCCAGCCTCTTTTGCCGAAATGTGTGACTAATAGCATGAATATATGAGAAGGGCGTTACTGCTTCTTTTATTGCCCTAGGTCCGAAGAAAGGTGGTGCAATGGAGTTCAAAAGTGTTGCTATATGAGGTTTTTGAGTTTTGCTATAATCTTGGATGCAGCCTTAGTGATCAATGAGATTTTTTTTGATAAGTAAATGAGTATATTAGAAACAATGCATTAAGAGAATGCTGCCCTTGTACACAAAAAGAAGGCGATTAAAAAAAAGGCCCTATACCCTACCATTAGTATGAATATGATCAAACCAGCTCGTGAATTGGTCAAGGGAGGGATTACATTCCCCCTCGTCCCAACTACACAAGCTATTAATAAAAAAACTCTTGATCCTAAATAAAGGATGTAGATTTCATTGTAGAGTGTCAGGTGGTACCCAAAAAGGCTTGTGATCATGTCTATCAGGATTGCTTATTCTACGCCTTAGAGAGAATGAGTGCTTGAGCATAGTGGAGGACATGGATTCACCTTTGTGAGGAGTTCAAAGATGGTGAATTGTCCCCTTCAAGTTTTTCTCTCTTGAGGGATTAAGACAAGGGCACTCTTTTCCTATTTATTGTAGAGTATGTGAGATTCTTTCAATTATGTTCTACAAACTTCACCCATTTTCTGGTTCTCTTATGGGGCATAGGCTGCACACTGCATGTTACATTAATATACCAGCAAGGTGTTAGAGCTTGTCATTGGTTGATTAATACCTTAAAAACCGGTATATGAGCCTAGGCGGCCTCTCCACTCATTTCCAATTGGTTTTGAGTTGGATGCTTTAACATGGTATCGGCGCAAGGCTTTCGAAGGATTTTGGCTAAGACTCCCTTAGTTATTTCCCCGTTGTTTGTGCCATAAGTGCACCATGTTTCGTTATGATCCCATTGTTGTGGATCCGTTGTGTACCTCTCCAAGTGCAGGTCATGAGTCGCACGTGCGGGGAGTGTTAGAGCTTGTCATCAGTTAATTAATACCTCCAAAACTAGTATGTGAGCCTGGGCGGCCTCTCCACTCATTGCCAATTGGTTTTGAGTTGGATGCTTTAACACAAGGGTCCAATTATGGCTGAAGGACTACTGTTGCTTGTAATTAGCAATTGTATGAAATTTGTTTGTGAAGCTTGTATGCAAAACTTGTCATTTATGTCCAGTCATAGACTTTTGAGTTTTGTTTTATGTTGAACGAGAGGTAAGGATATTAGTATTCAGTTGACAGGAGAATATGCAAGAGGATAATAGTAGATTACATTCCTTTTCATTTTCAAAGCTATTTTCTGCTCACAAGATCATTTTCTATTCGTTCACTTTTAAAGTTTTGTCAAGTAACTTTCTTACTTCCCTTTGACCCATTTGGTAGGCATTTGTTTCCAAACCAAACCAAACTAAGCTTTTTGTCCCAATCAGTTGATTTTTTTTTTTTCCTTCTGTGGTAGCTGTCAGGTTACTTAACTCCCTACCCTCTGCCTTTCTCTGGCCTTTGGGACCAGTTGTGTAAAAAATAAAACTTGAAGCATGACCATGCGGCATGTGCAGTAATGAATTGTTTTCGATTCACAATTTTCTTTGATAGTTCATTGAGCAATTTTTTTAGTTATGTATGTTCTTGGTCCTTGAAATGTTCCTTGCTGCAGATTTGGGGCAGCCATTGCACGTGGAGTTGCTGAATTACATGCAGCTGGAGTTGTGTGCATGAATTTGAAACCATCCAATTTTCTTTTAGAGCAAAGTGGAGGTGCTGTGGTTTCTGATTATGGTCTCCCAATGATTTTGAAGAAACCTTCTTGCCGAAAAATTCGAGAACTTGATTTGGCAAAAGGGCATTGGTGTATGGATTGCATGTTGTTGAGTCCACATTCTACAGCCCCAGAGGCATGGGAGCCGTTAAAGAAATCATTGCACTTATTCCGGGATGATGCTGTTGCTTTATCTGCCGAGTCAGATGCCTGGAGTTTTGGTTGTGCGCTGGTTGAAATGTGCACTGGATCGATCCCGTATGTAGCAAGAAATTTTCTTTGAAGGTTGAGATCAACAATTGTTCCTACTTAGGTTATTTTTTTCTGCAGGTGGGCTGGTTTAAGTGCAGAGGAAATTTTCCGTGCTGTTGTTAAGGATCGAAGGCTGCCTCCTCAATATGCAAGTGTTGTAGGAGTTGGTATACCTACAGAGTTATGGAAGATGATTGGTGACTGCCTACAATTCAAGGCAACAAAGAGACCAACCTTTCATGCAATGCTTGCTATATTCCTACGCCATCTGCAAGGGATCCCTCACAGCCCTCCAGAAAGTCCTAAAAAGTAAGAAATTCTTCTTACCTCTGCTCTAGCACCGATCCCATGTCTTCTCCATCAATGAGAGTGAGGGTATCGTTTGCCCTCTTTTTGTGAGGGTGCACAAATTTTTCTCCATGCACCATGCAAAACTTGTTATTGCTAATTGCACAATTGATTTTCATATTGTGAACTATTAGCCTGATTCTTTTTCGAATATCTTACCTCTAACTTCAAAAAACTAAGTCCTGACATGTGAACCTTCATGTCTTATGAATCCAGTGAACTTGCCAAATGTACCCAAATAGATACGAAGGAACTGTCCCCGACATCTGTTCTGGATTCTTTCCAGGTTAGGTCCAACTATCTGCATCAGCTTGTTTCTGAAAGGGATCTGAGTGGTGTTAGGTCAGTATTTTCTACAGTTGCGCCCTGTTTGCTGCTGTCCTATTAAATTTCTTTAGTACCTTTTTATCATTATCGTATTCATTCTTTCCGTCTGTATATGTAGAGATCTTCTCGCTAGGACTGCTTCAGGGAATGATAGCAGCTCAATTATATCTCTATTGGAAGCACATAACAGTGATGGTCAAACTGCTCTGCACTTGGCTTGTAGACGGGGTTTTCCGGAGATACTTGATGCTATCCTGGAAAACAATTACGCAGATGTCGATGTCCCAGACAGAGATGGGAATCCTCCAATCGTATTTGCTTTAGCAGCTGGATCCCCAGATTGTGTCCGTGCTCTCATAAGAAAATCTTCGAGTGTTATATATCGGTTGAGGGAAGGCTTTGGCCCGTCTGTTGCTCATGTCTGTGCATACTATGGCCACCCAGATTGCATGCGTGTAAGCAGCCAACTGTTTCTACCATGTTTTTGGTTAATGTCATTTATTGTTCATTTCTCTAATTAATCTGATACTGCTGTTCCATGGCCACAGGAGATTCTATTAGCTGGAGCTGATCCCTATACGCTGGATGATCGTAAGGACTCTATTCTACATGTAGCCGTGTCCAAGAAATTCACTGAATGTGCTATTGCAATATTGGAAAACGGGGGCGGCAGATTAATGGGTGTCCATAACTCAAAACAAGAGACGTAAGAATATATATATTTTTTGATTGTGGAAGCTCAATTATTTTAGTTACAAAACCCTGCTGGTTGACTTTTCTGTATAAATGTAGATAAAATTTTGGGTTGCCATGCAATTTTCCTTCTTACAGCATGCTGTAATTGGACATGCTACCATAGCTATCTGTTTTTGGGAGGGCTGTAATTCTAAAAATGTACTCAGTGGTGAAAAAATGCAGGATGTTACTGAAACAAATACCAACTTTATACTTTCCCTTAAGTTGCTTAACAAATTGAGTCTCTTCTGCTAAAAGGCACAAAGGGGCATTAACCATGATCTTGTATAAAAGCAAAATTATCCATATTGAAGACCAACAAAGTGTCAAGGGAAGGAAAAATTTTCCTACTTATCAATGGACTGGCTCACTAACTTTTGGAATATAACTTCCATTTTTCTCCACCCTTTGATAATGGTTGAGCGGGTCCATTTGGAGACGAGCTCCAACTCTTCTCCACATTCTCTTCCTATCCACACTGTTGTGAAAGAGTACGTGGTCCATGTCTCACAAATAGATGATGATCACAATATGACTATCTATACCAGTTCCCATTTTTTTAAGTTACCAATTGTCCCCAAAGCTTAAGCTGTTAAGAAATGGGACCATCTATGTATATAAAGCTATCTAACACCTTTCTGCACGTGCAACCCCGTCTTTCAAGTGGAGATGCAAATATCCATACATGGTTTGAAAGAATTGAAGGGGGAGAAATGTAATGCAAAAGCGGAAAAAAAAATGCAATAGAGTGACTTAAACCCAAAACCTCTCCTAACCAGAGCTTTGATACCATGTTAACTTATCAATGGCTATTCAGAAGAAATGGTAAGTTACTGATTGTTCCAAAAGCTTAAGCTGTTAGGAATTGGATCCAACAATGTATATCAAGCTATCTAACAGACTAACACTCGTATCCCCCTCTCTCCCACTGAAAAAAAGAATGACGGGAAGAAAAATTCTCACTGCCATATGTTGATGTAAAATTACAGGTACATTATGTTTCTATGATGGTAGGATATACTCTATCTGGAGTTCGTCGTGTTTCTGTTCTTGTCTTGGTTTATCCTCTCTGTTTGGCATGTTTTTCTCCCTCTGGAATTGCAGGCCTCTGTACTTTTTTTTATAGATAGATGATCACTGTTGAGTGTTTTCTGAAGTATGCAAGATGTTGCAGCCTCTGAACATTTTGTTTCCCATATGCTATTGCAGACCTCTGCACTTGTGTATAGAAACATTCAACGTCAACGTTGTCAAAAGGTGGGTGGAAGTGGCAACTGCTGAGGAGATCGCTGAAGCAATTGATGTACCAAGTCCAGCTGGAACTGCGCTATGTATGGCAGCTTCCCTGAAGAAGGATCGTGAGAATGGTAAAAGTCATTTGTTTTAAAATATATCTGCTACATGATATATGTATTTTCAGTTAACCAAGGGAAGTGAAAGCAGCCTAATTAACCCGGGGAAACATTAAGACTAAACAACGCTTGTGATATTTTGTCAAGTACTTAAACTAAGATGAGTTGGATTAATTATTTTGTTAATAAGCCGTTTGCCTTCTAAAACCGAATAAGACCAAAGCAAGAAGATCTCCCAGTTGGTAGGGACTTTGAAGTTCATGCTCTTTTTCTTAGTCAACCTCGGGCATCCATTTCCCCTCGCCACAAATGTACATGAAATTCTTATGAAAAGACCTTTAACATGAAAAGACCCAACTAGCTAGTGTTAGAGCTTGTCCTATATTGGTTAATTATAACCCCAAAGCTAGTGTATGAGTCTGAGTGGCCCTCCCACTCTTTGCCAATTGGTTTTGTGTTGGATGCTTTCACATGGTATCACTGTACCAGAGCTACTTTCAAGGCTTTTGGACAAGACTCTCTAGATATAATTTTTCCTTCTTTGTGCCTTCTGTACACTTAAGTTTTTGTTGTGATCACTTTGTGTTTCATCCTTTATTCACCTCTCCAAGTGGGCATCAGCCGCATCACATAGTCGGTCTTTCAAGTCAATGTAAGAGATTGTCCCGCGCATCAGTTGTTTATCACCTCTAAAACTAGCATATGAGCTGGGCAGCCTCTCCAAATATTGCCTATTTGTTTTTCAATTGACTTTTCATTTTTTGCTGAGAATGGTTTACGAATCAGATGCTTTAACAAACAACTTGGATGGCCCATATCTGAACTATACATCTCAACTATGTAGCATGAAATTTCATTTGGAATATAAAAAAAAACACAGATTAATACAGTACCTAAGCAGTAGTAAAGAACTTTTTACACTAGAAATTTCATTACCCGCTATTTCAACTGGTACCAAATGAGGTCAATACTTCTGCAATCTGCTTGGAACTAACGAAATTTCCAACATCAAGTGCTTCTTTTCTGGTGACCTATTAAAAAATGTGCTTCTTTAACTATGTTTTTCCCCGAATTGGAATTTGTATTGTTAGCCTTTTTTCTTTTCCAGCAGTTATTTTGTATAGACGACAATGACTTCTATTAATATAGTATTCCGACTTTTGAACCATACAGGGTGGTTGATAAGCTTACAGTTTCTTTTTTTGGGGGGGGCATCCAACCTAGTATCAACATCAAAATTGTCATTAGAGGCCGTTGGATACTTTGCTCTTTCCTTCTGTTTATTTTTTTTTGGGCATCCAACCTAGTGTCAACATCAAAATTGTCATTAGAGGCAGTTGGATACTTTGATCTGCCCTTGCGTTTATCTTTTGGTTGCTCGTATGCATTATTCATCTTTTATTTCTTGACAAAGGTTACACCTATTGAAAGCTAAGGCATCACTATGGTTCTAATTTGTAGACAGCCGGGAGCTGGTGAAAATATTGCTTGAAGCTGGTGCAAATCCAGAGGCACAGGATGCTCAACATTGGCGAACAGGTTTGCATACAGCAGCCATGGCTAATGATGTTGAACTGGTCAAGGCAAGTCTAGTGATTTCTTCAGTTTTCATATTGCTTGACTACAGTCAAAACTGTCTGGGCATCGCATCCATATTCTTAGCTGAATATGATGGTTTATATTCTTTGTTTTGGGTAGATTATTCTTGATGCTGGGGTTGATGTCAATATAAGTAACGTTCACCATACAATTCCTCTTCATCTTGCGCTGGCCAAAGGTGCAATACCGTGTGTTGAATTGCTTTTAGCTGCTGGGGCGGATTGTAATCTGCAGGTTGGTTCCTTTATTTAGGAGTTTCTTTTCTATGTATCTTCTTAATAATTGAAATGTATGGTGTTTGAATGTCCTCCATCTGTTTAATTTTATCAGTCACTTATTAACTAGAATTAAGGTTTCGCTCATATGTTGGTGTGATAATATTAAGAGCTGTGCACCAAGATCTCAGTTGACCTACTGCAAAAAGATCTTGGTTGACCTACTGCAATGTTCTTATCACCCTTGACCAAACAGTTAAGTCATGTATGGCCAAGTGTGACGTCCTTGAATGTTTTGAGACAACCGTGTGGTCTTCAATGCTCACTGCTGTCTTGTAACAATTGTTCCAACATAACTTTTGCACGATGGAAGAGAGCATGAGAATGGTAGGGTTGAACACATGTTGAGACTTGATAGAATGACACTTATCAGGACTCACCATCTATCTTGCTCAGTAGAATTAGCCAGATGAGGCCTAGAACTCAAAGGCCCCTAGATTCTAGAATGATCTAAACTGTTAGAATATGTGGTTTGTCCCACATTGGTTAATTACAACTTGTACAAGGCTTATGCCTAATATAAATAAAACTTACATGTGTTAGGGTTGGTTAACACCTAACACTTCTCTCTCTCTCTTCCTAAACAACATGGTATCAGAGCGTTCTGATCATAATCTTTCTCTACCATCTTAACCAAATTTCTCCACAACAAAAAAAAAAAAAAAAAAAAAAAAAACCTCGTCCTCATCGTCTGCCATATCCAGAAAGGCAGAAACCCTAACCCACCATAGCCGCCACGATTATACCCACTACCACCACCATCCACCACCCTACCTCACCAAACCGACACCCATCGTCACCCCTACAGCCCTCCAACCCCTCCATCGACTTCCGTACTCCCTTCAAAACCCTCAACCAACACTCATCGGCAACCTTACAGCACTCCAACTCCTACATCGACTCCCATACCACCTTCGAAACCCTAAATCGACCTTACCCATCGCCACCCCTACCACTTACCTGTTGTTTCTGGTTCTCATCTTCACGCTTTATCACTCAATCGTCGCGATCTACAGTCGCGACCTACAGTTGCGATCTACCGCTGTGTTATCCAGATGCAATCTCCAGTCTCGATCGTCTGGCTCTGTTACTTTCCAGTCGTGATCCACAGCGGTGCTCCATCTCGTGATTTCTAGTTGCAGTCGTCGTCCCTGGATATTCTGCTGCTGTCTATTATGGAGGTCCTTTTTTGTTCTCTTGTTTGGTTCTCTCCGCTGCTGGCTCTGCTCTGCTCGTCTGTTGGTAACTACTGGTAGATGTTGATCCTTATTTTGGCGTTTGGTATTTGATATTTGGTTCGTTGTTGATTACTTGTTCTTGGTTTGGAGCTTCTCCACACTGTTTGTTTTGTGATGGCTACAAGTTCTGCCTCAAGTATTTCTAGTTCTGTCTCTAGTGATGTTTCTACCCATGTTTCTACTGATGTTTCTGATGTTTCTCACCACTGGTCTCCTAATATGTTGTCCATCACTGCCATTCGTTTGAATGGAAAGAACTATGCTACTTGGGCTAAATCTGTTGAGACATATTTTCTGGGCTCCAGGCAGCATGATTTTCTCACTGCTGATCCTCCTACTGACTCTACTACACTTGCAAATTGGAATATTGCGGATGCACAAATTCGCCTTAAGTTGTGGAATAGTATGGAGCCTGATATTAGCGGTCCACTGATGTTTTTGGACACTGCTAAACAGGTTTGGCGACGAACTCAGGAGTTATATTCTGGGGTTAATAATCTGCGTCGAACATTTGATTTGTATCAAGAATATTTTTCTCTGGGCCTTGGTGACTTCTCTTTGGAGACATATTATGCTAAGTTCAGCCGTGTTTGTGAGGAGCTCAATATTTGTCAGCCTCTTTCTACCGATATTCAGGTTATGCGTCGACAGCGTGAGTCTCTTAATGTGACTCGCTTTCTAAATGGTTTGCCTAAGTCTTACGATCCGATTCGTTCTCAGCTGCTAGGAGGTCGGGAGTTACCTTCTCTTAGTGAAGTCTTCAGCCGTCTTCGTCAGGCTTCTATATCTGATACTGGTTCTGTCTCTTCATTGCCTTCTGATCAGTCTGCTTTAGCTGCTTCGGTTACTACTGGCCCTCCTTCCCATGGTTTTGGTCGTGGTGGTCGCGAGTCTGGAGGAGGGACCCGTGGTAGTTTTGGTCGTGATTCTGGCCAAGGTGGTCGTGTTTCTGATGGTGCAGGTCGTGATTCTAGGCGGACAGGTCAGCAGTCAGGGTTTACTGGCCGTGGTCGTGGTCGTGTCCCTCGGCATTGTATTTATTGCAAGGGGAATAATCATACAGTTGATCGTTGTTGGATACTTCACGGCCGCCCTTCTGCACATCAGGCTATTGTTTCTGAGCATGATGGGGTTCAATTCACTGGGCCACCTAGCTCTGCTCCGCGTGTGGTTACTATTTCAGAGGATGAATACCATCGTCTCACATCTATGCAGCCATCTCATATGCCGTCTTCCTTCACTGCTACATTTGCCCAGACAGGTTCTTCCTTTGCTGGCCTTGCTTCTCATTCTCCATGGATCATTGACTCCGGTGCTAATGACCATATGACTGGTACTTCCACTATTTTGTCGGGCCCTCGTCCTCTTGGACAATCTTCTCATGTTACCTTAGCTGATGGATCCACTTCTCACATAGCCGGTTTGGGTTCCGTTACTTTAAATTCATCCCTTTCTTTGGACTCTGTTTTTCATGTTCCTCGTTTTCCATATAGTCTCATGTCTGTCAGTAAGCTTACTAAATCTTTAAATTGTTCCGTCACATTCTTTCCTGGCTATTGTGTTTTTCAAGATCTCAAGACGGGGAGGAAGATCGGTGGGGGTACTGAGCTTGGTGGTCTCTATTACTTTACTGATGCCGAGCTCCCATCTCCTGTTGCACTCCAGTCCTCTGTTTCTCCATACCAGCATCACTGCCGCCTTGGTCATCCATCTCTCCAGAATCTTAAACGCTTAGTTCTGTCTTGTAGTCGCGTCAATACTTTACCATGTGAAGTCTGTCAGTTTAGTAAGCATCACCGTGTTTCTTTTTCCCCTAGATTAGAGAGTCGTGTGTTGCGTCCTTTTCATTTAGTTCATTCGGATATTTGGGGTCCTATACGTGTTCCGTCACGCTCAGGATTTCAGTATTTTGTCATTTTTGTGGTTGATTATTCCAGACTTACTTATATTTATCTTATGAAAGCACGATCTGAGTTGTATACCATTTTCAAATCTTTTTATCAAGAAATAAAAACTCAGTTTGATGTTCCTATTCGGATTCTTCGTACTGATAATGCTGCAGAATATTTTCGTACCATCTTATCTGTTTTTCTTGATGATCATGGTATTATTCATCAATCTTCTTGTTCTCGCACAGCCCAACAAAATGGTGTTGCTGAACGGAAGTTGCGTCATATGTTGGATGTGACCCGTGCACTTTTGTTTCAGCACCAAGTTCCTAAATCTTTTTGGAGCGATGCTGTTCTTACTGCAGGGTATCTTATTAATCGCATGCCGTCAACGGTCTTAGGGGGTCAAATTCCATATGAAGTTTTGTTCCCTGGTCATCCCCTCCATTCTCTCCCTCTTAAGGTTTTTGGTTGCACATGTTATGTCCATGCTCTTGGCCCTGGGCGGGATAAACTAGATCCCCGATCGATTAAGTGTGTATTTCTTGGGTACTCTCGGACCCAGAAGGGGTATAAGTGTTACTCTCCGTCTCTCCAGCGTGAGTTTGTGTGTGCTGGTGTCACCTTCAATGAGTCTTTGCCTTTTTTCCCAACTTCTACCATCATGGATCCGTCTCATTATATACTTACATTGGTTCCACCCAATGTTTTAAAACCCGGACCGGAGGACGAACCGGAGAAGGGACCGAGCGGACGGGTCACCGGTTCAACCGCGGTCGAACCGCTATCGAACCGCGACGTCATAATTAAATTAAAAAATATTATTATAATAAAATAATTAAAAATATATAACAAGTCATATATATATTTGTGTGTGAGAAAATATTTGAAAGAGGAGGAAAGTAACTAAGTACTCTTCAAATTAGCAGCTTCTTTACTTCTGAGTAATCCCACATCGGTGGGAAGGAAGAAATTGAGGCAAACAAACGGCTATAAATGCATTACAAAGTCTAACAGGAGCTCCTGAAGAGTAGGCTGACGCATCATGGGTCCCATGAAACAAAATAGCTGGCCTCCACAGCAAATAAGTCCAAAGTTTAACCCAGGCGGTTCGGCTGACCCGCAGATGGTTCTACTGAGTGGTCGGTTCGACCGCCGAAATTGAACGGTTTTTATTATTTAGATCGGTTCTTGAATAATGGCGGTTTTTTTGTTAATCCGGACCGAAGCAAGGGCCGGTTGACGGGCCATCCGATTGAACCGGCCGGTCCGGTCCGGTTTTTAAAACATTGGTTCCACCTCCCCAACCCTATCACCCTGCCCCTCCACCCCCACTGCAGGTGTATACTCGTCGGCCGAAAGTTCCATCAGCTCCACCTCCGCCCCCGCCCCCGCCCATCTCATCCGCCTCATCGAGAGATCCTGCAATGTCGCCCGATTCGGGGCCAGCGTCACCACCTTCTCCTGATTCTCTTCCTATTGCTCTTCGCAAAGGTACTCGTACTTGCACTTCTCATCCTATTGCTCGTTATGTTTCTTATGCACACTTTTCTCCTTCTCTTCATGCCTTTGCCACTTCTGTTTCGTCCATTTTTGTTCCTACTACTGTTCAGGAAGCTTTATCTATTTCTGAGTGGCGGAAGGCTATGGATGATGAGATGTCTGCCCTTCACCACAATGGCACTTGGGACTTGGTATCTCTTCCGTCTGGAAAAACCACCGTAGGGTGTCGCTGGGTGTTCACTGTGAAATACCATCCAGATGGGTCTGTTGAGCGCTACAAAGCACAACTTGTTGCTAAGGGTTATACTCAGACTTATGGTGTTGATTATGCGGAGACATTCTCTCCTGTTGCCAAGCATGGGTCTGTCCGTATTCTTCTCTCCCTTGCTGTTAATCTCGGCTGGCCCTTATTCCAATTAGATGTCAAAAATGCTTTCCTGCACGGTGACCTTCACGAGGAAGTTTACATGGAGCAACCACCAGGGTTTGTTGCTCAGGGGGAGCGTAATCAGGTATGTCGCCTCCGTAAAGCATTGTATGGCCTTAAGCAATCTCCTAGAGCTTGGTTTGGCAAGTTTAGCGATGTTGTTTTGAAGTTTGGCATGCGTCGGAGTGAGTCGGATCATTCTGTTTTTTCTCTCACATCGGCAAGGGGAAAAGTATTGTTGATTGTCTATGTGGATGACATTATTATAACTGGTGATGATCAGAAAGGTATCGATGAGTTGAAAACCTTCCTACAGCAGCAGTTTTATACCAAGGATTTGGAAAAATTACGATACTTCTTAGGCGTTGAGGTGGCACGCTCTAAAGATGGTATTAACTTGTCTCAGAGAAAGTATGTGTTGGATATTTTGCAAGAGACTGGATTATTGGGAAGTAAACCTGTTGAGACCCCTATGGATCCTAACGTGAAACTATGCGTTGACCAGGGGGAGTTACTTTCTAATCCGGATCAATATCGTCGCTTGGTTGGTAAGTTGAACTATGTTACCATCACACGTCGTGATATTTCCTTCGCAGTTAGTGTGGTGAGTCAGTTTATGTCTGCACCTCGTCTTCCGCATTGGGAAGCAGTTCTTCGAATTGTAAAGTATCTTAAGGCTCATCCAGGGCGTGGTCTATTTTATCAAACAAGCGGACACTTGCGTGTTGAGGCATTCACGGATTCTGATTGGGCAGGGTCTCCATCTGATAGGCGATCAACCACAGGATATTGTGTCTTTGTAGGTGGAAATCTTGTCAATTGGAAGAGTAAGAAACAGACTGTTGTTGCTCGATCTAGTGCAGAAGCCGAATACCGAGCCATGGCTCATACTACGTGTGAAATTGTGTGGGTGCGCTCTTTCCTTGAAGAGATAGGATTTAATGTGCAATTGCCTATGAATCTATTTTGTGATAATCAAGCAGCAATCCACATTGCATCTAATCCAGTTTTTCACGAGCGGACTAAGCATATTGAGGTCAATTGTCATTTGGTTCGTGAGAAGCTGACAGCTAGTGTGATTGCTACTCCCTTTTGTGTCTACTGGTGCTCAGTTAGCTGATATGTTTACCAAACCATTATTTAAGCCACGGTTAGAATTATTGTGTAACAAGCTGGGACTGATTGATATTTATTCTCCAGCTTGAGGGGGAGTGTTAGAATATGTGGTTTGTCCCACATTGGTTAATTACAACTTGTACAAGGCTTATGCCTAATATAAATAAAACTTACATGTGTTAGGGTTGGTTAACACCTAACACTTCTCTCTCTCTCTCTCTCTCTCTCTCTCTCTCTCTCTCTCTCTCTCTCTCTCTCTCTCTCTTCCTAAACAACATAAACATTTATGAGTTGCAACAATCCAGTGGTGTGAGGAAGCCCCAGTCCTCCACGTACATCTTTTTGAAGTTTCTACTCTCCAAGAATATGTGGAAGTTTCTGAATTCCTTTTGGAGTGGGTAAAATCCGATCACATAGGAAAGGCCCAAGCACGTGCGAATCTTGTGCACGGCCTCAACACCACGTGAAGGTGTCTTAGCTCGGGGGGACCACGTGAGGGTGCCCTGGGAC
Source organism: Vaccinium darrowii (assembly GCA_020921065.1). Taxonomy (NCBI): domain Eukaryota; kingdom Viridiplantae; phylum Streptophyta; class Magnoliopsida; order Ericales; family Ericaceae; genus Vaccinium; species Vaccinium darrowii. Next base: position 10,175,867 of record CM037156.1, read on the forward strand.
ATAGCCAAGCAGATTTGGCCATGCGTACGGCCAGGACTACACCACGAGATAGTGGCAGCACCATGAGAGGGTGTGCAGGGCTAATGCCGAGCAAAGTATTGGTCGGCAGCCTAGTATATAAGTGCGCAAGAGCATTACCGAACAGCCTATGGTAGTTCGGCTAAACCACCTTAAGAAATAAGGCGGTAGGTCATTCTAGAAGAATCTGGAATAGCCTCTTACGTGATAAGAAGTAAATCCCATGATTTAAGGTAATGACTGGGCATTCCTAATCAGATAAGGGATGCAATATAGATGCAGAATCTTGATAGGAGAGGGATTCTGATTGTGTTACCTTATGAGACGAATCCCACAAGGAAGAGGACTCCTAATGTGATTGGGGTCCTAGGGCAACAAGGATGCTTGGTGAGCCAACAACTTATACCTATAAATAAAGCATCAAACCCATGAAAAAAAGCACGTTGTGAATTACTTTCATAAGCATTGAGTGATTTGTGAGCTTTAGCACGAGATACTAACTTAGGCATCAGAGGGCCTTTGCCAACGGGAGGGAAAGGTGCTCTAACCCTTTGTGGTTGCAGCGTTAGGGTTCCTGCAAGAAGCACGTGCTTGATCTCTCAAGAAGGAAGGAAACGACATACGCGGATTTAAACCCCCGTACCCCTTTCGCGACGTACTGCCCTGGAACTTTCTTGAACACAAGAGGAGATGTTCACATGGCAGAAACACTGAATTATCACATAATTTTAGGAACTGTTTATTCACTTTTCTACTTGGATGTGGAAATTGCTTAGGTGATGGATTTTGTAAATGTTTGATGAAATGTCCATGTTGACATGTTCTAACATGAGGCTTCCCTAAAACCTCTAATGGGTGGCAAAACCCAAGCCGATGAAGATAAAATAGAGTTTCTCACCGGACAACATTTTTAAGTGCCTTCATTGTTTATGTTCCATGGACTCGGGAGCAAATATCATGTGTGAGAGAGTGTGTTTGAGCATCGTACATCATTAAATTCTAAATTGGCAAATGTATATAAATCTAAGAGTTATGTATGGTACTATGGATACCAGGACGCTTCTTGAACAATTAAGATATAGAAAATTGTTTGATATTCTGAAAATGAATGTAGTGAATTACAAGGAAATTTACTTGAAACTAGAAGAGAATTACCATTTACCGGTTTATGGATTCCTTCCTCCTATCCATGTAAGAGGCTTGAATTGTTTCTTTACTATGAAATGCGAGTTTCTTCTTTTCAAAATCCTTGTCCAAGGTTAGAGAATCCAAGTGTCTGCTTGGGTGGTATTATGCTCAAACACATCCTATACCGCTTGTCATAGCCAGTGGACATGAGTACACTGCTAGACCTTAGCAGTGTCCATGGGGCAAGAATTTAATAATTGCTTGACTGGCTGAGATCTATGAAGCATGGGTACTTTCTTAGGAGAGAGATTGTATTATGTATTAGCGATTGAGGTTTGTTTGGTCTTGTTGTTCTCACACACGATGAATATTAATAAGAACATATCATGCATAACGGTGTCCCGGACGTCTAGGACATGGATATGTTTAGTCACATCCCCGTTGACTGTGTCCCAATTGTTTACTTATATTATTTTCCCAGAAGTCCCAAATGCACAACAGACTCGCCAGCTACACTTGTATGAGAGGGCGAGAGAATTCTAACTTCGCTCTTTGTCGTCTAGGGTTTCACATATCTGGGTCTCGTCGAAGAAGCACAAGATCGATTGTTCCACTACTAGGGTTCCATATCAAACATTGAAGCAAGATTGAACTGGATAGGCCGATATGGAGGGGCAAAGAATACTTTGGAACCAGTCCTTAAGCAGATAGAAACAGTTCCCAGGATTGAAACTGTCACCAGCCCTGTGAAAATCGACCCTGCGTGATTCACACGTAAATTTGTCAGCCGATTTGAATTTTAGAAAAAGTGAATGCTACATTTTGCTACTTTCTCCACTCCAACTTTGAAAGCCATTTTCAGTTTTTGCCTGTGAAAATTGATAGCTAAACATACTTTCATGTCTAGTTTTTTGAAATATGAAATCTTCTTGTTCCTAGTTGTTCCAAAGGAATAAATTGTTATCCTGTTCCCCCACGGAAAAGTTTCAGTTATTCTAAATATAAAAACTGGAAGTGGAATGGCTACCAAATGTAAGTTTGATTTTCGCATGTAACTTTTTAAAAAGGTTAAATTCCATGGAGACCCCCTCATCTATTCCAATTCTCCATGGACACCCCCTAACCTTTAAAAACGTCCATACACACCCCCTCATCTATTCGAAATTGAAAAAACCCAACGGAGTAAGGGAAATGACTATTTCACCCTCATTTTGAAGACCTCCTCTCTCTCACTTCACTTCTCCTCAGACCTTCAATCTCCAGCTCTCTCCTCCCCTTTTTGAACAAAAAACCACCACTTTTTCTCTTGGTCCGTCGTATGCAATACCATAGATTTGTCGTCTCAACTCTCAAATTCTCCTAAACCCCTCTCCCCTCCACTTACCCATTACTGATCACAGAGAGTAAAACAGACTACAAGATCCGAATAGCTCTGGCTAGAGGGACAAAATGTGGAATCTGAACGACTCGCCTGACCAGATAATCCAGCGTCGACAAATCTGAGGCCTGCTCCGATGACAACAAGGGTAAATGAGTCGGATCCGCTTCGAATTCGAGCTCCTCCGCTGTAGTACCTGAAGAGGAAGGCTCGGATGAAGAACTGAAAATTGGGTCCCGTTCATCAAATCAGGCACCAGAAGATTCCTCATATCAAAACCCTAATGATTCTTCACCAAGGACGCCACCGAGGGTGAAGCTGAGGAAGATCCCACCGATTCCGGTCCGGAGAATCTCTAGCGAGGGCGGAAGTGGTGATTGCGGTGGTGGTGTTGGTTGTTCCTCACCGGCAAGTACTTCGCCTACAACTACACCTCCGTCGTCATCACCTCTTACGGCGACCACTGGCGCAACCAACACCGCCTCGTGTCTCTCAAGATCTTCTCCGCGATCGACTCAACGGTTTCTCACCTGTTCGTCAAGCCGAAATCAAGCTCGTACTCCTCGATTTGTGCTGGAAAAACTCGTTTGACAGTTTTTCCAAAGTCGAATTGAAGTCGAAGTTTTCGCATCTGAGCTTTACCATCATAATGAGAATGATCACCGGTATTACGTTGAATTCAGTCGGCGAGTTCGGGTTGTTGAGAGAGGAATGCGAAGGTCGTGATGGATTTAGGGTTTAGGGTTTTGATGATAGATCGTGATTTGGTTTTGGGGATGAGAATTTGATGATGATCCTGATGAAATTGGCCCTGTAATTTTGAAGAGTAAAGTATCTGGAAATGGGTTATTTATGTATATGTGTGTGTATATAATGATGTTTGGACTTCAAATTTTCCACACAAAAAAAAAAAAAAAGTGTATGTTGTTGAACGGCATTTTTGTCTTAAAATTGCCAAAAACAAGGATATTCTCCCAGCTGCAAAAGGAATTTTAACGGAAGGGGTGAAACTGTTTAACGGATGTAGATGAGGGGGTGTGTATGGACGTTTTTAAAGGTTAGGGGGCCTCCGTGGAAAATGAGAATAGATGAGGGGGTCTCCATGGAATTTAACCTTTTAAAAATACATATCTCAGGTAATACAATTGGTGTTAGACATTAGTATTGTTACTGACATACTACTTACATTACTGAATCGTGTTGGAAATGTCTCATTCAATTATTTTATCAGCTGTTATGATTTCTTGTGAACCTTTCCCTTGTCTGGATGATGAACTTCTCATATTCAATTTGCATCTGTAATATTATGCTTGTGTCTCTGATTGTGGATGGTGTCTGAGAATTAAGTGCAGCAACTAGTCAGTTATTCAATCAGATTATAGCCATATATTAATTGGTATTCTTCAGGCTATATATCTGTTGTGGCAAATTTTTGTTTTTGATGAATAATTTGTAAACCCCCAATTACTGGCTGAAGATTTAGTTGTATTAATCATATCGAAGCTTCTCATTGAGGTTTGTAAAGCTTCATTTTCTGCTTCGTTTTTTCTTTTTCTGTGCATCTATTTAGATAGCTTTAGGTTGCAATGAATTTGTTGCCTTTCCCATTTCTCTCTACAAAATAAAAATGGAAAAGAAAATAGGTGTCCTATTTACTTAGATTAGAGAAGATTTTTCTGGTGATTGGATTTTGACCTGCCCTGTTTTCATCTTCATCAAAGTGCATAAACACTTTGTTCTCGTGAAAGTGCATAAAAACTTTGTTTTCTTCTCTTTGATTTCTAGAACAGCAAGATGTACATTATATCCAATTTATATGGTTAGCATATTCTATTAGATATTTAATTTTGTTGGTGTCATGATCAGGATGATGATGGTGACAATGCTTTCCATATAGCTGCCGATGCAGCAAAGTTCATACGGGAAAGTCTTGAATGCATTGTTCTGATGATGAAATATCCAGATGCAGCTATTGATGCTGTAAATCATAGGCAAGCTTACTAAATGGATTACTGGTTTCTGTCCACAGTTAGTCTAATATTCAAATATTACTACAAGATTTTATGGGTTAGTTGCAACGATTCAGTACATCTATGATGTTATGCAGTGGTAAAACATTGTGTGACCTGTTGGAAGCCCTACCACGTGAATGGATTTCAGAGGATCTTGTGGAAGCGCTCATGGATAAAGGAATTTATCTTTCTCCGACAGTGTGAGGACTGCAGTTATTGTTGTTACTTTGTATATTCGTATTAGTTATTGCTTATGGCATTACACTTATTCATTTGTACTTGTGAATGGTTATCAGATTCGAAATAGGGGACTGGGTGAAATTTAGAAGAACTGTTGGCTCTCCTACATATGGGTGGCAAGGTGCAAAGCATGGAAGTGTTGGTTTTGTACAGAGAGTCTTGGACAATGACAATCTTGTTGTATCATTTTGCTCTGGAATGGCTCATCTGTTGACAAATGAGGTTATAAAAGTGATCCCTTTGGACAGGGGGCAGCTTGTGCGACTTAAACCTGCTGTTAAAGAGCCAAGGTTTGAAGCTATATATTTGCATATCTTTATTGCAAATGGTCTCTCTCTCTCTCTCTCTCTCTCTCTCTCTCTCTCTCTCGCGTGCTGGATCAAGAACTTGAATAATAAAGCCTACATTGGCAGTAAATCTTAGGTTGTTAGCTTTAAAACTATTAGCATGGGTGCATCAATTTGCTAATTGAATTCTAGTTGGTGAAGATGATAAACTCTTATAGCTGATTCCCGGGAAAGCGACAGAATTTACACAGCCGTAGATATACCTTCAACGTCATTGGCCTTTTTGGGTCAGGTATGCTTTGAGAGTGCAAAAATAAAGGCTGGTGATTATGTTCTGTTAATCAGGTATGCTTTGAGAGGTCTACCGCTTGACAGTGTCGGGACTGTTCTTTGTGTTGACGATGATGGAATTGTACGTATTGGATTTAATCATGCATCGAGGGGATGGCAAGCCGATCCTGCAGAAATTCAAAGAGTTGAAGAATTTAAAGTTGGTGACTGGGTACGGGTTCGCTCTGCTTTGACAGCCACAAAATATGGGCTTGGAGCTGTCACTCCAGGAAGCATTGGGGTCGTAAGCTGCATCAGACCTGACTATAGCCTTTTGTTGGAATTCAGCTATTTGTCTAGCCTGTGGCTTTGTGAACCAGAGGAGGTTGAATCGGTCGCGCCTTTCAGGGTGGGGAAAATGTATTTGTTTGCAGTTTTGTTTTGTTTCCCTTTTCTCATCTTTCCTTAGTATTTATATCACGTGAATTTCCAGATAGGAGACAAGGTATGTGTGAAGCGATCTGTTGCAGAACCCAGATTTGCTTGGGGTGGTGAGACACATCATAGTGTTGGAACCATAATCGATATTGAGAGTAATGGTCGTTTGATACTTGAAATAGCAAATCGTGCTGTACCATGGGAGGCTGATCCTTCAGACATGGAAAAATTGGAGGATTTCAAGGTAGCTCTCCATACTGAACTCTGACAGGCACCTTATTTCTTCAAAGAAACATACGCGGATAGTGACCATTGCATGCAACATGTACATTTTCCTTTTTTTTTTTTTTTTTGAAAAAATCCAGGTTGGTGACTGGGTCCGTGTGAGAGCTTCAGTGCCCTCCCCTAAATATGGATGGGATGATGTCACCCGGCTTAGTACTGGTATAGTCCACAGCTTGGACGATGCTGGTGACATGGGCGTTGCATTCTGCTTCAGGAGCAAGTCTTTCACTTGCTCAGTGACAGATATGGAGAAGGTACCATCACCCTTTGAAGTGGGACAAGAGATTCGTGTGATGGCATCTGTGTTGCAGCCACAGCTTGGATGGTCAAATGAGACTCCAGCTACCTTCGGGAAAATTGCTAGAATTGATATGGATGGGACCCTGAACGTATGTATCTCCATACTATGATTCTTTTTGTTTGGTTTGGTTTATTTATTTTTTTTGGGTATGTTGATGATTTTGAATGAGCAAGTGTAGTTCATATGTGTGGTCTGTGCTAGGAAACGCCCAGTGGCGGCTCTAAGAAGAGCTTAGAGTGTGCAGATGAGCACCCTCAATGAAGAATACAAATAGGAAAAGATTATATATATTAATATTAGCCGTGGGTTAACGTGCACTGGCTACCCTAATATCTTGCTTTTTGAACCGAAAAAGATTGATAGTAGAAGTTAATTCTTTGTTCCAAACCGAATTTAACTTCAACACTCTCTACTGCATAATTTTGTAGTCCTTGTACCACAATTATTTTGCAGCTATATATCTTCTCTCATTTTAATCTAATCGGCCTACTATATTTGAAGGAGACCATGCTCTCCTTTTTTTTTTTTTCCCTGTTCCTTTTATATAGAGAGGCACTGAATGAGAAATAAATGAAATGATGCTTGTTCGCGTATAAAGAAATAAAGGAAGTTATAATGAGCAACTATGAAATATTTCAAAATATAAAAACCTTCTGACAGCAGTGAGAGGAGGTCTCAAATTTTGTGTTATACCTTTAAAAAAATTTCTAATCCACCACTGAAAACATTGCTATAGACAGGGCCCATGGAAGCAACAAGGGTGTGCATCATTTTGCTAAAAATTGGACGAGGAATGTTTGGAACACATTGAATGTTAAAAAATTCACACATGAAAAAGAAAAAGAAAAAAGAAATATTTCTAGCAAATCAAAGGTAAAAAACAAAAGTAGTTGTAACATCATGATCATAAGTGATAACTTCAATCGCTGATTATTTACAAACTCGGAATTGTTGATTATGCTTTTTACGCTCCCCAAACTTTTTAAAGTTTTACTCTTAGCCTTGTGACATTACCCTAGCATGTCATACGGGTACCCAAGGTGTTATAGCATCTTGTCGTCTCTCGAGACTGTCCTCATTGTGTCTGATCAAAAAAATATAAGAAACAATTTGGTCTCATTTAGGCATGTCTCACAGGTCATGCCTGACACATGTTGATGTGGATCTGTTAGGTCGGCAGATGTATTAGTGCTTAGTTTCTCAGCATTGTCGATTCTTTATGTTACTTCATTTTGGCTTTGAGAATTTAAATCTTGGAAATCTCACTAGCCTTAAGTTTCATCTTGTCCTTCATGTAGGTGAAGGTGGCTGGCAGAGTTAGCTTGTGGAAAGTAGCTCCGAGTGATGCAGAACGACTCCCTGGATTCATGGTTGGCGATTGGGTTCGGGTGAACCAGTATCTGGGAAATAGGCCAAATCATGAAGGGAACTTAGCTGGAAAAGACATCATCGCAGTAGTGCACAGTGTGCACGACATCTTAAATCCAGACTTGGCATGTTGTTTTCGTAAAGCAAGGTGGGATGTTCACCATGATGATGTTGAAAAAATTGAACGCTTCCAAACGGGGCAGTATGTTCGGTTTCGTTCTGGACTTGTGGAGCCAAGATGGGGCTGGAGAGGTGCCAGCCCCAGCTCAAGAGGAGTTATTATAGGTATAAATTCTAATGGAGAAGTTAAGATCTCCTTTTTTGGTTTATCGGGTTTGTGGAGAGGAGATCCAGCAGATCTTGAGTTGGAAAAGATCTTTGAGGTTGGGGAATGGGTAAAATTGAAAGAACATGCTAGGAGGTGGAAATCCTTTGGTCCGGGCAGTATTGGAGTTGTACAAGGATTAGGATATCAAGGAGATGAATGGGATGGCACAATACTACTTGGGTTTTGCGGGGAGTCAGACTTGTGGGTAGGGTCGACAACTGACCTTGAAAGAGTGAATAGGCTTCTAATTGGTCAAAAGGTGCGAGTCAAATGTTCTGTGGAGCAGCCGAGATTCGGGTGGTCGGGGCATACCCACAACAGCATAGGTAAGATAACATCAATAGACGTGGATGGAAAGCTAAGGATATACACCCCATCTGGTTCGAAGACTTGGATGCTTGATCCATCAGAAGTGAATTTGGTGGAGGAAAAGAATATGCAGGTCGGAGACTGGGTAAAAGTTAAGTCACATGTAACGACACCAGTTCATCACTGGGGAGAGGTGACTAGGGAGAGTATTGGGGTGGTTCACCGGATAGAGGAAGGAGAACTCTGGGTTGCGTTTTGCTTTCTGGACAGACTTTGGGTGTGCAAAGAAAGTGAGATGGAAAAGGTGAGAGGTTTCGAGATTGGTGATGGGGTGAGATTCAGAGAGCGACTGATAAGCCCCAGGTGGGGATGGGGGATGGAGACACCAGCAAGTAAGGGCCGGGTGGTTGGCGTGGATGCTAACGGAAAGCTAAGAATCAAGTTTAAATGGAGGGAAGGGCGGCCATGGATTGGAGATCCTGCTGATATTGTTCTTGACCATAGCTCCTCCAATGCCACTTCTTGAGGGACTCATTTGATCTGTGTGCTTCCGTGTGCATGCAATGTTTCCCCCCTTTTCAGATACTGATCTGTGCCTGTGAGGTAGAGTGAAGTCTCTGAGAGGAGCTATGAGGGATTGGATCTCCCCCCCTTTGTGTGTGTGTTGTGTAAGGATTGGATCTCTCACTTCCGTGCCATTTAGCTGTAAGTATGGCAATTTCTCGAGTCTTCGATGCAAAATATAGGGGCCTTTATTTTTTATTTTTTATTTTTTAACTTGTTTTTAGCAAATCTTATATGGGTAGGATGTATTTATTGTTGAGTTTTTGTGTGAACCGCTAATTATAGACTTTCAAGGTAAACATCGGCAGGAATAAGATATAGTATATAGTTTCTTTCTTATTTTTCTCCTTGTTAGATTGCCAGATTGTACTTGAGCACCTTATTATGCCTTCAATTATCATAACTTAAACTAGTGGACGTGTTGATTTATGATCAGAATCTGAAAGATGGGATTTTAGCAGAAAGAACGTTGCAAGGCTTGATTTTAGCAACCCAGTAGCTAAAATTATTTCAAAAACTCAGCCGGGTGGCAACTGGCAAGTCCCATGCACTGGCATGATTGTGTAGCGAATTTGGGACACGCGAGAACCAAACTCCTCTTCTGCACACAAAATGAGAAGTGGCAAAACTGGAACAAGCACCAGTTCATCTTTATGATTCATACCATTCATCACATAAAGCTTAATAAATAATGCAAAAATTTACATCGATGACAAATGTTAGAAAGATGATTAAATAACATGTCATGGAAAAACTGAATGACTCGAACATGTTGAAGAATAAGCTCCACGGCAAATGTGAGTGAAGAAATGAATACCGTTGTCTGATTATTCTCGGTTTTTTTTTTTTTTGTCTCCATGACTAGGCTACTCAACGAGCCAAACAAATGGCCCGATTGAATCGTTAGATTCGGAATAGGTCCCATTTTCGTTCACAGCTTCATTAACACAGTGAGATTGAGACTTCAGTACATTGTTTTTAGTTCCAAGGGACTCCTGGACAATTTACCCACGACTAGTGGGTAACTTAAGAATTAGCATTGGGGGAGATAATCTTAAATTATGCATTTCCGCCAAAAAAATAAGAAAGTTACCCACGGTTACCATGTGTGAGGATTTATGGATTAGGATAGCTGCACCGTTTGGGTGATTGTGTGTGTACAGAGCCCGACGGCGGAGATTGCCATAAGATGTATTCTATATAGTGGTAACCAGGTTTTCTCTGATTCGGGAATTTTCCTTGGGGCTGGCTCTGTCTATCATGATCTTAGCTTGTCGGGGAGCTCACCTACCCCTAGTGCCTATCCTTGTATTTGATAACACCGCGGACGATTCTTTTACCTCCATGATCTTGCTCTATCTCTTACGGGTGACTATGACGACTGTGGAACTTGGATGAGGGTGTTTGCAGTTTCCGGTGGACTAGGATTTTGTCTTGTGTAGGGTTCTATGGGGGGGTTCCCTTAGGCTTTTGCTGGTGTTTCGTTAGAGACTCATATCCTTGGCGCCAAGTTTTTGTTGTTGTTACTACCGTAGTGGAGGTTAGGCGGATCTTAAGCATATGAGTTGATGTGTTCATCTCTCTTCGTATCTCCCTTACTTTGGGGAGGCATTTGACATTTTCGCCACTTACATATAGTTTTTCCGCATTGCCCTTACTCATGTCCTTAATGCATCTCTTTCCTTTAGGATAACTAGGCTAATGGGACGCGAGCACGGACTATATCACATTCCATACATTGGGCCTTTTTTGGACCCACTACATGTTACCCAATTATGTGCATGTTTTGCTATTATCCTAGCCTTGCGGGTTGTGCATGACATTAACCAATTTTCTGTTTCACTTATTGCATTTTTGTTTATTTACACCTATGCTGGCGGGATGTGCCAGTAATTCTTATTTTCCCACCCCGGCGGGTTGTGCCAGGGACCACACACTTTTCTTCTCTTTCTTTCCTTTCATTTTGTCCTCCCTGGGGTATGCCCATTGTAGGCTGTACATTCGCTTAACCCCTTTTAATTTCAAACTTATTTACCAAAAAAAAAAAAACATATTTACTCCCTCCGTCCCAATTTAATAGTCCCTTTTGGGAGTTCGTGCCACTTTTCAATTGGTTATATCTCGTAATTTACATTGTTTTACGTGATTTTGATAATATTGTCTATAGAATTAATTGTGATATATCAAACAAGATCCATATTGAATATGAAATTCATTATCGATTTCAAGTTATAAGTAGTTTTTTATCCGGCTAGAATAGAACGAGGGACTATTAAATTGGGACGGGGGGAGTATGTAAGAAAGTTACTACTACTACGCATTATCATAACAAACTACTACAAAGTTTCACGTGTTTTGCGATACTTCCATTGTTTCAACTGATCGAGTTTGAGAGCAACTTCAATGCCTAATAATTACGATGTTAATATTCAGTATTTTTGCCTACCAATTAAAAAATATATATATTTTAATTTTATTCCGAAATTTCCGAATTCTGACTGTGTTGTGAACTTGTGATGCTATGGAGAGGAAAAAGAGACAAGACTTTTTTAAAAATAAAATGCAAATATAACCTATAATTTGGTCAATTTTGAATTCTAGAGAATACTTTTATCATGTACTGACATGTGTTTGTCGAGCGATGGAGTGCGAACCTCACTGGGATGCTTCGCCTCGTTGTGAATCTTCATGCTACTTATCTTATTGATTTATGAAAATTATTCTTAAAAATTTAATAAACTTCGCTTCTTCGCTGTTATTTATTTATTTTTTTGTAACGTTAGACGTTTCTTTTGGCCAATGCCTTTGGAGAATTTCTGAAACAAAGAGCTGATAATTATATGAAATACAAGAAATATTAAAGCGATTACAAAGAGAATAAATGATAATTCAAGATGCAAAAAAAAAAAAAAAAGACGAAGAGGAAGAAGAAGCAAGATTTCAGGGGTGAGCGAGAAAATCAATCCATGAATCCAACTCAAAACTAGTCTAAACTATTTGATTTGGATCTGTTTCTAAGTAGTTTGGTTTGATTGCAGTCTAAATAATAGATAACTGATCCAAGTGGTGCAGTTTGTGAATTTATGCAGATAGTTCCGGTTTCAAATCGATCCAATCCATATTCATAATAACACATAAAAGTACAAGATTTATATTTTTGTGGGAAAATCGCAAATAAATTTCACTGAGCGTATAATTAATTTGTACTCCTATATAAGTTCTTTATCCTACTAACCTTCAAGAAATTTTAGGGTAAATTTCACTTACCTCCCCTGAGGTTTCTGACAAATACAGAGACCTCCCCTGAGGTTTCTGAAATTTCACTGCCCTCCCCTACTTTACAAAGTAATTGGCAGATACCTCCCCTGCCGTTAAAAAATGCCTAACAACATTAACTTTGCTGGTAAAATGACCTTAATGCCCTTGAACTTGATTTTTTTTCTTATTTAAGTTTATATTGCATAAAAATTTTAAATGACAGTGAAAAATTGACTTAATTATTTATTTATTTTCTTGGAACTTTCTTTTCTTTGACTCAAATTATTATTTTTTAAATTTTTTTTTACTTCCCATAAGATATATTTTTACATTTGATAATAAAAATAAGAGTATCAATAATCAACTAAGCTCATTGCTTGCATTGAATTTTTTTTTTTTTTTTTGCATTAGAGGTAATAATGGTCTTAAAAAAATAATATGAAAACCCTTTTAGGAGAAACAAGCATTTCGCACCAGAAAAACTACTCTCTCTGTCCCTTTTTAAGAGTGTAGCCTCGTAATTCTAACTTATTTTCTCTCACATCAACTTTTACAATTTTTAGATTTACTTTTCACTACTTACCCTAATCAATGTAATAATACCCACTAACTTTTTAAAAAGGAAGCTACTTTTAAGGGCAAAATAGGAAATGTACCCACTAACTTTTCAAAACACACTTATTAAGGAACAACCCAAAATGAAAAGTTAAACACTATAAAAGGGACAAAGAGAATATTAGCATGAAATTGTTTGGAAAATTTTTTCACACAAATTCATGGATCTCATTGAGAAAAAATAGTCTAATTTTTTACACACAAAAAAAAAACTCATAAATGCATCATTATTATTATTATTATTATTATTATGGGACAACTATCATTATTTTTAGAACCTTACATTTGCATTATGGAAGAAAAAAAATGTATTAATGAGTTTTCTTTTCTAAAAAAATTAAAATATTTTTTTTCTCAATGGGATCCTTGAATTGGTCTACAAAAATTATCCAAAAAATTTCATGCTTATAGTTTTTTTTTTTAGATATTTCCTCTAATGAGAAAAAAAAAAAAAAAGAGCACAGATAGGTAAAATATCTAAAATTATAGAGAAGAAAAAGGAGTCTAGTTAGAGCTTCAGATTTAGAGAAAAAAAAAAAAAAGAAACCTAAAAAAGTAAAAAAATAGTAATAAAACTACCAATGCAAGCAGTGGGCTTAAGTGATTATTAATACTTTTGTTTTTATTATCAAAATGAAAAGTATATCCTATGGGAACTAAAAAAATAAAAAGTTTGAGTCAAAGAAAAGAAAGTTTTAAGAAAAAAGTAAATAATTTAGTTACTTTTTCTCGCCTTTCAAAATTTTTATGCAATATAAACAAAAACAAGGAAAAAAAAATAAAGTGAAGTTTGAATTTAAGGGCATTAACGACATTTCACCATCAAAGTTAACACCGTTAGGCATTTTTTAACGGCAGGGGAGGTATCTGCCAATTACTTTGTAAAGTTGGGGAGGGCAGTGAAATTTCAGAAACCTCAGGAGAGGTTTCTGTATTTGTCAGAAACCTCAGGGGAGGTAAGTGAAATTTACCCGAAATTTTAAGGGTGATTCTATTCACAACCCTTCATTTACTCCATGTAACCCATTTTCTTCATGTAACCCACACTTAAAATTCCCTCAAACCAATTTACTCCATACAACCCACAAAATACACCTAAACTACCCAAACTACCCTCGCGACTAGTTTTCATACTTTAAATGTCGAAATACACACTCATTTTCGACAACCACATGTCGATTTATATTGAAGGACGAATTTTCAAAAATTGGACCTTGTCTATGTTCGACATCCTCATGTCGAAATTTATGTCTATATTCAACTTTCGAATGTCGAACTAAATACATGTGGATAAAATATTGTTGTTTTCGACAATAACATGTCGAAATATAACCATATTTTCAGCTTCTTAATGTCGAAATTTGTGAAATCAAACATGTGAATTTCGGTTAAGTGAAAAGTTTCAACATATATATGTTAAAAAAGTTTACATATTTCGGGATATGAATGTCGAAGAAGAAGATGAGTTTGGGGGCATTTTGGTCTTCACACAATAATGAAACTGGAGGAGTTTTTTGTGGGTTACATGGAGTAAATGAAGGGCTGTGAATAGAATCACCCAATTTTAATGGAGTTGGTTGAAAATGAGTTTGTGAATTTTTGGTTCTATTTCGTTTTTGTTTTTTATTTTGTTTTTCTAATAGTTTAGTGTTCTTTAATTGCTGTATAAATAGTTTTCTTATAGTTTGGTCTTGGAAATATTGTCTTCGGCTGAGTATTATCTTCTCCCAAACTAATTGCAAATGTATTCTACTTTCCAAACTATTTGTAAAAATATTCCTTAGCACAATTTTGGATCCGGGGTGGGTGCTATGCGGTAGGTGTTGTGCGGCAAAACTATGTCATTTTGCTTGATTTTTGTGCACACTTCCCAAGCTTCCAAGGGCCTTGTTTGGAGGAAGAAAAAACCATTACAAAATGCCTAAACCCAAAGTGCCTAAACCCACTATACCATACCCCCAAAGAGCCTAAATCCCCTAAAATTTAACCCCAAAATTAAACCTCACACTTAACTCTCCAAACAGGGCCCTTGAATATATTAAGAAAATGAGCAAAACGACGTAGTTTTGCCGCACAACATGGCACACAACACTTACCGCACAGCGCCTCCCCCGGATTCCACAATTTTAAATTGCGCTACCCTCATAAATGTCGATGGAAATTGCGCTAAGTGTGTTGCGCTGGCACACCGCCCCACAATATGCCACGCAAGCAAAAAGCGCAATTTGAATCGAGCTTTCATATAATTTATTTTTTTTCATTTGCGTTTTGTGTGTGTGTGTGTGTGTGTGTGATTAACACACTTAATTTTTGCCCAGGACAAGCAGAGCCAAAAAAAGTAGGGGTAATTCAAAACGAATTTCGATCAAATCCATCCTGGGCAAAAATTAAGTGTGTTAATCACACACAAAAAAACGTAAATGAAAAAAAAAAAAAAAAAACCTAGTGAAGCTCGATGTCTAAATAAAATTAGAAGGAAAAGATCAAATAAAACTTAGGGCCCTATTTAAGTGGAAGTCGAAAACAAGGCGCTAAAAAATAGTGGTAAAGATGTACTCCCTCCGTCCCTTTTTAAGCGTTGATTCGTAAATCTAACTTATTAAAAGAAACACAGCCCTGTTACAACACTTGTACAACATTTGTGTGGGACCATTTCAAGGTCTCACACAAATGATATGAGTCGTTCAATTTGTTCAAAAAATATTTGAAGGGTCCTTGCAAAAAATTAGTTTAGCCGGATATCGGTAAATTCTTGATCCATACGTTCTTTTTTCAGTTTCTAATCGTACGGGCCAAAAAATGAATGTATGGATCAAGCACTTACCGATGTCCAGAAGAATTGATTTTTTTACAGGAACCCTTCAAAAAAAATTTGAACAAATTGAAAAGCTCAGAATATTTGTGTGGGCCTCAAAATGCATCCCACACACGTGTTGTACAAGTGTTGTACACAAAAGTGTTGTATCCATAGCAATTTTGTTCCAAATATCTTCCATTTTTACCCATTAACTCTTTTCCTATTAAATTTTCAAAAGGGTAAAACAATAATTATACAAACTTTTACTCAATAACTTTTTAATACTCACTTATTAAGACAGTCCAAAACGGAACACCCAACAATTAAAAAGGGTCAAAGGGTGGAGTTTTCAAGTTTGTCATTTAAAATTTACTGATCCTTGTTCTAATTTATGGCTTAAACTCAAAACTGACTTATTACGCTTTGCGAGATAGATCAAAATATATCGACTTAAAAAGTGACTTAAACCAATTCCTAACTTAAATTGGATAATGTTTAAAGAATTAAAACTCTTGACTTTCGTAAAGGATGGTTAACCAAAAGAAGGATTAATTACCTAGACACCCCTAGACTATACCTCTTTTTGTCGAACACTCGTCTCATCTATTTAAACCTTTCTTGTAAACCCCTTCTGTTAAGATTTCGTCCATATCCATTAACAACTTAACCTAATTTGCGAGAAATGGTGCAGTTTGTTCCAATATTGCCCCCTCCTATTGTGGGCCCGCCACTTAACCCTTCCCATTCTTCACTAACTTGAAAAGATCAAGCCAAATTAACAATCCTTTTAGCACCTTTAGTCTCTTTAAGCTGGAATCTTCGATTACAATCTAACAAACAAGCGAGTTTTTCTGATGATAGAAAAAACTCCGATGATAAGAGCAATTGTTGAGAAAACTTTAAGCACGATCATTGCGAAAATCAATCAGATCTGAAAATTCACGTCAACGATCAAGAAAGCCCCTTCCTTCCTTTAGATGCTGAATCGCAGTGAATAAGCGGTTGAATCTAAGAAATCCAAATGGACTTGAAGCTTCGCGAACGGATACAAGCCAGCGAGCAAGAACCATCACTCCTCCAGATCGATTGGTGTTGATGATGGAGAGGGAGGTGGGAGGAGCTGCCAGCAGCCAGTAGAGGTGGGAATCGTGGCCGTCGCTCGACCCTCTGTCTGTCTGTGTTGTATCAAAAAAAAAAAATTTTTTGAGGAAGCCGATCTTCAGCTACAAGCACGATGAAGTGTAGAATCGTGGGAGTTTTATATATATATATAAGGATCCCTGACTTTACTTAAACTCAGGACCTCACATTTTCCGATTGAATTTTGATGATCCAAACATATGTAGTTTTTATAAAAAAAATTGCTCGGATCAAGCCCTTTCCGACCATTTTTTTTCATGATTCCTCGCGGGGACCCTTAAAAACACATTCTAAACACATTAGACGGTTCATATCATCAAAATTCAATTGGGAAAGGTGAGGTCCTGACTTTAAGCAAAGTCAAGGATCCCTAAGCGGATCCAGGGACACAACTTTAAACACAAATTTAGACACTCCATCTCAACCCTTAAAATCGAGGGCTGAGATTAAAACTTAAAAAGAACCTCTCCTTTCTCACGTATGCCCTCTCTC
The DNA here is from genome assembly GCA_020921065.1 of Vaccinium darrowii. Classification (NCBI taxonomy): domain Eukaryota; kingdom Viridiplantae; phylum Streptophyta; class Magnoliopsida; order Ericales; family Ericaceae; genus Vaccinium; species Vaccinium darrowii. The sequence goes on from CM037156.1 coordinate 10,193,095, forward strand.
TCCTCCCACGTATTCTCCTCAATCACACCCAGTGTTTTTCCTCCCACTACAATGGTAGCCATGGTCGGCGGCTGCAAGCACCGTCCTCGTCATTCTCTCTCCTTCTCCCTCTTCTCCCTCCTCTTTTCCCTTTACGCCTCTTCTACCCTCTCGCGCACTGCTTGGGGTCAACTGGGTGCGCAAAGTTCGATCTAAACTCAAGGCCTCAAAATGGAAATATTAGATTTGTGCACAATATGAGTCGAAAATAGTTCGCTCTTCCTCATTTGTTTGCATTTTCAACTTTCACTTGATTTTTTTTCCCAGAAAAAAAAGTCCTTACCTGAATCGACAATAAAGATATAGCATGTTTCTTAGCATAAATTTTGTGAACCATGGAATTCGTTGATTGTAGTGCTTCAATGAAAGATAAAGGCCTTTGATTTGATGAAAAAGGTGCAATTTTATGGATTACACGAGCTATCATCTCTGGGTTTCTCCTTAGCATTTATATTTTGCAATTTTATGGAGGAAGAACATGGCTGTTTTGTGAGGGAGAGAGTACGTGAGAAAGGGTGGGGCTTTTTAAGTTTTAATCTCAGCCCTCGATTTTAAGGACTGAGATGGAGTGTCTAAAGTTGTATCCCCAGATCTGCTCCCATATATATATATATATATATATATATATATATATATATATATAATGAAGATCGTATGCTGGAATAGTAGGGAATCTGCTAGCTTTACCTTAGACTTCGTTCTTCAAGGACTGGGAGAGTTTTAAATAGTTGAGGGGGTCTCTTTGTAGGCAAAATTAGTTTAAGCAGTGTCCAACAAAAAGAGATAGAGTTGAAGGGGTGTCTAGGTAATTAACCCCCAAAAGAAATAAGAAAGCCAAGAGAAGTGTTCAATTATTTGAAAGTAATGGGTGATTGAATGCGTGGATTGTTTATAAGTTATAGTTGACCATACCGATTACAGTTGTATCTGGTGCAAGAATTTTTTCGATGTTAAAGTTGATCGAATCTTAATTAATATTTCTGCTGCGAGAAAAAGTGATGATTGATTTAAGTAAAATTTGCATTCAAAATAATAAAATAATTATCCAACTTTTTATGATTATGGTTTTGAATACTTATATTATTTTCTTAAACTAAATACTTGTAGTACTTTCTTTAAAGTACTTTTATTTTTTATTTTTATTTGTAAATTATATAACGGGTCCCATTTAAAAAGGTTCGATCGGGCCCCGGAAAACTCAGTGCTAGCCCTCTTGGGTAACCCAAAATATCTCACTCATAGTTTCTTCTTTTACAAGTATTTTCACAATAAATTCCGAAACTAGTAGCCAAAGTGACATGGCGGAACTGGATCTTGACACAACTACCTAACAAGGATATATACCGAGGAGCAAATGAGTCTAGACGACTATATTACTAAAGTTTAAAGTTTTTTTTGTACATTTATAATTTTTTAAGAACTTTAATAATCTCCTCCTAAGAGTGTGCGCATCTACACCAAAAATCTAACACTTAGATTCTACGTTTCCCTTTTCTAATAATTCTGGATGCACACGATTGTAAATATTTATATTTATGTATGACCATGTTTTTGTAGCTCCATATGTAAATCAAAAGTATCAACTACCACTTTTTATACAATTTTTGTCGCACTGCATTTGTAGAAGTTATTGAACCTTTTACTACGTTATGAACTTTTGCCAAATATTTGGGAGTAAGGTCTGCATTGTGCATTTTTAGAAAAACACACATTGTGCACTAATTAGGAAGCCCAACCCAAGTCTCGTTTCTCAATCGAAACCATTCAGTAGTTTTGTCTCGCGGAGCAGGTATTCCAAGTAAAATTATCAACTTGATTAGACATTGATAGATACATTATCAAACAAATAGTAAATGATTTCAAAAGAAAATCGTGAGATAAATGCATACTCGATTATTGAGTGGTCGATTTAGATCAAATAACGGCACTCATGATGAGTCCCATAAATCGGTGCACAACACAAGCTGGTCACTAACGGCATTCACAGTGAGCTCTCTAAAAATAGCTCCTAAGTTGAATCCTTAACACATAAACCTAATTAAGGTCCATTTTTCACTCCTATAGCTTGCTCATTTTTTAGATGATATGTGCACTTCATGGGTTAGCAAGAGCTCACTAAAAATCCTTTATCTTTTGAAAATATTATATTAAAAAAAGATTAAAAGACTTTGGGTCCCACTTGGAGCTAACTACAATGCTATCTAAATTCAGCAAATGTGGTAGGAGTCATGTTTTGGAGCCACCCTTGAGAGTTTGTATATATACAGTTTTTATCGAAAGTCGCTCTTCATATTTTTTTTTTTTGGGTTTTTTTGGGTTTTTTTATACATTTTGAATTTCCCTTGTCGAGATGGCCTGAATGTAATAATAATTCAGAGATAACAATAAAAAAAAATCCATCCCTAAAAAGTTTTAAAAAGTTATTCCAATTGGAGACGGCTGGAGTTTTAATGTTGGGCTAATTGCTGGACAGTGATAATAGGGGAAAAAATTTGCCGTTTAATGGTGCATTTTTTGAAAATTACTCCCCACATGACATGGAAAAAACAATTTGCACATACATGGTACCTAAAATTATTTGGTCCGAAGTACCCCTCTCTTGAAATTATCCCCCTAAAACACCCTTTCCTCCCTTCTCTGTCGGCTATATCCACTGCTACACCCCTAAGAAAACCAGATCACAATCTCCACCAAACTCAACTCCATTCCGAAAATCAAACCACAAATCAAAAAACAAAATATATATGAAAAGAAGAAGCCCATGACTATAACAAGGAGCCCTAGGGTAGCCGCCACTGCTGATAATCGGTGAGAGGCTAGACGATGTCCGGCGTGGTTCGTTGACGTCTAGCATGGATCAACAACATCCAGTGAGGGTTGAATGAGTTCAGCAAAGGTGTTTTTGGGGTTCCATTTAACCGGTGGACTTTAGCCGCCACTGGTGACAACCGGCGAGAGGTTCAACAACATCTGGTGTGGTGCATCACGTCCGACGTGGGTCGGCGATATCCGGCGACGGTTGAACATGTTTGGCAAAGGTGTGCTTTTTTGCGGATCTGGGCTCTCTTTTACAGTGTTTGATCTCGGTGTGGGAAGGAGACCATCGAACCAGTGAAGGAGATCATCTAAAATAAAATTGTTCCCTTTGTTTCTTCAATTACCAACCCATTCGCGGAGTATTCTTCAAGAGGTGTTAAAATTGTTCATTTTGTTTCTTCGTTTTTTTGGGTTATCTTCATGGGTCTTGACTGTTTCCACGTCGACCAAGTTGTCCTATTCACCAAACTTTGTATCTTTGGGGTTTGAACTTTGTTTAAAGGGTTTGGGTTTTTTGGAGAAGGAAATTGAAACCAAGGGTAAATGTGCCGAAGACAATTTGCCATGCCATGTTATTGCAAATATTATTCCTCTTTCCATTGATTTCTAATAATATGTAGAAAAAAATTTGACATGCCATGTTATTGCAAATATTATTCCTCTTTCCATTGATTTCTAATTCCTATACAGTACACCATGAGACGGAAATTTTTTGCCTTTATCACCACTGTCCAGCAATTAGCCCTTTAATGAGTAACACTTTGTAATGCTGAAAAATTGATGCGTCAGTCATGACGTTAATGGATTCAGCAAAACATTCAATTGTTTTGTTGAGTCAAAATATCCGTCATGCATGACACAGCACTTTCCTAAATAGTATTCTATTTTCTAAAAGTCAAATTATGTTGTACCTTTGACCAGATCAATGCCACGTAGAAAATCGGTCCAAACCGATCTGATCTGTACGTTTTGGTTTGAAATCATGGATTAATGGTCCGAATACGGATTTAAAATTTAAAAATCGTGACTCGCGTACTGTTCCGAACATGAATTTTTTTTTTGAAACCGTTAATTAGCCGAACCGGACCGCGAGATATTTGTTATATATATATATATATATATATATATATATATATATATATATATATAATTTTACCACCGTCATAAATTTTTTTTAAACTATTTTAGTATTTTAACTTAGGGAAGTGATTTTGGTACTCAAAAAGAGAAATGTCAAAATTAATTTCCAATAATGTGATATAGTGTATATTCATACAAAACCTAGGAAGTAAAGTGTTATTCCTAATTTCCTATCCAGTTATATATATACTACTCCTTATATCTCAAATTGCTGGTCCATTTTCACTATTTGGGACCTCCCAAAAAAAAATCTATATCCTCTAATTAATAATACTTTTTATATCCAATATGGATCTTGTTTTATAGATCTCAACTAGTTTTATTAAACAAAATTTCAAAATTATATAGATGGTGAAGTATAGTTGTTTGAGTGGCACGACTGCCCAAAAGGGACGAGCAATTTGGGATGGAGGGAGTGCTATATTGTACTCAAGCTAAAATCTAAACGCTAATCCTTACCTATATCTTTGACCGTCTCCTCCTCCTCCTCCCTCTCTGTCTCTCTCTGTATACGTAGAAATTGATTCTTATTTTCTTGCTTGCTAGATTGGAAATTGGTTTAGAACCTTAAATCAATATGGTTTAATGTAATGCTTAACCCAATCTAAAGTATTGCATTAGATAATGCTTTATATACGGTTGCTTGCTAGTTCTTGTATTTTTTTTGTTTTTGCTTGCTAGTTGCTATTTTTGTTATGAAATGTAATCCATAGATAAAACTGTAACCGATCGATGACTCCCAGATTAAATTGGAACCGGACTGTAGGACTTTTGGTCTGGACACAGATTGCATTTTCTAAAAACCGTGACTCGTAGATTAGAATTGGATTCATAGGAGTCCGATCCGATTTGCACTATGAGCAGCCGAAAAGGGTGGATGGCATGAAAAAAAATTTTATTCTTAGATTGTTCTTAAATGGTTAATCATGAAAAAATAAAAATACTAGTAATAAGAGATTTATTTTTCGGAAGGTGTCTTGATATAAAATTAGTGTGTAGTATATACGGACATATATTTGTTAGGATACGATTTACATTAATTCTCTCTCCTTGTAAATTTATAACCGGCTTAACCACCGAAATCTAGTTGATGTTTACATATATAATAACATAAACCCGTTGTTTTATTGTAGAATAAGGATTTAAGCTATAAATCTGAATTTTCTTGCCAACAATTTTTTGTGAATAATTTTGTATACACGTGGAATCTTTTGGGTTCTTTTAATGTAGAAAAATCTACTATTGTGTCTCATAATTATAAAAATACGATTAACACGTACATCACAAAAGTTTCACACGGCATAATTTTTTAAAATAACAGTATAATTGTATTGGATTCAAAATATATGGGAAAGGATCTTCCCACGTTATGATCATTGATGCGATGTAAAATAAGACTCATACCGTTCCTATTTAATGATCTGAATTGTTTGTTTCTTAAGTCTAGATGTATTCCCAATAGTATAATCAAAATTGAATAACTAAAAGTTCTTACATCACGTTTTGGTTATCTATTTAGATGGTGAATAGAGTAAAAATGTAGAGGTCCACAACGGTATAATAAAAAATTGAGTAGCCAAAACTTGCTACATCACATTTTCAAACTAGGAAAAAAAAAACTCCATTCTGTAAAAAACTATTTATCTTTTATCATAACTGTTTCAAAAACTATTTTTCATTTCAAAAAAATTCTCTTAAAAAAAAAAACAGTTTTGAAAAAAAAAAACTATAATCAAAGGAACAGTTTTTAATTTTCTTAAAAAAAAAATAGATTTGAAAATACTAAGGGTTTTCGGAAAAAAACCTTTTTTTTTAAACCATGGTTTTTAAAATATTTTTTTGAAACATTGTTGAAAACAAGAGAGAAGGGAAAATAGAGAAGATTTTTGTGTAATCATGGGTGTACCTGATTGAGAAGATTTAAGGTCCATTAAATTTAATTATTGTGAAAATGTTGCTAACTTTGATTATGCAAATGCTAAATTTGGTTATTAGTTAAGGGGTGGCTAATATTGATCATTCCATTGTGAGCACTTTTTGGGATACACATTGGTAGTTTTAGCAACATCTTTTTTTGGGTTATGCAAATGGAGATAACCTTTTATACAAAAAAAATCTAATTGATTGAATATATGTAAATACCCAAAAGTTAGTCCATCATGAATAGACGTGTAATTTTCGGATAAAAAGCAATGTACTTCCCTGCTTAATTTTTTAAATTTCTTTGCGCCAATTTAAAGATTTCAATTAGGTTTTTGATTTGGTGCAAAGAATTAGAATATTTGTGCACAAAAATACTTTATTTTTTATCCGAACTTTTTGGAACGATGAGAGTATTTGCTTTAGAGAAATAGATGATCAGATTCAAGAATTCAGTGCTCGCAAAATAGATATTGGTTAAAATGGATACCAATGTTTGATCGAATGATAGGGATAGACCCATGGTTGATGGTTAAGAGAAAAATTTCAGTGTCGTGTGGGCCACCAGCCACGTGGTGTCATCGGCTCATCCAGGCTATTCATCCATGTTTTGAACGACTTATATTTATTGGAATAAATTTACTCTCAAAATTTACAAAAATACCACCGGACTATCCATTAGATATGTTCCATCCAAAACAATGATGGATGGCATAGATGAGCTGATTAACACCACAGTGAAATATTTCTCTATGGTCGGGCTGCATAGATAAAAAGGATTCCCACTGAAGTTGGGTAGGTTGGATATGTAACTGTACGAACCGGAGGAAAGATCAGAGACCCAAAAAGTCAAAATTGGCTGTCGTCGATCTTCCATCATACCTTCTCTCAAGGACTCATCAGCTTTCTTTTCCTGTTCCTTTTCTGGGTTTTTTTCGATTTTGAAGGGTCCTTTGTGCTTAGGTGAATTTCTTTGGCTTCTACTACAAACAGGAAACTCAACAAAACAGTAGAGTGAAAAGACGGCAGCTTTTTTGGGTGATGAAAATGTTAACCGAGTGGCTTCCCTGATGTTTGGTCCCTCATCACTCTTTACCCATTTCTCCTCCACTGTAAGTTCTTTGATTTGATATGTATATATATGCATATAACTATATATCTTTATTTGTGTATGTATGCATATATCTCGTACACGTTGCCCCTTTAATCTATCAGCATCGATATGGGTGTTCTTCTTTTGGAGAAGGCTGGTTTTTTTATCCTCATACATATTTGCTTGTGGGTTTTGACGTGCAAAACCCTCTATCTTCTCCCAAATTTGGGAACTTAGTGTTTTGGAAAGTGGAATCTTCTTTAAGTTCAGCTGTAGTTTGAGGGGTTTTCTATTTTGGTAATTGTTTTGGGTGCTGTATAGGAATATAATCTGCCTATGATTGTTGGTGAGCTGGTCAATTGTAGATATCACATCTCAGTTCGCGTTTTTCTTGTAGACTTATGCAGGTGAACTGGGGTCCGATTAATTGACATCATTCTAGGAACTGCAAAGTAACCTGGTTTTGGCTGTTGTGACCTGAAGGATTCGGGAGGGTCCATGATGGCAGACATTAGTCCTAGTACTTCAACGGATGGCGACACTGATGATAAGAATATGAGGGTGATTTCGACAACCCTTTTTTTCAGATATTTTATCTTACGTTCCTTGAATGAGCAGTTTTTAATTCCAAACTTCAGTTTGGTGTCTTCCTCTTATTTTTCAACTGGAGATGTGATACATTTTCCTTTATTTTGTGATCTTATGGGAATGCCAATGTTAAGACTTATGTTTGACATTCTTGAAATCATGTATGCAGTTTCAAAGTGATCAATCCCAAGTTCTTGTCACTTCTGATGCCAGCGACAAGTCAAGGGATCAAAAGGTTGTATATTGAATGATTTTTGTTATATACAACATTTTACCCAATTTTCTCTCTTCTTTTTTCATTTGTTCTTTTGTTCACCAAACTATTATTCTGCAGACACTTCGTAGGCTTGCTCAAAATCGTGAAGCTGCAAGAAAGAGCCGTCTAAGGAAAAAAGTAGGTTTCTTGCATTCGGGGATCATTTCCTTGTCATTATCTGCTTCTCTAGTTTGTCTTTTCTTTCTGTTGCTGTTGTTGAGTTTTGGAATCAGCAGGTATTCTTTGGAATGCTATGAAATGCAATTCCATAGAACATAGATCCAAAATTTGAGCTTCAAGAATCAGCAAAACTTCATTGGAAATGAACTTGATATGCCATAAAACAAATGTTTTTTTTTGATAAGTATATGCCATAAAACAAATGTAGATTTGTTGCAATGTAGGAAAGTGCACTTTACGTGGACATTTTCCACATACTGTCAATATTTTGGTACATGTTTTCCTATGCAATATCCTTTTTGTGCAGGATACTACTTTTGAGAAAATTTAGTGATCATTGACCTTTTCGTGATTAGGTTAGACATACGACATGTTCATGTTGCTGTTAAAGTGTCTTGTAGGATTAGGGTTGTGTGATGCGAACCAAGTAGCTCAAGCTCGACTTGGAACTGTTGATTGAGCTCTTCAGGGAGTGCAATCAAAATTGAGAACAAGATATAGATTCAGTGCCAACTCTTTTTCTTGTGCCAGTACACTCACTATGCTACTATGAATGGTGTTTACCTGTGATTTTTGCTTGACTGCAAAAATGTAAACCCCGATAGAACTCCCCAAACCTGTCCTCGAAGAGTTCGGTTGATAAATTGATTTCAAAAGCTATCTGAAACAAAGGTGCTTTATAAAAGAGAAGGATTAAGGGTATCTTAATAATTGTTTCCTTATTCCATTGGCTTTGTAGAGAGGGAACTTTTATCAAGGTTCTTTGGAAAATTACAAGTCAAATAATTCCATAAGGTAATATTTAATAGGTTGAATCGCATTAAACCCCATGACTGATTTCCGCTTAACCTCCCTAATACTCAAAACTCAACATTTAGCCCCCCTTAAAGTATTTGTCTGATGTCAATAAGCTCCTTCCGTTATAAGAACGTTAGGATTTTGGAAAGAACTTGTCATGTGAGCGAAGCATGAAATGATAAATAAGAGATTTTAATGACGAAATCACCCTTTCCTCTTCATCTAAGGTTAATTGTTCAAAATTAGAAGAGGCTGAAGAGGGAAAGAAAGAACCCAACTCTTGGGGTGAGTTGTGGGGGAATTGTGGGCACTGGGCAATCACGGGATAGGCGGTTTTAGGTTATTGGGGTTGTAATATTTTTCCTTGGAGTGTAGGGTTACTGGATTTGGTTTTCGATATGATGGTTTTAGGGAGGTTATGGGTGAAGTTTAAGGTGAAAAGAACATGGTGGGCTAATGATTGATGGGCAAGAGGGTAAATTGTGATTTTCTGTTGACTCCATCTTTGACTTCTAGGATTTGTATAGTATAATGGGGTTAAGTGCAGTTTTAAATTTTAGGGAGGCTAAGTGAAAATGGGTCATGTTTGAAGGGGTTTACTATAATTTACCTATTTAATATAGATACTGCGGGGCCTAGGACCATGTGTATTTCTATTTATCTATACGAAATCCATTCACTCACTCTATGGAATCCCTTCACTCAGGCCTAGATGTTAATCCTGCATCATATGGTTGCTGGGATTTTGGTGGATAAATATAGGATATTTCAATGTTATCAAATACAGGATGTATTTGTTTAATAGCACGCCAACTGTCTGTGTTTGTTCTCTGTTTAGTTCAATTTCTTTTCTTTCTCCACTAGCGCGCGCCCAAGGGGATTAATTGATAGCTTAATCTTCATTGTCGGTACCATTCCCTAAACTAAAAACGTTGTTGGTGTACTATTGCTTGAGGAGAAATTTTCAGATTGGGATTGTGGTGTTGCGGTTAAAACTGAAGAATTATGCTGTCTGCAAAAGTCAAGTGTTCCACTTGGAAATTGCTTAGGTTCAAGCCAAACTCTTTTGGAAACGACTTGGATTGTTTACAATTAAGTTTAACATCTTAATTGGATCTATTTTGTGTCAACAATCTTGTTAGCCTAATTTTCTGGGGTTTGTTAAGGTTTCCGATGAGTTAGGTGGGGGTAAATTGTAGAAGTTAGGTTTTTATTTCTCGGTCTTAGATGGGTTCCAGAATTGAAAAAGGCTAGTTTTCTGCTCGGGAATCCTAGTCACAAGTGTTGTAAGATGTCTCCAAAGTGTATAGAGTATTTAATGTTGACTGGAAATCATAAAGCCATGGGATGCCTCCAAACGATGGAGGACTGTTGGGAGACTTTTGTGAAGCTTTGAAGTCTTTCTGTTGATTGTGGGATGCAATCACACCTTGGGTCTGATGGCCTACGCTTCTAGTACTGAGTTCTAGACTGACTTCTTCTAAATCTACCACCTTTTTGGCCACAAAATCCTGGTAGCAATGCGTAAAAATGTGTACTTTTATGCTGCTGCTCATCCAAGCTCTGTTTTCAGTTCCATGTGAATCATTATATGTATTGCATGGTTCAATTGGATACATCAAGCTATCGACTCGTATCTATGGGGTGACTCATTGGAAGTACAAATCATAGTATAATCAAACAATTCATGACACATATTGATATCATACAGTAAAAATTAATTCACTTAAAATTTAATTCACTTCATCTACACGTTTCACTTACAAATGGAATAATTTGAGGTTTTCAAGTGGGATGTTTCACTAAGTGTGGCAATTTGGGTATTGGCAGTGTTTTGACGTAAGCGTGTTAGGATTGCATGAATTGTAAAATTTTAATTATTTGTCCATCTTACGAAGGCTGAAAAGTTAAAAACAAAATTTTAAATTGAAAATTTAAGTTATTTTTAAAGAACTTTCGTTTTAGATTTGTCTTTTCAACACAACTCAGATAGAATGTAATTTTGGTAAAAAATACAACTCTTTTTCTGAAATTTATGAAGTTGTGAATCTTGTAAAGATTGCATATAACATTATCATGTATCAATTTATATGGCGTCGAATTTCTCTCATCTTCTTTTATGATGGATCTTAAGTCCTTCTTTGGAAGAATGTGGGCATGGCATAATCAACAATGTAACAGAGGGAGAAAGGCAGAAGACGGCATAATCCTAAAGACCTTAAAATGGTGGCTTGAATTTGTTTTCAATGAAAAAGAAACCAAAAATAGAATTCATTGAATCCACATCTCTCGGCAATTTTGCAATTTAATCAAGTTTCTTTTCTATTAGGCCAAGTAATTGTCAATTTATCATCTAAGACAAGCTTTTTATTGATCTAGGCCTAAATTAAATACTTTTGCAATATATCTTTATCATTGAAAGGCATTTAGTTCTACATGTCTAAGAAACCATGACTGAATAAGGACAATTCACAATACGATTGGATTCACAATTCGAATTGATTCACGAGTTGAAGAAGGGATACTTTTGATCCTTGATTCAATTCATGGTTTGACAACTACACAACCTTGTTGGATGGCTGATAGTGGGAGGGTGTTCTTTGCACTCGTCCAACATTACTATTCCATCAGTTTGCTCTCCAGTTATTAAGCACAAGGCTCAAAATTTAGAGAGTTGCTGCCTTCCTTTACCTGCATGCACGGAACACTAGTGTTTCAGCATTTTTACTTTTGCTGTCAAATTTTGTTCAATATATGAAACACAAAGCAGTATTGGACCGTCTTATTAGAAGGGCAGGTTTTGTTCATGTGACTTTTTAAGACACTGAAGTGCTAAAGCACCATTTTGCAGATTTTAGGGCGACAACCAATGCTATGTTTGTGTAGGTTTTTTTTCTTTCTAGCTGTGTCTCCAAATGTATTCTGATAGCATTTTAATGAAATGATGGAAGGTGCATTAGTTCTCTGGTCATTGTGGCCTTGTAGGATGAATTCGTGTAACTTTTGGGCAGGAGTTCTTCTAAGTAGTGTCTGATGAGACAGCAAGGGAATTAGAGTTCTTTTTCATTTGGCTTCCTCACTAGTCTATTAACTTTTGGAGCTTTTGGATTGGATCCAGAATCAATCACCTTCATATGACCATTAAAAAGAATGTAGTTTCCTTCCATGAAAGAAGTATTTTTTTCTGAAACCAAAAATGTAGTAGTTTACTTGTCTAGGAAATTATTCAGCTAGCATTGTTAAAAGCATGTGATGGTTTGAAATGGTGTTGGTTAAACTTGCAAGAATTCGTCTGACAGAACTTTTAAATGGAACTGGTTTTAGGGGAGGTGGCTTGGGAATGGTATTGTAGTAGAAAGCAAAAAGGGTTCATGATTCAGTTGGTTCTATCTTCCATGACATATTAGTAGCATAGCATATTAAGTTACTTTTTATGTTGTATTTATGCAATATCGTATAGTTTCTGACTTTCTGTCTGTTGTGGCTTCTAGCTAGCCAGGAGATATAGTTTCCTATCAATGCGTCCGTCATTTAGGCCATTAAGCTTCAGGACTTTGTGGTGGAATTGGTGGGTGCCTTTCTAATGAGAAATGTCAGCTTTAGCTTGTGGATCGTCCATTATGGCCACCAAAGCATTAAAGCTCTTAGCTGAAAAGCAAGCCTAGTTAATCTCAGTATTTTCTTTTCACATCTTGTGATAGGGTCTTGTAAAGTTTAACTGCTGTCTAATATAATTAAGCTTTTGAAAGGATAATTCTCTAGGGAAAGGGACATTTTTCATTGTGTAATTCTTGTATTCCCTTCTCAGTGGTGCCAGCTTGAAAGTGTGGAAGAATAGTGTCTCCACAAAGGTTGCTTGTTTTTTGGTGGATAGTGGTCCTCGATGCTATTTCACCACCTCTAACTTGTGCTGAAGGGAGTTTTCTTTTAGGCAGAATAGGTTTTGTATGTGATGTGGAGGTATAAGTGGACGGTGGACCTGTTGCTCTGTTGTGAGGTGGTGTGGGAACTGTGGAGCATGCACCTCCATGTTTTTGCCTCGAGCTGGGTGATGGGACTTCACTATTTAGGTTTTTGAGTGTTGGTTGATTGAGTGTTGGGATAGAAGGGCTGAGAAGGCGTAAGGGTTTCCCTTGTGTTTGATGTGGTGTCTATGGACAGAAAGAAACCGAAGAGCCTTTGTATGCATTCCTATACATATTTTGGTTTTTTATAGAGCCTTACTTGTTGGCGTAGGAGGAGTTTTGTCTTTCTTTGTTTAAATTGTTGTTTTCAATTGTGAGTGTTAATACTTTGGGGAGGGCCTATGACATGTACTTTCTGTATTTTTGCCCCCTTTCCTTTTAGTTTTCTTTTTTCAGGCTTCCTTGGTGACAATGACACCCCTTGGCCGTTTGATTGTAATTATTCATTAATAAAACAATTGGCTAGTTAAACTTCCTGGGGATCAAAGTAAGTTTTGTCAGTAAATTACATGTATTGGATGAACATGGGCATTACATTTATTGTTGTTTGTTGTCTTCCCATTCTTCTATAGGAAAATATGCAGGCGCTTGAATTTGTTTTATTGGAGATAGTCCTCGATGGTTCGCTACTTTCTTTTCACTTCGGACTTGGAGACTCCTTCAACATAGTGGGAGAAGTTAGATTTTTGGGTAGGCTTGGTCCATCCCGTTCCAAACCCCAACCCTAGCTTGCTTCCAACCCTGCTATCATGCATATCGATAGGCAGGAGATATTGGGCAAGTAACCCATGTGAAACGTGTTGTGTGTGCCACGAGACGCAACTCTGCAAAATTTTGGCTGATTTGCCTAGTCGCTCAATGTGTTTTGCATACCATTTGCAAATATGGGGTCAAACTTCTGTAATATGGCGGGGCAAGTTTTCTTTTGGGGTGGGACGTACCCAGCCTATGGGTTGTGTTTCATGGAGAAATTACAAATCTAGAATAACAACTGCCTAACAACATCAATCAATACTAGTTATTTCTAGTCTTTGATGGTAAATAGGTAACAATGAAGGGTAAGCAAACTTTCTCTGGGTGCGTGCATGCATACATGCTCTAATGATTGCACCTCGAGTTTCCTGAACTATTGTGCAATTGTTTCTGCTTTAATTGTTGTGTGGAAGTTTTAATTGTGCTGTACCTTGCATCTTGTTAGGCTTATGTTCAGCAACTGGAGAGCAGCAGAATGAAGCTTACACAACTTGAACAAGAGCTCCAACGAGCTCGGCAGCAGGTTAGATTTGACTACTGCCAAGTTTCTGTTTTATCCTCCTTTTGTCCCACTTAAAGTCTAGTTCCAAAACCTTAAAAATTTTCTGCAGTTACTAATTTTTTGTTTTTTCGTCTTTCCTTCACTGAAGGGCATCTTCATTTCAAGCTCAGGAGAACAATCTCAATCAATGAGTGGAAATGGTATATACCATCTTCTTGGGGCATGCAATCTTATTTTTACATTTAGGTGATTCTGGTTTGAAGTTCTTAATGTGCACTGCAATCTTGTTTTGGTTAAATTATTTGACTTATATGATAAAGTGCAATGTGCTATATAACCATCTGGTTCTGCAGTCAATGACTTGGTCAAGCGCATAATCAGAATATCAGAACTTATTCCCTTGTACTTTAATTCAATGTTAGAATTTTTTTTTCTTCGACATATGAAAGAACTCCAGCCCGTAACCTGATTGGGACTTGAGCCCTGCACCTCTCTGTTGGCAGCAGCCAGAATGGAAATTGAACTTGTTATTGCCTAGATACATTTCTGGAGCGGTTTGAAGTTATCTGCATTCTGCAATTCCTTTTTGCTATTCCCTCTGCCCCTCTCCTACCTTTGAACCATGTAGATTAAGTGTTAGTGTTCTCACTCTCCACTTTTCTGTGACTAAAGGACACAAATTTGAGAGATTGCATATGGATTGAAAAGCTTTTTGTTTGTAGCAGTTGAGTTTAGTTGTATGTAGTATAAGAACTTTTGCTCAGAGGGTCTAAGGTATTAAAGAAATTGGTCTCGTCAAGGATGTCCCTATCAATAGCCCTGTAGGGCTGTAACAATCTGGAACATGGTTTTGTAATAGATGAAAAAGGTGGGCGCCTTATTATGATTGCATGTGATTTAGAGGGGTTCTTCCTGTGTTGGGGGCGTTAGCTGCGGCTCAGGTGGCACAGCTTATGGCTTTTTTCCTTGGCTTTGAAGTTGTGCCAATCTGGTTGGATAGCTTGTGCTTGTTGGCTTATGGGCCGGAAAGAACTTGGGAAAAAAACTGATGGAAATTAATTATTTAGAAGCTCTGTAAGTTGAGCTGCAACAGCAGCCACGTTGCTAAGATAGAGGCTTATTGCAGAGCAGAATGGAGTGGAGATAATTAGTTTATCGTGTGAAGACCAGTTGACTGAGCCATATTATTTTACATTTCTAACTGCTGACTTGGAGATAACTTCATTTTCCATTTATTAGGTATAATTTTTCCTTGTGAAATGGCATTTTAGATTATAATGCTTGTGTTAAGTTGGGATGGGTCAAGCTCGTGCTCCCTCCACTTAACCTTGCATTTTTGAGGAACCTATCTACCATTGCCCATTACAATAGCAATCATCCCATTCAGACGAACACTAGTATGGAGAAATTTTGCCTATATTCATTTGTGAGCAGTTGTTTGTTACTGATCGGGACTGTATGTGCTCTGTAAATGTTGAGTATGCATGTCACGATGAGAAATGGATGGCAAATTCTGAAAGAAGCTTCTGGTGCTATTAAGATATAATTGCTTCTTTTTAATCATGCATATTTATGTTTATATCGTCCACGGACACTGTTTGTTACAAGAAATTTATGACAGATATATATCTATTTAGTATTTGCAAATTTTGTTTTTAAGCATGATATATGTTGAACGAATCATTTCCTTCTTTTGTAGGAGCTTTGGCATTTGATGTAGAATATGCACGGTGGCTGGAAGAGCACAACCGACGGATAAATGAGCTGAGGGGCGCTGTCAACTCCCATGCGGGTGATGGTGAACTTCGCATCATCGTGGATGGCATCTTGGCTCACTATGATGACATTTTCAGGATAAAAGGGGATGCTGCAAAGGCTGATGTGTTTCATATTTTATCAGGCATGTGGAAAACACCTGCAGAGAGGTGTTTTTTGTGGCTTGGTGGATTCCGTTCATCTGAACTTCTTAAGGTGAGAGCCTTCATGTGTCTATGATGTCTCTCTCTCTCTCTCTCTCTCTCTCTCTCTCTCTCTCTCTCTGTATATATGTATTTGTACACCCACACCCACACATAGACATAGATATACACTTTATATATGAATAGAACATACGCTGATGGGCTTGATATTGTCATTGTTGCTGGAGTTGTTATTTTGCTTCTATTACTACTGGCACTACAACTGCTGGTTCTCCTTTTTAGGTTAGCTTTCAACCAATTTTAGTCAGTGATTAAGAATTTAAGATATTTTGTGCTCAATCTGCTTCTGTTTTTAGCAGGCTAAATCCGATGGGTTTCTAGCTAGCGCACAAAAACATGAATATTACTGTTTAATGGTTGTAGCATGATGAATTGGAACAAAGACAGAAATTTAATGTAATACAAGTAGAAAAGGGGGAGAAGGAAAAGTAATAGGAAACTAAATGGAAGGTAATAGAAATCTGAAAAAAAGTTTCAGAACAAATTTGAAACAAGCTAGGAGAAAAAAGCTTTGAATGAAAGAGACTGTTATGTGGTTACTGGCTGGAGAATGTATTTTCCCATAAAAAATTCCATGATCTCTTTTTGTTTAGGAGTAAAATAGTCCAATATGTTTTGCTTCGTATGCATTGAAGTTAAATTCATAGAGTATATGGTGGAGACAGTTTGTGCCTTCCCTTTATCAAGTACCACTATAGATGCCAATTCTTTGTCTGAAATATGCTTGATATATTTTGCTTTCTCTGAGAAAACAATGGTGGAGTTTTGGTTTTGATGCCATCAGCTCACATGACCATGTACATGAACAAGACAACAGATCCGTGTTTGTCACCGCGTCCCTCTCTGGCGCCTATTTGATCATGCGGTTGAGTTGATAATTTTTTTTAGGAAGACTTCTTGATTAGTTTAATGGAAGATTTGGACTAGTATGAGAAGGTAGCCGCCATCCTAATCTATTGAGTTCCTACTCATAAATTTTGTTGAACTTGGGAGTCTAAAATTTTATGTCAGATTGTTCTAGAGAGATGGGGATGCAAAAACAAATAAAATGCCTAGTGTTATGATCTGCCAAATCCTACATTTTCCCCATACTATTGGAGTAATTTGTTTGTAATAGCAACTGTGGTAGCATTTCAGGATGAATTGTAGAATATACTATTTCTCTGAATACGCTTACGAAGCATGACCCATTCATCATAATGGACCCAGTCAGATTTCATATATCTTATATAATCAAGTAAATCATGAAGCTATATTTTCTTATTTTCAGAATTTTTCATTGGATTTGACGCTGCTTTTGTGTTGTTCCTCTATTGACGTCGTCAAAAACTAAAATTTGTTTCCTTTTTTTCTTGGAGTCGTAAAAAAGAAAAGTTGCCAAGTTGTTGGTGTGTATTGGGGGATGGGATTGTGGAGGGATTTCATATAGGGCTAGCTGGTTGAAGGAGACAATATTCTAATGGTTGCAGGCTTACTTTTACAAGGAGCACCTAGGCGAGTATTGCAACGTACTTCATGTCTATTCGTACAATTCCAGTTTTGGTTGCCAACAGTGCTGTAGATACATGTAGTCTATGTCTCAACATGTCATCACCTAGAAGGATGACGTATCATCTTCCAAACCTCAATGCCTTACTGCCTCAGCGCCTTGCCAACAGCCAACCTCAATGTATCATCAGATTCAACGTAATGACTTCAGCATTACCATCATCTCTGGGTTTAAGGAGTCGTAGGCAGCAGGCATCTTCCTTCTTTCAGGCGTTTCACCTAATGAAGTTCCACTGGTGGACACCTGATACCCCTCCTCCACCTCACCCCCGGCTTCCATCGCTCTGTCACCTGACCTCAACTAAGTCCACCGAGCGAGACTTGAGCAATATGTATCTGCAGAGGATCAAGGCATCCTCATTGGCCTGCCCTCAACTATCACTCCTTAGTTGCTTGATTTTAACACATTCCCCTGAGGACCAGCTTCACCAAGTGAAGGCAACACTTAATGGCACTTGGGGGCATGTCAGTGTTCTGGTGTGGGAAATGCAATTGACGTATAACATTTTGCCACCAGCTACTGTATAACTTGAGGTTAACCTTGAGTCACGTGGTTAGGCCAAGAGTTAGCAGGTCCGTTGACGCGGGTCGTCACAGGTGGTATCAGAGCTTGCACCAACTAGAAATGTGATGCGGGTCCCGCAAGGAGATATGCTTGGTGGGCCTGACAAGTGGGGAGCTTGAGGTGCTTGGGCGGGTCCCACATGATACGAGCTTGACGCGTATAAGCGGGTACTTGTCTCGCATCGCTTGGTGGGTGGAAGTGAGGGCCCATGAGGCGCAACGATCCTCAATGGGGGAGATTGTGAGAGTCCCCATGGGGGCATGTTGGTTCCACATCGGATCAATGTGGGAAATGCAATTGACACAATGTTTCACCGCCAGCTAATGTATAACTTGAGGTTAACCTTTTGAGCCACGTGGTTAGGCCAAGAGTTAGCAAGTCAGCTGACGCGGGTCGTCACACTTAAGCTAGCAGCAGGGCCTATGTGTCACTTGGGGTCGCCCAGAGGATCATGGCTTGGAGGCATGAGCTCAAGAGATCGTTTAAACTCTTGACCTCTTACCAATCTTAGATTAAAGTCTTGCGCAGCCTCAAGTGCTTGACCTCTTACCAAGCTTTGATTAAAGTATTGCGCAGCCTCAACTGCTACCAATCTTAGACTAAGGGAGAAAACCTTAAACCCAGTTGATGGCAAGTTGGCAACCCTTCATTCTTATCCGTTTACGACCTGTCATGATGGCGACCTGTCATTCCTTGCTCTTTACAACCTACGGTTTGGGACCTTTCATTCCTGCTGAGGTCTCGGCAACCTTAGGGACACTTAACAAGGAGGCAAGGACCCATGATATACTTTTCGAAATATCACTGAAACCTCAGGGTTAAGCTACCAGTCCTCAATACAACGTACTTTTCCCTTGAGGGCTAGGCTTTAGGACCTTGTACTCTTCGTGTTATCTGCCTTTGAGGCCATCAAATGTCCTCAATACATTGTACTTTTTCCTTGAGGGCTAGGCTTGAGGACCTTTTACTCTCCGTGTTATCTACCCTTGAGGGTCCATCACATGTCCTCAGTACAGGCCGACCCTCAAGACTTCTATAGAAATGGACCTTTGCAATACACAAAGGTCAAGGAACCAAAAGATCATACACCCCTCTAACATACTCTAGTGTATCCCGAAAGGGTCTTGAAGACTTATTAACTACTGGCAGCTGCCACACTCTCTCTTCACCTGTAGGATTGCATTGGCTCTCTCCTCCTCCTCCACTGGTGGCTTGAGTTCCTTAGTCTGACAAATCAGATGGCCTCAACAGGTCCTCCTCAAGCCAAGGTGTTTGGCGACTCCACTACTAGATCCCTAAGGATAGTCCACCTGACCTTCAGCTATCCGATTGGCATACCCTCTTCCACAACTGCATAAGTGAGATTTTTTTTTTTTGGGTTGTTAGAGGAGTTCAAGTACCACCTCGTTTACTGGACTACAGTTTGTTTCCGTTGGAGGAAGGGGACTTAGGTTGCTGAATTTGCGTATCTTGAACAAGGCTTTGTTGGCAAACCACATTGGAGATTTACTTGGGAGAGGGAGAAATTTTGGAGAGTGTTGGCTTCTAAATATGGGGTGGTCGGGCATTTTTCAAAATTACAGTTTTCGGTTCTCGTGGTATTAGGTTGTGGAAGGATATTTGGTTGAGGATTTGATTTGAGAGGGGTTATTGGGTCAAATTTTGGAAGCATAATGGTATGACATATGTCACTTGATAGAGCATTTCTGGTCATCTTTCAGCTTGTGTTTGATGATGTAGTCCTAATGGATAGGTCATTTTGGAATACCAGACTTAGGAGCTCTCTCCAGGATTAGGAAATGGATAAACTCTATGGGATGCTTACTCTTCTCTATAGCCGTAGCTACATTGGTTTGGGGAGGATTGCATCGTTGGAGGCAGGGGGCCGATGGATGTTTTGGTGTATCTGAATCCTTTCGTGCCTTATTTGGAAGGTGGGGGTTCCGATCAAGGTGGCTCTCTTTGCATGGATGGTGGCACATGGAGAACTTTTTAGCAACCAACAACTAATCTGGGTAGTCGTGGTTGCATGTGTAGAATCGGTAGCGAGTAAGTTTCTGACATTTATTTACAGTGCTCAGTCGTTTGGGAACTTTAGAATTTTGCCTTGTCCATATATGGGATCAAGTGGTTATAGATGGGGAGGGGAATGTGGTGCTAGGGAGTTGGACTGGAGCGAGGTTGGGGAGTGGGAGGAGAGGTTGGTGCTTGCTACGATGTGTTTAATGTGGTTTGTTTAGTTGGAGAGGAGTGAATAATCTTCTCAAGACATTGAGGAGTCCTTTTGTAAAGTTAGACAAAACAATTGAGAGGCAAAAAGTAGGGTTCTGTTCTCATTACGTGGAACTTATACAAGTGTGAAAAAGATAAATTACACTATGATCCTAAACTATTAACTTAATTGCATGAGTAGACAGATACAATCTAATTACACATTTACACCCACAACTTAACACTTCCCCTCAAGTTGGTGCGAAGATATCAATCAAGCCCAACTTGAACACAATGGGGTGGAAACTCTTGCTGCCAAGCCCTTTTGTGAAAATATCAGCTAATTGATCTTCGGATCGCACAAAAGGCATACATATCAACCCCTTGCTCAACTTTTCCTTGATGAAGTGCCTGTCAACCTCTACATGCTTCGTTCTGTCATGTTGAACAGGATTGTGAGCAATGTTTATGGCAGCTTTATTGTCACAGTAGAGTTTCATAGGACCATCATAAAAATTCCCAAATCGTGTAATAAAGTTTGGAGCCACAAGAGCTCACAAACACCATGAGCCATAGCTCTATACTCGGCTTCTGCTCTTGACCTGGCAACCACAGATTGCTTCTTACTTCGCCAAGTCACCAAATTTCCCCCAAGAAAAGTGCAATAGCAAGAAGTAGAGCGTCTATCATCCACAGAACCAGCCCAGTCAGCATCAGTAAATGCCTCCAATCGTAGGTGACCATGATTAGAGAACAAAATTCCTTTTCTTGGAGCTGATTTGAGATACCTCAAAATACGATAAACTGCATCCAGGTGTGAAGTACGAGGATCATGCATAAACTGACTAACCACGCCCACTGCATAACTAACATCTGGTCGAGTGTGAGCTAAGTATATCAGTCGACCCACAAGCCGCTGATATCTCTCCTTGTCAGTTCGCTCCCCCATATCAGCACTAAGGTGATGATTTCCCTCGATAGGAGAATCTGCAGGTCTACAACCCAACATACCTGTTTCTTCCAAAAGATCAAGAATATACTTCCGTTGGGAGATAAAAATCCCTCTATCAGACCTTGCCACTTCCATACCAAGGAAGTATCTTAGTGAACCCAAATCCTTAATCTCGAATTCTTGAGCTAGACTAGACTTAAGATTAAGAATCTCTTCCACATCATTGCCTGTCATTATTATATCATCAACATAAACAATAAGGACAACAATCTTACTAGCACCTCCCTTGATGAACATAGTATGATCTGCATGGCTCTGTCGGTAACCAAACCTCGACATAGCCTTTGAAAATCTTCCAAACCACGCTCTAGGCGATTACTTCAACCCATAAAGAGCCTTTTTCAATCTACACACTTTTCCCTCAGTCTAAGATGAAGAAAAACCTGGTGGGATAGCCATGTACACCTCCTCCTCTAACTCACCATGGAGAAATGCATTCTTCACATCAAACTGGTGAAGAGGCCAATTCAAATTGGCAGCACAAGAGAGTAGAGCTCGCACAGAGTTCATCTTTGCTACGGGGGCAAATGTCTCCTCGTAGTCAATACCATAGGTTTGAGTGAAACCCTTGGCAACAAGTCTTGCCTTATATCGCTCAACTGTACCATCCGCATTCTGTTTAACAATGAAAACCCATTTGCATCCCACTGGTTTCTTCTCTCCTGGAAGAGATACTAGCTCCCAAGTGCCATTCTTTTTCAAAGCCGTCATCTCCTCGACCATAGCTTCTTTCCACTTAGGTATTATGAGTGCATCCTGCCAATTCTGTGGAATAGATATAGAAGAAAGAGACGAAACAAATGCATAGTACGAAGGAGATAAACGATCATAAGAGACAAACTGGGAGATAGGGTGCTGAGTACATGATCTAACACCTTTCCGAAGAGCAATAGGAAGATCATCAGAATTAACAATAGGAGGTTCATCAGAATTAACAAGAGGAGGTTCAATGGGAGAAGAGTCATTACCAGATGAGTCAGCTGAAGAGTTCGGAACTGGAGCAAGTGATTATGATTGACAAGGTGGTATTGCATAGGTGGACTTTCCTTTTTTCCTGCTAGTGTAGGTCTTTAAGTTAAGACCCTTGCAGTCGCTGTATACCTTCTCCCTCATCACCACCAATGTCATGTGTAGCTCGTTCGACAGATATTGGTTCCTCTCCAGATTTTTCATGCTCCCCCTTACCATGATTATTATAAAACAATGTCTCCCCCTCACCATAAAACATCTCTTCCTCCTGCCTATGCTCCCCTTGAAGAGATGGAGTGGAGGGAGAGAAAAACGACTTTGTTTCCCAAAAGGAGACATCCATAGAGAGAAAAAATTTCCTAGAATGAGGATCATAACATTTATAACCCTTCTGGGTAGGAGAGTATCCAATAAAAACACATTTATGGGCTTTATGACCTAACTTGCCACCCGAGGGATGAGGAGCATGAACAAAACACACACAACCAAAAACACGTGGGGGAAGAGTTGTGGCATGAAAATTGCTAGGGAGACACTCAAGGGCAGTCAATAAAGTGACAAACCACCGATGACCTTTTAAAGAAGTAACAGGTGAAGGACCCCACACATCAGAATGGATAACCATAAATGGAGAGTCACTCCTTCTATTGATAGGAGCATAAAAGGAACGTTTATGTTTACCAAGCTTACATGCTTCACAAAAGACTCCGAGAATAATGTTTAATTAAATTAGGAAAAAGTTTTCCTAAAATCCCAAAAGAAGGATGACCTAACCGACGGTGCCATTGATGTAACATAGAGAGAGTTGAACCAGTATTTGCTTGCAGAGCTAGACCACATGATCGGGGTGAATGAGATGGGTGAGGTGCAGACTCCAAAAAGTAGAGGCCACCATGTGCTTTACCACTGCCAATCACCTTCCCTGTATCCAGTTCCTGAAAAACACAATGGGTAGGAAAAAATGTTACAGAGCAATTTAAAGATTGGGTAAGACTACTAGCAGATAGAAGGTTAGTAGAAAAATTGGGAACATGAAGAATTGAGGAAAGGGAAAGGGTTGGAGAACAATGAATAGAACCTTTCCCGGAAATAGCAGATAGAGAACCATCAGCAATTCTGACCATATCCTTACCAGAACATGTAGAATAAGAGTCAAAGAGTGATGAGCAACCTGTCATATGATCTGTTGCACCAGTATCTATTATCCAGGGAGAAGAGCTAGAGGCAGTAAAAACATTAGCATGAATACCTTTGTGAGTAAAGAAATCAGTGGCAGTGGAAGCAGAAGCGGTGGTAGATGGAGCATCAAGCTTCGCCAGAAGGCGCCTGAGAGTTTGTAACTCTCCCTGAGAAAAAACATCAACCTAGGCAGTTTTGAAAGCCTCCATCATATTAACAGAGAAAAAACGGTAACGAACTGCTAAAGAACCTCAAGATAATAACCGGATAATACTCCAGAAGTGTGGAATAGTACTCAATACTGTCCAAACAGTATTGAACAGTCCCCAAATGGTTCCAAGCAGTGTCAAACAGTGCCAATTAACACCTAGATACCCAATAGCAAATCGAGAGCCAGTGAACGTGAACAACCAGTCAACTTCTAGTGCAATAGAGAGCAAAACGCGACCTCCCAGTCAATCTCGAAGCAAGTCCAGTCGATTTTAAGGTCAAATAGAGTCAATCCAGTCAACTCGAGTAAACCCGGTCGACTATAAGACCTAAAAACGAGTGGTGTTGGTGTTGTAGAGACTAAAAAACAGCAAAAACGAGAGTACCAGTTGATCTTAATAAAAAGGCACCAACTTGAGATGAACAGTAATCGCGATGAACAGTAACCGCAATGAACAGTAAGTGATGAACAATAGCGCGATGAACAGTAACTCAATTTTAGGGTTTTTTGGTCGTGGGTTTCTTTGATGGTGATAGTGATGACTGATGGGTTCTGTCGTTGAGGAGAATACTCACTCAACTCACAACAATGGTGGAGAATACTCACACACGACAGCGTAGCGATTAGATCGAAAGCTCTGATACCATGTAAAGTTAGACAAAACAATTGAGAGGCAAAAAGTAGGGTTCTGTTCTCATTACGTGGAACTTATACAAGTGTGAAAAAGATAAATTACACTATGATCCTAAACTATTAACTTACTTAATTGCATGAGTAGACAGATACAATCTAATTACACATTTACACCCACAACTTAACACCTTTCCCGACTCAAATAATCTTCTCAAGACATTGGCATGTTTGATTTTGTAAAAAGACTTTGGATAGGCCTCTTGGGAGTTAGGAGCAATACAGAATTTCAGCAATGCATTTGGTTTGATGGAAAGATAATATATTGTTTTGAAAGAGCCTCAAGTTCTCGTTTTTCCCCCTTTGTTCTTCGGGTCTTCCTTCGACAAGGACATGGTATAGGGGTTAATCATGCAAATAGGGGACAAAATAATTCTTTAATGCCAAGAGACAAATCACATCCACATTCCAAAAATACCCCCGCTAGCTTATGAAAGTGCCTAAACTCCCCAAACCTAATGAAAGTGCCTAAACTCCCAAACCTAATGAAAGTGCCTAAACCTCCAAAATCCTATGAAAGTGCCTAAACTTCTAAAACCCTATGAAACCGTATGATACCCTAAGTGCCTAAACTCAAATGCCTAAACCCACTATACTCTACCCCAAAGAGCCTAAATATCCTAAAATTGAACCCACCCCAAAAATTGAAGAGAGGGAAATTAATTAATTTCTCCACTGGTGGGGCCGAAAGGTGAGAGAAACAATAATTATCCTTGTTTACCTCTAAAAGTGATGCTGTGACGTTGATAGAATGAGAGAGAGACAGAGGAGAGAGAGAGAGGACAAATGTGTGGTGGGCCGACGCCAGAAGTTTCCTTTTTCTTTTGATCATCAACTTTTCGGCAATGCATAAAGGGGCGCCAACGGAAAGACTAATTAAGGATATTTTTGTCTAGTATTGTCCTTGAGCCCTCAAAAGTTTACCATCTATGTCTTGGAGGCCTTAAAATAAGTTAGGCTGGGCTAAACACCATTTAAAGCCCCAAACTTGACCTTTTAGCCAATTGTCCGTTGTTCTTTCTCCCTTCTCTACTCTCTCTCTCTCTGCAATTACATTTTAACCTCATGTTCCCTAATCCTTTGATGGTTTTCATGTTTTCCTTTATGGGAACACGTGTAACTATGGTGGCAGTCATGTCACACATTTGTAAAATGAGGTATTCTTCTGTATACTAGTGTTCGGAGTTCTAGCCATGACTAGAGATGGAATAATTGAATGATAAGTTGCGGAAGAGCTCTATTTCTCTTCTTTTCTCTCATTTCTTAAGCCCTATGAAGCACCGACACCTCTAAGGGTAACCGTATCGTAGTGTTAGGACACGAGGACACGGTGGGACACGTGTCCGGACACGCCACATGGAGGGGGACATTGCTAACTTTGATTTTTTAATTTTATTGGGGTAAAATCATAATTACTCAAAAGTTTGGGATAAAACTGTAATTTTACACTGTTTAAATATCTCCCATTTATGGATAATGGATGTCTTGTTTTGTTTGTCTTTTCTTAAAAAATATATATTTATATAAATAAATAAATATACACGTGGCGTGTCCCCCGCTGTGTCCATATCCCCATTTTTTTAGAATTCCCGTGTCGCCTTGTCTGTGTCCGTGTCCGTGCATCATAGCTTAAGCCTGCTTATCTCTTATCTCTATCTAAATTTGTCTTCTTTCGTGTTAGAGAAGTGTGGAAGTTTGGTAAAGCTCCAAATGTCTTTTCTTTGCTGCTTTTGAAGCTTCGATATTACCACGCTTTCTAGTATGTAGCGGACACTAGTTGATTCAGAATGTTTCTTGGGGAACTCTACTCTACCAAATCAGCCCAGTGATAGATTTGGATGGTGGACTGGTGTCCTATGAAGCACGGATACAGATACGATACGCGATTTTTCCACAAAAGTCAGATACGGTATGTTGGGGGATACGTTGAATATAATAATATAAAAATAAAAATATTACACACACCCACACACACACACACACACACATATGTATTTTAATTCCTAAAATTCCATTACTCAAGTTCACCATTTCAAAAACAAAGAGCAATTAACATCATCAAAAGTCAAAAGATTGGCCTTCTCCATCCAAAATATTGCCTAAGTGCCAACTATTACAATCATCATTCTATTTCACTAAACTTCCATTGCTTCATCGCCAATTTCACCGTCATCACCATCGTTCGTAAAAATTACGGCCTCCAACTCTGGTTCATTGAGAGAGAGTTGTGCAATTCCAAGCTTTCCAACATCCTCAAAAAAATCAAAATCGTCTCCGGCAATGTCCCACATCTTCGTTTGTCCTTTCATGTATTGCCAAGATCTTCTTGATAGGAGGCGGAGGTTGCTATGAATGAAAACCAAGTCTTCCGCATGTTTTGGAGCCATCTTATTCCTTTTAGCTAAGTGCACAAATGAGTAAGTACTCCAATTTCTCTCGTTACATGATGATGAAGAAGGTTGCACAAGTAGCTTTAAGGCTATGCTTTGAAGCAAAGGTGCACTTGCACCATAATTAAACCACCAACTCTTAGGGTCCATTGTATACTGATCATGAATGGAATCACTATCCTCAAACTTTGCCGCCTTGCATGAAAAATTGGCAAATTCCAAGTTAGCCCTTGTGCAATCCGCCGAATTAGGAAAATGCTTTTTCATGTATTTCATTCTTTCTCGTGCAACCTCAATATCTTTATGCGGAGGCACTCTAGTAGGACCCTCATGAAGCCATTCATCACTATAGTACCTATATAATACAAAGAAAAGTTGAATTTTAGTTTATGATTAAGAGAGTACATAATGTTCACACTATTTATGGAGTGAAGTTAGAAGTCACCTTGGATTTAAGGAATGCGCTAGGCAATGAAGTGGAGTGTTGTTCTTGTTCCACCGATCAACGAGAATTGTGTGAACTTTTTTTTTTTTGGCCCGGAAAAGAATGAATTTTATTAATTATAATGTAGAAGAGCACGAGGCCCTAACATCTTGTAATGCAGGAGAGGATAGCCATTCGGGGAAATCCTCCCTCCATGCTATCCTTCCAACATCTAATAGGGATTGCTTAGCCACCAAATGGGCTAACCTGTTACCATCACATTTGACATGAGAAAATTTACAAAATTGAAAGCATGGAACCAGCTGGATACAGTCCAAAATGATTGACTCGCAGTCCACATATGAATGAACTCGATTCAGAGCATTAACCACTTGTTCTGCATCTCCTTCAACAATAATCTGAGAGAAGTTCCAAACCCGTGCCAGTTCAAGAGCGTAGCAGAAACCCATGGCCTCAATGGAACGTGACGAAAAATTCCCTTGAAAGGACTCCATACCAGCCCCCACAACCATTCCGGCATTGTTCCTGGCCACAACTCCAACGTCACCAACCCCTGTATTAGAACTTAAAGCTCCATCAGTGTTAAACTTAATAAGACCCAAGTCAGGAGGTTTCCAAATAGATTTGGGAGCAGTAAGCATATTGACCTTAGATCTTGCTTCAGCCACAGCGCTGAATTCCTTCTAAGTTTCCAATGCCTTAACCGCTGTCTGGAGGGGACAGCGTGACTGTTGTTCGAAAATTGCCTTGTTCCTAGCCTTCCATAGAAGGTAGATATCTCATCATGCCGCTTAACTTCATGCCTATATATTGCGCACTTTACCTTCTCTATCATTGTATCACACATGTCATAGACCAAATGAAGACAAGGCCTATCGGTGTCACAAATCCTTAACATATCATACATGGCAGAGGTAAAGGCAAGTATATAATCAATAGAGTCCCACCAAATGTCATCTAGTAACTTTTCTTTCACAAACTTTGCTTTTCCCGTATCATCCTCTCTATAAGAATTCCACCTTGAGCTTATAACCATGTTTTGAAGACTAGCTCTAAGAAGCTTGAATCTTTTAAGCATAACCATTACGGAAGCAAAACGAGTTGTGTGACAGTGTGATGAGTGCCAGTTCAGCAATTCCAAGATTATACAATTCATAAAAGCATTTTACCTCTACAGTCTTCAAAACAAGGTAGACGGTAGATGGTACGGGTAGAACAAAATTGGATTTAGACGAGGTAGATTGAAAAGGTCTAGGTTTCTTGGACATCACAGAACACAATGCCCGCGACGGAACTCAATGGAGACAACAGCTAGCCAATCCCAATTGATTGAAACGTAAGACTCGGTTTGGTTTGGTTTGGTTGACAGCCTTCAAAGCAAGGGAAATGTGAAATACTAAGATGGTTCATTCTGACTTCTGAGGATCATAGGCCAAATTTTATGCTGTTATCCAGGCCTTGCGATAGTGGAGAAATTATTTGATTGAGAGAACTTCATATCCTGCTCTCACTATTTCTGTATTTTACTCTTTATTGATCTTAACAAAGGGAAAGACATCGGATTCTCCAAAGGGCATTGAAGAGAGGCGAGTTTGTTTCACTGTATCTTTTCACATTATGCACGGCTCACTGGAGAATTGAGGATATCTAGATTTGGATGTATAATTTGAATTTTTTTTGGGAATAAATCAATTTATTAACCAAGAGGAGCAAGCAGCTACATCAAACACCAGGGTATGCCCCTGAGATGCAAAATGCAGAAACTAGTAGGGGCCAAACATCTCTAACCAAAAAACATAGAAGAAACTAGAGACAAGCTACATCGATTGTTTATTTTAAAAACTTCAGAAGAAAGCAGCCATTCTTCAGAAAGCTTCTTATTTTGGTCAGTAAAATTCAAAGAAGTGCAACTTCTCAGTTTTGCTCTAATTTTATCCAACACAGCTCTTCTCACAGTTCCCACCTCCATAGCCATTTTTTGAAGGATTCTCATGTTTCTCCTTCCAAATGATGTATAGATACAGGTGAGGAAATCTTGTAAATTGCATTCCTGAACCCTTACCGCTGGCATGCCCAAATCAACTCTTGATATAATTGGATGGTCCCCTGCATTATCTGGTTCCTTAGAAGCCACTGAGTTCCATATAGAAGCAGAGAAGGAACACTAAAAAGAATTAGTGAAAATGTGTCTCTAAGTTCTGATTGCAGAGCACGCATTGAGGTTGTAAAATTACTTTATAGATACTTGCATCTAGAAAATACGAGAATCAATATTGTTTGATGGAAATGCCAAGATTGCTAGAAACTACCACAAAAGAACAAGGGTATTCTGTAATGCAAGGAGATGCGTATCAATTGATTGGTTGATGTGATTGTTGGTATGGGGCTTGGTATATTTTCCTGATCATATTAACCATACTTTTATAGTATCTAATTGTCTGGGATTTAGCAGTCATAAAGTTTGTTTTTGATTCCATCAAATGAAGAACAGACAAAAAAGAATTCTCATCCTACTTATAAAGTTCAAGTTATTTGATTAATCCTGTTTTGGTAGTGGACATGCATTTTATATTGCTAGTCATGCTTAAGAATAAGTTAAGTTTGATCCGTAGCTTGCATTTTTTAATATTTGATTAATATGATATTATTCAGCGTTTATGACTATTTTATTCATGTCTTTTTGTGTGTGCATTATGTTTCACGCAAAAACTTAGCGTTTGAGTTAAATTATGTCATGTCTTATTCAGTTTGTGATTATATATGATGAACAATGAAGTAAAGATCTGAAATAGTACTACTCAATGTACTCATGTCGTTCAATTTGCAAATTTTCCATTAAATGATGCATTTGTCATACGTTGAAACATATTGGTGTATCAGTAATTCACCTGTAGTTGTTCTACAGAGTACAGAACGACCGTGGGCAAATGTTGCCTTGAATAGCCAAAAGACCGAGAGTAATACACTAGAAATCATCATGCATCTTACTTTATCAGTGCATAGCCTCTGTTTTAATTGCTTGGACCAAAGGGAAAGGTCAAAGTAAAAGCACAAAACCTAGTTGAGGAAGTAGCTCGTGTTTTGGTCTTCTTCAGTATCTGCTCTGTGCTCCTGTGTCGTGATATTTGTTCACTTTTTCAATGCGTTCTGGTTCAACTTCTTGACTACTTTTCATGTAGATTTTGTACTAAAAGTCAAGAGTTCATATTACCCTTTTTTTTTTAACTGATGCAACCATGACCATCTGCTGCGTAGTTGTCGTGGGTGCAACCCTTCTCTGGTTTGCTAAAGATGATTTTAATTCAGGTGATGTTTGGATAAAAAATAAAATCAAAATTCAAGTGATGTTTATTGGGTCAAGTTTGTTCAGGTTTTGCTCTTGTTAACTCTTTTGTTTTCTTTTCGAATAGAAAGCTGCAATTGTTGGTGAAATATATTTAGAATTGGTCTGGTCTAATTGGCCAATTTTGTCAAACGGTCTAACCAAATGATCTGTGGAATGCCTATGACCCTTTTTTTTTTTTTTTGCTCAGTGTATTTATTTGTTGAGCAACTTAAGTTCTACTGTGATGGGTTTGCCTGGTTACATGATAGTGTTAAAAAAAATTAGGAAACTATTATTTTATCTTGTTTTCTGTGTTATTTTAACGTTTTTTTTAATTGATGCAACCATGACCATGTGCGGCCTAGTTGTCAGTGGGCACAACCCAAGTCAGTGGGTGCAACCCTTCTTTGGTTCGCAAAAGATGATTTTAATTCAGGTGATGTTCGGATAAAAATAAAAATAAAAATTCAAGTGATGTTTATTCGGTCAAGTTCGTTCAGCTTTTGCTCGTGTTATCTTTTGTTTTCTTTTCGAAAATAGAAAGCTGCAATTATTGGCGAAAGATGTGGGCTAATTAGCCAATTCTGTCAAATGGTCTAACCAAATGATGTGTGGAATGGCTATGAGCGCTTTTTTTTTTGTGTGTGCGCGCGCGCTTTATTTCTGCCCAGTGTATTCATTTGTTGAGTGACTTAAGTTCTATTGTGATGGGTTTGCCTAGTTACATGATATTTTTGGAACATTATTAGAAAAATATTTTGTTTCCTTGTTTTCTATGTTATTATTCATGTTTCCTAGTTGGTTTATTATTCATGTTTCGGAATTAGGCTAGGTTTTCTTTCCTTATTGGTTTAGGTTTCTTAGTCACCAAGTCTTGTAGCCCATATAAAGGCATGATAGGCATTGTTATCAGAGATGAAAGAAAGTGTATAGGGTGTTAAATTAACCCTAACACAAGAGAACTTTATTTATATTGTCACGAGACATGTTACATAACATAATTAAGCAATGTGGGACAAAACACAAAACATATAAACTATTCTAACACTCCCCCTCAAGCTGGAGAGTAAATATCAATAAGACCCAGCTTGTCACAAAGTAACTCCAATTGTGGTTTGAACAATGGCTTAGTGAACATATCAGCTAACTGGGCACCAGTGGACACAAATGGAATAGCAATCACTCCACCAGTCAACTTTTCTTGTACAAGGTGACAATCTACTTCAATGTGTTTAGTCCTCTCATGAAACACCGGATTGGATGCTATATGGATTGCAGCTTGATTATCACAGTACAAATTCATAGGCACCTGCACAGGAAATCCTATCTCTTCAAGAAACGAACGTATCCGCACAACCTCACATGTCGTATGAGCCATTGCCCTATACTCCGCCTCAGCACTAGACCGTGCAACTACTGTCTGCTTCTTACTTTTCCAATTAATAAGGTTTCCACCAAGAAAGATACAATATCCTGTAGTGGATCTCCTGTCAGATGGGTCTCCTGCCCAATCAGAGTCAGTGAAGGCCTCAACCCGCAAGTGTCCACTAGCTCTATAAAACAAACCACATCCTGGGTGGGCTTTAAGATACCTCACAATTCTTAGAACAGCCTCCCAGTGTGGAAGGCGAGGAGCCGACATAAATTGGCTAACCAAACTAACTGCAAACGAGATATCTGGACGAGTAACAGTAAGATAATTCAACTTTCCAACCAAGCGACGATACTGATCAGGACTAGAAAGCAACTCCCCCTGATCAACACACAGTTTAACATTTGGGTCCATAGGAGTCTCAACAGGCTTTGACCCCAGTAAACCCGTCTCATCTAAAATATCCAACACATATTTCCGCTGCGATAGATTAACACCATGCTTAGACCGTGCTACCTTGATACCCATGAAATATCTCAATTTGCCTAAGTCTTTGGTATGGAACTGATGCTGTAGAAAAAGCTTCAACTCATCAATACCTGTCTGATCATCACCAGTAATAATGATATCATCTACATAAACAATCAATAATATTTTCCCTCGATCAGATGTGAGAAAAACAGAATGATCAGAATGACAGCGCTTCATGCCGAATCGCAAGACAGCATCACTAAACTTCCCAAACCAAGCCCTTGGAGATTGTTTAAGCCCATAAAGAGCTTTCTGAAGACGACATACCTGAGAAGACTCCTCCTGAGCAACAAACCCTGGTGGTTGCTCCATATAAACCTCCTCAACAAGATCCCCATGCAAGAAAGCATTCTTGACATCTAACTGAAACAAGGGCCAGCCAAGATTGGCAGCAAGAGAGATAAGAAGGCGAACAGAACTAAGCTTGGCAACGGGGGAAAATGTCTCTGCATAATCGACACCATAAGTCTGGGTGTAGCCCTTGGCTACAAGACGAGCTTTGTAACGCTCAACAGTCCCATCAGGATGATATTTCACAGTGAACACCCAGATAAAACAGCAACAAGAAATCTATATGCCAACATGAATCAAAACAGCAGAAGTCCATCACAAGCCAGAGATACCATAAATCAGAGATACCATAAACAACGGACTGACAAGATTTCGATCACTGACCAACAGCATCAGATTGATCGAAATCACCCAAACAAGCAACAGATCGGAATACCAGAACAGGGGCAGCAAATCTTGAAACCCAGAGTCAACATGTGTCAATGCGAACTAGATAACCAATTGCAGAGGCTATCGAATGAGAAGACCAGAAATTTCGAGGGCTGGGTAGCAAGTTTTGAATGTATACAGAGGTTGTAACGCACTGGGTAGTGGATTTCAGGGTCAGATAAGGTTCGAATAGGTTCTGTTAGGGTCGTATGGGGTCGTAAAGGGTTTCACAGGGATCGAACAGATCTGGTTTGAGGTCTACAGTACTCGTTTGAGGATTTCAAGTACTAATTGAGGGTTTTCGAACACTGATTGAAAGTTATGAACGTCGATTATGAATTTTCAGGGGTCGCAGATCTGGGTTTAGGGTTGATTGGGTTCGTTTCTGGTTAGAAGGAATCGATTAGGGTTTTCTGGATTTTGGGGATTTCGATTTAGGGTTCTCTGGATGAGACGGGTTTTAGGGTTGTCGATGAAGGTGACGAGATGACGTAAGGAAGGGTAGAAGGTGACGTCGGCTATTGGCTATGGTAATCGATGAAATTAGGCTAGGTTAGGTTTTGGATTAAGGATTGCTCTGATACCATGTTATCAGAGATGAAAGAAAGTGTATAGGGTGTTAAATTAACCCTAACACGAGAGAACTTTATTTATATTGTCACGAGACATGTTACATAACATAATTAAGCAATGTTGGACAAAACACAAAACATATAAACTATTCTAACATATGTTTCAATACACATCGATTACACATCAATGAAAGCTTTCTATTCAATTTTCTAACATGGCATCAGAGCTATAAGGTCTAGGCCTTGTGGAAACTCACTTTCCAGCAGCAGGTCAAGCCTCGCTGCCGTCTGCCAGACACTCATGTCATGTGACCTCTTGGCTCCTGGATTCTCCCTCCTAGCTCTTGGTTTCTCCTGGGTCTCTCTCCTGGCTCCTGTTTGTCGCTCCTGGCTTCTCCTGTTTCTTTTTCAAACTCAAGTTGGTAGACCTCTACCAACTTTAGTTTGAGGGGGGAGGTTTGAAGAATATTAGGAAAATATTATGTTACCTTGTTTTCTATGTTATTTATTACTCATGTTCCTTAGTTGGTTTATGATTCATGTTTCCTAATTGGGCTAGGTTTTCTTATTATGCTTGTTTCCTAAATGGTTTAGGTTTCTTAGCCACTAGGTCTTGTAGCCTATATAAAGGCATGATAGGCATATGTTTTAATACAAATTGATTACACATCAATGAAAGCTGTATTAATTTTTCTAATAGATAGGTTACTTGCAATTGTCATATAATCATTTCGTGTTGGCAATATATTCTTTTTGTCATATTGTTTCCTTTTTCTAAGTGCACAACTACGTGTTTGCAGCTGCTTATAAATCAGCTGGAGCCATTAACTGAGCAGCAGTTGTTGGGCATCACTAACTTGCAGCAATCATCCCAACAAGCAGAAGATGCCTTGTCCCAGGGAATGGAGGCATTGCAACAATCATTGGCCGAGACTTTGGCTGGATCTCTTGGCCCTTCGGGTTCATCAGGGAATGTTGCAAACTACATGGGACAAATGGCGATGGCAATGGGAAAGCTGGGAACTCTTGAGGGCTTCATTCGTCAGGTAATTTCTTAATATGCAATGGCTATTTCATTTGTAAAATGAGTATTAACTGATTCTCACTTTTCCTTTACACTCCGGTCTTCCCAATTTTGCACTTAGATGATGAGATTTTTATCAAAAATCAAAATGCATACTGGTTGGTGACTGTGGTCATGTGTTAGCTAACGGAAACAATATCATGTAAGAGCGCAAGTGGAAAATGAATAGTACATGAATTAGAAGACCCGAAGTGGGAAAAATACTACTTAAGGGGCCAAAGTGGGATCCCCCCTCAACTGGAATCACGAGGTATTTGGAAATGTATTTTGAAGAAAGTTCCATTGCTGCATGGCAGTTTTTTGTCAGAAAACTGTGGTATTTGTTGTTAAAAAATTGGAAGTTGGCCAAAATCCAATAATAAAACCTTATCTTTTGAGATTTCCAGAACATAAAATAAAAAAAATTGAAGAAAGCCAGTGTTTTGAAACCTGGATTTTTAGTGAACAGGAAAAGGGAACAAGAGTCTGTGAACTGTGATGTAGTAATTACGTCGCTAGTCTATTAAAAGTTAATATCCATGGGATTGGTAAACAAAATTTGAAGTTTAAGACAACGAGTAGTTTTCAAGGCTGGAAGTGTACTTCACACTTATTTGTATAATAGACATAACGTTTTGTTTGATATGTTTTTTTATCTTGAACGTATGTTAAAATCAGGCCGACAATCTAAGGCAACAAACACTGCAACAATTACACCGGATATTGACTACCCGCCAATCTGCTCGCGCTTTGCTTGCTATAAATGATTATTTCTCTCGGCTTCGAGCCCTTAGCTCTTTATGGCTTGCTCGTCCACGGGAATGAGAACGCGTATGATATGACACTGATTTGCACATCGAAGACGGGTCTGGTTGTGTGTTCTTAATAGTGCCATATATGATTCAGAGTCCACATTCTAGGCAATGTCATTAGCCGTGTTTATCTGTTGTAATGATCTTGTTTCTGTTGTAAGGATTACGGAGTCTTACCTTTCTGGAATTGTAAGATCCTTCTGGTTCTGGGTTTGTGTTGCTTTCACTCGATAGTTAACTTTTTCAACATAGGGAGTAATTTATGTTATTATGTAATCTATTAAATCTTATTCTGATCTGCCGAAATTTGGGGAAAAAAAAGATCTCATTCTGACCAACCGATGTTATGGTTAAATTTAGTGATAATATTGGATTTGAATGTCCAGAATAAGAGAGAACATATATTCTTTGGAACAGCAGGGTGGCTGTGCCCACAAAACGGGCATCGATTCGAGTCCAAAAATGTAATCTGAGCCCTTCACTAAGTCTAGTTCAATGCATTTAACAAACTTGTAAAAATGAAGTTGATCGGGCATATACAATTGCTTAATCAGAATATTTTACTTTCGAGAAAATGGTTTGGACCACCTTTTTTTGTTTGAATCAAAGTGTTTCGATG
The DNA here is from genome assembly GCA_020921065.1 of Vaccinium darrowii. Taxonomy (NCBI): domain Eukaryota; kingdom Viridiplantae; phylum Streptophyta; class Magnoliopsida; order Ericales; family Ericaceae; genus Vaccinium; species Vaccinium darrowii. Next base: position 10,229,359 of record CM037156.1, read on the forward strand.
ATATAACTGCGAGTGCTTTGTTTTGTTTTGTTTTTTTTTTTTTTTTTTGCCAAGGGGTAAATCAATTTATTCATGAACTCGTACAAGAAGAAACATCGAGGGATACCTCCCTACTAATTCAGTGCGAAACAACCTCTTGCCAGATTAGAGGGCTATCCAATGATAGGGCATATTTGGCTATAGCATTAGCCACCCTATTACAATAATGGGGAACAAAAAGAAACTTATGAGCCAAAAATAAAACATCATTGATAACGACTTCTGAACAAGCCTTGACTGTAGATTGACCAAGAATCATCTTAATGACCGTTTGCGCATCCTTTCCACCACATAATCCTTTTCCGGAGAGCAGATTGGCAAGCCCAGTGCAAACCGAAACCCTTCAGCTTCGACTACCTCGATTGACTTGCAACATTTAAGAGGTGAGGCAGCAACACCCACGACATTACCCATGTAATCCCTAATCACCATACCCACCCCACCCCTACAGGTTTTCACCATACCCACCCCACCCCTATGGTGTGTTTCGATGATATAGCTGCGAGTGTTTGATGAACACAATTTTTTTCTCGAACTCTTTGTTCGGCGAGCCCCATCATATTAACGGTTCAAATCAATGAACACTAAATTGGTAGACATATTTAAGAACATTTGGAATCCTTTATATAAAACGCTTATCCTTTATATAAAATGCTTTCCATAGTGGTGGATATTGAAATTCAATTTTGTTTAAGTGAATTTTTTCAAGGTTATGAATAAATATGTTCCCCCTCTACAAAGAATTCTTGGGTTTGCCACTGAGATTATGGTTTTTACTTTTTCCTAACGGTTATAGGTACACATAACAACAGTCGATGTGTAACACTATCAGAAGTAGATGTGGCTTATAGCCCATTTGGTTGTACCCCTTGCCTGTTAAGGGAGAGGTATGGGGTTCAAGTCTATGAAGAGACATCAAACCCCCATTGGTTGTTTAACTCCCTAACTTTTCCACTAACTCCCGTTGATGTATACCGTATGACAAAAAAAAAAAAAAAGGTATCAAGAGTATTGAATGATAAGTACAGGTCGAGGTAGTAATTCCTAAAAATCATTTGTGAGGAAAAAGAAAAGTTTTAAGTGCCGAAATCTCTCATAACGGTCAAGTATAAGTGCGTAACGGTCAAGTATAAGTTGTAACGGCAATTAATCAATGTGAAAATTGCAAACGAATTAATACGTAAGGAGCTGACTGATACGTATGCAGTTTTTCCTGTACCGGGGTCTAAACCTCCCTGTCAACTACAATCTTGCATTTACACCCTTCCTGTCAACTACAATCGTGCATGAGATGAGGTGGCGCAAGGAACTCTCGTTCCGATCTTCGTTAAGTGGTTTGGGTTTTGGTCTCGGAAAAATTCTACTAAATTAAAATACTGTTATGCTCCAAAAATTCCCGAAGAGAGGGCGTGCTAAGACCGTGACGTGGTCCAAACAGGAATTGACTCCTAATGCCAAAATCCAACTTATAGACAGGACTGTGTTCAAGAACCTTGAAGAGGCCCCGAATTGAGAGCCAACAATGCCTTGCCCATTAAGGACTTAAAATTTAGTAACTAATAGTAGTATGAAAAAGAGTTGAAAATTCCTGTAAAAATTAACGACGACCCTGTGATAGCGAACAAATGAAAGAGGAAACTAACTCCTTGGTTAGAATTCTAATGGGAATTGAAAATACAAGTTAAGAAACTTGTTCGTACTTGAAAAAGAAATACAAGTGCAATAGAATGAAAACTTGTGAGGCGCATAGCCTTTGGCAGCCCTTTTCCTTTGAATATATAGCTGCTAATACCTTGTAAAATTTGCACATTACCCTGAAATGAGGGCCACGTCCAAACGGTTTCGCTGCACGTCACAGTCTTATTTGAATACTGGCCGTTGATGCTCTTAGTGCAAATTTGATGTATGCCCGCAGTGCAAATTTCATGTAGTTATGATAAAAAATAGTTATGATAGATAAACGTGACACTACGGGCATAAACCCTTGTAATATAACGCGTACAGTTGATAAAAATGCCACATATAAAATGCATACGCATCTCTCGCATAAACCAGACATGACTAACAGTATTTGAGCCTTTGAGGCACGGTGTAGAATTCTGAGTTTTGGGAATTTTCTTTACGAATCCGACACTACCACGATGCCACTCGTATTTAAATTAGCTTATGTTGAATTTTTGAGAATTTTCGGAGACGGAAATCCGGACTGTTCCGGACAGAAATTTGAAAAGGGCGCGCAAAAATTTGCCACGGCTGTAACGTGTGGCTCTTATTTGTTAAGAAGAATGACATCAAGTCACCTATCACCTTCATATAAACGCTTATTTAATTTGTTGGTCCCCAAAGTATTGTCTGTGTCTCATTGTGTCCCCAAAGTATAAACTGCTGACATTTAGTCCCTAACGTTTCAATTTTGTACCAATCAAGTCCTCAACGCTAACTCCGTTATCTCCATCCGTTAAAATGAGGGGCACCTTCGTCATTTCACCCCCTCTCAATTTTTACCAAGTAAAAAAAGAAAACAAAAACTGAAGAAGAAAAAGAAAATAGCATCACCTCACACCACTTCATCGCCCTTTCCTCTCCCATTCTTCACATCCAACCTGCCTCCCCCATTCCCTACCACCAAATGTCACCACTCCAACACCTCTCCACCTTCAAACCCCAAACCCACCGCCGCCACCACCACACCACCAAACTATATTTTCAATTTTGTACAGGACATGGGTGTCGACCAAGGGCTGGGCGAGATCGGAGGATTTGGTGACCAAGGGGTTGAGGGCTGCGATGCCATGGAGGATGGAGGTGGGGCGGGCATGGAGGAGGATGACGGCGTCACCGGGGCGGAGGTAGTGGTGGACAAACCACTTGAGGCGAAGGCGGACTCGTCGGAGAGGTCGATGGCGAGGTCGATCCTCATCGGAAAGGTTGACAACGATGCCAATGCAGAGCTGGGCATTGGTAGAGAGGGGAGGAGGATTTGACTTTGATGGAGGCCAATGGGGGTCTATCGGAATCCATGGAAAAAGTAGGTTTGAGATTTTTTAGCGTTGATCGTCCAAAGATGGGTTTTTTTTTTTTTTTTTGCTTTGGTTGAATGTTTAATGATTCAGGCCCTAAATGTGAAGCCCAAGCAGTAGAATAGGAATGTGCCTCCCTGGGTCCTTGAAGCTGCTGCTAAATTGTATCTTGTTATTGCTTAGTTTTTTTTTTAATGCGTCTAAAATGAAGTCTCAGAACTTCTTGTCTGGTAATAAGAACGAGAATCGCTGCTCAAAGGGTATTGATTTTGTTGGTGATTCTGGGGGCAACCGGTGACCATGGCGGTGCCGGCCATGGCTGCCGCTTGTTTCCCTTCTTTTTTTTGAAAGAAATTTGGGGTGGGCAAAATGAGAAAGATGTCCCTCATTTTAAAGGATGAAGCTAATGGAGTTAGCGTTGAGGACTTGATTTGTACAAAATTGAAACGTTAGGGACTAAATGTCAACAATTTATACTTTGGGGACGACAATGAGACGCGAGAAATACTTTGGGGACTAAAAAGGTAAATAAGCCTTCTAGCATGAGTTAGAGAAGATTTCTACACAAAATAGTTTGAACTGTGAGAAACACACCGTTGCCGATGCATATTCATCTCTTACCATTTTGCGTTCCGCCTAGGGAGTGACTTTAATTTAAGCGCGAGTAGTTTTTATTTAAATTGCAAGCTTACAATTGGGGGAAAATGTAACGAAAACTTAAAAAATCATGTAATCATTTCAATACATGAAATTTTAAGTTTTATGTTTTGGCCCCCTCCTTGTAAATCCTGGCAGCGTATTATATAATTTCTCATCCTCCCAACCAACTCTCTAGATCATTCATGCATCCATTCAAATAATGTAATCTAACTTCATATGAAAGTTGTGTGTGTGGATAGTTGATTCCATTTGTTTCCTAAAGTAAATAAAACTCTACATGCAGGCAATATAAAAGATTTGGTTCAATTGCCACCAATTAAAGCACCCCATAACTTCTGCAATGCAGAAACATAAATAGGAACATGACAACGAGCAATTGTTCCATGGTCTCGAGACACTACATGGCAATGTCCCAAGACCATGGTATAATTGGTCCACGAAAACCAACTCCCAATTCAATTCTTATCTCTTCCTCTTCGATACAAAAATCTCTAAATTAACTACACTTTTTGTAGAGACCCATAAATTCAAACTTCATTTCAACTTATTATGAGTGTCGTGGATGAGTTTTAACTAAAAAAATTGAATTATGTACTTAGCGAGATATTTGTATGGACGTACGTATATTTTTGGCGTGCCGAGAGTTCGATGGATTGTTGGGTAATCAATTCCTTGGTTGGGATAGTGTTTGGAAGAGTTGGGAAGGTGTTTGTGATGTTCGGGGATTGATTCGACATTTGGGGTATCATTTTTCAAAAATTCCCAGGTGGTACCGGTACTTGATTTTTATTAGAACCGGTACCCATTGATCAGTAACTTATTTTCTTCATCAGAACCAGCACAAGCATTTTGCTAGAACCGGTTCAAGCACAATAGAACCATAGAAATACACATCAGAACCGGTACAAACATTTTCCTAGAACTGGTTCAAGCGGTATTTCTCTGAAAATCAATAACACGATCCGTGCATCTATTTAAAAACTCCTTGGCCCGTTTTTCACTTCCAAACTCGACCTAAAACCCTAAGTTTCACCTCTCCACCCTCTCTCTTGATTTCTACCTCAAATCCTTGTGATTTAAACTCAATCTTCAACAAATCTTCAAGATTTATGTGTTTGAACATCAAATCTCTCTTTGATTTTGGGTTTGTCACTCTTTGAGGTAAGGGTTCACCTCAATGGCCTTACTTTCAGATTTCTCACGTTTCTCTCTCTCTCTCTCCTCTTGCTTGTGAGTGTAATCTCACACTTTATGCACGTTATCTGCTTGATTTAGAGCTTGGTCTTGATTTCAAACTCGGAGGAGGACGATTCTTGGTGTTTGGAGACCGGGTCTTGATTTTGTTAGGGCTTTGCTCAAAACCTTCTTTGGTAGGGATTCATTTCTTCTATTTCTAATTGTAAAATGGTTGATTTGTTGCATAAACATCTAGTCTTGATTATTAATTTTGGTGATCTGGTTGCTTACTTCAAAACCCACATCTTTCGTACTATAATAGACTAGTCAATACTTGACCCTTGTTTAATCCTCACTCTAGACTGTTCTTCTTGGTATGTTTTGTTGATCTGACTATTTATTGGTTACCATTTGGCCTCTGGTTGAGTTGTTTGATCATACCCTTGTAGTTTGTTCTTCTAAACTTGTTGGATTGTCATGCCTAGTCCAAAACTCTTATCGTTGATAAACCTTCGGATGCGATGACACTTATGAATACCCACGTACTCTTGACACACGATAATGTAGTAGGATATCCTTTGGTTATGTTTTAAGCGTAATGATTTAGGCTTTGTCGGACACGAGAATGGACACTTGATATTCCACCTTGAGAGAACCTTTTACGCTTGTTCGACAACTTCATAAACGCGTGTCTTAGAGTACAAGAAGTGTATGACGCACAGAGTGATTATTTTTTAAAAACTATTCGGTTGACACTTAGTTGAAATTTGAGAAGGTAATAATAACACTTATAATTTTGGAAAGGATAAGTCACGTTATAACAACGTTGGTTCATTATTTTTACATAGCTGGCCATGGGTGAATGTAGCCCACTACATACAGGTTACGACATCGTCAATCGGTGTATTCTTGGATATGAGTATAGGGATCTATGAGTCCTGGCAGGGGTTACGAGACCTAAAATTCCCAGATATGAGTATAGGGAACTGTGAATCCTAGCAGGGGGATACGGGCCCCAAAATTTCCGAGTATATGATGTGAGCTTGAAAGTAGTTTGACGAGACGAGGGGATGATGAACGACTTGCTTGCTAGAGAATAATGTGAGGAAAGCTTTCTTTATTCTGGGATTATAAATGGCGTGTCGTGCAGATGAAATGGTACATAATCTTTTGAGTCAAACAATTACTGATATCTCATTTACTTTCCTTGCATTGTTGGTTCTTGCGTGTTCATATCATTCCATCTGCATTCATTGATAGTAGAAAGTTTTTTTTTCTACTGGGTTAGTGTAGCTCATCCTATCATTTTCAGGTACGTGTCAAGGAGTATGAAGTGAAGTGCATGGAATGATATGCATTTTCTTTGAGGCATGCATGAAAGGAGTCATTTGATCATGTATTTTGAGTAGTTGAACTTGTATCTCATTTTACCCATTTGAGTTGACCAATTGTAACGACTTAATACTTTTATCCATGTCTTACTATGGGATACGGGTACCCGGCTTAAACTCTGTTTATTAATATGGAATGGAAACCTTGTGGTGAGGTCTTTGGAGGTTAATCTATGGAAGATTGATATTTATTATTCAATAAAAAAAGAGTTTATTTATTGTTTTAAAATTGAGGGCGCGCCAATTTTTTTTATCAGCAAATGAAGTAACATTTCATTGATAACAACAAAATATTACTACAAGAGAGAAGAGGAAAAGAAAAAGTTGGCAAGAAACCAACACACCTAACCACAAATATCTTCTTGAATAAATGTTGTTCCATGTTCTCAAAACCTCCTTAAAACGTTGTGGCTTGTGCTGCCCAATACAAACAACCCGAATGCAGCTTTCCAAGAAAAACACCCTACCCAAGACATACCTTTCTGCAGTAAAATCCCAGCAACAAAAGATGCCGGAAAAAATACCTTAACACTGAAAAATAGGTTTGCCGGTAAAAGTCGAACTGACTACACCTCCAATTCCAGCACTGCCCTTGATGAATAATTAACCCCATGAACCACCTCTACTGGCACCACTACAGGCTACAGCTCTGATCAACACCCGTTAAGCACTGCACCCTAATCTGCCTCCTGTCACTGCCGCTACCCTATTCAATCGCCAAAAGCCCTTCAAAAGTGATGCCCTAAACATTGCCCCAATCAAGTCTAATCACTGCCCTAATCAATCTTCCAACAGCCCATCAAACGCCACAGCCTTTAACCCCAAAGCCGTCACCCTAATCGCCGCTCTAAAGCCACCCACTGCCCTACAATTGCCACAAAGTTTGAGTTAAGGGGTGGTGGTTTTCCATTTTTGCTAAAAGTAGTTGATGTATGTGAGGAGATGACCTATCTCGAAATCCATGTTTAACCCCCCTTTTTTGGGTAAATAATCCGTGTTTAACCCATTTTAGGACTTTTAGCAAAAATGGAAAACCACAACAATAAATAGAGAATTAGAGGTGGCGGCTCAATGCCCTTGAGGCTTAGGCAAAAATTTAAAATGGGGCTTTTTGTTACAGGTGTTGCTAACCTACACCCAAATAGGTGGAAGATAATGGGTACAAAAACAATAGCAAATTATCTGTAAGGATAAAAAAAACTAAACTTAATTCTCATTAAGGAGGCACCCAAGTTTTATTTACCTCTAAGTACAACCTCATGATGAAGATTACCCTTTAAGAACAAATTTACACTTATTCCCCTCCCACCTTCCACCTCCACCAACATCCACTTTCAGTGTGCGACCTTTTTTGGCTGGCGAACTCATGAAATTTACTAGAATTTCACTAAACTTTGCGCTCGTTAATTTTTACTAGGTTAGAGCTCGTGAATTTCACTGGGTTGGAGCCCATGAATTTCACAGCAAGAGCTTAAAACTTGTGAATTTCACAAATTTCACTTAACACAACTAGCTCGCGAATTTTACAAGATTTTAAAATACAAAAATTACCTCTTAAATTTCAATAGCTTCGATCTCGTGAATTTTTTTTTAGTTTTGAGCTTGTGACTGTTACTGGATTTTAAACGCAAGTAACTGCTTTAGAACTACGTAGGAACCACCTAGTAAATTTCATAAGTTTTGACCTCATGAATTTTACTGGATTCTTACCACCTTTTACGCATTATCCTCCACCTATTGGGTGGAAGGTTAGCATTTTTCTTTTGTTATTGTTCATGTGGATTGAGTGATTCGGCGACAAAAGGAAAAGAATTATTATAGTTTCTCTCCAGATTAATCATCTAGTTTGAATAATTTGTTGAGAAATTGAGAGAAAAGTATCAAAATAAAATACTCCCTCCGTCCCAAAAATATAGTCCCTCATTCCATTCTAACCGGATAGAAAATCGATTATATCTTTCAATCGGTAATACATTTCATATACAATATGGATCTTGTTTGATAGATCTCAATTAATCTAAAATACAAAGTTTCTAAAATCACCTAAAACATTATAGATTATAAGATTTACATTGAAAAGTGGCACGAACTCCCAAAAGGGACTATATTTTTGGGACGGGGAGTATTTTGACTGACTCCTTCCCTTTTCCCCGAGCGGAGTGCCTGTAGTGAGGCTTTCTCGCAGCCAACGACAGTACCTTTAAACCACGCTGTTTTGGCCCTAGTCCATGTTAGGCAGCCTTTAACTCTTCTCACTCTCCCTCTCGCGTAGGATAAGTATGGTTGCGTGGGGCCCACTCCGAAGTCCCACCAAACGCTCCGAACTGGTCAATAACTTTAAAATATTTTCCCAAGTAAACTCGTAAAAATTCAGCTCAATCGAATAATTATAAATGATTAATCCAATCTTTTAATTTTTCACTTAGATTTTAGGATCCTAAAGACTGAATAAATCAGACAAAATTGTTGGACAATTGCGTGTTCAATATCCTTGTGAGCTTAACCGCTGATATTGTAGACATTGTTTAGAAAAGCATCCATTTAAAAAAAAAATTGATTAAACATCGATAGATATCAAAACACATAAATTATTTAAAAAAAGTAAACTGTTTTGATCCTATTAATATCCGATCAAGAAAATTACTCAAAAGCAAAAAGCGCCAATTTGAATTTAAATAATTACTCAAAATCGAACACACCATTCCTCCCTTTCGTTCTTCACACCATGTGAGCTCTGACAAACTTCTCTCTCTCTCTCTCCATTCTGGTCCGCGGTTGGGTGAGACTGAGAAAAACCCAATCAAATGGCGCAGCATATTTGGAATTCTGAAGAGGAATATTCTAGGGAAAGTCAATCAAAATAGGAAAGTTAACCAAAAAAAAAGGGTTAAGTTGAGTTGGGTTTGATCTTGACTTGACTCATATTCGACTCACCTATATTTAACCCGTCTACTGTTAAACCATATTCGACCCGCTCATATCCAACCTATAACCCATATCAACCCGCCTAAACCAACCCAATCCAACCCAACCGTTTGCCACCTCTTCGTCTAAGTATCAGACAAATAGTCTCCATTGAGATACATATCAACATCAGATCAACTATTTTTTATTTTTTTATTTTTGCATTAGAAATAAACACATCGAGACTTGTCTAATAAAACCATAATAAGTACCCATTTTGCATCTCATGCAAAGATCCTTGCTCGAATTTATTATCAACAAAGACCAGAGCATAAATTTAGCCACCGAAGGGATTATAAAAACACAAATTGAGGCGTATCCTTTTCCACATATCAAGGCAATGGTGTTCACAACACTAACAGACATTTCAGATATCTTAAGCAAAGGAGGAAACTTTTAACATTTTCCAGAAATTCCGTACTGAAACCTGTTCTACCAAAACTGTTATCAATTCTTGGAATCATAGAAATAAGTTCTCAAATATATGAGAAAAATGAGTCTCCATTCCACAAACTTTGTTAGGCATAGAGAGGAAAATTCGAAATCAAACTACAAGTATTTGGGACAATATTTCTAATGGTTCCAACAAGTTCAAAATAAATGTGGATTGATTTCAGCCACTTCATAATAAACCTAAATCATGACATTTCATTGATACTCAGCATACTTCAACTACAACTGCTTCCCCATTTTGCTGGAGATGCTTTCTAGTGCAATTCAACAATGATTTGCAAACGCTGCCATCATAATCAAACTAACAACGCACTTGGAGGTCTATTATCATGATGTGCCCGAAGCTTCATCACTCACCTTTGGTGCAAGCGCTATTTTGTTGAAGTCAATATCACATTTCCTACTTGTGAACTTGTGACATTGACATCACTAATGCGCAGTAGAGAGAGAGAGAGAGAGAGAGAGAGAGAGAGAGAGAGAGAGAGAGAGAGAGAGAGAGAGCAAAATGTCACAAGAAGTGCCTAGCTAACAAACGGTAGATGTGCAATCTCCATGCATTCATTCAGTTGTACCTCTTTTTTACATCTTCTATTGAACCAATTCACGTTATTGTCATTGCCTCTTTGACAGATCCTCAATAGGAAACTTGTAATCTTTGAAACTTTGAGGCAATGGAATTAGATTGATCAGCAAACCCTATACAAGAAACTTCCTTCAAAATGAAGTTTCGTTGGCAACAGTTCCAATCCCACCATTTGCAGGACTGAAGTTCATCTTATGCACTATTTTGTTGTTCATGATCTTCTCTAATGGGGTTAACAATTTCATTATTGAAATGCCCTTAAAGTTCGTGCTTTTCAAATATCATCACAGCTTTACATGAAACTAGCAACACAGTCATGGAAAGAAAATAGCAACAAAGTACAAACCACGAGTTTGTGGCAAAGAAGAAGAAAACGAGCAGTCAAGTGCTATAGCAGACAGATTATCACCTCCAGGAGTAGGAAGTAGGAACTGGTAAATGAAGTTCATGCATAAGATGAGTAATCCAGGTGCGAGGGCACAATACTCAGTTTCCGTGGATGATCTGGCCACAGTGCCCTATTTCTTGGCTGACCAAGAAACTAATTCGGCCCCCAAAACATACAAAACGCCGTAGTTGACTTGCAATCAAAAGCATCCCCACCCCAATCAGAGTCAGAATAAGCATTAAGAAGCAAGGGCCCAGGAGTAAAATGCAAACCTAGAATGATAGAACCTTTGAGATACCAAAGAATCCTCTTAACAGCTGCAAAATTAGCCATGGCAGGACGGTGCATCTGCTGACAGACAGAGTTAACAGAATGAGAGATTTCTGGTCTTGTTAAAGCGAGGTACTGGAAAGAACCAACCAAACTCCTATACAGCAGAACATCAGAGCAGGCCTGGCCCTTTTTCGGGCCATAAGCAAGTTTTGAAAATGGGGCCTCTCTCTCTCTCTCTCTCCTCTCTCTCTCTCTCTCTCTCTCTCTCTCTCTCTCTATATATATATATATATATAATGGATCCCGTTCTACTAAGGACTCCCTCAAACTCGTAATTTGTGGACCTCATGGATCGGGGTCGAATCTCGACAATCCGAACCGCTCAATGTGTTTAAAACGTGATTTTAAGGGTCACCGCGAGGATTCATCCAAAAATAATACTCGGAAGGGCTTCATTCGAGCATTTTTCGATAAATTATATATGTACGGTTATTATGAAAAACCGCTCGGATGAAGCCCTTTCGGGTATTTTTTTTTTGTGATTCCTCCCGTTGGCCATGGAAAACATGTTTTAAACACATTGAGCGGTCCGGATCGTCGAAATTTGGTCCAGAAAATCAAAAAAGGGGTGGTCCTCAAGGAGGAGATCTTTGAGGGAGTCCTCAATAGAACATCTTCCATAATTATATATATATATAGACTAGGGGTGTTACCAATTCGGTTCGAGGAGAATTTTGAGTGAACCGAGTAAAACCGGTTCGGAGAGAACAAGGAACCAAAACCGATTTTGAAGTGACTGGTTCGGTTCCTGTGAAAAACCGGTTCGGAGAGAACAAGGAACCGAAACCGGTTTTGAAGTGACCGGTTCGGTTCTCTTCACAGGAAGCAGAAAAACTCAACAAGAATAGATAAAAAAAAAAAAGGAAGAGGAAGAATCGGATACAACAGTCCACTTCCTATCAAGGATCCCGCACGATTTTAAAATCCGGACCTCCACTTTCCGGATCGAATTTCGACGATCCGAACCGTCCAATGTGTTTAAAAGGTGTTTTTAAGGGTCCCCGCGCGAAATCAACCAAAAAAAAAAAAAAAAACGGGAAGCGCTTGATCCGAGCAGTTTTTCATAAAAACGAACATATACAGTTTTTCATAAAAACGAACATATGCAGTTTTTATGAAAAATTGCTCGGATCAAGCCCTTCCCGGTAACTTTTTTTTGCTGATTTCTTGCGGGGACCCTTAAAAACGCCTTTTAAACACATTGGACTGTTCGGATCGTCGAAATTTGATCGAGATCTATGATGCGTGGACGAAGTCCGGATTTTAAGGGTATATATATATATATATATATATATATATATATATATATATATATATATATATATATATATATATATATATATATATATATACCAAAACCGGTTCGGTTCGGTTCGAACCGGGATTAAAATTGAATGAACCGGGAACCGAACTGGTTCTTGAATTTTGAAAGCCTTCCGAACCGAGAATCAGAACGGTCTACTGAAGAACCGAAAATAAAAACCGGTTCGGCTCGGTTTTTCGGTTCGGTTCGGTTCTTTGGTTTTTTTGTTCACCCCTAATATAGACACACACACACACACACAATACGTTTGTAAACACAAGGTTCACTATGTGGTTCAGTGGTATGACACTCGACTATTCTACCAAAAGTTGCGAGTTTGAGCCTCGATGCCTTCAGTTTGAAACAAATTTTTGTAAAACTTCAATAAAATGTTAAAGGGAGCAGGAATTTCGAACACACTACCTCAAGCTTTGGACGCGGAGATCTTACCAACACGCTACAATCGTCAACTAACATCCTGCGATTTGGGGGCCCTATTATTGGGTCGAAAATTGGGGGCCCTGAGGGCCGGCCCTGCATCAAAGAAAGCATATGCCGAAGTCCCATCCAAGGAGGGTTTTTTAAAGGAGGCAGGAGTATCACAAGGTTTACAGTAAACCATTTGAGAAGAACTTCCTTGGCATACTTGGTTTGAGTTAGAAACAAACTGTCACTATGATGATGAACCTCAAAAAGTGAAGAAGATTTCCCAAATCTTTCATAGCAAATTTTGAACTCGTATGCCCAATAATCTCAGTGACGAGTGGAATTTTGCTACCAGCGATTATAATATCATCAACATAGACGGAAATAAGAATAAGATCTGAACGTGTTTTTTGAACAAAGACGTGTCTGCTTTAATATTGACAAAACCTTGATTTTGAAGAAAATTAGACAACATGGAGTACCACTAGGAGCTTGCCTCAACCCATATAAAGACATTAGCAATTTACAAAGAAGCCAGGATGTTTGGAACCGACATAGAGGTTGTTTCATGAACACATTTTCTTCCAATATGCCATGCAAAAAGGAATTAGAAACATCTGATTGGCTTAGGGGCCAATGATTTGTGACTGCCAAAGCCAAAAATATCCGCAAAGTAGGCTGCGTAATCACACGACTAAAAGTTTCTGTGAAATATATCCCAACTTCTTGTTGATTGCCATTAGCGACCAATCTCGATTTATACCTGGAGATGGTGCCATTCGAATGCCACTTGATTTTGAAAATCCATTGGCAACTAATAAGATTAGCCTGGGAAGGACATGAGACTAATTCCCAAGTACGCTGGTGAACCAAGGCATCAAACTCCTATTGCATGGCAGTCTTCCACACAGGATGCTTAAGAGCCTCAATGTAAGACTTTGGTTCTCTATAACAAAGGTCATCAATAACGGCAGCAAGAGAGATAGAATGTCTAGGTTTGAAAATACCAGGAGGCACTACCGGAGATAGTACTGACACAGCAGGAGATGGTACTGACACAGTGACACTTGCGCAGAAGAATAAGACATGGAAACAAGACGAGAAGACAGAATATGCGGGAGTCGGAATTGTGGAGACAAAAGATTGAATTTCAGGACCACAATAGCCCAAATGAATAAGAAGTTTAGGTCTGAAAGTAGAAATTGACTCTGATGGACAAGAAACTTGAGACATGATAGACTTACAAGGGAAGCCAGCTTCAAGAAATTTGACGTGTCAAGACATACATCTTGTTTGAAATAGGCTCAAGACGAGAGACAAATAATCAGGAAGAGAATGAAACAAAGCTTGAAAAAAAATTCTGATAAATCAAATGAGGGAAAAATAGAAGAAAAAATTACCAAAAAACTGTAAAGGAAGCGCCTCCGAGTGGGAGCACCATAGATCGTAAACTCGTTTCGAATACTACATTATGCATGTAGAGTGAAATTAAAGCACCAATTCAACCATAAGAACTCCTTCGCACACCCGGTTCATAGACAGCAAGTGGAAGGGAAAGAAAGGAAACGCAAAAGGGCCAGAACCTTTAACTCAAGTTCTTAATAATCACAGATGGCCTTCCAATTCCCAGAGATAAAAAAATAAAAATAAAAATAAAAACCAAGAAAACAAAAAGAAGACAAATAGCACACACTATTCTCATAGACGGTCAGCGTCTTCATATAGTTCCTCAACCAAAAGACCCAACAGATTTACTAGATACCAGGCTTTTGCCTTCCTGTCATTTCCAAGTAGTCACAAACATATGGGAACATGAAACCGGAGTCGCCCAACAAACACACGGCCAAAAGGCAATGCAATAATAAAGTCCGATAATTCCTCGCCCCTTCTACACAAGAAAAGACCCCATAACATACCATTGGCCATTGGGAACAAAGGATGTGATTAGGACCTTTGCAAAAGGCCACAAGTCACGAGACCAATATGTGCCATAAACCACACTACTTGTAGAAGTACTGCCGCTTTCCAAATTATTTTATGGCAAGGTAAAGGGGAAACATCCTGATTGTTAAGGACCTTGATTGCACCAAAATGCCCCTAAACTATGAAGCACCGACACTTCTAGAGGTTGCCGTATCGGAGTGTCAGACACGGCGGGGACATAGCGGGACACGTAAGGGACATGCCACGTGGCGTGTTCCCAAATTTTTTTTGTAGGGGACACGGCGGGAACACGTGCGGCTTGGGACATAGCAGGGGTCAAATTGTATTTTTTTTTAATTTTTGGGGGGGTCAATCTGTAATTTTTTTAATTTTTAGGGGTTGAATTGTAATTTTTTTAAAATTTGTGGGGTCAAACTGTAATTATCAATCTTTAAATTTTTTTATTTTTAAACTGTATATAAATTGTATATATATATATACAATTGTAATTATAAATTTTTTATTTGTGGGGTCAAACTGTAATTTCAAACTGTATATATATATATATATTTTAAATCTATTATTAATTTTAATTTGTGGGGTCAAACTGTAATTATCAATCTTTAAATTTTTTATTTTTAAAATCTTTTATGATATATATATACACACACACACACAACATTTGACACAACAAATAACACAACATTTGACACAAAATTTTTTTTTTGAACCACACACGAATGATCGGAACCGTTCAATTTATTTAAAATATTTTTTTAAGATTACTTGTAAAAAAATCAACCCATTTGGATATCGGTAACGGCTTGATCAGTTCATTTAGTTGATTCTTGTCAGATTTTATAGGATAAATTTGAATGAACCGATCAAGCCTTTACCAATATCCAAATGAGTTGATTTTTTACATGTAACCTTAAAAACTTATTTTAAACAACTTGAACGGGTTCGATTGTAAGCATGGGGCTCCGATTATTGTTGTGTCAAATGTATATATATTGCCGTGTCCCCCGCCATGTTCGTGTACCCTTTTTTTCAGAATTGTCGTGTCCGTGTGCGGTCCGTGCTACATAGCCGTGGTGAAGATCACTGAGATCTCGTACAAATTGAAATTCTAATCAGTTAGAGCCAAAAAAGGGAGGTAAATTTTAAGAGGGACTTTTTATAGAGGGTGGAATTGCACCTATTAACCATAAAAGAACCCTACCCATTAGCATGCACAAATATTTATTTTTTAAGTAAATTCTGCTCAATGGGGAATCTCCATATCGCATTGTAAGATATACCCTTCATAAAGGCTGCAAAACCATCTCCAAATTCACCATCTTTCCTTCTTCACAACAGTCCCAAAAGAAGTCCCCATTTTCTCAATTGTATTACACTCCAATGGAAGCTTAAACAAAGCCAGATAACATATGGCAAATTGGAATACTACACAGAAAAAATGAACTTAAGTATATTTCCCACCTATAAAAACAATTATCAAGAGCTTTCAAGTCTTGCCTCACTCCCAAGAGAAACTCTAACAAGGAACTAGCATAAAGAACTACCATCAAGCACCGACACTTCTAGAGGTCGCTGTGTCCACGTATTGGACACGGGCACGTATTGGACACGGGGACACGGCGACACGCGTGTCCCACGTGGGGACACGTATTGGACACGCCATGTGGCGTGTCCCTTAAATTAAATTATTTTTTTGGAGGGGGACACTCGGGGGACACGGCATGGACACGCGTGTCCCCCATATACACACTCTATCGTTGTGTATGTGTATATATATGGATGTATGTATTGGTATATCTTACATTATGTGTATAGATATCTTACATATCAAAAGAAAAGTGTATATATCTATGTATATATATAGTTATTGCGTGCATATATGATTTATTTATACATATAATTATTTAATTATTTATTTATTTTTGCCGTGTCCCCCGCCATATCCGTGTCCATTTTTTAGAATTCACGTGTCCCGTGTCCGTATCCGTGTCGGTATCCATGCTACATAGACTACCATGTATCAGCATATCAAATAGTATAAGCAACAGCGCCGCTCAAAATCTCTAGAAATCAATTATGACTAAACTAGGTCTCTATTCCAATGGAAGAAGGATTTCACGTCACGTGCTTTTCATTCTTCAAAATTTCAGTTTTTCCATGTTTTTTTTTTTAATTTTTCTACTCAACAAAAATAAAGACTCCCATACCCTCATATGATTCACACCGCAACTCAAACTACACAATGACCTCACTGGCAGCACAACAAAAAACATAAAGACATGTAAAGTAGGCGGAACTGAGAGATATAATCGGCAAAACTAGCATACAAAGGAAAATGAGGAAGGCGAAATAAGAAAAGGCGTGAACCATATCGACCTACAATTACTCATAACAACCTACAATTATTACTCACAGACCACAAAATAACACAGCAAAAGAAAAGAAAACGATCAAGGCTAAATACAGGGTAAAAGAAAGAATGAAACACTGTAGTCTATAGTTGTCAAAGGGGCTGTAGATAGGCCCAGTATCACTAAAGAGTGCCTCTAGAAGACCCATAATGGCCGTAAGGAAGTGGGGGGAAGGGCATTGCCGCATCGTTAACCGATCACCCCTGTCAGTGTAGGATTGCTTGGAAGCCTTCCAAAATTTATGCATCTACTCAAAACTCAAGTGTGGGATGAATATTACAATGTTCAGTAAAAAGCATATAGAGAGTTAGTCTGGCCATAATTGATTTTTAGAGGTTTTGAGCATGCATTGTTCCTTGTACTATTTTGATATGCTACCATACGGTAGTTCTTCATGCTACTTGCATGATAGAGTTTCTCTGTGCATCTTCACTTAAAATAACATTATAAACATTCCACAAACCCAATTCAAAGTAGATTTCTCGTTTTTCTTCCCCTTTTAGCTAATCATTGAATTCAGGGAGCTATTAAACTATACAAACATTACCAACAACCAAACTGAAAAAAACAGATAAACCCCTAGGTTCAGCAGGTGCTTGATGTTTTTTTTTTGAAAGGCAGGTGCTTGATGTTTTTGTTCACTTATCTTTAGTTTACACGCCATACTTCTCCTTCAACTTATCAATCTCCTCCTCCTTCTTCTTCTGATCAAACTTCTTGCTCATCTTAGCCTGCTGGTAGTAAAGCACGATCAGGTACCGATTGGCGACGTTGAAGCCAGAGAGGTGGTCGACGGCGGTCTTGGCGTCGTAGATGTCCTCGTAGACCACGAACGCAGTGCCACGCGTGTCCTTACCCGTGCCGATTCGAATCTGGCGGATGGCGCCGTATTTGCCGAAGATGTCATACATCTCCTCGCTGGAGATGTTGAATGGGAGGTTGCGGACGTAGAGTACGCGGTTTACTTCTGGAGGAAGCCGTGCGTTCGCCTTTCGAAGGCTGATAGTCGCCATTGTTGGTGGTGCTGTTAGGGTTTGGGAGTGCTTTCTGGGTTTGGGTGAATTTGAAGGAAAACGGGGTTCACGATTTTGGCTACACAACAAGAAAACCGATATAAACTATAACAACCGATTCAATCTGAATTGAACCCGTCGATTTGGTTAGATTCTACAATTCATTAGTCTGATTATAGTCCTAACAATTTAATAACCAGGTAATTATGGTTCGGTTATTTGTTCTCAATTTAAGAACTACAGTTAGAACGAAACTGATATATATATATAGGAATGATCTAGTCCGGGACTACCGGATCCGGGACTCCACCTTCCCGATATTTTTTTGACGATCCGAGCCGTCTAATGTGTTCAAAAGGTGTTTTCAGTTTTTGCGAAAAACTGCTTGGATCAAACCCTTCCCGGTATTTTTTTTTGAAGATTTCTCGCGTGGACCCTTAAAAACACCTTTTGAACACATTGGACGGCTCGGATTTCCCAAAAACAATTTTTAAAAGCCTCAAAACACCGAAAAAACTTCAATCCGGGATCCTTGATAGGATCCGTGGCGTATATATATATGATCAACTTCCAATGAGGGATCCCTCATTTCAAATAAAATGAGGACCAAGAAATTTTTCCACTTTTCGAATTGAATTTTGACGATCCGAACCGTTTGATGTGTTTAAAATGTGTTTTTAAGGTCCACAGCGAGGATTCGTCTAAAAAAAATACCCGTAAGGGCTTCATCCGATCAGTTTTTGTTAAAAACGTTATATATAGCGTTTTTAACAAAAAATGATCGGATGAAGCCATCACTACACGGGCATGTACTAGGGATTGCCCGTGCCTAAAGGCACGGCGCGCAGACGTAATTTGCACTCAATGTTTTTGATCGGCAATAAAATTTTATTAAAACTTAACTAAAGATACATCGCTGGGTAAAAGAAAATCAATGACCAAACACGTGCAAGGTAGAGGCAAACAAAAACTCTAGTGAAGTGCCAAAAGGAGAAAACCAATGCCCTAAAGGGTACCCCATCAAATTGATTTAATGCCATTACGATTCCAGATTTCCCGACAACTGAGAGGCTAAGTAAAAGGTCATACCAGGCACGACACAACGAAATAGCCAGTGCCTAAAGGCACGACGCAAAGAAATAGCCAGTGCCTAAAGGCATGACGCAACAAAGTAGCCAAAATGATTTTCACCAATTTGACATTTGCTAGAAGTCATTTTGAAACTTCCAAGAAATAACCATAAATTTCCCATGATGAAAACACCATGTGTAAAGGATGGAGCTGTTATAACATCGAGCTAGTACAATAGCATTTCATGGTTTTAAGTTAATATCAAATCCAATACTTATACACTAACTTTAGAATCCCAGATTTTCAACATTATTGCCCGTGCCACATTCTGAATGCAACCTAAATGAAGTATAAGACTAAAAAAATTGTTTGAGTCTTGCACTTCAAAGGTGACATGGACAAAAATCAACCAACATAAATGCCAGAAACAAAAAAAAAAAAAAAAAGCTCTAACCACTACACTATTGGTTGCCAAAAAGATTTCCTTTTTGGAATCAGTCACTTTGTTGTCCTCTCAGTGGAGTGATTCATAGGGCTCTAACTATAATCCTTCATGATTTGGTAATCCTCAATGAGATTCCTATGTGGGTGATGAGGAGCTCAATTTTCTTTGATCGGATTCACTGCTTCCTGCAAATCCATCTCTATTTCTACTTGAGTCTGTCCTTGTCCAAGGATGTGTCTGAGTCTTGGGAGCTTCCAAAAAGTCCTGAAATCCATGCTCCTTTGTCCTCCCGAAGCATTCCACCAAATCCGGCAGCTCCTGGATTCCCGAAGCATTCCACCAAATCCGGCAGCTCCTGGATTACCCTTGGAGCATCCAAAATACTCAATTTCAAGTTGAACCACATGATGCATTTCAAGTAATTTTCACTCAAGGATAAAAATAACATGATCGGTTGTTTTCATTTTGAAGTTCTAAATCTAGCATGATCAAAGATTTTCCATGTCAGCATTTTTGTAATAAATGCTCATAGATCACAATGCAAAAAAGTCATAAACTTAGATTTAACAGCTACTTGATGCTTTTCCATCCAAAACTATATGCGGCTTCTAAAAACGATGAATGCAATTCAAGTTACTTTTGGGGTCATATTTTTAGTGCCTTCTTTCTGAAGTCAAGAGAATCACGAATCTATTTGAGCCACCTAGTTTTTTTCTTTTTGGTAGCTCAATACTACTTAACTTGAGCCAGCGTGATGTGTCGTTTCTTCCAATTTCAGAAAAATCTGCAAGTTAGCGTTTCGGTTTCATGTTTGTTTTTGTGTCGGTTCAAGTAAAGTCACCTAACTACTTGTCATAGTTTATCACCCCCTTTTTCACGGTTGCAATTAACAATTCATATGCCACAAAGTCATTATTTCAAAGTTACCACATAAATAAAAAAACAAAGCCGTAAGGATACAGAAAGCTATATAATCATTGATCATTCCATCTAGCGTGGATCAGTAAATTGAACAAAAATCTGGTTTACCTCAGTGGATGCTCTTGAAGTTACAGTCTTCGAACTTACCATGCTTTTCAAATGTTACCAGCTTTTCTGGCTCCAAACTACAATACCAAGCTCAGATTAGAGGAATTCCAAATATGTGCATAATAGAGTGGCCACCACCTAACACATTCCTCTAAAATGGTTATTGAGACGCAGATACTGAGATGCTTCAAATGCAAATTCAGTCTAATTAGGACGAAAATTCAAAAAGACAAAATACTGTCACGATGGCAGATCCATCTGTTTCCACTATAAGTGCGTGAAGGACTAACTGACTTTTGAGCCTTCAAATCCTTATTGTTTTGAATGCATGCATGCCCAAACAAAGAGCACAACCAATGCCCTAGGAATTGCCCGACAACCAATGCCCTAGGAAGTTTGCGATCCATTTTATGTTGGAACATGTAATCCACAATTTTCCTAGAAGTTTGGGATGCATGTATCTATAGTAAGATACATGGTATTAGTAAATTCTTATCCCATTGAAATTTGTAGAGTCCTTTTGGTACTTGTGATTCATTCTCTAAATTCACTATGTTGTCCTAAGGATATTACATGCAGAACTCAAGCAATCAATCAATCACAATTATCTTCAATTCATATCATACTTGCAAAGGTTCTCTAGTATAGTTCTTGTGTGCTCTATAGGGCTCTGCCCTTCATCTCCCAAAAATATATTTTCTATCTTGTTTATTTGCTTCCGCTACCCAAAAAAATACCAACATTTTACATATACCAAGCACTACATGGAAGAGGAGAAGGGTTTACACTTCTTTGTTTGCTGCTGCCTGCTCCACCCTATAAAAGAGAGTGTTTCTTTTACCTCCAAAGCACTTTAGGCTCAATAATTTTTATCACTTTTGTTCCTACAGAATTGATAATCTTCATCCAGCTACTTCAAGCCCTGAAAGTTGTTGAACTGATCATAAGAAGCCCTTGAAAGTTCCAAACAAAAAATAGCTTCTCAGATAGGCATCAACAAAGATGTAGCTCGAAATTTGGAAAACAATGAGACATAAGCTTTAACAACAGGCACTGAATCTAGATTCCTTATTGTCAAGGGACACGCAAAAGACACGGGGCACACATAGGGGTTCTTGTTTGTTTACTCATCAAAAGATGGGGAAAAAGTGCATAGAGGAAGGGGAAAAGATTGGTACCACTGGAAATGCATTCTCCTTTCGCTTACTCGCGGAGATTACTTTCTCTTTACCCCTATGAATTTGCTTCTGCCATTTCAGTGTCCTCTCAAAAAAATACGTAAAATATGTGCTTACCCAACGAAAGCGTATCAGATTTATTTACCCAAAAAAGCGTATCAGATTAAGACAAAGGGCATGTGCAAAAGGGGAGAAAAATTAAGATAAGCTTAAACATTATAAATCACAAATGGAGGACCTTTGGGCAACATTTTTTTCCATTTCCAAAAAATGCAACTATACGCACACTCTTATAAGTAATAGAACTAATACACAAATTTAACGCAAGAAACCTTAGAAAAGCAAAAGGGGGCAAAACACGCACTTACCTACTCGATCAAGTATGTAGCTTATGAGATAGCGCAAGGCCCTGTGACAACAGTTCAAGCCAAAGTTTATTGGTAGGAAAATCTAGCAACACATAATGTTTATTGGTAGGAATCTATTTCATTATACTACCTATGTGTGATAATTGGAGAAGACAAAAAAACTAAAGTAGTACACATATATGAGTTGAGTGGAGCCTATTGAAAATACTATGCCAGATTATGTAGAAGCCCTAACCCTTCGAAATACAAATGACTCAATACTCTGACCTTTGTCCATTTTTTACCAAAGATAAATGAAGTTGTCTTTGTTAGTAAACCAAGATTGATAACCACAAAGCTTTGAGAATTTATGGAGATCAGCGAATCCATATTAAGCCAAGATTGATCACCACAAATGGTCATAAGAGAGAGTGCATTTCTGATTGGGATTGGGGTTACATTCACTTAATCGCACCAAAGTTTCAGCCAAACAAATCGAGGTTACATTCTATAGAATTATACCATTGAAAAGAAAGAACACTATGGTTTGACATTATCATACTAAGACCCCCATATCCAATAGCACACATGCAACCTTTTTTTTCTTCTTCTTCTGAACAACAACATATGCAATTTCAGAAGGGGAAAAACTTTTACATTCTATAGAATTATACCATTGAAAAGAAAGAACACTATGGTTTGACACTATCATACTAAGACCCCCATATCCAATAGCACACATGCAACCTTTTTCTTCTTCTTCTTCTGAACAACAACATATGCAATTTCAGAAGGGAAAACTTGTGGAATCTAATTAAACCAGTAGAAACAAACTGAAGAGAGTTTCTACCTAATGCAATTTCAAGAAGGCCAAAGATGCACATAAGAATTAACTCTCGGAGGGGGAAAAAGAGAACTACAAAACAAATGACAAAAAATAGTAAAATAAGATTCCACAATAGTAAAAAAAGACACTCACAAAATACTAATCCTAATTTAATCCCGTTTTCCCCGATTTCTGCGATCCCCACCCACAGGTAACACCTCTCTGGCTCTCTCGCATGTAGCCCTACAGGTAAGATTCAAAATTTACACTCCTTTTTAGTGCTTCTAGTGTGCCGATTTTACTGGTTTCACTGTTGGAACTTGTGAAAATAGATGAAAAACTTACTCAGATGGAAGAGCGACGATGAGACGCAGGTTCGATTGACTTGGCAATTGTTGACGCTCTTGGAGCCGTAGATATTAGATTAAACAGGAGAATGAGGCTTGGGCCAAAAAGAGGGAGGAGATCGGCGGAATATGAGGGCGAGGAGAGAATAGATTGGCGAGTAAACCCACCGATCATCTCTTTCCGAGAGCATTTTCTGAGAGCATTTTTCACCGTAGCATTTTTCCACCAATCATCTCTTTCAGTAGCATTTTTCCGGAGCATTTTTCACCGTAGCATTTGCCAAAACCATGTTTCTTACACCCATATTAGTTAAATGAAAGCAATATTAGTGAATTGAAAACACGAAGCACAGTTAAGAGGCCAGAAAAAAAATGTAAGACTACTTAAGGTGATAGATGAAGCCGGACACAACATCATTGTCCTCTATGTGGACAATTCCACTTGCACATTACAGTCTAACAACCTCAGGATTGAAAATAGATCTGCAGTCATTCAATTTTTTGTCAGTGCAGAGGCCAAGAATATATTCTTAGACATATATGAGATGTGGGCTATTCCATGACATGGGTTTATGCAAATAAATCAGGCACTTATGTTGTAGTCTGATGCAGATATATCCATCATCGGTTCCGGTGAACTCCAGCCTACACTTATCTATGCCGGAAAGTCTACTTTCCATGTTTGAGCTTGAAGAATATCTAAAAAATTTAGCCGTTCCGGACTGTTGGTAAAAAAGATAACTATGCTCCCCATGTTTGGTTCAGACATTTCATTCAGACATTTCATCAAACTCAGGGTAGTTGATTAATATGAGAACTAAGTAAAAACACACATGAGAAACATTTGAAAATAAAATTTCCAAAAGATTTGTAAAGGAATACTGTGAGAGAGAGAGAGAGAGAGAGAGAGAGAGAGAGAGAGAGAGAGAGAGAGAGAGAGAGGCATACCTCGCCTTCGCAGCAAATGGCCGGCGGTGGCATATTGAGATATCGGTTCCACAAACTCAATGTTGATGGGTAGCAACGGTGGGAGAGAAAGATAACAGTGGGAAAGCAAGAGAGAGATGTCTGCACAGAAGTTCATGGGTTTATTAGAGAGGGAGGAGAACGTGGATGTGTGTGTGTGTGTGTGAGAAAGAGAGAGAGAGAGAGAGAGGCAGAGGGAGAGGGAGAACGTGGGTGTGAGAGGGAGAGGGAAAAGTATGTGGGTGGGTTTATTGTAGGCTGGGCAGTTGAAGGGGGTGAAATCCTACGGTGGATTGGTGTTTGTTTTCTCAGAGGACATACCTCAGCCTTTGAATTACTTCCCCTTGCAATATGAGTCTTCCCTTTGCAATCTGAGCCCTCAAATTAAGATCCAATGATCGAAAATATAGAGATTTTAAACACTGAGCTCCCTTATTATATAGATATACAACCCCCTTCACATAAGGGACCCTGATGGGCGAGAAAAAACGCACCAAATAACCACAGCCCTTGGACGCAATTGGACGGTTCAGATTTTAAAAGCCCATACGCGGGTTAAAATGGCAATCCGAGTTGATCCAGACACCACACGCGGGTCAAACTCATTATACGGGTTAAAACCCTTACCCCCAATCTTCTTCAACACGACGATTACAATCGAAGAGAGAGAAAGATAGACGACTAGAAAAACAAGAACGAAGAAGGCCAAATCGATGAAGAAGAAGACGATTTCGAACCAGCACAAACCTAAATCGACAACCAAGGTCTCTCTCTCTCTCTCTCTGTCTGGGGTTCGAACAAACGGATTTCGAACAGATCTAGGTTTCGAACTCGAACAACCAGAGTCTAGGGTTTCGAACAAATCTCTGGTTCGAACTCTAGTGTTCCTCTCTCTAACTGCTATTTTCTAGCTTAAAATGATGTTTACCGGAGAGATTCCATTCGTTTTTCATTAGTTTTTTCTGTAGTTTGGAGTAACTGTTCTAGTTGCATAGGCATGTACATTTTCTTGTATAATCTTGAATCGTGCAGATTGAGCATATTTATATGTTCTATTTGACATTTTTTTGTTCAACAATGAAACTACGTTGATCCTGCTAAAGTCGTAGCTATATAGGGCACATTTAGCTTACTTATTTCTCTGATAGTCACTTGTACGATTCTACTTAATGCTGCGACGCACCGGCTATTAATCAACCAAGTGCTTAGCCTGCTTGAACCTGAGAACGTCATTGCTAAATGACTTGCGTTTTGCAGAAATTGAAGAAGCTAGGGTATCAACCGGAACAAATTGCACTTGAAATTCTGGATCTACCAAAAACACAATATGCTAGTTTACAAACAATCATATACTTTCAAGTATGTGGCAGTATAAATCCTACGTGCATTGTGTGAGACCTACGTGCATAGTGTGTTAAATATGTGTTTCCGTAGCACCACCGTTGTAGCTTATTGCTGATTTAGTTTCCAATTCATTTGTTTTTTAGTTGGTTCGTTTGAGTTATCAATTGATGTAGAATTTAGAAGGAAAATAAGCCAATTGCTTTTACTAACTCAGTATAAAAATAAGCCAATTGATTTAGTTCCCAATTCATTTGTTTTTTAGTTGGTTCCTTTGAGTTATCGTTTGCTTTTAGTTTGAGTTATCAATTGTTTTTCCCGTAGCATGCAATTGACCTCCACATGCTTTTCCAGTTTAAGAATTCCTTTGATCAATCTCCGATCGTAATTATTACCCAATTTTGTCTTGAGTTTGTTCTCTGACTTCCCTTTTGATTTTCCAATCACTACTTGTATGATTCCGTTCGATGACCATTGACTACCAATTTCATATGCAAGTCTTTCTTAAAAATGAATGTTGCAATCTCTTTGGAAGCAAAAATATCAACTGGCTAGGGGCTGCATTTTTTCTTTATTTTCTTCATATATCCTGCTGCTTGTACTAGTTTTGCGGCTGTATATTGCTGGTTTCTTGCCAATTCTATGTAATTTTGATGTTTGTACTCCTTCAGGATTTCCTATTTGGTGCTATCTATGCTAGCTGGACCCAATTTGGTGCTATCTATGCTGCTGCTTCTACTAGTTATGGTCTAGTTTTGAAGAATGCTGTTGCAGCTGCCTCTCAAGATGAGACTGATGCTTTATCGAGGGATGATATTAATGGTTTTTGTAGTAATGGAGATTACAGTAACATTACTTTGTTGTATCTTCTGGACATGTACACAAAATGTGAGCAAATAGAAATGGGACAGCAATGAGCATTTTGATATGGAACTTTTGCATTTCCCTTGTGTATTTCCTTTGGAACTTGATGTTGAATGCCCAGCTGCCGGATGTGATTTTTGTTGTTTGTAATGAATCTTCAAATTTTTTCCAGAACCAACCTTGTCAAGTTTCCAATATCCCTAGCATTGCTTTTGTCGTGGTTGAATCTATTTCTCTGCCCTTAGATAACTTCAATGGAAAAATGTTGTGCGTCGTGGGGTTTGTTCTTTATTCTTGTTGCACCATTTTTTCTACACTTAATTCTTTGTATTCCATACCCTTAATGTAAAGAACATCTTTTGCTGGAACTTTGTTATTGTAGGTTCGGGAATGAATGTCTATGGAGAGGAAGCAATTATCTTTTTATGTGCAATGGAGATAGAAAATATGACACCAGACGAGGTTACGTTCGTGGGGCTCTTGTCTGGGTATAGCCATTCGGGTTTACATTATGTATAGTACATTATGTAAAAACTAACAAACGTGCTAAGCTTCACCCAGAAAGGTGTTGACAAGATGACCACAAGAACAACTACATAGGTATATTACAAAACAAACATTGCAATTGAAAGTGAAAATCCAAACTGGAGCTAGAATTGAAATTAATATCTAAAGAAAGTAACCAACGCCAGTGACAATTGTATGTACCAAACCAACCAAAACACAACCAGAATATGTTCCTAATTTCCGAATACAAGTGCAGCTACATTTAACAAAATACAACCAAAAGTCTCAACAACCTTTGGCCGATGCAACATCTAAGCCAAAACACAAGTCTAAGAAGAAAATAATTTTTAGAAACTGCCTTCTGACACAAGTCTAAGAAAAATAGGGTCTTTTATGGCTCTAGTAATCCAAGTGAGCCTCTGCAACCATCCTCCTCTTTGTACATTCTTCAGCTTTTGCAAGTAGGAGTCCCAAAAGTACAATTAGAAACAAATGAACTTCGAAATGAACCACTACATTTAACTTACATTATGAGCCATTACCAAAATAAATAATTTGATCACATCTAACTTGAAACCCAATTACTAATTGCCTCTAAAGTATGTTTTGTATTAATTTGCTAACGTTTTTAATCGACGGTAAGACTTGTTATTTCATCAAGTAGCTACCTCAGATGACAGGCTCTTGGTTTCAAAAAAAAAAAAAGACTGAAAATTGAATGATACATGTACTGGGGCTTCTAGTCGTCCATTTGACAACATCCTTGGGAAGTATTTTCGCAGTAATGGATATTATGGTTTTTGAATTCTAACAGTGCAATTTTTTTTTCATCCAGTAAACTAATGAGATTGTCCACCAAAGTATGTCATCACATTGAGTGAGAGAGACAAGACAAATGAAGAAAGACATCTACTGGATTGCAAAGATAATTTGAACTTCAGAGAAAATAATGAGAGAATAAAACGTTTTCAATCAAGGATGTTGTCAGTTTTCAGAAAATAATTTGAACTCAGTTTTCAATCAACGATGTTGTCATTTTGCAAAAATATTTTGAACTCAGTTTTCAGACACTGAACCAGTTCAAATTTGGGACAAACTTGACATAACTACTAAGAGCTCAATCTGGGACAAACTTGACATAACTACTAAGAGCCTAAAATCAGGTTCAGGGTAACCATAGTCCGGCTAACTGCAAATGAACTACATAGGCCACAGAAAAGAGAGTGACTCTGAGACTTTTTGTTTAGGAAAAGGAAGAAACTTCCTATAAGAGATTAATTCTCTTTTTAAAGCTATACATCACTAAGAACAAGAAACATGAACAATACCGTAATCAAGTAAATATAGGTAAATAAGTAGCTATGGGACTCAAAACAACTACTGGGGTCAGATGCACCAGTTGTAATTTCCACGATAACATACTGTCATGTGATCCAGTAATGTTTTGTTTTCTATTTGAAAATCGAAACCCTAGTACTTCAAAATCGAAACCTAAAACACTATTATGTTTGAAATCGAAATCTTCTTAACCAAAACCCTATTACTTCAAAATCGAAACCCAAAACACTATTATGTTTGGAATCGAAATCTTCTTAACCAAAACCCTATTCTTCGTCTTTGTTTTGATCGCGTTCGATAGATCGATCTTCTTCTTCGACGCTGGTTCCTCTTCTCCTCTCTTGTTATGGATTATCAGGAACACCTGTTCAATCCTACAACGCCCCTATGGATCTTGGGAACAATGAATCACAGAAAAACAAGCAAACAAGTGCGTAATGAAAAACTGGAAAGAAAAACGAGACACAAGATATACGTGGAAAACCTCAACGTGAGGAAAACCAC
The DNA here is from genome assembly GCA_020921065.1 of Vaccinium darrowii. Lineage (NCBI taxonomy): Eukaryota > Viridiplantae > Streptophyta > Magnoliopsida > Ericales > Ericaceae > Vaccinium > Vaccinium darrowii. The sequence continues at coordinate 10,258,226 of CM037156.1, forward strand.
GGGAGCCACACCAGTCCACTATGAAATCAAATCAACGAGTACAAGTCTTCTCACAATCTCTCTGAGATTGGTTTTCTCTTGCCTCTCACAGTTTTTTCGCTCAGAAAATCTGATACACACTACTTACACACGCAGCGGCCAAAACCCTAAAAGAAGCAATATAAAGCTCTCGGTAGCGCTACAGGGAAACACCTGTAGCGCTACAAAATGCTCTGCCCAAAAGATAGGTCCTAGGTAGCGCTACACCAAAAGCATGGTAGCACTACCGCGAGGTTATCTGCACTCCCAACAATCTCCCACTTGAAGATAACCTAAAGCATCCGCAAATAAACAATTGCAAACCCAAATGATCTCAATCAAAACATGGACGTAGTCATCTGACCCCTCTTGGTGTGACTCCAGGCTCATCATCTCTTCAAGCATGAAGGCCAACTGAAGTTGAACACAACTTCAGCTTCTGAACAATAACAGACTTGGTCAACATATCTACAGGATTTTGATCCCCCAAAATCTTCTCTAGCAACAAATCCCCATCCTCCAAAAGCGAACGGATAAAATGGTACCTCATATCAATATGCTTCGTCCTGGCATGGAACACTGGATTTTTGGCAAGGTGTATAGCACTCTGGCTGTCACTGAAAAGAACGCAGTTCTCTTGCTTCAAACCCAACTCCTCCAAGAAGCCCTTCAACCAAATCATCTCCTTTGCAGCCTCAGTCACGGCCACATACTCAGCTTCTGTCGTGGATAGTGTCACTAATTTCTACAGACGTGAGACCCAGCTCACCGCTGTTGAACCCATAGTATAGATATAACCTGTGGTACTTCGCCGCGTATCCTGATCACCGGCAAAGTCTGCATCCACAAATCCTTGCACTGTCAATTTCCCTTTCCCAAAACAAAGTGGCAAATCAGTGGTACCTCTCAAATATCGCATGATCCACTTTACTGCTTCCCAATGTTGTTTCCCTGGATTGCTAGCAAACCTGCTGACAACTCCCACTGCATGGGCAATGTCTAGTCTCGTGTTCACCATCGCATACATCAGGCTACCCACGGTCGAGGTATACGGAACCTTGGCCATGTACTCTCTCTCTCTGCATCTGTCTTGGGTGATTGCCTCTGAGAAAGTTTGAAATGACTTCCCAAGGGTGTGCCAACTGCCTTAGCACTCTGCATATTAAACCTCTCCAGAACACGTTCAATATACTCAGCCTGACTCAACCGCAAGGTCCCCCGAGCCTTATCTCTGCTGATCCTCATCCCAAGTATCTGCTTAGCTGCACCCAGATCTTTCATAGCAAACTCCGTTGCCAACTGTTGCTTCAGCCTGTTGATCTCCCTAACACAGGAACCTGCTACAAGCATATCATCTATGTAGAGCAATAAAATGATGTAGCTAGACTCAAACCTCTTGAAGTAACAACAGTGATCTCCATTGCACCTTGTATAGCCACTGCGCTGCATGAAACCATCAAACTTTCTGTACCACTGTCTGGGAGCCTATTTCAAACCATACAGACTCTTCTTGAGCCTGCACACCATCTCTTCCTTGTCTTTCACAATGAAGCCAACAGGCTGCTTCATGTAGATTTCTTCATCTAAGTCCCCGTGAAGAAAAGCAGTTTTAACATCTAACTGCTCAAGGTAGAGTTTTTCAGCAGCAACCAAACTCAACACCACTCTGATAGTGGCCATCTTCACAGCCGGCGAAAATATCTCTATATAATCGATCCCCTCCTTCTGTTGGAAGCCTTTTACAACCAATCTTGCCTTGTACCTTTTCCTGCCATCACTCTCCTACTTAAGTCGAAAAACCCATTTGTTCTGCAAGGCTTTCTTTCTTGCGGGAAGTTGAGCTAACTGCCAAGTATCGTTGGAATGAAGAGAATCCATCTCTTCCTGCATTGCAGTCTTCCACTTAGCTGACTCGGAAACTTGCATAGCCTCATCATAGCACTCTGGTTCTCCACTGTCCGTCAAAAGCAAGTAATCTAGCAAAGAAATGTATTTCGAATTCGGCTTGGGTACTCTGGCTGACCTCCTCAACTCTCTGACCGCTGAACTAGTCCCTGTCTCTGGAGCTACCTCATCTGAACTCCCCTGAAACTGTCTCATCTAAAGCTCTCTACTCCGCCTTACCAGACCTCTGTTCAACCCCACTGTCATCTGGAAGATCCTCCAACTCAAAGTACTCGGACGTATCTCCATCCGAAGTGGTACTCCCACTGCTCTGTTTGCTGTCCCTGTCTTTGTACATCACCTTTTCATCAAACACAACGTCTCTGCTTCTGATTATCTTCCGGTTCTTGTCATCCCAAAAACGATAACCAAACTCATCTCTGCCGTACCCAATGAAGGTGCACTTCTGTGACTTAGCATCGAGTTTATCCCTGTTCTTGTCGCTAATATGCACATAGGAAACACAACCGAAAACACGTAAGTGTGAGAGATTTACCTCTTTACCACTCCAAACCTCCTCTGGTATGCCAAAATTCAACGGAACTGATGGCCCAAGATTGATCAAATATGCTGCTGTGCTGATTGCATCTGCCCAAAACATCTTGGGCAACCCTGCGTGTATCCGCATGTTCCTAGCACGCTCAGTCAAAGTCCTGTTCATCCTCTCTGCAATGCCATTATGCTGCGGAGTCCCTGGAGGTGTCCTCTCTAAACGAATCCCGAATAGAGCGCAGGCTTTCTTGAACTCCCCCAACTCATACTCTCCGCCGTTGTCGGACCTCAACCTTTTCACCTTCAAATCTATTTCATTCAACCATGGCCTTCCACTTCTTGAAGACTTCAAAGACCTCTGATTTGTGCTTCATGAAGTATACCCATACCTTCCTCGAGTGATCGTCGACAAAGGTAACATAGTAGTAAGAACCGCCAATAGAAGACATTGTAGCTGGACCCCACACATCTGTATGGACAAGCTCTAGCTTCTGAACCCTGGGAGGCCTGCCGCCTTTCTGAAAGCTAACCCGTTTCTGTTTCCCGAAGATGCAATCCTCACACATGTCAATATCCACTGACTCTAAATCCGGTAGCTTCCTATTCGACTGCATAACCTTCATTCCCTTCTCACTCATATGCCCCAGTCTATAGTGCCACAGATTTGAACTCTCCTTGCTGTCTACAACTGCAAGTGTGTCGCTACCATGTGAAGTCAAGTAAAGTGTACCAACTTTCTTGCCTTTAGCCGTCACCATGGTACCGTTGGAGACTTTCCACGTGTCCCCTATGAATGTTGATGTATAACCTGCTGTTGCGAGCTGTCCAACCGAAACAAGATTCCTCTTCAGCTTCGGAACATGCCTGACATCTTTCAGACACCATCTGTACCCCTGCGTCGCAATCTGAACATCCCCTCTTCCCACTATACTGCAAGGCTCGTCGTCCCCCAAGTATACTTTCCCAAAGTCCCCTGCTACATAGTTCTGCAGAACCTCCCTGTTAGCAGTGGCGTGAAATGAGGCACCCGAATCAATCACCCACGATTTGGCGTCGCTGTTCATTGCAAGAATAAGTGCATCATGCACAATGTGAGCCTCCTGCTCACCGTTATTCTTCTTCGGTGCTTTGCAAGTTTGTGACATGTGGCCTGTCTGACCACAATTCCAACATTCACCTTTAATAGGCCGAACCTGAGATTTGGCCTTATTTCCCTTACCCTTGGATTTCGACTTGTTCCTGTTCTGATTCTGACCACCCCTGGTTTGGCCTCTGCCCCTCTGCTCAACACTTAGAGCTGAACCTGAACTACCTGAACCATCGATCGAACCCCTTCTGACCTCCTCAGTCAGAATCAAACTGACAACCTCACTCAGTTTCAACTTTTCTTTCCCTGCCGAATTACTGACTGCAGTAACGGTACCTTGCCAGCTCTCTGGCAACTGAGACAGAATTAACAAGGCTTGAACCTCATCATCAAACTCGATATCGACAGACGTAAGTTGATCAACTATCATATTGAACTCACTGAGATGTGACATAAAGGAAACCCCTTCTGCCATAGATAGGTTGAAAAGTTTTTTCATAAGATGTACCTTATTCGCAGCAGACGGTTGCTCGTACATCTTCTTCAGCGCTTCCATAAGCTCCTCCGTCGTTTTCTCCTTCAGAATGTTGTGTGTGACTGACTTGGAAAGAGACAGGCGAATAACCCCTAACGCCTTCCTGTCCAGAACGTCCCAATCCTCGTTGCACTCTCCTGTCTTCTTCCCCTTTTCTTTACCCAGCAGCGGCCGGTAAAGATCCTTCTGATACAGATAGTCCTCTATCTGCGTTTTCCAGTATGCGAAGTCTGACCCATCAAACTTGGCGATCCTCTGTTTGCCTTCTTCAGAACCCATAGCTCCCACTGAAACCCTAGCCTGCCCGAACGAGATTAAACCCTAACCTGTCGAACAAAACCTACCGCAACCGCGGCTCTGATACCAGTTGTTATGGATTATCAGGAACACCTGTTCAATCCTACAACGCCCCTATGGATCTTGGGAACAATGAATCACAGAAAAACAAGCAAACAAGTGCGTAATGAAAAACTGGAAAGAAAAACGAGACACAAGATATACGTGGAAAACCTCAACGTGAGGAAAACCACGGGAGCCACACCAGTCCACTATGAAATCGAATCAACGAGTACAAGTCTTCTCACAATCTCTCTGAGATTGGTTTTCTCTTGCCTCTCACAGTTTTTTCGCTCAGAAAATCTGATACACACTACTTACACACGCAGCGGCCAAAACCCTAAAAGAAGCGATATAAAGCTCTCGGTAGCGCTACAGGGAAACACCTGTAGCGCTACAAAATGCTCTGCCCAAAAGATAGGTCCTAGGTAGCGCTACACCAAAAGCATGGTAGCACTACCGCGAGGTTATCTGCACTCCCAACATCTCTCTCTCTCTCTCTCTTCGAACATGTATAGAACGTGTATTGTGGTTTGAAAATTTGGGAAAGTGTTTTACCCGTATTCAAGAACTTGACCCGCGAATGGGTAATGACCCGGTTTTTAAATGAATGGGATCCGCGTGTCTTCATTTTAAATCCCAGCCGTCCGCATTGATCCAAGGGCTGTGGTTGTTTGGTCCGTTTTTTCTCCCCCATCAGGGTCCCTTATGGGAAGGTTATTGTGTATATATATGAATCTTATAAAATTCTATATTTATTTATTTATTTTATGAGTTTTTTTCTAAATAATCTTTTGAACTTATGTGTTGTGATAAAGTCTTCCTTAATTGGGTACAACCAGAACCGAACCAAAGCCTGTCCGGTCTTGCGGTTTGGATCTGGAAAAGTTTTTCATGTGTATTGGTTAGGTTATGATTCTTAATTTTCTAGAATCGGTCAAAATAGTCTGGTTACTGGATTTGTAGAGAAACCAGTACAACCCGGACAGTGTGCAACCCTATTAACACATCCATTGGGACACACCCTGACCACAATCCATTGTGTGGAACCTTCTTCGGGTCTCACACGGCTTGATAATTAGCTCGGGTAAGGGTTGCTGAAAAAAATTAGCTCAATCAGATATCAGTAAAGGCTTGATAATTAGGTTCGGGTATGGGGCAGGTTGGATGACCGTTGGGCAAAATGAAAGTTCGAATAAATTTTAATTGAAGGTGGACCAAGGGTGATAAGCCCCAAATATTGTAGATAACCGGGGCTTATCTCGCTCATTTATTTCACACACACGCGCGATTTCGTGCCTTAAATGTTTGATATGCGCGTAGTGTTGTTTTTGTTAAGTTATAGGTTAAACACGCAAATAAGTGCGTTTTGAGCGCATTGGGAACCGTCCCAAGTTACCGAGGGCCACATGCCTCATGGCATGCCAACTCCGGGCCTCAAGAGACAAGAAACGATGATTTGGCTAGGGCTCGGGAAGTCGAAAACTCACAAAGACAAGCCGATGGCTTGGAAGCCGTGCCGCACGCTCACATGGACTCCCGGTGAATTTGGGAGTGATCAAGCACCGACACGACCAAAGGTCACCTCCCCCGAGGGCCACACGATGTATTCAAACGCTTTGGAAGAGGCCCGAAGGCACGCAAGGCGATAGGAGTGACCGGAAGAAGGCAATTCATCATGAGGCACCAATGGATCAATCCATAGGGAAGAGTGGATCAATCCACTCAGGTCAAAAATCCCAACAGTCAACTCTGGATTGATCCATTCCAAAGAGTGGATTGATCCACTCATGTCAAAAATCCCAAGTCAAGAGTGGATTGATCCAGTCCAAAGAGTGGATTGATCCACTCAAGGCTAACACTGCATCAGCAGTAGTGGATCGATCAAGTCTCATAGTGGATCGATCCACTCACGTCCAAATGTCCACCAGAGCATTCTGGATCGATCCACTATGATCAGTCCCAAAAGCAATTTTCAACTACTTTTTGTGCTTTCTATTAATGGAAACTTTGTTATTATGTGAGAGCTTTATGGATATTTATTGGAGAGAGGATTTGGATGATTAAACAGGCTCTCCTCTCTCCTTCTCTCACACTTTCATTTTATTTCTTTAGTTAGTTTTTGGCTTTCACCTCTCTCCTTCATTGGAGAGAGTTTAGGTCTCTCTCTCTAGAATACTCAAGTAAGCTTTCATTTCCCGTTTATTTACCGTGTATTAAACTTGTTCCTCTTGTCTAGATCGTTCTATAAATCTTGTTTGTTTTCGTTTTTATCAAGTATTTAGTCTTTGTGTTGTTCTAGCTATTTCTCTTGAAAACCTTAGTTTCTAGATATTGTTTGTGATTTTCTCTAGTGTTAATGTTGTAAGTAGACTTAAGATCTTCATAAAAATCAGTCTTTAGAGTTATTAAACATGTTTTTTGGTTTTCTACAATTCCTAGGCTAAATTTCTTGCATAATGTGTGAGTAATTTAATAGGCTTAGTCATGGGGTAATTAACACTCCATGACTTGGGATTAATCCATCCATCTCGTTCTATAGCACACATTGCTTGTTTACCGAAAATTTGGGGTTTCATTTTTATGTACCAAAGAGTGGGTTTGTTAATCCCTTTGATCACACGTAGCCAAGAGCTTGATTACTTGGCACGTGTGATGCTTTGGGCGATGTCAACTCAACCGTTTGCCAAATGAACAGAAAACCCCTAATCTTTGGTAAACACATTTTCTTGTAAATGGTTTTAAAATCTAAATCTTCCGTTCAGGGGCATTTAACGATGCCCCGAGCCGGTTATCAAGAGGGGATGGATTAGCCCGAGTCATGGTCGTTAAATACCCATCGACTTTGCCTTAGTTTAATTTGTCGTCTTTAATCTTCGGAGTCGTTCTCGAAGTCGAGAGAATTCCACCAAACATCCAAAAGCCAAGTTTGCCGCTTCAAGGCCGAAAACCTACACTTGCAAGACAACTCTCACGCCGGGTGCATTCGGTCTCTGTGGAATCGACCCGGACTTACCGGTTATCATGCTACCGCCGGCCTAAACCCTACGGTTGGGGAAATAGTATTGGAATACAATCCAAGGGCGCAAGCATTTTTGGCGCCATTGTCGGGGACCCAATGGTCCATCTAGCGTGAGTTTTTCCTTACTCCACTGTAAGTATCCCACTCTTTTGTATAGTTTTTCTTATTTTCTGTACATTACTTGTTTTATTAACGAGGCGGCGGACTAGCCCCTCGGAATTGTTCTTGTGGTGAGGCGGTTGCATAACCCCTCTGTTCTGCTAGTCCTAAAAACCCTATAAAAAAAGGGAAAATGACCGATCAGAGAGAAAAGGGGCAAATTATTACACTTCCATGACACACTTATTGGCAATCATGGTAGGCATGGGAAGGAAACAAATAATTCCACATAAACGGCACTGCAATTGTGATAGACGAAATTACCCCTCGGGTGAAAACCCAGTACATCGTCCTCAACATGAGTTCAATGCTTTTTTTTTTTGTGGGTGCAACTGTTGCACCCAAGGTGCAATAAAAATAAACCCAGGGTGCAATACTGGAAATTTATTTCCAGAAAGTTTGGTTTGACCTTAGACGCACATCCATATATACCAACACGAGTGCAATGCTTTTTTTGTGGGTGCAACACAATTGCACTCAAGGTGCAATAAAAATAGACCCACGGTGCAATATTGGGAATTTATTTCCAGAAAGTTTGGTTTGACCTCACACGCACCTCCATATATACCGACACGAAGGCAATGTTTTTTTTGTGGGTGCAACACAATTGCACTCAAGGTGCAATAAAAATAGACCCAGGGTGCAATATTGGGAATTTATTTCCAAAAAGTTTGGTTTGACCTCACACGCACCTCCATATATACCAACACGAGTGCAATGCTTTTTTTTTTTTTTTTTTTGTGGGTGCAACACAATTGCATTCAATGTGCAATAGAAATGGACTTAGGGTGCAATGCTGGGAATTCATTTTCAGAAAGTTTGGTTTGACCACACACTGGCACCCCCATGTGAACCAACACGCGTGCAATGTTATTTTTGTGGGTGCAACACAATTGCATTCATGGTGCAATAGAAATAGACTCAGGGTGCAATGTTGATAATATGGACCTAACATGCAATGCTTTTTTTTTTTTTTGGGAGTGCAACACACTTTTTTTTTTTTGGGTAAATATGCGTGAAAATAAAAGGGGCTAACCGAATATACAGCCTACAAGGGGCATACCCCAAGAGGACAAAGCAAAACAAAAGAAAGAAAAGAAGAAAATGGAAAATGAAAGTGGGGAAGGCCAAAAAGGCTACATGAGGGAAAGAGTGTTTTTCTTTCTTCTGTAAGAAGAAGGAGAAACAGTCTACTGGCCCCTGCCAATTGCCATTGACAATTGTATGAAAGCCTTCACCCTTTATAAGCTCTGACTGACTTTGCCCTTTATAAGCAGCTGCAAGAACTGTAAGAAATGAACCTACAGGCTAAATCTAGGAGAAAGCAGCCAAAGCTCTAGAATTGAAAATAGATAACCAATGAACTTATGAACTGACTAATGGAGATCCCATTTCCTGATAAGCCATTGAGATTGGGATCCTTGAGGAAGATCCTTTAGGGACGTCAATCTATGTCTTATTAGGGAATGGATCTTATGGATTACAACTTGCTCAGAACTGGCCAAGTTTTGAAATTTTCTGTGGTTCCTTTCAATCCAAATGGTATAAACTGAAGCTGTAAATGCCAGGTTGATCATGAGATTTTTAAGTGACTTGCCTTTCATGGATGATATGAATGAGACCCAATTGGACCAAGTTTTGAGAGGCCAAACCACATTCAAAAGTTCAGTGATTTGCCCCCACACCTTAGAAGTGTAGGGACAATTAAAAAATAAATGATCATGACTCTCCTGGCCCTGGCAGAAACTACAACAAGATTGTGTTCTGGACCCAAAAGTGACCAATCTATCCTCAGTGTACAACTTATTTGGACAGCCATCCACACAATGAGGCTACATTTGGGAATGTGCCCAGGAAACCATAAGCACTGATGCCAATGGACTTTAGGGAAGTGAGTCCTCAAATGATTCCACATGGATGCAACACTAAAATGTCCATTTGGAGTAAGCATCCATTTATGATGGTCATCATCGTGACTAGGCTTAGGGAGTGTAGACATGGTGGACCTGATTTCATTGAGTTCAATAGTTTGGGTAATGGGAAATTTCCATAGGGAATTTTTTATGATAGCAGACACGTTAGTATCTCTGGGGAGGCCAGAGTCATAAAGTATTCTGGTACCAAACTTTTCAGCCAGGGGTCCAAGTGGATGCCAATTATCTAACCACAAAGAAGTGTTCTTACCATTGCCTATAATGGTTATAATGTGAGGGTGCACAGTGGATCTGAGACTCAACATCTTCCTCCATACCCATGATGGATTACAGGGCATTTTAACATCCCAAAAGCTTTTCCCTTTCAGTAAATAGGACTTGACCCATTGGCACCACATGGATTGCTCACCGCCTGTGATGAGGAACCAAATATGCTTGGAAATGGTAGCTTTATTCCATGTGTGCATAGATTTAAATCCCAGCCCACCCTCCTGTTTAGGACAACAAAGATGCTCCCAAGAAACCTTGGCACCTGTATTCTTTAAATCAGGACCAGACCAAAAGAAGGCTCTCAAAATAGCTTCCACTTCTTTGATTACTCTTTTGGGAAGAGCGAAGATGGAGGACCAATAGGTTTGCATGGAAAAGAGAACACTCTTGATGAGCTGAACTCTACCAGCGTAAGTGAGATCTCTATTGGTCCAAGACTTGGTCTTAGATGTGGTTTTATCTATTAGTGGTTTACAATCCACATGCTTGACCCCAGAGAAGAAGATGTTGCTCTTGCCAGGGCTAGGAGCCAGGCCAAAAAGAGTTTCAAACTCACTAAGAGCTGCTTGAATTTGGTTGATGGAGCTCAGATCCCCTTTACAGAAGATCATAAGATCGTCAACAAAGCACAGATTGATAAGTTTATTCTGCTGACATCTCCAATGAAAGTGAAAGTCAGGGAGTTGTGCTTTCTCTCTTAAAATACAGGTCAGAGCCTCCATTACTATGACAAATAGATATGAGGAGAGAGGATCCCCATGTCTGAGACCTCTCTTCCCAATGATTTGTCCAGTAGGCTCCCCATTGATGTTTAGACTGTAACTAGCCGTGGTCACACAGGCTTGTAGCCATTGGATCATTTTGGGATGAAAGTTCATGCTAGTGAGGATATCCCAAAGGAAATCCCATCTGACATTGTCATACGCTTTCATAATATCAACCTTTAGAGCACATCTAGGGGTGGATGAGGAAGTGTGGTACCCTCTCATGAGCTCCTGAGTAAGGAAGATATTGTCAGCTATCCTTCTACCCTTGATGAAACCAGATTGCACTGGATCAATGAGGAATGGAAGAGCAGTTTGGAGCCTATTAGACAAAATCTTAGCAATGCATTTGTAAATAGTGTTGCAGCAAGAAATTGGTCTAAAATTACCCACTTTGGATGGATTAGGCACCTTAGGGACAAGAGCTACAATTGTGGAGTTGACCTTTTTCAAAAGTTGACCAGATCTAAAAAAATTCCTAATGGCAGCAATTACATCATGGCCAACAACACTCCAAGCTTCTTGAAAGAAGCCAGCATTATACCCATCAGGGCCAGGAGCCTTATGAGGATTAAGAGACAGGAAGGTGTCTTTAATCTCAGTGTCAGTAATTTCAAGCACCATAGCCAAGCTTTGCTCATTTGACAATCTCTTAGTAATGAGTTGATCCACTCTGGAAGATCCAGAGTAAGAAGTGGGGTGGGGAGTGCCCAAAAGAGTATTATAAAAAATCAACAAAAGCTGTTTTAATCTCCTTAGGATCATGGGTAATAGAAGCATCACTCAGGGTCAAAGTAGTGATCTTGCTCCTATTTCTATTATTATTAATTGATTTGAAGAAGAAAGAGGTGCATTGGTCTCCAAGCTTGAGCCACTGAATTCTAGATTTCTGTCTAGCAAGGCTCTCTTCAGCTCTAGACAAGGAAATATACTGTTTGTAGACAGTTCTTTCCTGAGATTGTGTGACTGTGTTGGATGGATCGGAGCTCAATTTTTTCTGGAGAATCTCAAGTTGATGTTTGGCATCAAGGACTCTATTATCAATAGAGCTGTAGTCCTTAAGATTGAGAGCTTTGAGATCAGTTTGAAGTATCCTAAGTTTCTCAAAGATACAAAACATGGGGTTGCCTATAATGATAGTCCTCCACACTTTCTGAACAATATTGAGAAACTCAGGATGGTTAGCCAGGAAGTCAAAGAACCTAAAGGGCCTGGAGCCCTTTTTAGGGGAGGGAGCAAGATGGACTATGGCTGGAGAATGATCAGATATGCCTGGGGTTGGGAAGAAAGCTGATGACCGAGGGTGAGATCTTATCCAGTAATCATTGACAAGGACTCTGTCAATCTTGGTGGATACATGATCGGGAGGGGCCTGCCTACTGGTCCAAGTGAAGAAACATCCAGAATATCTTAAGTCATCCAGCTCATTAGAGTAGAGACAAGAGTTGAGATCATCCATGTGAGAAGGCCAATGAGAAGACGCACCAGATTTCTCATGGGGACTCCTAATAGAGTTGAAATCCCCAAGCACGATCCAAGGATTGGAGCTTTTGACATTAGACAGTGAGTTCCAAAGCTCACGCCTTTCAATGTAATAACTAGCTCCATAAATAAAGGTAGCAAGAAAGATATGACCACTACCAAGAACACTCACCTCACAATGAATTAGTTGGGCAGTTTGAACAATAGGCTTGACAGTCATGATCACAGGATCCCAGCAAACTAAGATCCTCCCAATTGGAGCATGACCATAATTATGAATGTAACTCCAATTAGGGCAGATAAAGTTCAAAATTCTAGAAGCATTAGGTTGTTTAATCTTATGCTCAATTAAATCAAACAAAGACAAGTCATTATTTTTCAAAAAAGACCTTGCTTCTTTTTGCTTAAGAGGGTCATTAAGTCCTCTTAAATTCCAAAACCCAAAATGCACAGAAGAGCAAGTCATAACTTATTGAAAAAACAGTAAAAGGCATAACTTAGGAAGTGGTGATAATGCCCAAAAAGGATACAATAGCATGCATCAGTGCTTGTCTTTTTTAGTTGGGGTAGTTGGATGACCCCTGTTATGCTTCTTCCCCTTCTTTTTGTTTGAAGAAGTTCTGAATTCCTCTACTGCCCCTTCCGTCCCTCTGCTTCCCATGGATATGTGGGGAGATGAGGGTAAATTTGGAGGCTTAGGGTCAGGTTTCATGGAAGGCTTGGTGTTTAACCCCAGTTTATCCTCCTCCATCTTATGAGTTTGTAATGTAGATAGCTCTTGAGGAGCATTAACAGCAACCTTCAATTGCTCATCTATGGTTGTGTTATCAGGAGATGTAGATGGCAGCTGAGGATGTGAAGATGAGCCAAGGCCCGTGCCAAATTCCACCCTTTGGTTGATCAGATCTATGTCATGATACTCATCCTGCAACTTTTCAGCTCCAGAGGTGTGTGATACCAGTTTGGTTACTGCTTGCAGAGCATTCCCCCCTCCGCCAAGGATTTCCCCAATCTGTTGCCAGGCCTCAAGGTTATTGGTGGCTAAGGGTTCGGGATCAGACTTAGGTTTGCATTTGTGTCCAAAAACTTTGCACGCATCACATTTTGGGGGAAGCCATTGATACTCCACCCCAACTGTGACAGATTGATTTCCCAAGGTGATAAGAATATCCTTAGGAAGGTCTGATGTGGCTGAGACCTCGACACACACCCTAGCAAAATCTACATGGAGGGGTCTTCCTAAGGTGCTGGTAATGCGGCTGAGAGCCTTTGCAGTCCAGCATTCCATAGGAAGCTTGTGGATCTTGACCCAAGCAGGGATAGTGGTGGGATGATCCGTGGATGGACTTAACATCCTGTGCCAGTCCTTGAGCACAAGGTGCCTTCTTGAGAAAAAGTAGGGACCCCCTTCCAAGACCTTCATCTTAGTTTCTTCATCCTGAAATTCAAAAAAATAACACGCTCCAACCTGTTTGATGTTGATATTCCCATAGTCCTTCCAAATTTTTCTGGCTGTGGCACTAAGCAACGGGAATGCCATCTTTCCATCCAAAAAATACCCAATAAGATAGGATTTCCATGGATTATCATTAAGATCAGACTCCTTTAGCTCCACCACTGCGTTGTTCTGTTGTTGAAGCTCAGGGTAATGAGTGAGTTTCATTACCTTAGAAGGCCCTTGAGTGCGGAACAGTGAAGCCCAATCTTTGTTATTAGACTGTTGCGTAGTATTGGGGATTGCAGCTTGTTTCTGAGGGATATTGTTTCTGAGGAATATTGTTGGTTTGAGTATCTTCCTCAGAGGGATTTTGAGGTATTTGGCGATTTGTATGGGGGTAATGAAACCCAATTTTTAGACGCTCCCTTTCATTGCTGCTGGGATATCCGGGGTGATTACTCTCGTCCGGAGGCGTTCAAGTTGGGTCTGAAGCTCTGAACAATCAACTCTGACTCCAGATTTTTGAAGTTCTGCTTCAATGGATTGAACTAGCATAGATAGACGTTCCTTACCTTCCAGACGCTCCCCTTCTTGCTGAAAAACCTCTGAGAGTTTCTGAGCAGAGTTAGGGATGGATCTAGAAGGGCTATGTGGGCCGAAGGCTAGGTTTGGATTTGTAGAGGTGGTTATGGGTTCACTTGAAGGGAGGACTGAGCTGTGACAATCGCCCGATTTGGAGATATCACGATCGAGTGCTCTGAGATTCTGGGGGTATATATCTAGAGGTTTGAATGGAGTAAATTTAGTGGGTGTTGTGAATATCGATCCTGAAGTTAGGAGCTTACTTTGATTTTTGCTTGCACTCGATGAAGCTTGACGAACACCATCGCTAAGTGGGGTATCTCGAACGTCTGATCCAAGGTCTGAGAAAAGTTGTGGTGCGGATGTGAGAGACAACGATCCTCCTAACTGAGAGATCTGTTGTAGGTTCCTATTTCTTCTGTGTAAATCCACAGAATCCACTGTTTGAGATCCCAATCCCCCCGCGAGAGCAGTGGAATCATTTGCCATATGCAACACACTTACATGCAAAGTGCAATTAAAAAAAAAAAAATTTACCCAGGGTGCAATTGAAATGAACCCAGGGGTCAATATGCAATTTACAAAAGCTCTTGGCCACACTATATCTTCTTCAAAGGTCAAGGGTGGTCCAATGTAATTTTGTCAAAGCAACCCAAATTAGGTGGAAAGACTGATGTTGGCCCTGAATCTCACCTGCTTCCCTTCCAATTCCATCTCCAATCACTACGAATCCGTTACGGAGAAGTTTCCGGAGCACGATTCAGGCACCTCCAATTCCTCTCTCGTCAATGTGGACCCGTCGTCCAACGTCAACGACCAAGACTCCTCGTCCACCACCGTCACTAACCTTGTTTCATCCAAAGATTTGGGCATTCTCCCTCAGGTTTCTCTCTGGTACAATACCAACCCTGGATCGAAGTGTTCGTTGGAGAGCCCGTCTGCTCCTTTTTGGCCGGTGGCGGTGGTGGTCGGTGATGGTGAGGCTCCGTTCACAGATGGAGAGATGAGAGATGTATTACGTTGATTTGGTGAGGGAAGAGGGGGGTTAATTTGTGAAGGATTTTAAAGCACAGGGTAATTTTGTCCGGGAATTTTTCCCATGCCATGAATCCGGAATTATTATTCCTCTACCCATTACCTAATGATATCCAAAAAGTGTCATGAAATTGTAATATTTTGCCCCTTTTCTCTCTGATCGGTCATTTCCCCATAAAAAAATATGGCTGATTTTGGAAGTTGCTATGAAGGGCTTTTTCTAGACATCACCAATTTCTATCAACAAGATGATGAGTCTTTTCTGCAGTATTGGGGGCGATTTAAATGTTCCATATTCTCTTGGGCAGTTTTTATTTATGAGCTTGGGGATCTTCTAGCTATCTTTTACCGAGGTTTAAATTCTATGACATGTCAATTTGATTTGTTGTCCGATGAAGAATTCCTGAATAAAAATGCCGAAGAGGGTTGGGACTACCTTGATGAATTAGCCCAAAAGCCCCAATTTTGCGAGTTGACTGAAATCGAAATAGAACCTCTGTTCTTTAATGAAGGCGTTATTTTAGCTTTGACAGAAATCTCAAAGGTTAAATGGGATGATGAGCCTATTTTTTATTATGCTCCCCAAGAGGATTCCGAGTGTACCCTTGATATGCCTTTTCATGAGAATTTTTTTGAGGTTAATGTCACTAGCACTTCCATTGAGTCTTCTCCACCACAAGAACTTGAAAGAGTCGAACTAATTGATTTTCTAGGTGTTGATAATTATGATTGTGTTTACAATCCGTTTCTAGTAAATCTTGTCAACACCTTGAAAATAAATTTGGTTCGAAATATGCACTTGGTGGAACTACATTTTATAAAGCGACTACTGCTATCACTTTACTCTAAGTATCTTATCTTATGGCCCTCGGGGGAGGTGACCTTTATTTGTGTGTTTAACCTGTAACTTAACAAAAACAACACTACGTGCATATCAAACATTTAAGGTGCAAAATCGCGCGTGTGTGTGGAATAAATGAGCGAGATAAGCCACGGTTATCTACAATATTTGGGGCTTATCAAGGCGTCTTACCACACCCCTATAAGTCTATTAACACATCCATTGGGACACACCCCGACCACAATCCATTGTGTAGAACCTACTTCGGGTCTCACACGGATAATCGGAGCTGTTAAATTTTTTTTAAGGGTTGTTGAAAAAAATTAGCTCAATCAGATATCAGTAAAGGCTTGATAAACTTGTTACCGTTTTGGTTTGTTCAATTCAGAAACTAAAACTTGAACGAATCAATCGAGCCTTTACTAGTACCTGGCTGAACTAGTTTCACAAAGACCCTTAAAAAATAATCTAAACAAATTTAGTGGCTCTGATTATTCATATGAGACCTCGAAGTGGGTCAAAAACTCTCTAATTATTCGTAGTAGTTTTGGTCGAAGTGGTCTGATTATTCATTGCCCCGAAGTGGGTCCCACACAATGGGCTGTGGTCGGGGTGTGACCCAACAGGTGTGTTAGTAGACCTAGTAGAACAAAACTCTCTTATTGGTTGAAATGGCATAGTTTGTCTCTTATTTGTTGAAATGGTGTAAGTCACCCTTACAATACACTTTTTGTATGGATGACATTACTTTTTAGTGGGACCGACACCATTTCAACCTAGTTGCTTGGCGGTGGATGGCCAATTTGGCGTAAATGAGTTGGAGTCGGACGAGCCAAGCAATAATTTTTCAAGCTTGATTTGTAAACCTAGTTTTAAAAATAAGTTTAAGCTTAGCCTTTGTTTGGAAGTTAGGGAAAGAAAGAGAAAATAATTAAGAAGGAAACTAGAGAGAAAATTGAAGAGAAAATGATTATTTTCCTTTCTCTTCTTTAAGAACCAAACAAAGGAAGAGTAGTTTTTAAAATTTTCCCTTCCTTTCCATTTCTTTCCCCAACAACCAAACAGAGCCTTATTTTGTTCATTATGCGAGCTGATTTTGAATGAACTTTAATCGAGTCAAACATATGCCAATCTCAAGTACTTTGAAGTTTTTATAAATCACAAGTTGAAGAGCTAAGTAGTAGCTTGTTTGAGCTTGAATTGAAAGCTTAACTAGCTTCAAAAAATGTTCGAACTTGATTTGTGTAGGTAACTATCCGATCCTGATTGAGTTTTTAACAAACGAACACGATCTTGAACTCGAGCAGCTAGATTTGTTTATCAGCCCTTACCGGCGGTGAAAGATCCTGACCCAATGGATTTTTGCCCATCTTCATTAGGGTTTGGGGAGAATGGGTATTGACAATTTATTTACACAATATATACTAAGTACGCGTATGATATACAAAACATTCTTTTTTAAAAATAATGTAAAATCATTCAAAAATCCATCTCAACTATTAATATTCATCTCACATCCCCCTCTGATTTCCCACTTTAGAGCAAAAATATAATTCAAATTTCCGCTCACGTTCCAATGCTTTCATATACCCGCATGCTACGTGCATTAAAGAATATATTTTGCCCCCATTAAGCCGCTATGAAGGCTTGAAGTCAAGCATTGAACGAGAAAGTCTAAATACTCACTTTTCCTATCTAGGATCATTTTAAATTATGTTTCCTATTTTCTCTCATCTTTTTGCTTTTCCTACAAATAAAAAATCCAAACACACCATAGAGTTTTGGACTAAATTGAACTACCTTTAAGTTGTCTATGGCTGCAACACATAGTCTTTAAGTTGTATATGGCTGCAACATTATACCACCTTTGCATGGAAAGGAATAGAAGGATTTTCCTAGGGATTAGTGTGATGTAGCGAAATCATCTGCAAAATTGACCTGAAGTTGGTCATGCATCAACACTTGCACACTTGGAAGTTGGAACATATAAAGAAGTCTGATGAGAGTAGGCTCTATGCCTTCAGTTGAAAACCTTACCCAATGTGTTTCTAAGTCTTAGATTCTATTACTATTTGTCATGCTTTTGCTAGAATAGCTTTGAATTTTTTGAATTCAAATTTGATTGTTCTGTTTGGCCTAGTCTTGCTATTGTTTGGGCAGCTCTGTCCTAAACAGTGCTGCTCCTTTGCTTTGCTCTAGTTTGGAACTCCTGTTTCAGTGGCTATTACTGGGCACTATTAATGAATAAAGATTCGTTCCATAGCGAGGGATCCCCGGGAGGTGGGAGTCAAACCTAGCTATGTCAACGACGAGAGCTATTTGCGCTGCTTGTCGGGTCTTGGACTGTTCTCGGGTATGCCCCTTTGCTTTTTAATTGGTTGTTTTAGTAGAAATTTTAGTTATCAAAAAGCAAAAACTACCTTCTAATATGCGGTCTTTTATTAACCCACCATTTCTTTGCCTCCCTCTCTCTAATTTTCTACCAACAGTTTTTAACCGAAAAAATGTTTGTTTTGAGGTCCTGAACTGTATGAAAGCAACCTCAAAAGTTTTTTTTCTCTACATTGCAAAATGTCTTGAACCATGTTCGGATAATCCCCAAATAGGGTAATAATCCATTAGAGGATTGTACTTTTTTTCTCAAGTGATTTCCCTTCGTTTCTCCTGTCTTTTCCTCTGAATGACCATGGAAAAGCACAAGGAGGCAAGTCTATGCATTTGCAGAGATGGAATGATTCAATATTTGTCCCTGAAAGAGAAATTTCTTCACCTTCCACGTTTGAATATTCATTATATTATCAATTATTTTGTCAATAACTCGATATTCGACTCAATAAACTTACAAACATTATCATTTCATTACTTTGATCATTAATTACCTTTCGAACAACATCTTATGGTGCATGCGATAACTTAATGAATTAACACTTTTGTCAATTGAAAGATCAAAACACTAAACAAGTTGAAATTTCTTTGTGTTTATTTCCATAGCAATTTGATGAGAATGATTCTACATAGACAATGACGAGGGAGTATTTGTCCATATTGTCTTTCTTCTTTTGTTCATTACATTATTGTCTGCATGACTATTTCATAATCATAATTCCCTTATGCAATGTATCATTATTCTTTTGAAAAAATCATGCAATCATCATTTTGGAATTTCATATATACTGGTAGTCTTTCTCTGTGTTTACTTTTAAGCAAATGCACACTTTTTTGGAGCACCCTTTTTCCCAATAATATCTTACTGCATAATTTGTCCATGGCTTTTTGTAAGTAAATATAGATTAAGAACCTAACTAGATTTTTTTGTCAAGCTTAAGGAGAGTTACTTCATAGGGTAATTCTACTTACACACCTCGAAAATACATCATCAAATATGATTAGTTCCACTACAGATTTCAACTATCAAAATTGTTCATTTTGTAGGTTTTGGCATGAGAGAGAGAGAGAGAGAGAGAGAGAGAGAGAGAGAGAGAGAGAGAGAGAGAGAGAGAGAGAGAGAGAGAGAGAGAGAGATTTACATTTTCTTTGAGAAAAATGGATGTTAAAATTCTTTCATACACATACATTTTTGAAATAGTGTGCACATAGCAAAGCTCTTATTTCATATATATATATATATATATATATATATATCACGAGAATCATAGTAACGAGAGAGAGTGGCATGAAGGGGAGCCTACTCCCCTTCATGCCACCTCAACAAAATGATCAAGCAAGTTGCAACAATTACTACCATTTCATGTTACTAGGTTTTAGCCTCTTCTAAGTTAGTCAATTACCCCTCCCCATTGTAGCCTTGTTGGCCATCCTTTTTGTTTCCTTTTGTTTTCTTTTCTTTCATTGTTTTCTTTTGTCCTCCTGGGGTATGCCCCTTGTAGGCTGTATATCCGCTTAGCCTTTTTTTCTATTTCAAGCTTATTTACCCAAAAAAAAAATTACTAGGAGTGCCAAGACATTAAGTTGAAGAAGCCAAACGTAGATATATAGTACTAAAAAGACAAGACCAAGTTAGAAACTGACCTTTTAATCATATAATGGGCGTGCATGTGGGAGAGCGTTAGCATGAAAGCATCTTACAAAAAAATCCCAAACTACTAAAACACGTCAGAGTGAGCATTGAGAGCACGAATGGAGAGCCCTACTCAAGGATTATGTGACTAAGGTTGTGACAATAAACCTCTTATCATACAACTCTAAGTGTTCTTTCTAATGGAAGTCTATCTCCAACAGATGGTGCTATTTCTATCTAATCTGCTATGCTAATCCCGCTCCAGCGGTGCCTATGGTGGCAAAAAAAATCCACACTACCAAGGAAATTAAATTGCTATACTCTGCAGTTTCTTCAAGTTTCAAAATCCCATTAATATTAACTATTACACTTCCATTTTGTTTATACTTCCATACCATATTGAGGAGCAATTGTGCACAAATAGTGCTCCTAAACTTTCCAATACTTAGTTATCATTTTGCATTACTGTTTTACATATCATCTCTACATATCAGAGGCTCTTACCTGTGCAAAACTGTTTGGCTATGCAGCTTTCTTGTTCAAGATATCACCATTTCATCTTCATTAATCCCAAGCATAGTTGCCCTGTAGTTTGTTGTTTGATTTGACATATTAAATTATCGTTATATGTCGGTTAATATTTAACCTGCCAATACTTAAGCAGTGTTGGTCGATGTGCATCAACCAAGGGGATGCTGACCAATCCAAGCCCGAGCATGAAAGTCGACGGAATTAATTAGTACGCAAGTTTGGCTTGCTTATCTTACTAGCCTATCTACATATATTCCTACCACGAACACAAGAGCAAAAATCTACTCATTATTGTCTCAGAAGTGTGGCATGATTGTGTCGATGGATTCGGAGTTTTGGAACATGATATTTACTGACGGTTTGATATTTTAAATATATTTCCAAAAACTTGTGATGTCCGTTCCTGAATTTGGAGGGTGGGATCGCAAGAATCTAGTGGCTACTGACTACTCAATGGTATTCTCTCGTGCTCGTGCTAACAAGAAGCAGCAAAAGAATGACTTTAGTCGTCATAGTCTTGGAACCGAATGCGAGCTTATGGTTAAAAAGGAGCAACATCAAGAGCATCAGCGGATGATTTTGTTATGGTATTACACCATTTTCGAATGTCTTCTTTTCGTCTTCATCATTTCACATTTTCCAAACACTCAATATTTGGATGACATATTCATGTGAAAATGATACTCAATAGTGGTTAAATTTCATACTCAGGCCTTCTTTTGATCCACATCCCCTTGGGTCAATTTTAACGCTCATGGATCAAAGGAAGCTTGAATATGCCCTCCCCTTACACAAGATAATACAGTCACCAAATATGGGATATGCAAACAGGAAACCATATGGGAATAGAAGCAACGATAAATGGTCTTTCCCAATTTAAGCCAAGTGACATGTTCAATCATCAAGTCATATTTCCAACAGTGTTGCTACAGATTAGTTGCTGTTGCTTGCAGAGATGCTCATTCCAGGTTATGTGCTTCCTTTGTTTTCATGCATCTTTGATACCTGTGGATTGCAAGGGCTGTTGCAATCCGCATTCAGTACAAGGGCTGTTGTACTGAATTCGTATATATCATGTTTGTATATAAAATGTCTGCCATAGTTAATGCTCCTTAGTTACTGATGCCATGCTATAGAACTCTCACTTAGGTACTTAGTTCACGGTTGCGAGGGCTGTTGCAACTGTGAATGAGTGATTGTTATATATATTTTGTACACTACTACTGCACTTACTGCTATATGTTGATACACTTCTGTTACACCTACTGTACCCACTGTTACTGCTACCTGTATTTGTTACTGCTGCATACTGTTGCTGTGTTCCAAAGATAGTACATCTGTTATGTTGAGTTGAGGCTGTGTTGTTCTGCTGTATTATTCTGAGATTTGCTGCTGCTGTATTGTTCTACTGCTGCTGTTGTATTCTGGACAGCCACTGCTTCTGGGTTATTCCAATTTCAAACGAAACTCTGCTCAAATTTTTAAGAATCGGGCTGTCCTTAGGGGGCTGTAGTTTGTAGTTCGGTACTGAACAACAATAGTTTCATCTGGACTGCTGTGTGTCTGATCAGCATCCACGAGATTAGACCTAGCCATGGGGGGTTGTCCTTGGCATGTATGATCCCCTTCTGGGAGGGGGCTTCCTCCCAATTCATGGACTTATTTCATGTTCAAGCATCCATTCCATCGTTCAAGCTTCAAGTCTCATGTCCAAGGAACCTGTCCCGCTTGTTACTCATCTCCATCATTTGAGTTGGTTGTAGCTGCCATCTACTTGGGCAGTGCTGCTGTTGTTTTGACAAATACAATCCTTATGTTTAAGCTCCTGTGATTCTAAACCTGTTGCAGCAGATAAGTTGAGTCCTCACTGCATTCTGCTGCTGCCAAATTTCATGCCAAATTCCGATATGTCAAGCCTCATCGTCAATCATGTAGATTCATTTTGAGTGTTTCTCTTCCATCTTCCCAAGATGGTTTAGAAACACTTAGATTAGGTTTTTGTTATGTATTTACGTTATGTTATCCCTCTCCAAATGTTGCCAAACTGGCCATCCCTTTTATTTCCTTTTCCTTTATTTTCTTTTCCTTTGTCCTCCCTGGGGTATGCCCCCTTGTAGGTTGTATATTCTGTTGTCTTCTTTTTATTTCAAGCTTATTTACCCAAAAAAAAAAAAAACGATAAATGGTAAAAAATATTGTGATAATCTGGTGCTTTCCAGTTCCCCCTTTGATACTGTGTGCATGAAACATGGATTACAAATAAAGCGGAACTCCATTTGGGCTGGTGGATAATTTGTGTTGGACAGTAAAGTTTGTGATTTCGTGGTTGAGGGGAATCGGTGATTGTAAGCTTCAAAAAAGCTGAGCTCCTCTCTATTGGCAATTCCATTGAGTGCAAAATGTAGGATTCTTTGATGATGGTGGAGCAGTGGAGTGTTAGAGGAATGAAGCTAGAGAGTGCAATAATTTTAGGTACCAATGTACCATACATTATTCTAATAACCCAGAGTAATTTCTAGACTTAGAATATTGATAGAAATGATTACGACAGCATTAGTGTTAAGAGCAGCCAATAATAACAAACTATAACTTCTCATTGAGGAAAATTACATTATTCTTTATGTCTGCATGTTTTTTTATACCTTAAGTCGGTGTATTAGAACTCTTTGTGTTCATGGTTTTTACTCCACTCAATGAATCACAATAATTATAACAATTATCGTTGACCAAAATTCTTAAAACCGCCACTGAGTAGTGAAAGGTAGTGGGGGAGGGTTATAAGTCTTATTACTTGTGTTGGTTGAGTTTATGATGGGACAATCTCGACGGTGCTCATGTTGCAACAGCTGTCGAAGGTGGGTGCTATTTTTGCGATGTAGATTGATCTGTGGTAGTGATAACAATGGGTTTGCATGTGTTTAATGAAAATGGAAAGGGAAATGCTTGATGAGGAGATAAGAGTGAGGAAAAGGCAGACAGTGGGTGATGGTGGGGGTGGAGGGGAGTGAGTGATGGTGGGGAGAATGTCAATCATTGGGAGAGGCAAGAGAGGAGTAAGCATTAGGTTTATGGATCTGCTTTGGGTCGGGGTATGTGCTTGGGTTTGGGTTATAGTTCAGTTGGTGAATCTCAGAAATATTGGATGTCATGTAATTTGACGTGGATTGGCACCATTTGTATCCAAAGTGATTTGAACTATTGATAAGATTGACATAATGAGTTCATGTCATGTTCATATTGGCAAGAATTTGATAATTTACAGCTTAAAATGAAATATTTTCAAAGATTTTAAGCACTCAATTAGGAATTGGAGAAAATTTTATGGGGGAAAAGCATAGTTGTGCCATTAGTGTATACAAAATCTTAATTGAATGAGGAAACTGAAATTTGAGGTGATGTGCAAGGTTTTGAGTGTCACTTTCTGAAGTTAAAGAGGAAAAGCGCAATTTGAATCAAAGTGCAATGGTACAAAGTAAAGTTTACACTACCGTTAACTAAGAACCTGAAAAGTAATGATAGGAAGTGTTAGAATACTTTTATGATCAATCTACCTACTAATGCCTACTATTTGTACATTAAAATAAGCTTCTTGGATCGTTACCTTTTATAGGAAAACCAGAGTTGAGAGCATTTGAAGAAATACATGCTTACCTAAGTGTTTGGGATATGTTTTATAATTGTTCATGTTTCTTCAATTTCCCTAGGGTTGGAGAAGCGTTTAAGAACGATCCCTGAATTTTCCTTCAAATATAACAAAAAGTGTCCAAGTACTTCGAAAAACGATATCCCAACACAAAAGAAAAGATTTCTTTTGCAAAGACTAACAGTGAGCCAACATATAATTGCTCAATTTGGGATACTATAAGATAACATAGTAACATTTATTGCTACATTTTTCAATCTAATGTATTCAAGCTTATATTTTCGTGCAGAGGAAAAAGAAGGGTCTGGCCTACTTCTGTTGCATCAGGCCTTGATTTACCCGACCACAAATCTTCAAATTCTGAGGATAAAATGATATTGTACTGAATATTGTACTTGTTCTGTGCATGTACGTAACTACATTTCGAAGAGTAGACATCAAGAGAAGCTCAGTGAGCCATACACATCTTGTTCTTACAATGTTCTAAAACTCAAAGTTACTGATTCTATACGAAAAATCTAAGAAATATGACTGTATGGGTTCTTGATACCAATATTAAGTATTAAGAAAAATAAGAAATACAGTATTAGATGAATCCAATCATAATTGCATTATTTTTTACAGACGCGAGCATTGACATCTGTCTCTTTTCTTTTATTGTAGAGGGGAAAAATTTGGGTATGTGATTTCCACGCCTTTATGAGATCAACAATATGCACTCTTCGCCAGAACCCTAGCCTTGCAAGACAATAAACGGTTAGAGCACCTTTGCCTCTCGTCGGCAAAGGCCCTCCAATGCTTAAGTTAGTAATGTGTTACTAATTAAGCCAAATTCACACAATGTATATGACTATAAGATATAGTGTACCTTTCTTCATGGGTATAAGGTCTTATTTATAGGTGTAGGTTACTTGTTTACCAAGGGTCCTCGTTGCCCCAAGATCCTATTTTCATTTGGAATTCTTTCCTACATGGGACTTGTTCCATATAGTATTATAATCTTTATTCTGCAAGGATTCTATTCACGTTAGGAATCCTTGCCCATATTGGAATCCTCTTTCAATATGGAAACTTAATGGCAATCCCTTTATTCACGAGATTCTTTCCTGTCACGTAGGATTTGTAATCTAGAACCTTCTAGAATAATCTACCGCCCCTTCACTTGTTCGACACTACTCCCGTTCACCCACTTGTGGTGCTACCGACCAAAACCACCATCACATAGTGTCACCCTAACCGTGCACGTGGCACACCTTGCTCGGCAATATCCTGGGGCACCCTCATGTGGACCCCCCAAACTAAGCCACCCTCACATGGTGTTCAGTCTGAGCATGTGGTTCGCAAGTGCTTAGGCGTGCTCCTGAGTAATTGGATTTTACCCACTCCACTTATTCTAGCTTATATTTACATGAACTTGAGCTTTAGACTAATTAATAAGTATTTTCTAATGAACTGAGTCCACAAAATAGGTAACATATAAGTAAAAGAAACTGAGGACAGGCTTGTGCTATTTGGCATTAAGGATATATCTTGTTGTAGTTTCTGCCTTGCAGAAGAATCGCATGACCATCTCTTTTTTAACTGTCCTTTCACCAAGGAAGTTTTGGATAAGGTGTGCATTAAGTCCCATTTCTCATGGGAGACACATGATCTTGCCAGTCTTGTCACCCTCCTTACTGCATTTAGGGGTAGAGGTCTTAAGAGCACCCTAGCAAAACTGACCTTTACTATCTCTCTATACCACATTTGGATCGAGAGAAATTCCAGGAAATTTCAGGGTGTCTAGAGTAGTATCTCCTCCATTGTGGTTAAAATCAGCTCTGAAATTAGGAATAGACTGCTGTCCCTTAGCAAAGTACCACCTGGACCACTACCCCTTTTGGAAGCTTGGAACATATCAGTGCATTCTGTATAATTGAATAATATATTACTGCTTTGTCACTAACTATCTGATTTTAGACAGGTTTCAGACAGGTGGTAGATTGATGTTGGGAAAGTTTTCCCTTATGCCCTATTTGGGAAGTGTGTGTTTGCAAGGAGAAGATCTAATGGCTCAATTGAGTAGATTGTTTTGAAGGTCCTTGAGCAGATATGAACCATTCAGCAAGGTCAAGGGGTTCCCATTCATCTGCATCCTTGGATCTTTTAATAAAAAGGGAGGTAACTCTTACTCATTGTTGATTATGTGGGTTGCAAGGGCTGTTGCAACCTGCTACTGCTAATGTACTGATATCACTGCATATTATCACTGCATGTCCCTTAATTTTGGTTTGGAAGCTATTGCATAAAGGATACATCATTGTTGCATGAAGGATACTATTGCATACTGTTGATGTTAAGTGGGTTGCAAGGGCTGTTGCAACTCTGCTACTATTATTGCAATCTGTTTGTTGACCATTTGATGCACTAGAGCTCTCATTTAGGAACTTAGATCACGGTTGCAAGGGCTGTTGCATCTGTGATTGCATATAGTTGCTGTTGCATATAGTACTGTTTGTCTGCCGCTTTTGTGTTCTATTGCTGTGATTGCTACTGCTATGCCTACTGCTGGATTTTATGCACCTCGGGGGATGCCAGTTTTCAAAGGAGATGCTGTCCAAATTTCCAGAAATCCAGTGAGCTTGCTGCATCAGTGTTGCTGCCCGAAACCAATGGGCTTGCTGCTGTCCGAGTTGCTGGATCTGTTTTGTTGCTGCAGAGAACATTGTTGCATTAACAACACGATTGTTGTTTCTATCGTAGTTCTTGCAGCAAGCATTTTATGTGCATTCTAAACTTGTGATGTTGGTTATGTGGAGTGCCATATTCCAACGTAATGCTGCCTGAATTTTCTAGGATTTCCATCATGTCTCTTTGTCTTTTGTTTCTTCCCCCTCTTGCTAGATGGGTGAGATGGGTAGAAACAGTTACTTTCTTAGGGGGGTTGTCCCTTGGTAGTTTAGGCCTAGCTTAGGGGGGCTGTCCCTTGGCATGTTTGATCCCCTTTGGGAGGGGGCTTCCTCCCGTTCCATCTAAAGCTTATCACTATGTATTCTTGTTTCAACGTGAAGGGCTCCAATCAACTCAACCATCGGAGGTCCTACTCAGAGGTCTCAATCTTCCCACCTCATGCAATGTAGGTTAGGACCAACGACCATGCATTGGAGTTTTCAATCTGCTTGAAGTTCACTTAGTCATTATTCACTTACAAATATGTATCCAACTTTTGTGTGTTTCTCTTTCATCTTTATGAGATGGATTAGAAACACATTGTCAATTGCCTATAGGCTCTATTTTGTAATAGTTTCGTTTGTCATCCCTCCCTATTGTTGCCTTGTTGGCCATCCCTTTTGGTATCTTTTCTTTCTTTTATTTTCCGTCTTTCTTTTGTTTTTGTCCTCCCTGGGGTATGCCCCTTGTAGGTTGTATATCCGCTTAGCCTTTTTTCTATTTCAAGCTTATTTACCCAAACAAAAAAAAAAAGAAATTGAACCTGCAACTCATGTTGCGACTTTGAATCGCTTTACTGGAACTCGGAGGGAAGACAGATAATTTGAAAATGCTTTGTCAATTCCATCAAAAAGATAACCAAAAGGCGGCATTTCTATGTATTTTCCAGTACCCGGGGCAACGTTTAGCTGACCATTTTCCCAAACAACACTTCCTCTGGAAATTGTTTCTTCAACCTTTCCCTAAAAAAGTCAACAAAAAATCAACTGAAACTTGGCATAGAGAGACATAGTCATTTTTTATTACCAAGGTAAACATGCCAGACATTTAATAAGTCAAACTGAAGCCCGTTCTTAACAGGCCGGAGTGTTTATGTAACATACTTGTGCAACGGCATGGTGTTTCATTGTGTCAAGACTTCACTATAAAAAAAGGTAAAAGAAGCTATACATTTGCATCTTCCTCTGGACCTTTTCTAATAATTGTATAATGATATACCTATCAAAGCTAAACTTGTGTATCTACCTCTCTATAATGTACGGACAACTATGAGATGAATCTTATAGTACTACAGATAAGCTAGTATGCTGGAAGACAAGTGCATCCACATTCAAAGAGACTATAAGCAAGTAATCCATATGAGGCAAACACAAAGAATAAGTATTTGAAGATCCCAGATATGACTTCAATGACATTGGCATTCAAAGGATGAAACAACATCTAGGATCATTTTTTTTTCTCAAACTAACATCTATTGAGTCATAACTTTGTGGGAGTGCACCTGGTGAGCCAGCCTTTGACTGGTTATCTAAGCACCTCGCCACCATATTAGATTAAGGCAGCCAGTTTGACTTTGTGGGGAATGCGCCTAGTGGGCTAGCCGTGGGCTAGTTATCTAGACACTTCTTCATCAGCTTGAACCTTTCATGGTTTGGTTTGCCTTGTTTCAATCACCAACGGAAGCATGCTTTCAAACATCTTTGAGTGTGCATGCCCCCAAGAGGAACCATGTCAAGATGAAGTCCATAAGACATTTTCTTTTTGAGTTTGTTGATTGCGATTGAGATGAATCCCAAGTTGCCTAGATACCCTTTGGAGGGATCAAGTCAAAATGTAGTTCAGAAGCAAGACAATTTTTTTTGGCCGTACACAGTTTTAGCTCATGCGAGTCAGGAGCATCGTGCAGTTTCAACTTGTGAGATAAGCAGATTTTTTTTTTTGCAGACAGTTTAGGCTCATATCAAGGAGTGTTGTGGACTTCAGTCATATTCTAGGGATGATAGAGACGACTTGCTCCTTTTTCTTATCTTTCGCTTGAGTTTCATTTGGCTTAGTCAAGAAGATAGTGTGCCTTTTGACTTTGAGTAGACCATCATGACTAACTTCCATTGATGCTATGCGCTTTCACACAACACGAGACAGAGCTTTTTTTTTTTTTTTTTTTTGGGTAAATAAGCTTGAAATTAAAAGAGGATAAGCGAATGTACAGCCTACAAGGGGCATACCCCAGGAAGGACAAAAAGAAAAGAAAAGGAAATAGGGGTTACTGGCACATCCCGCCAGCATAGGTGTAAATAGGCAAAGGTAACAGATGAATCAGATAATTGTTACAAAGTGAGCTAGACAAGTAGAACCCTACTGGATGTTTCTCTCCCATCAAATAAAGGAGAGAGAAGCACCATACAAAAATGGGGATAGTGTAGCACAGTTACTAATGAAGCTTGAACATGATACTTGTTGCTTGACATGATACTTGGGACTGCAAATGTCATGGAATTGCTTGACTATAAAACTTGATGCTTGAAAACATGGGACTTGAGGCTTGAACATGGGTCTTGGGATAAATCCTTGGACTTGATGCAAGGGCTGCATCGCCAAGACACAGACAGCTGCAAACTGATGTTAGTAGCTGCAGCTGCAGCAACTGTGGTGGTTTTGGGGGAATTCGAGCAGCATAACGGCTGCTCTTTACAATCCCTGAGAATCAGATGTCTGCCCAGAGAATGGCAGCCCAAAATACAGAGTTTTATACAAAAAACAACTGCTAGAAACGGTTGGCCTAACAATAGGTGTAACAGGCTAGTGTAGGGAGGAAATGCCCCCTCCCAGAAGGGACTAATACACGCTAAGGGACAACCCCCCAAAGCTAGGCCAGAGGATTGTGGATGCTGATCAGACACACAGCAGTCCAGATGATACCAAATAACTTTAGATACACTAGCAATCATGTCCACTGGATTTCTGAAAAATTGGGCAGCATCTCCTTTGAAACAGGTAAGAACACAGCAGGTTCTCAACAAAAGCTATTACAAATGAGAGATCTAATAACAGATAAGTAAACAAGGACTATAGCAACAGCAATGCAGGTTGCAACAACCCTTGCAACCCACCACCTAATAAGCATAATCCAGATACAAGTAAACAAGAATCTATAGCAACAACCCTTGCCATAGATTAACATAATAACATGAAAGTTCAATTGCAAAATGCAGGTTGCAACAACCCTTGCAACCCACCTAATAAGCATAATCCAGATACAAGTAAACATGAATCTATAGCAACAACCCTTGCCATAGATTAACATAAAGTTCAAGTAGATTGTACCTTTGCAGCAAATAAAGGGGCAGCAGCAAGCCATTGAATCTGCCCCCATTGATTGAAACAACCGGCAGCAGCAGTGTTCTGTTCCTTTCTGGAGTATTAGCAAGCTCCAACCATGGCAGCAGCAGTAGCAGCAACAAAATTGCAGCTCTCGGGTCTGCAGCAGCGCTGCTGCCCCTTTGGATGACCTGGGAGCCGGCAGCAGCAACACGGGTCCAGCAGTGGCAAAACATTCCAGACACACGCAGCAGCAAAACAAATCCTGCAATGGCAAAACATAACCAGCAGTAAATGACAAAACATAACCGTGAGCATGTATGAGAATTGTACTTAATCAGTGAGCAAACGAGCTACTCTCTAGGATTATTGGGAATAACATACTCTAACACACATACATTAAGTGTTAGTGTGAAATGGGATGTTCCAAGATGCACTCAAGGACATTGGACCAGGTGGTATTTTGTGGAGTGACAACAATCTATACCTAATCTCAGTGCATATCTTAGCTACCAATGAGGGTACACCATGTTGTAAACCCTGAAATTTCCTAAGATTTCTCTCCATCCAGATATGGTAGAGAGAGACTGTGAAGGTCAATTTGGTCAAGGTGCTCTTGAGACCTTTCCCCTTGGCTGTAGAAATAAGATTGGCAAGATTAATGAGAGTTTGGGGCTGCCACATGAGCTGTGATTTAAGGGAAACAGAATCCCACACCTGTTTAGTGAATGGGCAGTTAAAGAATAGGTGGTCATTGGATTCCTCTGCAGTGCAGAAACTACAGCAAGATGTGCTCTTAATACCAAACAGGACAAGTCTATCCTCCGTGGATAATCTGTTTTGAATAGCAATCCAACTAATCACACTACATCTGGGGATATGTGAGGGAAACCACACACTATCACTCCAACCAATAGTGGGAAATTTAGGTCTCAGTTTCTCCCACAAAGAGGAAACGGAAAAGAGTCCATCATGAGTAAGTGTCCATCTGCAAGAGTCAGCAGGAGGAGGGATGGAGTCATTAAGGGTAGGGAGATGAGATCGGATCTCATTTAACTCCCAAGTTTGAGTAATTGGGAAGGCCCATTGGTAACTGGCACTTAGGATGGAGGACACCAAGGTATTATCAGGCAACCCTGTATCGTACATCACACGATTACCAAAGTGCTCTACAAGAGGGCCAGAGGGGTGCCAATTGTCATACCACAATGAAATGGAAGATCCGTCACCAACATGGGATTTATGAAGGGATGAACAAGGGGGCGAAGATGGAGCAATTTTCGCCAAGTCCACGATGGACTGCAAGGGATTTTAACTTGCCAAAAACTTCTCCCTTTAAGTAAGTACGACTTTACCCATTGGCACCACATAGATTGCTCACCACCGGAGACAAGGAACCATATATGTTTAGCCATGGCGGCCTTGTTCCAAATTTGAAGAGATTTAAAGCCTAAACCTCCCTCTTTCCTAGGAGAGCATAAGTGATCCCAAGAAACTTTAGCTCCAGTGTGTTTTAGATCAGAGCCAGACCAAAAAAAGGACCTGAGTATGGCTTCAATTTCCTTAACCACCTTCTTAGGTAAGATAAATATGGAGGACCAATACGTTTGCATAGAGAATAGAACAGACTTAATAAGCTGAATCCTCCCAGCATATGAGAGGTACTTATTAGCCCAAGATTTAGTACGATTTGTGATTCTATCGATGAGAGCTTGACAGTCAGAGTACTTGAGCTTGGTGGAGATAAGGGGAACTCCCAGGTATCTCACAGGGAGAAAACCCTCACGAAATTGTAAAGCATCGAGTATAGCCTGTTTGACAGTGGGGGAGACACCAGAGAAGAATATATTGCTCTTTCCAGGGCTTGGAGAGAGACCAGACAAGGCCTCAAACTCGGAAAGAGCTTCCTGAATGCAAGTGATAGAGTTAAGTTCCCCTTTGCAAAAGATCATAAGATCATCAGCAAAACACAGATTAATTATCTTTGTTACCTCACATCTCCAATGAAAATGAAAGTTTGGGCTTTGAGATTTTTCTTTAAGAAGTTGAGTGAGAACTTCCATGACAATGACAAACAGGTAGGAAGACAAGGGATCACCTTGCCTAAGACCTTTCTTTCCCATAATGGAGCCCGTGGCCTCTCCATTAATGCTCAGAGAGTAGTTTGCCGTGGTGATATAGGCCTTGATCCATATTATCATTTGAGGATGGAAATTCATAGCGACAAGAGTATCCCATAAGAATTCCCATCTAACATTATCGTAGGCCTTCATAATATCTACTTTAAGAGCACATTTAGGAGAGGTGGAGGCTTTATGATAACCTCTCATGATTTCTTGGGTAAGAAAAATATTGTCAGTAATTCTCCTACCTTTAACAAACCCTGATTGAACAGGGTCAATGAGATGGGGTAAAACAGCTTGAATTCTTTTTGCAAGGATTTTAGCAATGCATTTGTAAATAGTGTTGCAGCATGAGATGGGTCTAAAATCCCCAACCTTGGTGGGATTGGGGATCTTAGGGACAAGAGCGATGCTAGTAGAGTTTGCCTTAGTGAGGAGTCTACCAGATTTGAAGAAATTTCTCACAGCAGAAGTGACCTCATTGCCAACAACACTCCAAGATTTCTGGAAAAACCCAGCATTGTACCCGTCAGGACCAGGGGCTTTGCTGGGATTAAGAGACATGAATGTCTCTTTGATTTCATGATTGGAGATCTCATAAATCATGGCATCTCTATGGGAATCCAATAGTCTGGTGGATATCAACTGATTAACCCTATAAGATCCAGAGTAACCCGAGGCATGGACAGTACCCAAAAGAGAGGTATAATAGTCTACAAAGGTAGATTTAACCTCGATAGGATCATGTGTGATGGTACCATTGGGAAGGACCAGACTAGTGATTTTATTCCTGTTTCTATTATGAGAGATGGATTTAAAGAAATAGGAAGTACATTGATCCCCCAATCTAAGCCATTGAATCCTAGATTTCTGTTTAGCAAAATTTTCCTCAGCCCTAGCCAAGACAATATATTGCTTACACAAATCTCTCTCAAGTGCTTGCTTAGTTGGGTTGGCGGGGTCAACACCAAGATCAGACTGGACCTGGTCAAGTTGCTGCCTAGCAGCCAGTGTTCTCTTAGTAATGTCACTGTACTCCTTAGTGTTAAGATTCTTGAGTTCCACTTGGAGACGCCTGAGCTTCTCACAAGCAACATACATAGGATTTCCAATGATCACTCCCCTCCAAACTTTTTGAACAGTGGATAAGAAATTAGGGTGCTCAGTCAAAAAGTTAAAAAATTTGAAAGGTTTATGAGCCTTCCTGGTTTCTGGATTAATATACACTATAGCAGGGGAGTGATCAGAGATCCCAGGAGGGGAGAAATGGGCATTAGAACAAGAATGAGTTTTGATCCAATGCTCATTAACTAAAACCCTGTCAATCTTGGAAGCGATGTATTGAGTGCAAGTTTGCTTGTTAGACCATGTGAATTGACAACCAGAATATCTAAGGTCAGCAAGCTCAGTGAAAGCAATACATTTATTGAAATCCTCCATGTGTGGAGGCCAACTCTGATCACCACCAATTTTCTCAGATTGGTACCGAATAGCATTAAAATCACCTAATATAATCCAGGGATCTGAACAAGTCCAATTAATCAAGTCATGCCATAGCTCCTCTCTCTCCAGATAGAGATTAGAACCATAGACAAAGGTAGCATAAAACTTAAGATCCCCATTCAAGGTCTGCACATTACAATGGATGGCTTGGGAAGACTGACCAAGGATACTCAGATTAAGAATAGTAGGGTCCCAAACCACACAAATTCTACCACTAGGAGCAATAACTGAGTTATGCGCAAAGGACCAAAAGGGAAACATAGAATTTAAGGTCCTAGAACAATTAACCTCCTTAATTTTATGTTCAACGAGCCCAAAGAGTGATAATTTATTTGCCTTGACAAAAGAAACCACCTCCTTTTGTTTAATAGGGTCATTAAGACCCCTCATGTTCCAGAACCCAAAATGAAGAGGTGTTTTAAACATCGAAAAACGACAATTAGGAAGCAATAACATACGATGGCAGGATTGTGAACTAAGCATGAGGAATATTAAACTAAAGCAGTAAATTAATACTAACAACTATATGTACAAATGCATGGTAAAGGTAAGAATTAAAGTAGGGTTAGCGACTGCCCTATTTAAGGAGATCTCGCTCCTTTTTCAGCCTTCTCTTCCTAGCACTGTTGGATTCCTGGAACTCTTGCCCTGATGGTCTAATGTTTGTGCTCCCACTGTTGGCATACCCCTCAGTCTTTTCTTGTAGGATTGGATTACCCGCCTCTGACCCATCATTCCCTTCTGAGTCAGCTATCTGAATTTCTTCATCCATTTCCTCACTAACAGAGTCGTCAGTTTGCAAGGACTGATTGGTTTGTGGACTGATTTGTGGGTTGAGAGCTTGACTGGGGGAGGATAGGGATTTTTGAATGTTATTCCCCTCTGAGGTAAAAAGGTTGCCCATAGCAAGTGAATGCGCCTCTGATTTCTCTACTGCTTGTGTTGCACTTGTACTAGGATGGGAACTACTCAGCTTAGCAACTAAATTTTCTGGTTTACTTTCTGAGCACGTAGTGGGACCTGTTGTGGCCTTGCCCTTCCCTACAACTCTCCATACATTTGCTTCTACGGCCTCATCCGGGATCTCTGGAGGATCAGGTTTATTGCTGCATGAATGTCCAAAAACCTTGCATTTTTCACACTTAGGTGGAAGCCATTGATATTCCACCCCTACCATCACAGATTCAGCGTTAACCGAAATGGAGATGTCAGTAGGAAGTTCATCACCTGCTTCTATTTCCACGCAAATGCGTGCGAAATCCAGTCGTTTCCTTCGAGCTGTGGCTTCATCTACATGAATGGGCTTACCAATTGCGCTTGCTATCTTACTGAAACCCACATGTGTCCAAAATTCCAAAGGGAGTCTATGCAATTTAATCCACACAGGAATGGTAGAGGGATGGTTTTTAGAGGGGACCCACATCCTCTTCCATTCCTTTAAAACAAGATACCTGCGAGAGAAGAAATAAGGCCCCCCTTCGAGAACTTTGAGCTTAGATGCCTCATCCTCAAACTCAAATAGGTAGCATGCCCCTAATTGCTTGATAGTAAACTTCCCATAGTCTTTCCAAACTGCACGAGCAGTGGCATAGAGTAAGGGCATAGGCATTTTCCCGTCCAGGAAATTACCAACCAAGCAGTGGTTTCCGACCCCATCATCAAGCTGTGATTCATCAATACTGACATAAGCGTCCTTGCCCTTCTGAAATTCTGGATAATGATCTAACTTCATTGTCCTGGCAGGGGCTTGAGCCTTGAAGAGGGATGACCAGTTCCTAGCTTTGGTTTGCTGCGGTGAATGTAATACCTTAGGTTCTGAAGGCTGGGCAGGAGTACTCCCATCCTCAACCTGAATATATTCCCCATCAAGTTCAACAGTAGTGGATACCCCAGTACCTTGCTCCTGGAGTTGAGTGAGGTGATCTTTGAATTTCGAAAAGCTCACATTGACCCCCGATTTCTGCATTTCAACCTCAATAGAGCTAACTAAAGAGGAAAGTCGATCAGCACTTACTGACCGGTCCCCTGCCTCCTGAATCACCTGTTGGAGAGTGGTAGGACTCACTAATTGGGTATCCATTTCACCATACGAAGCTTTCTCAGGAGTTCGGATAAAAGTGTTTGGATTAGGGTTTTCAGAATTAGGTTTTGGAGCATGATCTAGATTCAGATCAGAGAAACTATGGCTTCGTGGAAGACGGTATGTAGTATATCTCGTACCTGATGAAGGGAACTCACTGCGATTGAGTTCTCCCCGAGCTGCGGGGAGCGATTTGTTAAGAGCCACCTGCTTCTTTCTCACAACGTTGGAATCCACAGCTTTAGAACCGAGACTCTTCATAGTTGAAGTAGACCTGAACTCCGAACTGGTTCGCTCCCTAAGGGGATACACGTTTGACTGCTGGACGACGTAATCAGTGGGGATAGTACCGCGAACGGAGTCAAGATCTATTGAGCCCCGATTCGTCATGGTAGATGATGTAGAACCTAGAAATTTCTCATAAAACCCGGAATGGAACTGATTTGATGCTCCAAACCCTGGATTTCGAAGAAACCCCTGAAGATTTCACATTGAAGAGAGAGAGCAGACGTAGGGTTTTATGGATAAAAGGGCCGAGAGAGAGGATTTCCGGTGGTGGTGGTTTAAATCGGGTTGTGCGCAGTTTGGTGTCATTGATTCCTCATGCTGTAGTTTTTGCTCGAGACAGAGCTTCAAGTCTCTTCATCTTCTTTTGTTGAATCAACCATGGCTTCTTCCACCTTTTGTTTCTCGTGTTCTGTTTTGGACTTCGCTTGTGCATCTTTGAGTCGAAAAAAGGTAGACCTTCGTGGTTGGGAGTTCACTTTATTGTTTCCTTGATTATAAAGGCCCAATCTCTCAAAGATTGAAGTGCGAGCAGTAAGAGCTTCAATGCCATCAAAAGACTGAAACTCGATGTGTGAAATTTTGACTTAGGTCATCCTCTTCATCTGCTGAGATCATGAAAACTGTCTGAGTGTAGCCGTCATCAAAGTAACCTTTGAAGACATGTAGGGTGATTGGTGTAGGAAAACTCTTCTCAAGAAGTTTCTCCTTCTTATCTTTTCCATCATTGACTTTATCCCTTGTAGCGAGTTGAGGAGAGCTCTTCTTCACTCGCCATTTCTTGACTTGACGACGATAAGTCTTGTGCTTGTTTTCTATTGACTTCTTTTGGGGGATTGGGATTCACTCGTTGTCATTCTTTGAACTTGGTGCTCCTTTGAGGTGAGGATGAGTAGGTAGATCTTGACTTCAGTATTGGATTACTATCAGATCGAATAAACCAAATTGTATGGTTTTAAAAATTGACCCCCAGTGCTAGAGTAGTTGCAGATTCAGCAATTTTTAATTTAGAGCTTGAAGTTGGGCCTTTGACAGTAATGACTGTGTGGTTGGACTCTACAACTTCATCAATGTTTAGTAGGATCTTTTTCTTCCTTGCTACGTCTGGAATTAGCTCTTTCAACATGAAGCACTTCTCAGTAGGATGACTGACAATTTGATGGTAATGGCGGTACCTTGGATCATGAACCTTCCCCATTTCTTTGGGACGTTTGCATTTTGGTAGTTGAATGACATTTTTTTGAGCAGATCTTCCGACATGCTCGGCACGTCAGCATCAGTAGAAGGATACCTCTTTTTTTATAGCTCCTTCAAAGTTGGGCGTTTATCCCTAGGGTATTCTTCTTTTTTCTTGTCTTTTCTCGGTAT
Source organism: Vaccinium darrowii (assembly GCA_020921065.1). Lineage (NCBI taxonomy): Eukaryota > Viridiplantae > Streptophyta > Magnoliopsida > Ericales > Ericaceae > Vaccinium > Vaccinium darrowii. The sequence goes on from CM037156.1 coordinate 10,295,743, forward strand.
ATTAACTGGGCCCATGCTAACTGCCATTGACTTTTCAGTAGAGCTGGCAGATGACTTATTGCTTTTTGTCCCATTCTTGTCCTTATTGTGCTCGATTGTGGAAGGATTCCAGCCACCATGATTTGCTATGTTGATTTCCATGTCATGTGTGTGCATGGCTAATTCTTCAAATGTACGTGGCTTTATCCCTTGAAGAATCTAAAGGAGACCCCAATGCATGCCATGCACATCTCCATAGCAGGGAGTTCAGATAGTCGATCTTTCAGTCTAAGCTTATAGCACGCCAACGATTGATGTAGTCAACCACTGGCTCATCTTTCCATTATTTGGTGTTGGTTAGCTCCATTATACTCACAGTGCGGCGAGTGCTATAGAAGCAGTTGAGAAACTCGCACTCCATCTGCTCCCAACTGTCGATTGACTCTAGTTGTAAGTCTGTATACACTCGAATGCATTCCCTTTGAGCGAACGAATGAATTGTTTGACAAGTAGATCCCCTTCTGTCCTGGCGTCGTTACACATTTCAATGAAGTCGGTGTAGACACCCTAAAATGAGACTCTCGTATACATTTAAATCCCCGATGATGAAAGGAAATGCCTGGAAGGCCTCTCGGATTGAAATTCTCCAAGTCAACTCAGTCAACAGTACCGTACGGTACTCATCTCTCACGCACGGCACAGCCCCAGTCACGTACAGCATTCTTTTGAATTTTGGCGGTGGAAGTGTGCCGCACGACACAGTTTTTGTGCCGTACGGCACTGTCATTTGTCAAACAGCTTTTGCAGAGTTCCCAGTAGCTCAAAATGTTGACGAATTTGCTTCTCTGCTCATTATGATTTCGTGCGAAGATGGAAGGCTACCTCCTAGCCATCATCACCATGAGTAAAGGCCAAGAAAACTTGGTGATTATGTTCACTTATTCCCTATATAAGTTGATCGATTCCAACGAAAAAAGGATCCAAAAATTTTGATGCAAAGAAGATCATGGAATCCTACTCTTAAGTTCTGTTAAGAAATACTTCTCCCATTACAAATCATCTTCACAATCTCCAGAAATCAACCCAACCATTCCTCCCAAAACAAACCCGATCAAAAACCTACCCCCTGTTTTCGGTTCAAACCCGTGAGGTAGTCACTCCAAAGCTTGCTCAAGTCCCAGCCATCAATTCTCTCTGTAACAATATCATATTGAAGTTAGAAGTTCAGAGGAGCTCAAGCCATATTCAGAACTTCAAGAAAGAAGCTTAATCCGAGAGTTCAAAATCGAAGGTATAAACCCGTTTTGCCAAAACTCTTAGTTTTGGTACCCTGAGGGGAGGGGTACCAAGTATGGAATGATCCCCAATATCATCTCCATGCTTGGTATGCCCATATCACATTGAAATCAGTTCTATTTCATACCTCCCGGTCGCGTCGTATGGTGAAAACACCGCCTCGGACGGAGCGATTCAATGAGGAGGAGCATCCCCCACTTAAACACATTGTCTTCTCACTCAAAATGGTTTGTTTTTAACTGTATTTCATGCCTTGTATGCATCTGTATTTCATTATTTTTGAAAACCAAAGTTTGAACTGTTTGTAAAGGAAACAGTGCCGCACGACACTCCCACTATGCCGCACGGTACACATGGAGTGTTGTATGGCACTTTTTTGAAAATTTGATCGTTGATGGATGAACAGTGCCGCACGGCACACTCTCTGTACCGCACGGTACACCCAGTGTGCCGCACGGCACACTTTCCTCGTAAAATCCAAAATTTTGAACAGTACCTTGCATGAACAGTTTAAGCTCTGGATTTTCGTGTGTTTACTGTAAATTACATACTAGTTATTTGCTTTTCATTATTATCGTCTGCTTTGCTTGATTTAAATGTTTATTTGTTAAAGTTCGGCATTAAAACATTTTCTAAAAATCCCACAAATGTTTAGTAAAGACCGATTTTTAATCGGGCGAACGGGGTGCACAAAAACCCTTCCCCGTGCGTAACCTGGCTCCCGAATCCAAAACGAATCTCTGGTTTCAAAATTGTTTTATGAATCATTTTCTCCATCATTTTCAAATTGGTTTCTCGGGTCCTAAACCATTTTTTGAAAACCCGGGTGGCGACTCTATTTTTCAAATCAAACCACCGGCGTGGAGGTCGACAGTCCACAAAATGGCGACTCTGCTGGGGATCCTCAAATTAATCTCTAATTTGGCATTTTGTACTTATGAACTTCCCGAAAGCTTGTCAAAACGAAAACACCTAGCGCTATCGCAAGGAAGGAATGGCGGATTAACAGGGCCTCGCCCGGCCATCCTGACTGGAGCTTTTTGAGTTGTTTATCTGTGTAAAGATATCAAAGAAGAAATTAATTTGGAGAGCCAAACTTGAAAAATATTTGTGGGATTTTTGAAAACAGTTTTATTGCTAAACTTTTGCATCACTTGCATCGATGTTGGATAAACCCTGCTGCTGCGTCTTGGTTACCCTACCCAGTTCATTGGTGTTAGGACATCCCCGGATGCTCAGCAACCCTGGACCATGATGAGTCAGCCTGCAGCTTGACCTTTGCCATGCAGTACACTTGGCATTGGGAGGCAAATATTGGCTCTAGTCTGGGGAACCCCCTAAACCAAAACCAGCCTTTGCATATTAACCTAGAACCTTCCCACTTAGGACAGGAACCTGCAAGTTAGGATTATGTGATATATCCTATTAACTGTTTAACTGCTTACTGTTGTTCGCCTGTCTTGCATGCACATACATGATAGCTTTTACCCTAGGTTCTCACCTTTCTTCCACAGTAATAAGAAGGATTGTTCCAATAATCGAATGCTCTGTTGAGTAAACAAATTCCTTTTTCAAATAAAAATACTGTAATTGGCTCTCTTTCTCCCAATAATTAGCATGTTGTATTTCTTTTAATCAGAGTCTGTAACCAAAGATGAGCAATCAATCCGAAAGCAAGAAGCTCAAGTCCACATTTACCGTCCATCATGGCACACCAGTATGGATACTTGAAGAAGTGGGAAATGAAAAGATTGGGAATGAAACCCCAGACAAAGACAAGCTTGAAGAATTGCTTCACCAGCTTGCCATGTCTGATCAACCAGGCTTAACCCTCCAATGGCACGACTCTGAAAACATGAATGGTCAAGGTTGGGAATTCCACCTTCCCAAAAATGATGAATCCAAGAACATCCCCGACGAAATCACTGTCAGGGTAGAACAGGAAATTGATGATGAGGATGTCATGCCACCAGTCAAATACTTCCAGCCAGACGGCACACCAGTCTACTACTTTCAAGACCCGGTAACAGGACACAAGTACTGGGATGAGTGTGACTGTGAAGATTGCTATGAAGATTGTATCCTTCTGAATGATGGTTTGTCTCCCCAACAACTCAAGAAAATGTATGCTTTGGAGAACCCACCAAAGCAACTAGAGCCAAGTAAAGAGGCAAAGCCAGAAGAACCAAGCCGGGGATGCTCCCCCAACGAGTCCGGCGACTGAGTCAAATCAAGAATCAGCAGCAAGATAGTTATCAGCAGATCTAGCCTATAGGACCCTTTTTGAGACTGCCAAGTCTATCTTTTGTAGCTCAAGTCAGTTTGAGCCTTATCGAGTCTGTATTTTGCTTTATTGAGTCAGTTTGTACTTTTCTTTACACCAGTTGAGTCAGTTTGTGCCTTTCTTTACCTTGATTGAGTCAGTTTATACTTTCCTCTTTATTTAAGAAAGAAAGTCGATTGTGGTCTCGAACTACGTCACGGCCTGATTCCTCCGAAATGGGGATACGTAGGCAACCCCTGAAAAGGTTTGGCCCTTGTTTTGCAAAATATTTTGAATACAGTCAACAGAGCACTGAAAATTGGGGCAATCCTTTCCAAAACTGTGGTTGCATAGCACATCATGCATCATTCCTTCATTCATACATAAATTCCTACACATAGCATCCTTCGCACCAGTCACTAAAATTCATTTTTGTTTCCGCTGTCAGTTTCAATCATTGCTAAGAGTGAGAAGAGCACTATACCTAGTTGGACTAGAACTCCCAAACAATGATTAATTCGAACTGAGTCAAAAGCGGTACAGTCAGATTCAGCAAATCCTGCAGATATGTCAAACAAGAACGAGATCGAGGCTCTCAAGCTAGCTTTGATTGGTAATGGTAGAACCACATCACTATGGTTTGATAATTGGCTTCCACTTGGACCTATTGCTCTCAAATTTGGTCCCAGAGTTATTTATGACTCTGGTCTCACCAAGGATGCTATTGTGGCTGACATTATCAGAGGCCCTAACTGGGGTTTCCCCATTACCCAAACCCTTGAACTCAATGAGATTAGGGATGCAAGTTGCTCTTTACCCAAACCAACCCAGGATCTTGAGGACCACTGTAGATGAAATCTTAATTCCAATGGTGAATTCACCATCTCTTCCCTTTGGGATGAGCTCAGAACACATTACCCCAAGGTCCCTTGGCACAATAGCATATGGTTCTCTGGTCATATCCCTAAGTGTAGCATGATAACTTGGCTTGCTATACACAATAGACTATATACTAGAGATAGATTGGTTTTGTTTGGCACAATCCCTGTCTCCTGTTGCAGTTTTTGTGCTAGTGTGGAAACTCATGATCACTTATTCTTCAATTGCCCATTCACCTCACTAATATGGTCTGAGATGCTTTCTCATGTCAATGTCAGTTGTCCCTCTAGGCCTTGGGTTGACTAGATCACTTATGTCTCAAACTTCAAAGGCAAAAGTTTAAAAAATTTAATCCTTAAACTAATGTTCACTGCTACAGTTTACCAGATCTGGATTGAACGAAATGTACGTAACTTCCAAAATGCATATTGCACTGTACCTATAGTGGTTAGCAAAATCCATTCATTAGTGAGATGTAGATTATTGTCTCTGGATAATCTTCCTCATGGTCATAACTTTCATGGCTTGCTAACCAAGTGGGGGATTAGTTGAACTTGAGCCTTAATAGAACATGTGTGGAACAGACTTTGGGATTCAACTTGGTAAAACATGGGTGTATTACCTGCTGTTAGGCTTTACTATGTAATGCTAAATGCATGTTATTGTGCAAATCTGCGAGTGTGTATCCAGGATACCATTAAGTTACAGCTGCTGTTACTGTATCTGCTGCAAAGAGCAATTCTTGGGCTGCTGCACTGTACTGGATCCTTGCTGATGCAGTGAGCAATTTTGCTGTATGTACTGCTGCAAATGCTGCTATGCACTGCTGCTGCTGAAGTTACTGCTGCTGTTTTGCTGCATCCTGCTGCTGTGTGGCATTCCTTAGGGCATTCTGCTGCTGTGACAGTGGCAAGTGTGACAGCTGCTGCCCTCTCCAAGGTTGCTCTGGTTCTACAGGGCAATGGTGATCAGATTTGGCATCTTAATGGCAAGGCCTTGAGGGATTATTAAAGTGAGGTATGAATATTGTGCTTTATTGAAGTCATATGGGTTGCAAGGGCTGTTGTAATCCACTATTATTGCATCTGTTGTTACTCTTGGCTATGCTAGTGTCATTGCTTTATAACTAGACTGCAGTATGCTTTATTGATGTTATATGGGTTGCAAGGGCTGTTGCAATCCCTACTATCTGTTGTTACTCTTGATGATGCTAGTGTTATTGCTTTGCTACACATATATCATGGTTGCAAGGGCTGTTGCAACCCTCTGTTATATATCTTTTGTACATTACTGCTGCACTTACTGCTATGTGTTCGGTATTATGCTGAGATCTGCTGCTGCTGTATTGTTCTACTGCTGTTGTTGTATTCTGGACAGCCACTGTTTCTGGGTTATCCCAATTTCAAACGAAACTCTGCTCAAAATTCTAAGAATCAGACTGTCCTTAGGGGGTAGTTTGTAGTTCTGTACTGAACAACAATAGTTCATCTGGACTGCTGTGTGTCTGATCAGCATCCATGAGATTAGACCTAGCCATGGGGGGTTGTCCTTGGCATGTATGATCCCCTTCTGGGAGGGGGATTCCTCCCAATTCATGGACTTATTTCATGTTCAAGCATCCATTCCATCGTTCAAGCTTCAAGTCTCATGTCCAAGGAACTTCTCCCGCTTGTTACTCATCTCCATCATTTGATCACCATTCAATGTTTTGATTCTGAGTTGGTTGTAGCTGCCAAATGTCATGCCAAATTTCATCTCTGCACTGCATTCTGCTGCATACTGCCGCTGCATTCTGTTGATGATCATGCACCCAGCGGCCGGTTACTATACTATGCTCAAGCTTCAACTCAGTTGTACAGTCCCGTTTTGAATGTTTCTCCTCCATCTCCCTTGATGGCCTAGAAACATTTAGTTATCATTGCATATTACTAGTTTTAGCCTATTCTTATGTAGTCACTTACCCCTCCCCACTGTAGCCTTATTGGCCATCCTTTTTGTTTCCTTTTGTTTTCTTTTCTTTCTTTGTTTTCTTTTGTCCTCCTGGGGTATGCCCCTTGTAGGCTGTATATCCGCTTAGCCTTTTTTCTATTTCAAGCTTATTTACCCAAAAAAAAAAAAAAGAAGAAGCTAGCTTTGGAAGAACAGCGGGAACACAGTGATAGTCAGATGGCTGAACTACTGCTCTTGATAAAAGGATTAACCCTTCAGAACAAGCCACCAGGAGGTCCAGGGGAGCAACCACCACTGAATCCGCCTCCGCAAGAGAATCCAAATTTGGAAGCAATGATGGCGAAGGTCACTAAACTCGAGGAATCAGTCCAAAAACAAGAAAAAGTAGCTGCCACGGTTATGGTTATGCTGCGTGTGATGAACTAATGGTTGACATGACCGGCCTAGGGGGGCTGTCCCTTGGTAGTTTTGGCCTAGCTTAGGGGGGCTGTCCCTTGGCATGTTTGATCCCCTTTGGGAGGGGGCTTCCTCCCGTTCCATCCAAAGTTCATCTATAGGTATTCTTGTTTCAGCGTGTAGGACTCCAATCAATTCAACTATCTGGTGGTCCTACTCAGAGGTCTCAACCTTCCCATCTCATGCAATGCACCCATCTTATTTGCAATTTCAAGAATCAAGATTCAAGTTCAAGTTGTATTTTGTTAGATTGTCATGTTCTGTGTGGTGTTTCTCTCTCCTCTGTTAGATGAGAGCGAAACACCCAGTAGTCTAGCTTTGTTTATCACTTTGCCTTTATGGCCATCTATCCCGTCGGATTGTGTCGGGTTTACGCATTATTTTCTTTCTTTTCTTTTCCTTCTCTTTTGTCCTCCCTGGGGTATGCCCCTTGTAGGCTGTATATTCGTTTAGCCTCTTTTTATTTCAAGCTTATTTACCCAAAAAAAAAAAAAACTCCCGGAAGGATTCAAGCCTATAGCTTGGGAAAAGTTTGATGGGAGTGGAGATCCAAGAGCTCATCTACAAACATATGTGGGCACCCTGTCCATGTATAATATTGAAAAGGATGCCATGGGTCAAATGTTTCAGCAGACTCTAATAGGGCCAGCACTGCGATGGTTTCTGAATCTTGATATTTCAAGGAAAGGAAGTTGGGAGGATATTGGGGCAGCCTTCATGGCCCAGTACAATTACAACATTCAACTTGAGATGACCATTCGAGAACTGGATGCAACCAAGATGGGAACAAATGAGTCCTTTGCTGACTTTATCAAAAGATGGAGAGGAAAGGCATCTTAGATGATCGATCGACCCTCAGAGAAAGAGCAGATGAGAATTATCACGAAGAACGTGGCACCCGATTTCGCAAAGCACCTAGTAGTTTTTCAAACCACCGCCGATTTCAGGACTTTTTACGAAGCCGGCCTTGCAGTGGAAGATACACTCAGAACCGGTATATTTGAGAAAGGAGAATATGCCAAGCCCAGGAGAGTTTACTCTAGCAACAACAACACCCTGTTCAGAACCAACCAATACAACCATCCCCAGGCCAGCTCCTCAAACTCCAAGCCAACCAAAACCGAGCCTATGACAGCAGCCCAGCCAACCCGGCAAGCAAGAAACTTCTAGCAATTCCCTTTTCCCTTAACCACAGTCTACAAAAAGCTCCTTGAAAAGGACGCCATCAAGCCACTTGAGCCTCGTGAGCCACCCAAAGTGCTTCCTCCAAATCATAACCCAAACGCCTTCTGTGCCTACCACCAAATGCCCGGCCATCACACCAACAATTGTATCTGTCTCAAGCACAAAGTCCAAGACCTCATTGAAGACGGAACACTCCCGCTTCCCCTCAAAAAGCCAAACACTGTCTTAAATCCCATGCCAGAACACAAATCTAATACCCAAATCAACCAAATCTCCCTCAGATCCACTCCAAATAACCCAAGCTCCACTAAGTTTAACCCTGGCCTATACATCATACCAGCCACCGAACCTAACCCCTTGTCCCTATACCTGAAGATCTTGAAATTCGCTTCCTTGAAAGTGTTAAACCAAAACCGAAATCAAGATGGGCAGATATCACGAAAGGTAAAGAATGGGCCATGAATGATCAAGATTGGGAAGAATTCCGCCAAGAGTGGGACCCAAGCCAGTTTATTATCTCAGATTCTCATGTCAAGCTGGTTGTTTTTATACCAACAGATTCCAGTATTTGTCGGATCGACAAAGTCGTATGCATCGCAGGCATGGTGCATACTCTTGAATATGTTGAACCAAATGAACAAGAAGATTGGCGAGAAAGGTGGGAAACAATTTGTGCTGATCCTCTTGACGCAGTTTCACTCCCTGCATTGTTTGAAGAACCGGGAGATATATGGAATCGGACGCTCGGGGAAGTTTATCATTGGGTCTCTAGCAATAATCCTCCAGATAATTTGTTGCCACCTCCACTTCCTGGGGTCGAAGAACATTCTGCCATAGAAACTATTTTTGGAGACCATGACTGGTTTCCTCAGGCCTACATTATCGGGGAATCTCTGCCATTTCCTCCACAGCCAGATGTTTCGGTTCTAATGACAGATTCATTTTGGAGCGAAGAAGATGTGATTGATATCCGATTCGACAATGATGAAGTGTGGACTGTCAACAGGGCCATGTTGGATGATTCATTTTGGCATGATCGAGCAGTGGAAAATCTAGGAAACAAGATGGAAAACATCAAGATCGAGAAACGAAAAGTTGAGGATAGTCTTGCAGGTTTTTGGTCCGAGTATTTTGACACTGAGTAGAAGTTGGAATCCATTAAGGCTGGAAAATGAAAGGTCAATGAATTTTCAGACTTTTGGGATGAAGAGCCACCATCAGTCAACTTAGTAACAAGAAGCGGACGGATTTATCAACCTGCTAACTTGCAAAAAGGCAACACCTCTAATCATGCTCAGGCTGGGGCATTCGCTTGGGACGATCCCGTCTAGGGCGATCCAACCCCAAGTAATCTAGAAGATGTCACTAAGACACCAGAAGTTGTCACTCAACCACCGCAAAGGAATCCTATGCCAGTGGAAGATCCCATCCGGAAGCAACTTGAAAGAACTCCAACATCAGTATCCATCTGGGGGCTGCTTTCCTCATCCAGGGAACACCGTCAGAAACTGATTAAGACTCTGTCTAACATGGAAGTGCCGCCTGACACTCCCCCTAAAGCACTAATAGCCTTATTTGCACCAAACCGGGCAAAACATGTCGTGACATTCACTGAGAAAGATTTACCGCCAGAAGGAGCCAGTCACAACAAGCCATTACACATCACCATGAAGTGTATGGGGAAATGGGTCCCTGTTATTCTCCTAGACATTGGATCTGCTTTAAATGTCTGCGCACAGCCTACTGTCTTGGGTTTACAACTAAAGATTTCCAACCATCGAGCCTCGGAGTGCGTGCTTATGATAATACGCGCAGGGATGTAGTCGGAGTTGTCCAACTGGAGATATCAGTCGAAAATTTCAAGTCCAATGTCGAGTTTCATGTACTCGACATCCCTTCGTCCTTCAACTTGCTGCTGGGTAGGCCATGGCTCCACCACCCTGACATTATGGCGGTACCATCTTCTCTACATCAAAAAGTTCAGCTTGGTCTAGACACAGGAACTCTGACTATCTATGGAGAATCTGGGATTCGTCCTCATGTCTCTGATAACGCCCCTCTGCTTGAAATCACACATGGAGAAGAAGACGTCGCTTTTGGAGGGTTCTCTTTTGACACCGCTGGGGCAGTTCTCACTATCAAAATGGATGAAGATTTCTCGGTCAGCTCGACGGTTATTGAAATGATGAGAAAGATGGCTTACATGCCAGGATTTGGATTGGGCCGCAACAATCAAGGAATGGCTGAATTCCCTGAGTTCCCTATGAACAATCACCGCTTCGGCCTTGGATATCAACCCCATGAAGACGAGATGGGGAGTGGATGGAAGGCTCGAGCCCGCGCTCAGCCAAAGAAAGGTCCCATTCGTTTTGTCAAAGGAAAGGAGGCTATCTACCAAGGAGAGCCAGAACCATTTTGGGACATGGAGAAAAAGACCAAGTTGCCAGGGTTCGAGATATTCGCCGATAACACGTGGGACAGTGATGATGAATCGGCAAAGCTGAAAGAATTAGTCAAGCAATGCAAGTCTGACTGGATCAAAATTTTTGACTCAGGGAATCTGATATCGTTGTTTGGGAATGAAAGTCCAATAGGTATGGTCGAGGAAGGACCTGCTGCATTAACGATTGATTTGGAGCCTGTTGGAGACATGGAACTGATGATGCTAAGCCAAGAAGCCCTTGGAGATGTTACCTCGCTCATTGTGGACGCCAATGGAATTTATAAAAATTGCACTTTTCTACCCAAAATTATTTACACTGGCATTGAATTTGAGTCTAAGTCAGAGTCCAGCACTGAGTCTGAGTTTAGCACTGAGTTTGAGTCCACTTCTGAGTCAACGCATGTGTCTGTTGGTCCTCCACGTCATCATTTTTCTTTCGAATTTGAGTCCACTCTCATGTATCAAGCCCCTGGGGCCACCTCTTTTGCAATGAATGAAATCGACTTTGCTTATCTTGCTGTGTCTGAAATAAATTGTGTTAACCTTGACGATGATGGGGTTGAGTTTGAGGAAAAAATTCCAAAAGAACTCCGATCCCTAATCGAACGAGAAAATGAAAGGCATGCTCAGCCTCTAAAAGAAGAAGTAACTTCAATAAATCTGAGAGATGAGAGTAATCCACGAATGGTTCAAATCGGTTCTGAATTGTCTTCAGATGAATTTAAAGCTCACTCCGATCTTTTAAAAGAATTTCAAGATGTTTTTGCATGGTCTCACGCGGACATGCCTGGAATTGATCCTGAAATCGTGGAGCATCGAATCCCGCTTTATCCGGATGCAAAACCTGTTAAACAGAAGTTGAGGAAAATGAGGCCTGACTGGGTGCTGGAAATCAAAGGAAATTCAGAAACAGATAGATGTAGGGTTTTTTATGGTAACAGAATACCCTCAGTGGATCGCCAACATCGTGCCTGTCCCCAAGAAGAACGGGAAGATCAGAGTCTGCATGGATTTCAGGGATTTGAACAAAGCCAGCCCTAAAGATGACTTTCCACTGCCACATATAGATGTACTCGTAGACAACACTGCAGGGCACGCTTTGCTTTCTTTCATGGATGGTTTTTCTGGCTACAATCAGATTCTCATGGCCCCTGAAGACCGAGAGAAGACTACTTTCACCACAGAGTGGGGGACGTATTGTTATAGGTTATGCTGTTTGGATTAAAGAATGCCGGATCTACTTACCAGAGAGCCGCTACAACTTTACTGCATGATAGGATCCACAAAGAAGTCGAAGTTTACGTGGATGACATGATTGTCAAGTCTAAAGAAAGAGAAGGGCACTTGCACGCTCTCAGGAAGTTCTTCGAAAGGATTCGCAAGTACAGATTGCTTCTCAATCCCGAAAAATGTACATTCGGGGTTACAACAAGAAAGATGTTGGGTTTCATGATCACAACCCGAGGAATTGAAGTGGATCCATCCAAAATCAAGGCCATTCTTGAAATGGAACCACCGCAAACAGAGAAGGAAGTGCGAAGTTTCCTCGGCAAAATTCAGTTCATCAGCAGATTCATCGCCAAGTTAACCTCAACTTGCGAGCCAATGTTTCATCTTCTCAAGAAAGGCGTACCATTCAAGTGGGACGACAGGTGTCAGAAAGCCTTTGAAACAATCAAGAAATACTTGCAGGATCCTCCAGTTTTGATGCCACCTGTACCGCGGCAACCTTTGATTCTGTATTTATCAGTCACTTCATCAGCAATGGGATGCATGCTAGCATAGGAAGGAAAAGGCGGATCTGAGAAAGCCGTTTACTACATAAGCAAGAAGATGGTCAGATACGAAGAACGATACACTTCGCTGGAGAAGACTTGTTGGGCGTCCGGGCTTCCAAAAAGTTAAGACACTATATGTTGGCCTATTCTGTAACGCTGATTTCTCGAATGGACCCTCTTAAATATTTATTCGAGAAACCCGCGCTTACAGGTAAGTTAGCACGATGGTTGCTTTTGCTAGCAGAATTCGATATCAAATATGTTACCAGGAAATCAGTGAAAGGAAGAGTCGTTGCCGAATTCCTTGCCGATCACCCTGTGGAAGGTCCAGAAGATGTAGAGTTTGAATTCCCCGATGAAAACGTGATGACAACCACCAATGATGTCTGGATGCTGTATTTTGATGGTGCAGCCAATCAGAAAGGATTTGGAATCGGGGTATTGTTAATTTCCCCAGAAGGGTCGCATATCCCTCTTGCGTTTAAATTAAACTTCAAAGTCACCAATAACCAATCAGAATATGAAGCCTGCATCGTAGGAATGGAAGCTACCTTGGAAATTGGAGTCAAAAGACTGGAAGTAGTCGGAGACTCGAACTTAGTGGTGTCACAAGCAAACGGAGATTGGAAGGTCAGGGAAGACAAGTTGAAACCCTATCATCAAGACTTGGATGAGTTGATCCCACGGTTTCAGATGGTCACTTTCACGCATGTACCAAGATTGAAGAATCGGTTTGGTGAAGCCCTTGCAACACTAGCATCCATGGTTGAAATACCAAACGGAGTTAGACTCAGGCCAATTGTGATTGAACAACTAGACAAGCCTGTCTATGAGTATGTCATGTCCATTGACGAACCGAACGATGGCTTGCCATGGTACCACGACATTTGGAACTTCATTGAAAAAGGCAAATACCCAGCAGGAACCGATAAAAAGGACCAAGTTGCTCTTCGAAGATTGGCATCTCAGTACATCATTTGCGGAGGAAAACTATATCGGAGATCTCGTTGTGGAACACACAAACTATGTGTGAACGGGGAAGAAGCCAGCCGGATCATGGAAGAAGTACATGAAAGAGTTTGCGGCCCTCATATGAACGGCATGATGCTCGCCAAGAAAATCTTAAGGCAAGGCTATTATTGGTCAACCATGGAGACTCAATGTATTGAATATGTGAGACGGTGTCACAAGTGCCAGATTCACGCCAATCTCATGCATGTCCCGCCATCAGAGTTGCATTCCATGACTTCGCCTTGGCCCTTTTCTGTCTGGGGCATAGATGTTTCGGTAAAATCACGCCGGCAGCGTCAAACGGGCACAAGTTCATTTTGGTCACAATTGATTACTTCACCAAGTGGGTTGAAGCTGCCTCCTACACAACTCTCACGGCAGTCTAGGTTGCTCACTTCATCAAGCAGAACATCATCTACAGATATGGAGTCCCTCAGGCTTTTGTATCAAACAACGGGGTTCATTTCAAAGGAAGGGCAGCAGAAACTCTTGAAGAATTCGGGATTCAGGTCCATAAATCTACTGTCTATCGACCGCAAACCAACGGGGCCGTAGAAGCAGCTAACAAAACCATCAAGACTATACTGGAGAAAACCACTGAGTCCACACGGAATTGGCACGAACAACTACCATTGGCATTATGGGGATATCGAAAATCTATCCGAACTCCAATGGGTGCAACGCCCTACTCTTTGGTTTACGGCATGGAAGCTGTTCTACCCATCGAACTCGAAATCCCATCTTTGAGGATTATGGCCGAATCAGGAATTGATGAAGCAGAATGGGAAAAGGCAAGATTCGAAGAGCTCATGCTATTTGATGAAAGGCGACTCAAGGCCTTATATCATGTTCAAGGATATCAGCGCCGAATAGCCCGTGCTTTTAACAAGAAGGTGAAGTCCAGGGATTTACAGGAAGGTGACATGGTTCTGAAAGAAATTCGAGCTCCAGCTTTTGATCCACGTGGGAAATTTTGACCAAAATGGGCCGAACCATACATTATCAAGAAGATCTTATCTGGAGGTGCAGCGCAACTCATCGATCTCGACGGCAACGAATTTTCTACTTTAGTCAACTTGGATCAATTCAAGAAATATTATCCCTGAGAGAAGCTCACTGGACTGAAAACCGCAAGGGCGGGCAGTTCCAGGCAAAAATTAGAGCAAAAGACTGCTAGGTTGAAAACCCGAAAGGGCAGCCTAGGCAAAAGATAAGGCTAAATAAATCAAAGCTCGCTAGACTGAAAACCCGAAAGGGCGGTACTAGGCAAAATTCAGAGCACAAAAGGAGAGTGAAAATACCCGAGTGAACCCTAACCATCTTGAACTACGTCATGACCTGATTCCTTTCTGTAAGGGATACGTAGGCAACCTCACCCTGAGGTTCGGTCACAATCTTTTGAGTTGATTCCAAGTTTCACAGACAGAACTGGTAAGGATCAAGAATGGAAAGTTCTCAAAACTCAAGTTTTATTTGAACAAACTTTTTCAATTACATAGCTGAGTATGAAACTTTCAGAAAGAAACAAACAACAACAACATCTATAGCACAGGGTACACAACTTATTTCAAGCACAGTAAGATCGAGTCTAAAGTCTATCCTAGTTTCCATTTGCTCTTGCTTCGATATCTCTCGTCAACCATCTCTTGTAACGTGTTGGAAGGAGAACACTGGGATATGGATCTTTTGGGATGGTCACACGCTCCCTCCAACTATTCTAATAAGCTCTGAATGTGGCAACATTGAAATTTGGCAGGACAGTTCTCGTGACCTACAGGTGGCAGCACTTGACGAACACCAAATTGACGGAAAATGCGATTTGGGATATAGAAAGTCCATCGGGTCAGACCTGCCAAAACCATTCGCTGGCGCCCCATGTTGCTAACAGCCATGTCAGGAAGATCAATCCAAGTCAAGCGCCAAGAAATCACCTCCTCTGTAAGCTGGAAAGAACCCGAACCCAACCTCCCACATCATCAAAAACCTCCCTGAAGTCCCTGGTAACAAACCCTTGTGTTTCATGAACCCGATTTCTTGGCACAGGCTCCAGCAGATTAGCCTTGTCACATAACCACAGCTGTATGAACGAGAGAAAACAAGTAAGAAACCTTAGAAAACCCAAAACTGAGAGTCGAAGTAAAATGAGAATGAGTGAGCAACCAGAAAAAGGAGAGCTGAGTGAGAAACCTACCTGTAGGAGCAAAGGACTGCCCTCGAAGACGTCGGTTCGACCGGCATGAACCCCATCTAAACCCATCAAGGTTTCAGCCAGAACCATGGGAGCCACGTCTTTGCGCTCCTCAATTTGCGTGGCCACACCAACCAAGGAAGAGCTTGCCTGACCATCAGATTGCACAAGCAGGAAGGTAGCTGATAAACACAAGCACAAAGCAAAGTTGTTGGAACGGAATCCCTCGATAAGGCGTGGAACATTCAGAAAACCTCCACGAATCATGGACTTGGCAGCATTATTGCTTATCTCGAGTTTGGAAGACAACACTGAGGCAAAACTGACTCCTTGGAGGGGGATGATAGGCTCCGCCAAATCAAAGCCTCCGATGTATGCATAGAATTCTTCTACTGTGGGGCATAACTCATGAAGGCCAAAACGAAAAACATGCACCTCAGGATCCCAGAATTGTGTAGCAGCTCGTAGCAACTCCGGACGTATGGACATGTCTCGAATATAACGAAGGGAAGTCAGCCTGTGGCCCCGGAAGTGAAGCCAATCCAAGCCATCAAGATCATTGAGCCAAGGGCGCATTAGAGTTGAGAAACTCACTGCCATTGTGAGGAGTTGAACAAAGAAGAAGTTTATGGATGTGGGATGCAAATGAGGAGTGAAATGAATGGCTTTTATAGCTACCATGCATGAAGAACGATCCAAAGTTTAAAGTCCCGAAGAACGGCCATCTCGAAGAACTTGCCGACTCGAAAACCGTAAGGAATCATGCTAAATTTGCAAAGCTTTTCAAAGGGTACCCTACAGTGGCTCTTCAGGACCCTAAGACGTGCATTGGAGTGATGAAAGGCCAAAAGGAAAGACCAGAAATCGACTGCAAGTTGCAAAAATTTTGGCACTAATAGGCCAGTGCCACACGGCACAGTTTTGGTGCCGTACGGCACAGTTGGACAGTTTCAGCAAAACTGAATTTTGAGCATCCGAAACTCATTTCGTGCTTCTTTTGGACATGTGGCTTGTGCATACAAGCCATAATACGTGCATATGACTTAATGGCAAGGTCGATTAAGCATTCCCAAAAGAATTTCAATGATCGAATACCTCGAAGACCAAGATACAACAAGGGCGGAAGTACCGGTAATATATGTGGTGGTATTGAAAGATCGGTTGACTTGTGCGTGTCGCATTATGCATTCATGGTTTGAAAGAAAGCTATTATACTTCTTCGTCCTACAAAAAGTCACGACTCTAGCACGTGTACACGTCAAGTTTCGTTTCATTCTTACATGAGAAATCTAAAGCTTGTTCATTCTATTTCATTGGGACATGATAGTTGTAATCATACATACGTGTCAGTTTCCCACTCTCAGTCAAAATTAGCATTCATTGTTCTTAATTCAGTTGTCTTAACTAAATGCTCATGTGCAAACTTTGATTTTTCAGATTCATTGCCAATGTGAATAAAAGCAAATCAAGGTGCAAGTTTTTATAAAACCAAATGAAAATATCCACATCATAAGCATCATCATGTCTAGGGGCAAACAGGCCCAATGCTAAATCAGCTACCACGGCTCGCAGGCCATCTGTACAGAAGGGCTAAACAGGCGCCCAAATCAAAACAAGGCACGCAGGCCCCACCTAATAAAAGCTACTACTAACTATCTCAGGTACGAGGACGCTTCGGTGGAACATATCCTCAGTGTCTGTACTCCTCTCGCGTAGAAGGATGGCTCTCAGTACTACTGCTCTCTGCAAGCTCCTCTCTCTGTGGTGCACTCTCCCTCCGTCTCTCAGCAAAAGAACGAAGGACTCGGCCTGAAGCTGGAGTTGCTGAAGTAGCTCGAGGCGCTGAACGCCTGGCACTCTGGGAACCTGACGCTCCCTTCACAAGCAACAAAAGTTGTCAAAAATAATAAGAAGTGGAACGATCAAAAGAAAAGGAAAGGCGAGTATGATGTATACCTCCGCAGCTCCGCCACTAGGAGTAGCCCTACGACTGGCACCTCTCTCACTACTGGTACTCTCTCTCCTCCTACGAGTACCACGACTAGTCTCTCTACCTCTGCTGGTCTCTCCAGCACCTCAGCCTGTGCCTCTGCCAGCCTCTCCGGTACCACGAGCCGGTGTCCTCTCTCTGGTAGTACTCTGCCTACGACCAAGTACAACTCCTGGCTCAGCTCGCGGGCATACCTCTGGATGGGCCCATCACAAACTGACAAACCATGGCCTGCAAGTCTTGCGCCAACTGGTACGATGCCGCCGCCCATTCAGCAGGAATCTGAAATACAAAGATACATCAGTAATGCATAGGAATATTGATACAAGAAGACAATCAAAGCAGGTAAAGCAATCAGAAGACACCTCTGTCGTGGCAAGAGTAACTGCAGGAGTGATAAAAGGCACCGTCACTACTCCGAGTGCTCCGTCAGCAGTCACTACCTCAATCTCTCTCCTCAACTCAGGCAAAGCAGGAGCAGCTCTCAAACGATTCTCCATATCCAAGTCATACACCAAGTGTGTATGCAAGTAGCTCTTATAATCAGTCGAAGGACTGAAAATCACCTCCGTCGGCACTGTATATCTCTCAATCTCTGCTCGAGTATACTCATTAGTCCTTTGAACAAGCGAAGGAAGGGGCGAAGGCACTCTGAAATGGCCAATCCCGAGAGATTGACGAGACACTCTGTCACCCAAGTACCACCGCCAGCCGCATGGACACTCCAACAGCACTCGACTCCGTGTCCACTCCCTGCTCTTCACTAGATAATCCTTGCGCGACCTATCCTAGACATTCCACCTCACCTGCAAGAGAGAAAGTTTGTCATCCTTCAGGAAATGAAAGGGCAAGAAAACATGAAAAGTTGATCACAAAAGAAGCTTACTCTATCTCTTGTGGTAGAATCAAGGAAAAGTCTGAAGCTCCTCAAATCTCCCTTATGGTCACCTGCCCCTGTAAACTCCAATCCCCATTTCTCGGCACGCGAAAGCACATTCTCATTACTATGAGAATTGGCTGGGGCAAATATTTCCAGAACCTCATAAGCCCACACCTGCATGTTCAGAAAGCAATCAAGTCAAGGAATATGGCTAAGGCATTATCATGGTCTACAAGAAAGAAGGATGCTAGCAAAGTTTACCTTCAGTACTCTCCAATAGCCACCAAGGCTTGTGCCTACTCCACGGCAGACGCAACCCAAGAAGCAGTACACGGTGCACAAGCCAGCACCACCCCAGTCAAATCTCCCAGCAGTCTCCAAGCTCTCCAGTGCTGGTAGCCAACCCAAGTGCACCATGCCTTGCCTGTTCGGAAACAAAGAAGCACCAAAGAGATATAGCAAGTAGGCCCTCGCCATCTGTCTAGCCTCCTCCTCTGACTCTGGCTCGTGATCCCAGAAATCCACCAAAACAGTATACCTCACCCCCGGCTCAATGCCTCCAAGCCTCCTCCCCAAGTAGTGCTCTACGGCAGCAGTGTCCAAATATAGCTCTGAATCAAACGGGATAGGCTCACCTCCAACTCTTAGACCGGTAATAGCAGCAAAGTCAACAGGGGTGATAGTCATCTCCCCAAACCGGAAGTGAAAAGTGTTGGTGGTATCCCACCACCTCTCCACCAGAGCCCGTATCAACTTGCGGTCTGTCCGAGTCACTGTCAAGAGCCGAATAAAGATGGTAAACCCGGAAGTATCAACCAAGGCTCTCACTCTCGACGGCAAAGCACGGTAATATGCCAGAGAACTCGCAGAACCTCCATAACCACCCATGGATCTCTGAGTCTGTCAACAAAAGCACAACAAAACTGTTGTCAGTCATCATAAAAAAGAATGTATAGCAAAGCAGGTACAAGCAGCAAAAAAAGAAAATAAACAAGATACATACCAAGGGATTTCTGTAAGCAATATGGGTCGAGTGGTCACGAATAACATTCGTATCCAAGTACGCAGGTAGCAAGGGAGTATATGTATCACATCCTTGAGGAACAAAGAAGTGAACCCGTGGCACGTAAGTGGCAGGCGTAAAAGGAACTATGTGCTCCAAGGCCAACTCGACCTCCCGGACTATGGTCATACGCTCCTCCCCGGCGGCTACCTCAGCCTCTCTCTGCCTCTCCTCCTGCTCAACATCCCTGACATGAGACGGCATGCCCTCCTGAATTAGAATACTCTCAAACTGAGGGGACTCCTGCAAAGTCGCTGCAATATCCTCATCTCTCGCCCCCTCCAAGGTATCTGCTAAAGTCAAACCTGGCCTATGGGAGGAACCAACTGCAGGTGTAAACAACGGAGGCTCTGAAACCTCTACCTCTCTCTCTGCACTCTCCTCTGGCACTCTAGCAGTACCAATCGCAATGGCCGAACATGGAGCAATACGCCTCACCAATGATATCTCATCACTCTCAGTACTACTCCCTCCAGCAACATCCTCCACCAAAACATCCCTATCACCGGGACCTCCCCAAATCACCGGTATGTCAGTCACAACATCCTCACCGCCTACAGTAACCTCAGTCACAAGAGTAGCGTCCAAAAGGTCACTCGGAATGCCCTCAATCTGAGACCCACTCTCCTGAGCACGGGCTCTCTCTACAACAACATCAATCCCACTAAGACTCATCGCAATATCAGAAGGTGAAGTACCCGTACCTAAAGGATCAATCTCCATAGCCTCCGGACCTCCGTGGGTAGCCACGGTACTTTGATCACCACCCACGGCACTCTCAGCATGCCGTACGGTACTCCGGTCATCTCTAGCAGTACCCACGGTACTCGAATCCACTGGCACAGCACTCCCAACATCAGGCACGGCACTATCAGTCTGCCGTGCGGTATCCAAGTCTTCATCAGCATCACCGCCGCCCAGCACCGTGGCACTGCCGACACCCATGGTCTCCCATACCTCCACCGGAGTTGAGGTCTCACCCATGTGAGCCTCACCAAGTCCTGTCGGTACTATTGCCGGGGTGGATGATACCGTTTCGGTCCCGTTCAATGCCAAATGGGAAGCTTCATGAACCGGATCTGTATCGGCCGGAATACCCATGGGTGAATCACCCTCGGTCGCGCTGGATGATGTACTCGCCGTGCTACCCTCCCCGTACGCCGATGATGTCGAATCAGTAGCAGACGCGGTGGAACCACTCCGTGCCTCACCGGAATCAGCCATGACCGGTGTGTTTCGAAATGAGAGTGTGGGTTTTGGAAGGTTTTTGGACCGAAAGGTTAGAAGAATTTGGGGAGAATGAAAGAGAAGAAGGAGAATAAGAGAGGAAGTGATTTTCGGACTCTTAGTCACGGAATAAACCAACTAAAAATTTGAACGTGTTGAAAGTGGGAGAAAACCAAACATTTCGGGCGGTTATAAAACCACTTGTACCGTGCGGCACACTTACTCTACCGCACCGCACACATAGTATGCCGCACGGTACAGACTTTGTCGTACGATGCTCATACTCGATCGTACAATACAGGATTGATGATTGCACGGTCCAGATTTTCCAAAAAAAGATGTTTTCGGACGCAGTTCTGAGTTTTCAAAAGAGATCGCCGTCGATCTTACTCAAGTAATCATCAAAATCAAGAACCTCGCTCAATAATTCTATTTCATCATTTCAGCACCAACTGGTTCTATAAGTCCTCTACGGCATTAACAACGGTTTCTGATTCTATAAGTCCTCTACGGCATTAACAACGGTTTCTGATTCTGTAAGTCCTCTACGGCATTGACAACGGTTTCTGGTTCTGTAAGTCCTCTATGGCATTGACAAACGGTTTCTGGTTCTGTGAGTCCTCTACGGCATTAACAACGGTTTCTGGTTCTGTAAGTCCTCTACGGCATTAACAACGGTTTCTGGTTTTATAAGCCCTCTACGGCATTAAACGAACAGTATTCTCAGCACGAACTAGGTTTCGTAAGCCCTCTCCAGCATTAACAAACGGTTATCTCAGCACCAACAGGTTCTGTAAGTCCTCTACGGCATTAACGACGATTTTCATGGTTTCGTAAATCCTCACCGGCATTAACGACAGTTTCTCAGCACCGAATGATTTTATAAGTCCTCAACGGCATTAACGACGATTTTCCTCAGCACCGACTAGTTCTACAAGTCCTCAACGGCATTAAACGATGGTTTTCTCAGCACCAACTAGTTTCTATCTCGCCGGTTGCGTTCACAGTACATCATTCGTTTTTCCCTCATTGAAGAACAAAGTGATCACCCCCACAGTCCGATCAAGGTATGTTCTCTACAACTCTTATATAAGTCACTGTTTTGTCCTTATGCATTTAGCCCTGATGAACTACGTTGGTCTGATCCCTGCAAAGGGGTACGTAGGCAGCTCTTATGAGCGCGACCACATGCATTAGCTTTTACTTGTTTGTTTTCATACGAAGACGTCCACATCGAGGGGTGTCTTCTATCTTTGACGCGACTTCCATCACACAATGATTGTAAGCCTCGTCAAAGAGGGGCAACTGTAGACACCCCAAAATGAGACTCTCGTATACATTTAAATCCCCGATGATGAAAGGAAATGCCCGGAAGGCCTCTCGGATTGAAATTCTCCAAGTCAACTCAGTCAACAGTACCGTACGGTACTCATCTCTCACGCACGGCACTGCCCCAGTCACGTACAACATTCTTTTGAATTTTGGCAGTGGAAGTGTGCCGCACGACATAGTTTGTGTGCCGTACGGCACTGTCATTTGTCAAACAGCTTTTGCAGAGTTCCCAACAGCTCAAAATGTTGACGAATTTGCTTCTCTGCTCATTATGGTTTCGTGCGAAGATGGAAGGCTACCTCCTAGCCATCATCACCATGAGTAAAGGCCAAGAAAACTTGGTGATTACGTTCACTTATTCCCTATATAAGTTGATCGATTCCGACGAAAAAAGGATCCAAAAATTTTGATGCAAAGAAGATCATGGAATCCTACTCTTAAGTTCTGTTAAGAAATACTTCTCCCATTACAAATCATCTTCACAATCTCCAGAAATCAACCCAACCATTCCTCCCAAAACAAACCCGATCAAAAACCTACCCCCTGTTTTCGGTTCAAACCCGTGAGGTAGTCACTCCAAAGCTTGCTCAAGTCCCAGCCATCAATTCTCTCTGTAACAATATCAGATTGAAGTTAGAAGTTCAGAGGAGCTCAAGCCATATTCAAAACTTCAAGAAAGAAGCTTAATCCGAGAGTTCAAAACCGAAGGTATAAACCCGTTTTGCCAAAACTCTTAGTTTTGGTACCCCGAGGGGAGGGGTACCAAGTATGGAATGATCCCCAATATCATCTCCATGCTTGGTATGCCCATATCACATTGAAATCAGTTCTATTTCATACCTCCCGATCGCGTCGTACGGTGAAAACACCGCCTCGGACGGAGCGATTCAATGAGGAGGAACATCCCCCACTTAAACACATTGCCTTCTCACTCAAAATGGTTTGTTTTTAACTGTATTTCATGCCTTGTATGCATCTGTATTTCATTATTTTCGAAAACCAAAGTTTGAACTATTTGTAAAGGAAACAGTGTCGCACGGCACTCCCACTATGCCGCACGGTCTACATGGAGTGTTGTACGGCACTTTTTAAAAAATTTGACCGTTGATGGATGAACAGTGCCGCACGGCACACTCTCTGTACCGCACGGTACACCCAGTGTGCCGCACGACACACTTTCCTCGTAAAATCCAAAATTTTGAACAGTACCTTGCATGAACAGTTTAAGCTCTGGATTTTCGCGTGTTTACTGTAAATTACATACTAGTTATTTGCTTTTCATTATTATCGTCTGCTTTGCTTGATTTAAATGTTTATTTGTTAAAGTTCGGCATTAAAACGTTTTCTAAAAATCCCACAAATGTTTAGTAAAGACCGATTTTTAATCGAGCGAACGGGGTGCATTAAAACCCTTCCCCGTTCGTAACCTGGCTCCCGAATCCAAAATGAATCTCTGGTTTCAAAATTGTTTTATGAATCATTTTCTCCATCATTTTCAAATTGGTTTCTCGGGTCCTAAACCATTTTTCGAAAACCCGGGTGGCGACTCTATTTTTCAAATCAAACCACCGGCGTGGAGGTCGACCGTCCACAGTGGGCAATGTGATGCTTTGGGTTACCCTTCCCATCAAACTGTTGAAACTTGAGGGCTGGTATCCAATAGGCATCCTAAAGTAGTCGATACGCTATGTGTAAGGCTTTGAATACATAAAGCTACTTTGTGATGGCCCACCACATTTTGCTCTGATTGTATTCATTATCATGTCATGGAGTTGTTGGATAGACAACGAAGCGATAGGGGTGGGTTGGGCACTTTCACCAATCCCTTGGGTTGCAAAAGTTGTGTGATTGAACTTACCACCACCTCCTTGATTTGACGAGAAAACACGATTTGCGTTGACGTTTTGCTCAAGTTTTGCATCTTGATTGCCCATTATGAGTTTTCCACTTTGATCACCATATATAACTCCTTGTGGTGTGAAACCCGGTGGATGCGAATTGTCTTGTCTAGTTTCTCCCACTTTTTAAGCCTCTAACTTGTTCATAAGCGATGTAATTTGGAGGTCTTTATCTTTTTTTTTGGGTAATTTAGCGTGAAATTAAAAGGGGTTAAGCGAATGTACAGCCTACAAGGGGCATACCCCAGGGAGGACAAAAACAAAATAAAGAAAAGAAAAGAAAATTGCGTACTCCCCGACACAACCCGTCGGGGTGGGTAATAAGAAATCCAGCACAACCCGCTGGGATAGGGATACGTATGCATAAAGCAAAATTCCATATTTCTTCCTTCTCTTAACCACGATTATAGCCTGTGAAGGTCTCAAACAAAATAACAATAATGCTTTTACAAAAAGCTTTTACAACTGTGCCTTGAACTTGGGCGTTGGTTTTAATGCAAATTTGCACCCACCGAGTAGACTACTCCATTGTGGTCCCACTTGAATTGTTGATACGGACAAAATGGCCCCACTTTGACCAAAATTCTTGCAATAAAGATGCGGTACAAAACCAAGAAAGGCTTTGAATCCTAAACTCCATTTTAACGTAAAGTATGGAATGGGCCCCAAGGGGGGTACAGCTGTGTTTGCACTTCACCCAAGAGCTCTCTAGGCGTGTATTTTGCTGAAGAAAGGGGTGGGCCCCAGATCCACTAAAATCTTCTTTCGGTAGTAGAAGGTCTACTCAACCCACATCCAATTGATGTCACAAGGGACCCACAAGGAAGCTTTTAAGACGCAGCAATACATGACAGCTGCTCTTGATTGGATCGAGTAACCTACCCCACAAAGAGGTTTGAAAAATGGGACCGAATAACCGGCTGTAGTTATTCAAGCAGTTGCATATTTTTTGAGCCAGTAAGAAGCCCACTCCCACAGGAGAGAGTGAGATTCACTCTCTCTCCTTCCCAAAATCAATTTCCAGTTTGAACTTGGTAACTGGTAAGGATGAAAACGCACAGCCAATCTCAAAAAATCAGCTTCAAATAGACGAAAAGGAGAGAAGATGAGGACCTACATTACCGAGCTCTCCTTAGCACCCAGAACCGGATATGGTATTACCCCACCGCCGTGACACCAGAGACACTTAGCGGGAGGAACTGGGTCGTCGTGGAACAGTCAGCTTCAGGACCCCGGGATCTCAAATTTCTCCGTGAGAAGCATGTTTTAAATGTTGGATGTGCCATGGCTGAAGCCCCACGGTTGAGGCTTTGAAAACACCATCAGAGATGGGTCTGGTATTGGTAAGGTTAAAAGAGACGAGGACAAGCCCCTAAATGGTTTGTCTACCTCTCGGCTTACTGGATGAATGGGGTGGACAATTCCCTTTGAGGACGATCTCCATCTTGAGGATTTGCGGGATCTCCATCTTGAGGATTTGCGGGTTGTGGTGTGCTTTTCAATAGTGTGCGCTGTCACACCCTGAATTTTATAACCAAAATACCACATAAGTCCACGTTGGACAAATCAAAAGTTGAACATTCTCCCATTTGAAAAGCCAAAATATTAATACATTTCCATAATCAAATTCAACTCTCACATCTTCGTATTCGTATCAACATGTTAAGAAAAGAACAATACATATAACCATTACATGTCAAATAAATGATAATAAAAGTTAAAATACATCCTTGTAATCTTCCAAAAAAAAAAAAATTACAAAAGAATAAAGATGGTCAAATAAGGAAGACCCTTGATGTTTTTTCAAAAGCGGTCATGCCAATGTACACAATTCCATGCACTCCACGCCATGCTCCTCAATGATTACCTGAAAATGATAGGTTGAGCTACACTAGCCCAGTAGAAAACCAATCTAACAATACTATATTCATATAGCAGCACCGATAAAATAGTTAGGTGAAAGAATGAGACAAAGTTCGAAGATTTTCAAATTTGACAAAGTTTGTAAATATTATAAAGGTTACCCTTTTACTTTCATAAAACCTGCTCTTTTCAAATCTCAAATCTCAACACACGTAAACAACACATCTGTAGTCTCAAATTAATATTACCAACTTTCTCAAGTTCCTGTACACGAACACAAGTGTTCATAAATGTCACTAGATCCCTAGTCATGTCATTTTAATATCAACCTCTGCATTAGTATCTTAGTGTCTCTAGTTCCCATGAATGTCTCATTTTATTCTCAGGTGATCACACACATACTCATACGCACAAGCGAAGCTACCAACTCCCAATATAATTTTAATTGCAAACTAAAATCTCCGTACACACACACACACTCACGTCACGTAAGGGTAGAAGGACTAAATTATGCACCTTAAGTCCCAAAATGACCACACGTGCCCTCATGACATCCTAGAAGTGATCAAAGCTCTCAATGTGTCCCGAAATGTTTATGACGTACCCAAACACATCCTACGCGTCCTTATATTGACGATATCAAGATTTCCTCTAACGCCACCTATTCACAATATTAAGCGTTCACACAACATTCACACGTATCCAAACAACTTAATATGTCCATTTACTATAGCAAGGGCTGTTGCTATAGATTCTTGATTACTTATCTGTTATTAGAGCTCTCATTTGTCATTGTATTCGTTGAGAAGTTGCTGTGTTACTTACCTGTTTCAAAGGAGATGCTGCCCAATTTTCCAAAAATCCAGTGGACATGATTGTTAATTTGCTTAAAAATGTTTGGTATCATTTGGACTGCTGTGTGTCTGATCAGCATCCACAATGTTGGCATTTCTGGCCTAGCTTTGGGGGGCTGTCCCATGGCGTGTATTAGTCCCTTCTGGGAGGGGGCATTTCCTCCCTACACTAGCAGTAGTAGGAAGATCAAGATTTTGAAAGAGTTTCTAGTCTTTCTGTGGCTTATTTTGTATGAAACTCTATATTTTTGGGCTGCCAATTACTGGGCAGACATCTGATTTCTGGGATTGTAAAAAGCAGCCATTATGCTGCTCAAATTCCTCCAAAACCACCTCTGTTGCTGTAGCAGCAGTCTGTATGTTCAAGGACCTATTCCTAGGTCCTTTGCCAAGCTTCTCCAAGTTCTATTCCAAGTGTCATGTCCAAGCTTCAAGTCTCATGTTCAAGGTCCATCCAAGTGTCATGTGCGGATCAAGGACACGATATCTATCGTTATGTTCAAGCTTCAATGTCAATCATTTAGAATCATTTTCAGTGTTTCTCTTCCATCTCCCTAGATGGCTTAGAAACACTTTTATTATATTTTTATTATATTTTTTATTATATTTTGTTGCAAAGATATCCCTTATTTTAGGCTCCCCCCATGTTGCCAAGTTTGGCCTCCTCATTGCTTCCCATTCCGGTCTTCTCCCGGTCTCTCCCTTTGTAGCCTTCGGGCCATCCCAAGCAATTGTTTTCCTTTTCTTTTTGTCCTCCTGGGGTATGCCCCTTGTAGGCTCTACATCCGATTAGCCTTTTTTTTTCTATTTCAAGCTTTATTTACCGAAAAAAAAACTTAATATGTCCATCTATATCAGTAAATCCCATTACTCTCATTCTATCAGTTCACAATTTTCAAGCTTTCCCGCATGCACACAAGTATTCACCGTTTTCCATGTTCCTCATTTACAATCCAAATGTTTACTAAACATCCACAGTATGACTAACAGTTCAAGTAGTACTCTCTATAGATAATCACATTGTATTCGGCATTTTGTGGGCTGCCATTACCCCTGGCTCGATACAAAAGATACAATACATCACTTGGCGTAATGGCGATGTTCATAATTTAGAGTAAACCATCAATTAAAAACCAAGGATAGTCAATAGTTCATGCTCGAATGCAAAGAGATGCACAAACACGCTTGAGACAATTCGACACCCCTGCGGACTACGAATTTATAGAATTTATCTACCCGTACTAATATCCCAATATTTATACCACATATCTTAGACACATCTAGGAACATCATATTAAAAACTCTGAATTTTTAGAACTAAGCAACTATTTTTAAACATCCAATAATTAGACCGAAAACTAGTAACAAAATCTGCTAGACAGATTTTCAAACCACATCAAACTGAAAACTGCTATCGTGTGCAAACAACTAGACTACATGGCTTACATAGTCAGATAGCTCTACGAGTCTACTTTCAGAATCAAAAAACAGATAAGGATTTCAAGCTTTCTAGACAAAAAAATAGCCGTTCCCGTAACATGCGACAGTGCTGTCAGCACAGCGAATTCGCAACAGCAGTTTGGTAAAACATTTTTCATATTTTCTGTGCTTCACATAAAATTCTAAAAATTTGCCACAGAATAGGAGACATATGGGGTATCTACAATAAAAATTTCGTAATTTTATGAGCTCTGTAAAAATATAAAAAAAAATCGCCCAAAATAGGGGCAGATTTGAGTTCTACCCCAAACATCAACTCAGAGTCACTTCAATCACGAATTCGGGGCTTCAACCCATAAATGAAAATTAATAATTAGCCATTTTAACTAGAAACAAAGTGGGTTCAAAGTCCTAAACAAGATCAAAGACTTTTCTCAAAGTTCCAAGGATTTAAGAGGCAAAATACAAGTATATGCATGAAATTCACACTACATGAACATAGGAGAGTGAGATTAAGTTTCCTACCTTTAATTGGAGCTTCAATCAACCAAGAGATGGAACCCTAAGCCCCAAATGCAAAAATCCCGTATGGATTTTTTTTTTTTGGGTAAATTAGCTTGAAATTAAAAGAGGTTAAGCGAATGTACAGCCTACAAGGGGCATACCCCAGGGAGGACCAAAAAAAAAAAAATTAAAAAAATAAAAATAAAAATAAAAGAAAAGAAAAAGTGCGTGGTCCCCGGCACAACCCGCCGGGGTGGGAAAATGAGTAGTATTGACACATCCCGCCAGCATAGGTGTAAATAAGCAAAAGTGCAATAATGTAATAAGCATAATGCCGTGCACAACCCGCAAGGCTAGGATACCGTGAAAAGCATGCACATAAATGAATAACATGTAGTGAGTCCTAAAAGGCACCACTGTATGGAATGTGATTAGCCCGTGCTTGCGTCCCAGTAGCCTAAGGACATGAGCATGGGCTTGCGGAAGAATATAACTAAGTGATGAATGTGTCAAATACCTCACCTAAGTAAGGGAAGTGCTCATATGCTCAAGATTTGCCTGACCTCCATAGTGATAGCAACAACAGAAACTCGGCGCCAAGGGTATAAAAGTCCACCCGAAACTGCTACCACCCTCATCCAAGTACCACAGTCATCGCAATCACCCCAAAGAGATAAAGCAAGATCATAAAAGTAAAACGATAGTCCGTGGTGCATCATAATATCAAGGATAGGGCTAGAGATAGGTGAGCTCCCCAACCAAGCTAAAGATCATGATTAACAGAGCCAGCCCCAAGGAATAAACCCCGGATCAGAGAAAACCAAGTCACCACTATGTAGAACACATCTAATGGTAGTCCCTGCCATCGAGCTCTGGACACACACAATCAACCAAACGGTGCAACTATCCTAGTCCAAGTAACCCACACCCGGTAAATGTAACAGTGCCCCCTGAAATGAAAGCAGTACACGTAGAAGGAGCTCGGGTTGAAGGTGGATGAGACCTCCAAACCGTGCTAAGGTAGAACCATGACTAGGGTCAGCCCTAGAGTAAACTCCGTCCCCTTCGGAGAATCCCAGCACGCAGAAACTAGGCCCATCACTCCAAAGTAACCACGCCCTCGAACCTAAGTCAATATCCACCAAACGCCGAAAACAGCCACAACCAAACTCCAATCGCACAACCACCACCAAGCTGGAGAAAATAGAACCATAAAAAGTGATAATGGAATAAATCCAAAAAGTGCCCCTGTAATGAAAACAGTACAAGGCAAATGGAACTCGGGGTCAGAGGTGGATGAGACCTCCAAACCGTGCTAAGGCAGAACCATGACTAGGGCCAGCCCTAGAGAAAACTCCGTCCCCCTCGGAGAATCAGATGTCTGCCTAGAGATTGGCAGCCCAAAAATACAGAGTTTCATACAAAATAAGCCACAGAATGATGACTTAGAAGAAGACTAGAGACTCTTGCAAAACTCTTGATCTTCCTACTACTGCTAGAAAAGGTTGGCCTAACAGTAGGTGTAACAGGCTAGTGTAGGGAGGAAATGCCCCCTCCCAAAAGGGACTAATACACGCCATGGGACAGCCCCCCAAAGCTAGGCCAGAAATGTCAACATTGTGGATGCTGATCAGACACACAGCAGTCCAGATGATACCAAGCAACTTTAAGCAAATTAACAATTATGTCCACTGGATTTCTGGAAAATTGGGCAGCGTCTCCTTTGAAACAGGTAAGTAACACAACAAGTTCTCAACGAATACAATGACAAATGAGAGCTCTAATAACAGATAAGTAAACAAGAATCTATAGCAACAGCCCTTGCTATAGTTTAACATGAAGGTTCAATTGCAAGCAAGTAAAAATGTAGGTTGCAACAGCCCTTGCAACCCACTTAATGAGCATAATCCAAATGCAAGCAAGTATCTATAGCAACAGCCCTTGCTATAGATTAACATGAAGTTCAAGTAAAATGTACGATTACCTGGAGTATTAGCAAGATCCTCCCCAAGTAATGGCCAGCAGCTCAGGTTTGCAGCATTTGGAGCTCTTTCCATATAGTGATTCCACAGCAAATGCATTTAGGTGTGATTCTAAACTGCTGCCAGCAACAGCAGCAACATGCATGACTGACTGTTGCAACAAGCTCACTGGAAATCTGATTCCTTTAATTTGGCCAGGCTGATCACTGATCTATAGAACACTAGCAATACATACTAATCCATGTTTACCAGAATAGGCACAATTATATAGGTGAGTATATGTTCAATTAAGGCTCAATTTCAATTAATCCCCCATTTAGTTAACAAGCTATGATAGTTATGACCTTGGGGAAGATTTTCCAAGGACAATAATCTACACCTCACTAATGAATGGATTTTGTTGACCACAATAGGCACAGTGCAATATACATTTTGGAAGTTACGTACACGGTTTGTGTGGTGTTTATCTCTCCTCTGATTGATGGGAATGAAACATCTTTAGAATACTTTACTTCTTGTACATTTGCTTTGGCATTCCTCTCCAATGGGATGTGTTGGTTTTCATTTCCTTTCTTTATCTTTTCTTTTGTTTTTTTTTTCTCTTTGTCCTCCCTGGGGTATGCCCCTTGTAGGCTGTACATCCGGTTAGCCCTTTTTTATTTCAAGCTTATTTACCCAAAAAAAAAAAAGAATTCTAGCCCGCAGAAACTTGGCCCATCAACCTAAGTAACCACGCCCTCGGACCGAAGTCAATCACCACCAGACGCCGAATAAATCAGCCACAACCAAATTCCAAATGCGCAACCATTACCAAGCAGGAGAAAATAGACCCAATAACTCTGAGTTAAACCCCAACACGAGACAGAGCTCAGCTACCATACTACTATAGACTCACCTATGCGCCAGGAGCCGACGTGGTATTACCTCCTCCACCGTGCCACCAACGACACATAATGGGAGAGAACTGATACGCGAGGAAGTCAGCATCAGTACTAGAATTGAAACCCCTATCTGTAGCGTTAGTGTATATTCCTTCTAAATCTGTTTCCAACAACCGTGTGAAAATAACCCACTAAGAGGACAATACACACAACCGGTATAGATTAAAAGGGTAGACCACCACTCTGCCATATATACTAAAGCATCTTTTCTGAATCCATGTGCATAAAGGCACACACCGAATGTTGTTCATTGCATTAATAAAATGTATTTTCATTGCAATGGGACCCATCCACAAGTTTCTTTCCCCACATAAAGAAGATCTATTACGTACAGGAGAATAGAAAGTGGTTGAATGGTTGATAGCTATTCAAAGCGTGTCCCAACGACTTCGGTCAAAACCACTACCAGTTTTTAGCAGCCCCTCATTTTGCCAAACGTGGTTTTTGCAATGCTCAGTCTCAAAGCAATGAAGTGTACACACTGTCTTCTTCCCCAAATGAAAGTGCGAGTGTTCTATGAACCAGATCCAAGTCTCAAAATATGCACAGACAAATTTAACAAATGAACCCTCATAATCTCGATTAAAATATGTATTGAACCCCATAACTCCACAGCAACCAAGATCTAACTTGTTTTGCGGACATATGGGTTGTGAGGAGCAGCAACGAAGTAGTACTCCCTTAATTCCCGAAGATTGTAGATCTGGTAAGAATCCATGCTTTTTGGAGCCGTGAATCGTCCCAAGTTGAGGAGTTAGACCCCTCTTTGAACCGCTGCATATGTATCGAACCTCTCCCAGATCCCCTTTTTGATTGAGCTATGATCAGACGCAGCCCATCCAAGGATACTTTAATCAGGGCAAAACTCATTCCAGATCTGGACAGAAACGATCCCCTCTAATGTTTGTTGGCTCGAATGAGCTTCTGTTGTTGGATTACTAGACCACAGGTCCTTCGACTAGAGTAGATCTGCAACCACGCTCATTCCGTACAAGCCGGATCTGGAACCATCAGTTCTGTGTCCACCAATGACTCGCTGATCATAGGTTTTGCGGAGTGAGCTTCCACCGGAACCAGCCGTGGATGAAAAGTTCTGTGGAGAGAACCCAGCGGTGTAAGGTGAATAGCTCTGTGGAGAGAACCCCAGAGCTGGAGAGTACCTCGTGGATTTTGTGGATGATCAGACTTCCAAACAGAGATCCCCTTTTTAGATCCCCTTTTCTGATTGTTGTGTTTTGTGCGTGAATCACCAAATGAAGTTAGAACCGTCCTAAAATCTGAAAGATTTAGGACATGGATGAAAAATTGGGCAGAAGTTTCATGGGGAGTGCATTCTCTCTCTGGGTAGAGAGAGAAGCTTTCAACCCACTATTCTAACCCCCTTAAATAGAGGGCTGCTGCTTCCCATTTCCAAAATCCCGTATGGATGCCTCCCGGGGTGAAACAAGGGTGACCCGGACTCCAAATAGCGCATAGATGAAGGTTCTTGGGTTGGATCTTGAAGAGGTTGAGGTATGGTGGTGTATTGTGAGCTTGGAGCTCACAAAAATGGAGGAATAGAGAGAAGGAGAGGAGTTCAGCTGATGTGGGAGAGAAAGAGTGAGGAAATTGCTCACTTAGTCCCCCAATTTAAACTCTAGGTCACCAAATTACACTACACACCCTAGCATTCACTTGTGTATATTAAAAACAACCCCAACACATTCAAACACTCTCCAAATTCCACCAATAAACATTTCAAACATTTCCTCGCACAACCCCAATTTTATTTTCAAATATTTTGCAAAAATACGGGTCCTTACACGCGTCATTGTAGCCAGTTGCTCCTCTATTGTCGCAGCACCAGTAGTCATGACTTGCATACCCATGGAGTAAGACGAGTCTGAATGACTTGGTGATTCTAAGCGCTTCAGCGAAGAAGGCAAGGATCCAAAACGCGAACAGGGGCTAGAGTTTGCATCATAAATTGAACGAGATGGGCGGGGCAACAAGCTTGCAGAGAAGGAATTTTTGGAATTAGGTGGAGGCTTTTTGGAGCCCTCTTCTTCCTTTGTCTTCACTGCAAGCGTGGCAACGCCTCTATTCTTATTTTGTGGCAATTTTGTTGGATTGGCTTTCGATGCAGCTCCTTGATTCGCAACAATAGTGGTGTCCCTAGCCTTGCTACGCGTAATAGGATCAATGGAAGTGCCACTGCTATTTGTGGCAATGGTTACGTTTTTGGTAGCTTTCTTGTTGATCAGAGCAGCTTGCATCTTCTTAGAAGCCATTTGTGAAGAACTTGATTTTGGAGAAAGAGATGAGAGGTAGAGAGGTTCCACTGGGTGTGCCAAATTTGTAACACACAAATTCGAGTCCTGCAATTAAGACAAGAAAAAGATGCACAAATATATATTTTTTATTCATTTGAATTTAATGCGGGTACAATTCTCTATTAAATGCTCTTTTACACGAAAAAGAACAATAATCCTCTAATTCGATCTCCGGAGTTGATGGTGCAACCTAACAGCTATAGAAGCTTATTGTAGGATTGAACCGGTTGGTAGTTCTTTCAAATCTTCAAGTTGAGAACCTTGAAGAACGAAGCTTGATCAATAGCTTGAATGACTCTATCTTGAACAAATGGCGAATTTAAGAATGATCCTCGCTGGATTTAACGCTTAGACCATCGTTGTTGTAGATGAATCGGCACGCAACTTGGGTGTTTGTTGATTCTCTACAAGTGCTTGAGAGGGGTTTGAGAAGAACTTTGAGAGAGCCTTGAGAAATGCTGGAGAGTGTTCTTGTATTTCCTTGGCTGAAGATCTCTTAAATGATTTGAGTTGTTGGATGATTTAATTTGATGAACTTGCGAAGAAATCGGCATGTTGTTCTTGGTGCTTGATGATTTTCTGCAAGATGTTGAAGAATGCTTGAATTCTTAAAGAGTGCTTTAGAGCTCTGGTTGAATCCAAGAGAAAACTTCTTTTTTCTTCTTCGTATAAACTTTTATTTATAGGCTTAAATAGAGGGGTTTAAGTTTGGAAACATCTATAATTGATTTGATTTGATTTGATTACCAATCAGTAGGGTTTAATTTGATTTGACTTCCAATTAGGAGGATTTGACTTCATTTTACTTCCAGTCAGGAAGATTGATTTCATTTCCTAAAAAGAAAATTTTGACTTCTATTTTTTTTTAATAGGAAATTAAATTAACCCAAAAAGAAAAATAATATAGTTATTATTTTACTTGGAGTGGGTAAAACCTAATTTCCCTAGTAAAGGGCATATCACGTGCCTTGAACAAACACCACGAGAGGGTAAGTAGCTCGGCACCATATAGGGAAGCCCTAGCCCAGTGCCGAGCTGTACTAACCGTGAATAAGGTCAGTATGGTAAAACGGGTTAATATACCAGGATGTACTAGCTTGGTATCAATCACAAAGGGATGCCCTTAACCCTGCCGAGCTAGGTAGGCTACGAATAAAGCTTGGATGACATTCTGGAATACATAATTCAGCTCGGCGTATTGAGTTGAGCTATGTACGGGTTATTCCGAGCTACGTGGAAGCATGACACTGCCACGTGTAGGGCGGTGGGACATTCCAGGATAATCTATGGCGGTTCCTTTACTAGATAAGGAGAAATCCTGTAAAATAAGGGATTAATATAAGCATTCCTAACGTGATAAGGAAATGGCTTCATATAGGAAAGAGCCCTATATGGAAAGAAAGACTATTACTGAATGAGATCTAGCGAGATTTGGAGGTATGTGTCTAATAGGAAAGTCCTATTAGGCAAAGGATTCCTAAAGAGAATAGGAAACAGGGGCAACGTGATGCCCTAATGGGCAAACTATCCACACCTATAAATACAAGACAATAACCATGACAAAAGGTATGTTGTGAAACCTATGCATACGCACTGTTCTTTGCTTAATTAGTGATCTACTACTAACTTAAGCATCCGAGGGCCTTTATCGACAAGAGGCAAAGGTGCTCTAACCCTTGTCTATCTTGCAGATTTAGGATTCCGGCGAGAAGACACGTGATCAAGACCCTACGTGGATTTTATCCCCGTATAATTGGCGCCGTCTGTGGGAAACGCTTACAAAAAGTTCTTTTTCCCTCAAGAAGATTAACAATGGTGATTTCGGAACCTGTTTTGCGCACTCCACGACGAGAAGACGTGGGAGATGATGGTGAAACCACTCTTATACACACTACGAGAAAGAGTGCAAAGGTGGACAAAACTTCTGTAGTCCTGAAAGTACCACAGAAGAAGCCAACTACCAGGAGATTCAACATAGGGCATATCCCTGAGATTCCAAAGTTCAGGGATACACGCTTGGTAACTCATAATTCCCCGAGATCAGGCAAGCGACGAGGGCGCTCAAGGTCGCCACCAAAGAGAAATAGGGGAATCTCTCCCCGTCATGAGAGGGGGCGAAGCCCCCCAAGTAGAGAAAATCTCAGGAGGGCACGCCATCAAGAATGAGAAGATAGCCTCGACCGAAGGGAACAGGAGGCAGAAGAATTGGCACAAGAGGTCACTCGATGTGAAAAGGAAATTCAAGATTTGAAGAAACAACTCCAAGAGAAGGAGAAAGACTTACGTTCACGGACAAGATCTGCGCAATATGAGAAAGAAAGAAGGAATCATCACCATGATAATGTCTCTACTATGAGAAGAGCCTCTCCACGAAAAAGGAGAGAAAGGAGCCCCTCCATTGAGAAAGGAGGAAACATGCTAAGGACAGGTACGAGAGATCTGGTTCCAATGAGCATACCCCCGAGCAGTACGTGAGAAGAAGGGAAACTGGCCGAGCTGAGGGAGGTCCCAAAACTGCACGAAAAGCAGCTAAGGAAGCCCTAGGCTAGATCTCCAAGTCACCTTTGGCCCGCTGGATCCGAGCAGAAAAAACTTCGAGTAGGGTTAAACAGTCAGCGTTCATCCCTTCTGAAACCAGCACGGATCCTGTGGCCCACGTTCAACACTACCAACAAGCCGTGTTCATGCATGAGCAAGACAATGCCTTGCTGTGCAAGATGTTCTCGTCCAGCTTGGGAAAAGTAGCCCTAAGTTGGTACCACAAACTCTTAGAGGGGTCAATCCTGTGCTGGCCTCAATTGGCCGAAGAGTTTGCTGCTCGGTTCCTAACAAGCCGAGCGGCCCCAAAGACTTTTGATGCAACTCTATGAGACAGAGGGATGATGAGACTCTGCGGCAGTATTCCAAACGTTATTGGGAGACTTTCAACAAGATTGAAAACTGCAGTGAAGAGTATGCCTTGGCAACATTCAAAACGAGCTTGCCTATTAAGCTGCGAGAATCGCTTACCATGCATCTAGTAAAGACTGTAGCCAAGCTAATGGAAAGAATCCAGAAACACGCACTGGTAGAGGATGATATCCTGCAAGCTGGAGGAAAGATTGTGGCTAGACAACCCCAGCTCCCAGAGAGGAAAGCGGCAGAGCCAAGGGTGTACAAAAAGGAGTACACAACGGGAAGAAAGGATTATACACAGCAAAAGAAAGACAAAGCTGACCCAGACCCCAAAGCATACTTTAGCACCATGGCAACTTTCAACATCCCAATTTATAAGATGTTATACAGGATCAAGAATGAACCATGGTTCAGAAGGCCCCCAAAGATGACGGGAAATCCAAAAAAAAGAAGAGCCACCAACGAGCATTGCAGCTACCATAGAGATTGGGGCCACATGACTGAAGATTGTGTGGAGTACAAAAAGTTTATGGATGAAAAAGTGATGGAAGGCCATCTTAAGGAATTCTTGGTCGATGATAAAAGGATGCCAAGCTAATAGAAGAGATGGACTACGAGAAAGGTCCAAAGGGAACGATCCATATGATACACGGACTAGTTGCCCCATACACAAACAAGATAAGGCACATTCAAAGGGTTAATGAAGCTCGACATGAAGAGGCCGAGGACTAAGGGAGTAATGGAGACCCCCATTATCTTCACTGATGATGATCTAGATGGAGTATTAGTACCCCATAATGATGCGTTGGTGATTACTCTACGAATAGGAGAGTACGACGTTGAAAAGATCCTTGTTGATCAAGGAGTTAGTATAGAGATTATGTACTATCACACTTTCAAAAGGATGGAACTCCCGCCGAGCTCTTTGCAGAAGTGTTTGGTATCCCTGGTCAGCTTCAGTGCGCAGACAATATGGCCTATGGGAAAGGTCACACTGCCTGTCCGAGCGGGGTCAGTTGTTCTTAAAATAGACTTCTTAGTAGTGGACCTGCCGTCCTCCTATAACGTGATTATAGGGAGAACTTGGATGCACAAGATGAAAGCCATCCCTTCCAACTACCACCAGAAAATCAAATATTCAGGAGCAGACGGCATAGAATGCATTAGGGGAAGTCAAACGGTAGCCGACACATGGTGCTGAAGAGATCCCCAAGGGCAAAACTTGTTCAGACGGTTGAAGTACCGGACCAACCTACTCTGGAAGACGTTGGAGGTGACCCCACCAAGAAGATGGTGGAAGGATTAAAGAAGGTACAGATCGAGAACGATGATGCAGAACGATATTTTCTGGTCGGTGAAACACTTGCCGAACGGGAAGAAAGAGATTTGCTAGCTTTTTTAAAAGGACCATATGGACGTTTTTGCTTGGATTCCCCAGGAGATGCCCGGAATAGACTCCGAGGTGATCTGCCACCATCTAAATGTGGATCCTCAGCACAAACCAGTTGTGCAAAGAGCGAGAAGGTCGGCACCATAGCACGCAGACGCTGTGATTGAGGAAGTAGATTGGCTGCTTGAAGCAGATGCCATACGAGAGGTAAGTTATCTGGATTGGCTGGCTAACACTATGGTGGTCAAAAAGAAAAACGGGAAGTGGAGAGTCTGTGTGGATTTCACCAGCCTCAACAAAGCATGCCCAAAGGATAGCTTTCCACTTCCCAGGATTGATCAACTAATGGATTCCACGTTAGGTTATGAAAGGATGAGCTTCCTTGACGCATATCGAGGATATCATCAAATAGCTATGTATGAGCCTGACCAAGAGAAAACGTCCTTCATCTCACTAAGAAGCGTCTACTGTTACAAGGTCATGCCGTTTGGGTTAAGGAATGCTGGAGCCACTTATCAGAGATTGGTTACCAAGATGTTCAGGGAACAGCTCGGCAAAACCATAGAGGTCTATATCGATGATATGGTGATAAAAAGCAAAGCAAAGCCCAATCATATTGCTGACCTAAAGGTGACTTTTAACATTTTGAGGAAATACAAGTTAAAGTTAAATGCCTCCAAGTGTGCTTTTGGGGTTAGCTCGGGGAAATTTCTGGGACACCTGGTAACCGAGAGGGGGATTGAAGCCAACCCAGACCAAATTACCGCGCTTCAGAATCTCCGAAGCCCTAAGACCACGAAAGAGGTTCAAAGACTAACGGGGATGGCAGCAGCTCTTAACCGTTTCATCAGTAAGCCCTCAGACCGTTGCAGGCCATTCTTTCAATTTCTGAAGAAGAGAGAAGGGTATGAGTGGGGAGTTGAGCACGAGCAGGCTTTCTAGGAGTTAAAGGTCTATTTATCATCATCACCCTTGCTCGCTACTCCAGAAGCTGGGGAGCGGTTGATACTATAGCTATCGGTATCCGAGCACGCAATCAGCTCGGTTCTCCTACGAATAAAGGGGATAGAGCAGGCTCCAGTCTATTTCGTGAGCAAGACCTTGTTAGACGCAGAATGCGGTATTTACCATTGGAGAAATTGGTATATGCTCTTGTCACTACTTCAAGAAAGCTGCC
Organism: Vaccinium darrowii; assembly: GCA_020921065.1. NCBI lineage: Eukaryota > Viridiplantae > Streptophyta > Magnoliopsida > Ericales > Ericaceae > Vaccinium > Vaccinium darrowii. The sequence goes on from CM037156.1 coordinate 10,334,919, forward strand.
ACATTACTTCTTACAGCATCCCATTACTGTGTTTACCGAATATCCACTAAGGGCTTTGCTTAGGAAGGCAGATTTCTCTGGCAGAATATCCAAGTGGTCCGTTGAGTTGATCCACTTTGACCTTGATTATCAACCCAGGACGACAATAAAAGGACAAATTTTGGCCGACTTTATAGCAGAATTCACTCCGACAGTAGCTCCACCACCACCAACTCTCCACGAGAAGGAGCAAAGCATTATTCCTGAGCAGCCAACGAGAAAGGCCGAGCTAGATCCAGAAGAGTGGAGGTTGTATGTTGACGGGTCAGCTTGCAACAAAAGGTCAGGAGCAGGAGTGGTGTTGTTCTCTCTAGAAGGGTTGGTGCTGGAGCAAGCACTACGGCTGGGGTTTAGTGCCACTAACAATGTGGCAGAATATGAAGCCTTGCTCGCTGGACTCAGAAGTGCCATAGAACTCAAGGTCAGTAAGTTACGAGTATTTTGCGATTCACGGCTAGTCGTTAATCAACTTTCAGGAGAGTACGCTGCAAAGAGCGAGAAGATGGCTACACATTCTGAGGCAGCCAAAGATCTGCTTGACCAGTTCGAAGTGGTACATATCCAGCAAATCAGCTCGGGGCAGAATGCACATGCGGACTCACTGGCATGCTTAGGGTCGGTAATCAAGACAGAATACCGTCGTATAGTGGCTATGGACTACTTAAGTGAGCCAAGCATTTGCCGAGCAATAAAGATGGTTATGGAGACCGAGCTGGGTCCAAGCTGGATGGACCCAATAGTGGCATACCTACGAGATGGGACTTTGCCAGAAGATAAGAGGGAGGCACATAAAATCAGAACCAAATCAGTATGTTTTTGGCTTTCTCCAGAAGGTAAGCTTTATAGAAAATCTTTCCTTGGCCCATATTTATTGTGTGTACACCCAGCTCTGGTCCACAAGTTCCTTCATGAAATTCATGCCGGAACATGTGGAGGACACACAGGAGGAAGATCCATAGCCCACCGAGCAATATCCAGGGGTATTGGTGGCCATACATGCAAGAAGATGCAAAGAGAGAGCTTCTCTCTCTAGTTCTAGAGAGAGAATGCACTCCCCTTCATTCCTATCATATTTTTTCCACCAATTCACCGAACAAATCAGTTTGGTTCTATCCACAACCTATAATCTGTTTACAGATCTTGGGGGTCCATCCATCCACAATCTATAATTTATTCTGGTTCTACGCATAGCTCTATTTTATACAAAAAGGGGATCTGAGTTACAGATTCCTAAACCCAACCTTACAACCAAACCGTGGTGATCATCTTTCTCCAATGGGATTCTTCTGGCCGATGCAGCGGTCCAGAGGTTATTCATAGGAGGATCTGAGTCCTCCACTTGGGTCGACTCACGGTTTCAAAACACGGGTTATCTGCCACAATCGGTCGTTCACTGTTCATCTGGTGTCTAGATGCATCAATTGAGGTAAACACCAAGGAGATCCGACCTGGGTATACGAGGAAAGGTTGTCTTCATCGACGATTCAGCTATGGGCTTCGAACTCAAGGAGTTATACCGAAAGTTCAAATGGGTTTTGGGGGATTCTTCAAACCCAACTTTTCTAGTCACTATCCAATCGGACCAAAACCAGTTGAGCTGGGTTGCCTGCGGTTTAGATCTGGAACGGGTAATGGAGGATAAAGACCCACGTTGGTTGGAATCCAAATGGGTTCAACCCCACCACAAAACTTCGTCCATGAGTGACCATCGCAACTTCCAGGTAAATCATCGACTCTAATGGAGTTTAATCCATGTTGAGCATACAGTTGTTTGTCGAGCTCTGGTTCGAATTAGTGCTGGATTCCTTGCTCACTCCATTATCCATTCGTTTATCTGCTTTTTGATGAACTAGCTGACTTCCAGTCTATGGTACTTTTGGTTGAACTTGTACCGTAGTTGGCGGTTCATAACACCGTGGCTTGATTAATAGGTACCTCTTGGTACACTGTCGATTGGCATTCGGATTCACATGTAACTATGTCCTAATGGCTCTATATGGGATAACTTATATACTTAAGATCTGCTCGTTGTATGGTGTTGCTTAGAGTTTGGTGCGACTGCTCCTGCAGTTCTGAATTGGTGCGATGTGTGGTTTGTTGGCATTGCCTTCTTTGGGGTGCGCCCGTCGCACAAGATGGTCCTAGTGAGCAATGGGCTGGAGTTTGTCGAGAGGGCGATTTAACTCCGGGGCTGACCTCGAGTGCTACAATTCTTGCTTGTTAGGGGTCCATCCCCCTTACTCCATGTTCTAAGAAATCCGCCGTTATAGTGAATGGTATTAAGTTGTTATCCTTTTCCATGTTTATTTGGTATGGCCTAGTGGCCCACAAGATAATCACAATTGGTTCACTTTGTGGGCCGAATTAATGGTACTATTTTCCTCCTACTTGGGTATGGTCGAGCATTAGGTATTTGGTTTGGCTGATTTTCGGCGTTTGGTAGTGATTGACTTGGGGTCCGATGGCGTAGTTCTTGGGTTGATGGCTTGAGTTCTATGATCCGAGGTTCTTCGGAGGGGACGAAGTTTACTTTGGTGCTGACCCTAGATATTGATCTACCATAGCATGGTCCGGAGGTCTCATCCACCTTTGGCCCCGAGTTCCTTGTGCGCGTTCTGTATTCCTTTGTGGAGGTCCACTTGTTCTATTTTCTCCTGCTTGGTAGTCTGCTATTGGAGTTTGGTTGTGGTCGTTTTCGGCGTTTGGTGGAATTCGACTTAGGTCCGGAGGCGTGGTTACTTAGGTTGATGAGCCAAGTTTCTGTGGGCTGGGGTTCTCCGATGGGCACGGAGTCTACTCTAGGGCTGACCATAGTCATTATTCTACCATAGCACGGTTCGGAGGTCTCATCCACCTCTGACCCCGAGTTCCTTTTGCATGTACTGCTTTCATTACAGGGGGCACTGTTACGTTTACCGGGTGTGGGATTTATGGATTAGATAGTTGCACCGTTTGGTTGATTGTGTGTGTACAGGGCCCGATGGCAGAGATTACCATTAGATGTGCTATGCATTGAGGTGACGTTGTTTTCTCTGATCCGGGGTTTTCCTTGGGGCTGGCTCTGTCAATCATGATCTTCAGCTTGGTTGGGGAGCTCACCTATCCCTAGCCCTATCCTTGATAGTTTGATACACCACGGACTATTCTTTTACTTCAACATATGAGTTGATATGTTTTGCTGTACATGTGATTCCTTAGTCCAGGGGCTGTCTGTTGTTTTAGCAGTTTTAGTTGGATGTGGCGAGACTGATGGCGGATTTGTCTGGAGGTGTGTTTACACGTGTTGGCCTAGACTTACTTCGAGCTGGAGTTTTCTCTGGGGCTGTCTTGCCTCCTTCCGACTATTCACGGAGCTAGGGTTCCTTCCATCTTGGCTCAACCGGGACGGAGTCTATGTGTAGCGGTATATTATCTCACTACATATTTTCCTTACTTCGGTGAGGCATTGGGGCCTTTTTTTTTGGGTAAATAAGCTTGAAATTAAAAGAGGCTAAGCGAATGTACAGCCTACAAGGGGCATACCCCAGGGAGGACAAAAGAAAAAGGAAAAGAGAATTGCGTGAAATAAAAGGGAAGGCCACAAGGGCTACATGAGGGTAAGTAGGGTAAAGTACAAGATACGCAAATATAAACTAATCAACTGATGCAGTGACAGTGAAGAAAAGTGCGTGGTCCCCGGCACAACCCGCCGGGGAGGGAAAATAGGAAACCAACTCATCCCGTTGGAATAGGCCTTGGAGTAGCATGGCAAATGATACTTGATGACTGAATAGGACTTGGAGTAGCATGGCAAATGATACTTGATGCTTGGGGAGGGACTTGGGATACTTGATGCTTGGAGCTTGCTTATGGAACTTGATGCTTGGGGTGGGACTTGGGAAAGTGGTTTGGTGGAATTTGAGCAACATAACGGCTGCTCTTTACAATCCCAGTGAATCAGATGTCTGCCCAGAGATAGGCAGCCCAAAAATACAGAGTTTTAGACTAATAAACCACTGGTAACAGGCTAGCGTAGGGAGGAAATGCTAGCTAGTGTAGGGAGGAAATGCCCCCTCCCAGAAGGGACTAATACACGCTATGGGACAGCCCCCCAAAGCTAGGCAAGAGATTTCAACATTGTGGATGCTGATCAGACACACAGCAGTCCAGATGAAACTAAACAACTTAAGGTAAATAACCAATCATGTCCACTGGATTTCTGGAAAATTGGGCAGCATCTCCTTTGTAACAGGTACATAACACAGCAGGTTCTCAACAAAGTTCAATTGCAAGCAAGTAAAAATGCAGGTTGCAACAACCCTTGCAACCCACCTAATAAGCATAATCCATATACAAGTAAACAAGAATCTATAGCAACAACCCTTGCCATAGATTAACATAATAACATGAAGGTTCAATTGCAAGCAAGTAAAAATGCAGGTTGCAACAACCCTTGCAACCCACCCAATAAGCATAATCCAGATACAAGTAAACAAGAATCTATAGCAACAACCCTTGCCATAGATTAACATAAAGTTCAAGTAGATTGTACGGTTACCTGGAGTATTAGCAAGCTCCATCAATGGCAACAGTAGTAGCTCAACAGTGATGACCGCAGCAGCAGAGAATAGGATGAAACTCTGTTCCTCGCTGCAGCAAAATACAGGGGCAGCAGCAGCAACACCAAAGCAGGACCAGCAGTGGCAAAATTTGCAGCCTGCATACACCCACTGGAGTATTCCAAGCTGCAGCAAATAAAGGGGCAGCAGCAAGCCAACAGGGGCAATGACTGCAGTACGGCAGCAGCAGCATAACAGCAACCATATAGAGGGTTGGACAGCATAAACAGCAAAGATCAATAGCAACAGCAGATCCACCTCATTAAAGTTACAATTGGCAACGGCAGATCCACCTCATTGTGGTATGACAATTTGCATCCACTCGGGCCCCTTGCTCTTAAGTTTGGTCTTAGAGCCATTTGTGATTCTGGACTCACCAAAGTTGCCACTGTGAGTGCAATCATTAGAAATTCCAGTTGGTGTCCCCCCATTACCCAGACCCTTGAGCTCAATGAGATCCGGGATGCTATGAGCTCTCTGCCCAGTCCTAATCAAGAGCTTGAGGACCGGCACAAATGGTTACTTAATTCAAATGGGGATTTCACCATTTCTTCACTATGGGATGAATTAAGATTGCATTACCCCAAAGTGCCTTGGCATTCTAGCATTTGGTTCTCTGGCCATATCCCAAAATGTAGCATGATCACTTGGCTTGCAATCCATAATAGACTTTACACGGGTGATAGGCTGGTTCTGTTTGGCACTATTCCTGTTTCTTGTTGTAGTTTCTGTCATGGTACGGAGTCGCATGATCACCTATTTTTCAATTGTCCTTTCACTTCACAAGTCTGGGCTGACATTCTTACACATATCAACGTGCATTGGCCCTCAAGGTCTTGGGCCAACTGGATCAATCAAGTCTCAAGTCTTAGAGGTAAATCACTTAATAATTTGATCACCAAGCTTATTTTCACTGTTACAATATACCAAATATGGCTTGAAAGAAATGTTCGGAAATTCCAAAATGTAATGTGCTCTGGACCTAGTGTGGTAAACAAAATTCAATCAATGGTGAGATACAGATTGATATCCCTGGGTAATCTTCCCCATGGATATCAATCCCAGTGGCTGTTAAATAAGTGGGGAATAAATTAAGGGTACTCATTCTTATTCCACATCAACCCACTTGATTTTATTGTGTATGCTAGATAGTACAGTGCAGGTCATCCACGGGAGTGAGCAATGTTTTGCCACTGCTGGACTTGTTTTCCATAGGGGCAGATTCAATCAGGGGGGGCAGATTCAAGCATTTCTTGCTGCTGCCCCTGTATTTGCTGCAGCAAGGAGCAGAGTTTCACCCCATTCGAGGAAGGATTTGTTTGCTGCTGCCGGCTGTTTCAATCAATGGGGGCAGATTCAATGGCTTGCTGCTGCCCCTTTATTTGCTGCAAAGGTACAATCTACTTGAACTTTATGTTAATCTATGGCAAGGGTTGTTGCTATAGATTCATGTTTACTTGTATCTGGATTATGCTTATTAGGTGGGTTGCAAGGGTTGTTGCAACCTGCATTTTGCAATTGAACTTTCATGTTATTATGTTAATCTATGGCAAGGGTTGTTGCTATAGATTCTTGTTTACTTGTATCTGGATTATGCTTATTAGGTGGGTTGCAAGGGTTGTTGCAACCTGCATTGCTGTTGCTATAGTCCCTTGTTTACTTATCTGTTATTAGATCTCTCATTTGTAATAGCTTTTGTTGAGAACCTGCTGTGTTCTTACCTGTTTCAAAGGAGATGCTGCCCAATTTTTTCAGAAATCCAGTGGACATGATTGCTAATGTATCTAAAGTTATTTGGTATCATCTGGCCTGCTGTGTGTCTGATCAGCATCCACAATCCTCTGGCCTAGCTTTGGGGGGTTGTCCCTTAGCGTGTATTAGTCCCTTCTGGGAGGGGGCATTTCCTCCCTACACTAGCCTGTTACACCTATTGTTAGGCCAACCTTTTCTAGCAGTTGTTTTTGTATAAAACTCTGTATTTTGGGCTGCCATTTTCTGGGCAGACATCTGATTCTCAGGGATTGTAAATAGCAGCCGTTATGCTGCTCGAATTCCCCCAAAACCACCACAGTTGCTGCAGCTGCAGCTACTAACATCAGTTTGCAGCTATCTGTGTCTTGGCGATGCAGCCCCTTGCATCAAGTCCAAGGATTTATCCCAAGACCCATGTTCAAGCCTCAAGTCCCATGTTTTCAAGCATCAAGTTTTATAGTCAAGCAATTCCATGACATTTGCAGTCCCAAGTATCATGTCAAGCAACAAGTATCATGTTCAAGCTTCATTAGTAACTGTGCTACACTATCCCCATTTTTGTATGGTGCTTCTCTCTCCTCTATTTGATGGGAGAGAAACATCCAGTAGGGTTCTACTTGTCTAGCTCACTTTGTAACAATTATCTGATTCACCTATTACCTTTGCTTATTTACACCTATGCTGGCGGGATGTGCCAGTAACCCCTATTTCCTTTTTCTTTTCTTTTTGTCCTTCCTGGGGTATGCCCCTTGTAGGCTGTACAGTCGCTTATCCTCTTTTATTTTCAAGCTTATTTACCCAAAAAAAAAAAAAAAAACAGCAGCAACAAATGAAGAATACATCAGAGATAATAGCCTTTAATTTATTCCCCACTTATTTAATAGCCACTGGGATTGATATCCATGGGGAAGATTACCCAGGGATATCAATCTGTATCTCACCATTGAATGAATTTTGCTTACCACACTAGGTCCAGAGCTCATTACATTTTGGAATTTCCGAACATTTCTTTCAAGCCATATTTGGTATACTGTTACAGTGAAAATAAGCTTGGTGATCAAGTTCTTAAGTGATTTACCTCTAAGACTAGAGACTTGATTGATCCAATTGGCCCAAGACCTTGAGGGCCAATGCACGTTGATATGTGTAAGAATGTCAGTCCAGACTTGTGTAGTGAAAGGACAATTGAAGAATAGATGATCATGCGACTCCGTACCATGACAAAAACTACAACAAGAGACAGGAATAGTGCCAAACAGAACCAGCCTATCACCCGTGTATAGTCTATTATGGATTGCAAGCCAAGTGATCATGCTACATTTTGGGATATGGCCAGAGAACCAAATGCTAGAATGCCAAGGCACTTTGGGGTAATGCAATCTCATGTCATCCCATAGTGAAGAAATGGTGAAATCCCCATTTAAATTAAGTAACCATTTGTGATGGTCCTCAAGCTCTTGATTAGGACTGGGCAAAGAGCTCATAGCATCCCGGATCTCATTGAGCTCAAGGGTCTGGGTAATGGGAAGACACCAACTGGAATTTCTAATGATTGCACTCACAGTGGCAGCTTTGGTGAGTCCAGAATCACTAATGACTCTAAGACCAAACTTAAGAGCAAGGGGCCCGAGTGGATGCCAATTGTCATACCACAATGAGGTGGATCTGCCGTTGCCAATTGCAACTTTAATGTGGGGTTGGACAAGAGGCCTAAGGTTTAGCAACTTCCTCCATACCCAAGAGGGAGAACTAGGCATCTTGACCTCCCAAAAGTTCCTTCCCTTTAATAAATAAGATTTAACCCACTGACACCACATAGATTGTTCCCCACCAGAGATAAGGAACCAAATATGCTTCGCAATGGCAGCCTTATTCCACACAAGGATGGATTTGAATCCTAACCCACCTTCCTGTTTAGGGCAGCACAAATGTTCCCACGAGACTTTAGCCCCAGTCTTTTTGAGGTCGGGGCCAGACCAAAGGAAGGACCTAAGAGTGGCTTCTACATCCTTGATGACTTTCTTAGGAAGTAAAAAGGTGGAGGACCAATATGTTTGCATTGAGAAAAGGACACTCTTAATCAACTGGGTCCTACCACGATAATTTAGGTCCCTGTTAGTCCAAGTCTTGGTTCTAGAAGTGATTTTATCAATCAAGGGTTTACAATCCATGTATCTAAGTTTGGAGGATAACAGTGGGACCCCCAAGTATCTCACAGGTAATGTGCCTTCCTTGAAGTCTAACAGTTGTAGGATCTCAATTCTGGTAGAGTGTTGCACACCAGAGAAGAAGATACTACTCTTTCCAGGACTAGGGGATAGTCCAGAGAGAGACTCAAATTCATTTAAGGAGTTTCGTATTTGTTTCACTGAGTTTACATCACCTTTGCAGAAAAGCATAAGGTCGTCTGCAAAACACAGATTGATAATCTTAGGTTTATTGCATCTCCAATGAAATTTAAAGTCAGGTTCATTAGATTTCTCTTTTAATATGCAGGTGAGGACCTCCATGACTATTACAAACAGGTAGGATGAGAGTGGATCCCCTTGTCTAAGCCCTCTTGCTCCCTTAATGTGGCCAGTTGGGTCACCATTAATATTCAAAGCATAGTTGGCAGTGGTGACACAAGCCTTTAACCACATGATCATTTTGGGATGGAAATTCATACATGTCAGAGTATCCCATAGAAACTCCCATCTGACATTGTCATACGCCTTCATAATGTCAACTTTCATGGTGCATTTGGGAGAGGAGGTGGTTCTATGATACCCATGCATGATCTCCTGAGTGAGGAATATATTATCTGCAATTCTCCTGCCTTTAACAAAACCAGACTGAACTGGATCAATAAGATCAGGGAGAACACTTTGGATTCTCCTGGCAAGAATCTTGGCAATGCATTTGTAAATGACATTGCAGCATGATATAGGCCTATAGTCACCCACTCTGGAGGGGTTAGGGACCTTAGGAACAAGAGCCACCATGGTGGCATTAGCTCTACTTAAGAGCTTACCAGACTTGAAGAAATTCCTAATGGCTGCGGTAACCTCCTGACCAACTATGTGCCAAGCTTTATGGAAAAACCTAGCATTATAGCCGTCAGGGCCAGGTGCCTTGTGTGGGTTGAGGCCCATGAACATATCCTTAATCTCAGTGTTGGTTACATCTTGGACCATGTGCATACTTTGAACAGAGGTGAGTCTTTTAGTAATGAGTTGGTTGATCCTATCATACCCAGCATAAGGGGGGTAGTGTGAGGTTTACCAAGTAAACCAGAGTAGAAATTGACAAAGGCATCTTTGATCATTTTCATATCATGCGTAGTGCTAGAATCACTCAAAACCAAACTTGTAATTTTACCTCTGTTCCTATTATTGTTGACTGACTTGAAGAAGAATGAGGTGCTTTGATCACCAAGCTTGAGCCATTGGATCCTGGATTTCTGCCTAGCTAAGCTTTCCTCAGCTCTAGAGAGAGTGAGAAACTGCTTGTAGACCAATTTTTCTTCCACTTGATTAGCAATATTTGAAGGATCAGCACCAAGCTTGGTCTGAAGAGTATCAAGGTGGCATTTAATGGTAGAGACCCTACCAGAGATACCACTAAAATCTTTGTGATTCATCTCCTTAAGGTCAGCTTGTAACCTTTTGAGTTTTTCAGTAAGACTGTACATAGGGTTTCCAATTATTATCTGCCTCCAAACCTTTTGTACAGTTGGGAGGAAAGAAGGGAGGTCCGCTAGGAAGTCAAAGAACCTAAAAGGTCTCTTGGGAGGCTTAGGGGGAGGATTAATATGCACAACTGCAGGTGAATGATCCGAGATCCCCGGAGTGGGGAAAAAAGCTGATGAGAAAGTGTGTGTTCTAATCCAAGTATCGTTAACAAGGACTCTATCAAGTTTGGTGGAGATATGATGAGGGGGGTCTTGCCTATTGGACCAAGTAAATAAGCAACCAGAGTATCTCAGATCATCAACTTCACATGAGTATATGCATTTGTTAAGATCATCCATGTGGGGGGGCCAGTGGGTAGCCCCCCCAACTTTCTCCATAGGTTTCCTGATTGCATTAAAGTCTCCTAAGATAACCCAAGGCTCATTGGTTTTTAACTTGGACAGATCATTCCAGAGCTCAAGTCTGTCATTATGATCACTGGCGCCATAAACAAAGGATGCCACAAAATTATATCCATCTTTAGTAAGCACCTCACAATGCATAACTTGACTAGTCATATGGTTAACTTTCACATCAAGGATGTGAGGGTTCCAGCAAATTAGGATTCTTCCAATGGGAGCATGGGAAGAGTTGTGAAAATGCTTCCAATGAGGGCAGATTACTCTCATGATTTTATCGATATTAGGTTCCTTTATTTTATGTTCGATCAAACCCATCAGAGATAAATCATTGTTTTTCAAAAAGAGTTTGGCCGCTTTTTGCTTGAGAGGATCATTTAACCCTCTCAAGTTCCAAAAACCAAAATGCAACTAAACTTGGGAACTAAGCATAGAAAATTAATAAAGACAATTAACAATAAAGGCAATAAATAGGAAGTAGTAGGAGCATGCCCAAAAGGATACTGCTTCAGTGCTTATTGGACAGGGCTATTGGTATGCCCTTGTTCTGCTTTTTCCCCTTTTGCTTCCTTGAGGATCTGAAATCCCCCAACTCACTTAGTGGCCCAGGATCAGGTTCCAGAAGCGGTTTGAAACCCACTTCTGTTTTGCTCTCCATTTTATCCACAGTCTCAGCTTTATCAATTTGGGCAGATACTGGGAGATAGGAAATTTTGGAAACAGAGCTGCTGGTATCTTTTGAGGCCCTGGGATCCACTGCTAGCTTGGCCTCCAAACTGACCTCTTTAACCACTAAAGATTGAGTCACATTAATAGTGTTGGAGGTGCACTCAGATATACCCTCCATTTGGACTTCAGATGTTGACTTGCCTAGTGTAGAAGGTGGCTGAGGAGCTAAGTTAGAGTCATTGTTCCTTTCATCTGGGTTATCCTTATGTTCAACCTCAGATACTCCTTGAGAAGTTAAAATTCCTATAGTTACTGCCTCTAGCGCATCTCCACCCCCTCCAAGGGCTTCCCCCTATCAACTTCCAAGCCTCTTTATTGTTGTTAGCAATGGGATCAGACTTTGGCTTGCAAGAGTGCCCAAATACTAGACATTTACTGCATTTTGGAGGAATCCACTGATACTCAATGGTAACATTTGCAGACTCTTTACCTAAGTTGATTTGAATGTTCTTGGGAGGGTCTATCTTGGCTGATATCTCAATACACACCCGTGCAAAGTCAATACGTTGTTGCTTGGCCGTGGCTATGTCTACATGGAGAGGCTTACCTATTGTACTGGCAATGCGACTAAGGCATTCTGCTGTCCAACATTCCAACGGTAGCTTATGAAATTTGACCCATGCTGGTATTGTGGCAGGATGCTCTGTTGATGGAATAAGCATTCTATGCCATTCCTTAAGAACTAGATACCTTCTAGAGAAGAAGTACGGGCCACCCTCAAGGACTTTGAGCTTGATTTCCTCATCTTGAAACTCAAAGAAGTAACATGCTCCCACTTGTTTAATGTTGATTTTGCCATGATCTTTCCAAACTCTCCTTGCTGTGGCACTAAGCAGAGGAAACGGCATTTTCCCGTCAAGAAAATAGCCAACCAGACAATGATTCCAGGTTTTATCATTCAAATAAGATTCTACCAACTCCACCGTAGCAGAACCTTCCTGTTGCAGATCTGGATAATGGCATAGCTTCATTGTTTTGATGGTCCCTGAGCATGGAAAAGGGAAGCCCAAGCTTTAGGTTTTGGTTGTTGGGAGTTATTGGGGACTGTATTTTGATTTTGAGTAGCAGGTTTGATATGAGAAACCTTGTCCATGGGTGATTGAGAGGGGGGATTCGAAACATTAGAGGGAAGGTGGAAGTCTACCTTCAAATATTCATTCTTCTCAGAACTGGATACGTGATCATCTGAAATAGGGCCCCTTTTCTGCAGTTGGAACAGCTGGGTTTTAAGATCTGAACAATCAACTTTAACGCCCGATAACTGCATTTCTGCTTCAATTGATCGAACCAAGGTTGCTAATCTAGCCTGACCATCCTGACGATCTCCCTCAAGTTGGAATACCTCGATGAGCTTACGGGCTGCATTAGGGCTCGATCTGGTGGGGCTTTGTGGGTTAATCGATGGGTTGAGATTTGGTGAGAGTAGTTTGGGGTCACTCGATGGAATCGAGTTTTGATTTATCTGGAGCTCAGGCGTAGGGTTACTGGGTAATGGAGTGGAGATGGTGGGAGAGAGTCCAGGTTTTTTGCTAGTGCTAGGGGTAAGGTTAGGGTTTTCCAGTGTGTGCATCGAGTTATGGAGCTCTCCAATATGGGAGGTGTTTGGTTCGTGGGGGATCTTAGGTGAAGAGCTGATGGGTGAGATAGAGGTAGGGTTAGGAGAAATCCATGGGTTTATGCTTGATCTGAGACCATCATCTGTGGTAGGTGACCTCAGAGTTGCCGTTGGGTTGCTAGGAGTGGAGCTTTCCGAGGAATTGGATCCTTTGATTCCAAGAGGGTATAAATCAAGGGGTTTGAAGGGGCTGAAATTGGTTGGAACCGAGTAAGCAGTACCTGGTTTCAACAGTTTGCTTTGGATCTGAGTACCTAGTATCGGTACGTTGTTGTTTATTGAGTGGGTGAGACCCATTTGTTTCCTCCTAACCACGTATGAATCAACTGCTCTGGAGCCCAGGGAATCAGTAACAGTTGTATTTAGATCAGATTCCATAGCTTCCTTTGTGTTAGTGTCGTCTTCCATATCTAGGGTTACACCTGGTACGAGAGAACCAGAATCGCCTAGAGAGAGACAGTCTAACCCATCGCCTAGAGATTCAAAAGCGAGGCATTGGGGCCTTCTTGGACCCACTATGTGTTACCCAATTATGTGCATGTTTTGCTACTATCCTAGCCTTGCGGGTTGTGCATGGCATTAAACAATTACCTGCTTCACTTATTGCTTTTGCTTATTTACACCTATGTTGGCGGGATGTGCCAGTAATTCTTATATTCCCAACCCGGCAGGTAGTGCCGGGGACCACGCACTTTACTTTTATTTCTTTTCTTTTCTTTCTTTTTTCATTTTTTCCTCCCTGGGGTATGCCCCTTGTAGGCTGTATATTCGCTTAACCCCTTTTAATTTCAAGCTTATTTACCCAAAAAAAAAAAAAGAAGATGCAAAGACCTTTGTCAAGAAATGTGAAAAATGCCAGAGGTATTCACCTCTAATCCGAGCTCCAGCAGAAGACCTACTTCCCCTAACAAGTCCATGGCCATTTGCGCAATGGGGATTGGACATCGTGGGTCCTCTCCCCATGGCAACAGGGAAACGAAAATTCCTCATTGGCATGGATTACTTCACTAAGTGGATAGAGGGTGAAGCTTTGGCAAAGATCACAGAGCCCATGGTAGAGAAATTTGTCTGGAACAAGATCATCACATGATTCGGAGTACCCTACTTCATTATCTCAGATAATGGGTCCCAGTTCAGCAAAAAGTTCAAAGCTTTCTGTGCTCAGTATGGCATCAGAAACTACTATTCAACCCCAGCTTATCCACAGAGCAATGGGCAAGCAGAGGCTTCAAACAAGACCATCCTTAAGAGTCTCAAAAAAAGATTGGAAAGTAAGAAGGGAAAATGGCCGGATGAGCTACCAGCCGTGCTCTGGGCATACAGGACCACTCCTCGGCGATCTACAGGAGAGACGCCATACTCCCTTGCTTACGGGACAGAGGCAGTGATCCCATTAGAAATTAGCTTGTCGACCAATCGCACTGCTCTTGTGGAGTCTGGAGGCAACGATAAAGCCCTGGCCGAGCAGCTCGACCTTGCTGTGGAAAAGAGAGAGCGTGCACTTATTACATTGGCAACATACTAGGAGCAGCTGCGAAGAAGTTACAACAAGAGGGTGCAGCCAAGAGAGTTCAAAATTGGGGATCTAGCCCTAAGGAAAGTCTTGGCCAATACCAAAGTGTTCTTTGATGGAAAGCTTGGGCCGAACTGGGAAGGCCCATACAAGATTGTAGGGATTGCTGGCATTGGAGCTTATTGATTGGCCGACCTAGATGGAGACCCAGTACCACGGCCATGGAACGTCCAGAACCTACGAAAATTTTACCAGTAATTTGTTTATGTGATTACGAATACAATCACATCTTTTTAGTAACCACGAATAGAATCATATGTGTATTCCAATCATGTTTTAGGGGGTTGCAACGAATATTGCAATAAATATCTAAGTCTAAAACGAAATACTAAAAATATGTAACGAAGAATGCAACAACCCAAGTACGAGAACACTTGGCGTAAATTTCTCAATACGAAAAACTTAGAATTTGCAGCGAAGAATGGAAACACCCCAAGTACGAGAACACTTGGTATAAACTTCCAAAGTATGGGAGACTTAAAAATTTGCAACGAAGAATGCAGCAATCCAAGTACGAGAATACTTGGTGTAAAACTCCTAAAAGTACGAAATACTGAGGCATTGCAAAAAAGTGTTTTGGGTAAAAGATACTCAATCATGTAGAGCTGAGTAAAATAAGCAAAAAGCACGAACAAGCTAAAACATTCAAAAACAACATAAGTATGAGAGGCTTTAAAGTATCAAAATGCCACACACGGCCGAATACGCCACACAGGGCTGATCATCAAATTCGAATTTTGTCAAAACACAAACTTAGGCTCTCAGGCCTCTTCACTGTGCTGATTAGCATCGGTGGCAAGAGTGGGGCTAACGTCCTCGTTTTCCTTAGGATCAGTGGGATCCTCTGCGATATCGTTACCTCCTTGATTGGTGAGATCAATTATACCTTCCTCATTTTGGACCAGCTCTAGAGGTGGCTCAAGTTTAGAATGGGTGCTGGGGTGTTCTGGAGCATCAGAGTGAGCCAGGGAAGCATCAGCTTCAGGTTGCTGCGCTGCCGAGGTATCCATCTGACTAGGGAGCTCCATGTCAATCCACATTGGAGAGTCCTCTGGAAGCCCCATCTTGGTGCAGCAGGGAACCCAACTTGTCTCCCAGATAGCATCTTTGACTGCAGGCATTTGAGCTCTGTAGTTATCCGCTACCTCCAGCACGGCCCTGTCATATTCATCTTCGGCTTTGGCATTGGCAGCGGTCAGGTTAAGACGCAGTTGTTGTTCAGTCTCTTTGGCTTTCTTTTTCTGCTCGGCCAACTCCTCCTTTAGTTTCCCCACCTCCTCCCGAGCTTCCTTCAGTAATTGGGCATGCTGAGCGCTCTCCCGCTCAGCTTTCTCAGCCCTTTTCTGTTTTTTTCTTTAAGTCCTTCTCGGTCTCTTTTGCTCGGTCGAAACCGGCAGCTGCTTTCTGCATAATCTGCGAGAAAGAACACAACTAGCAGTCAGGGAAAGCAAACATCAAGAGATAAGTGCACAAGAAAGCAGTGATTAAACTTTAAACCTTGGCACTTGACTGAAAAATTGACTTCATAAGTGCATCATAGGAATTGCTTTTCTCTTTCTCCATGTCAAGCGGGAGAAGAGCAGCTCTGGAAATGCCGAACGCCACTTCAGTAGAGGAGATTTTATCAGTCATGTTTAGCAGAGTACCATCTAGACGAGCGAGGACTGGGGACCAAGGCTGTACAAGCGGAGGGGAGTTAGTCGTCGTTCAGCTTGAACCTGAATCCCCAATCCTTCTTCTTTGAGTTGGAGGCTGGATGTCATGAGGACTCTCTACCAGCCTCTTATCTCTCTACTGCTCGGAAAGAGAGGGGGCGGCCGAAGTTGGTGGAGGAACAACTAGGTGAACGACCGTAGGGGCACGAGAAGTGCGGCCAGCAAGGTTTAGCTCTTCTAGCAAGCTAATTGGTTGCAGAGGCATGTCTCGTTCGGGAGAAGGGGAATACCCAGAAGAGTTTGAAAAATGAGCAGATTGCTCAGCCAAAGAGAGAACGGTCGCCCGGAGATCGATTCCTCTTCTTTTTTTTTTTTTTGGGTAAATAAGCTTGAAATAGAAAAAAGGCTAACCGGATATACAGCCTACAAGGGGCATACCCCAGGAGGACAAAAAACAAAAGAAGAAAACAAAACAAAGAAAACAAAGAAAAGGGGTGGCCAACAAGGCAACAAAGGGTAGGGGTAAGTGACTAAATAAGTATAGCTAAATGTTTCTAAACCATCTAGGGAGATGGAAGAGAAACATACAAAATGGAACCAAAGTTCACAATGAAGCTTGAGCATGAGCATGATTAGCAGCAGCAGGGAGTGCAAATATAGGTGCAGCAGCAGTGACAAATGAGGGTGTAATATCAGCAGAGATGATCAACAATAGGGGTGCAACAGTAAGTACCAACAATTGAAGTAGTACCATCCAGTCTAAATCATAGAAATTTGGGCAGAGTGACGTTTGAAACTTGAATAACCCAAAGCAATATAGCAATACAGCACAGCAGCAGTATAGCAATACAGCAGCAGAGATTGGCAGCAGCAGTATAGCAATACAGATGCAGTAGCAGTACGCAGCAGCAACAAACTGGCAGCAGCAGTAGCAGTAAGTAACAGCAGGACTGCTGTAACCCTTTGCAGCAGTAACAGTAGCAGAAGTGACAGAGTTAACAGAAACAGAAGTGATACAGTTGCAGCAGTAAGTAACAGCAACTGCTGCAACAGCAGTGCAGCAGCAGTTAGCAGCATCAGAACCAATAAGTGCAGTGCAGCAGCAGCAGTGTAATTGGGAAGAAATTATATGGGAGGAAGCCCCCTCCCCAAAGGGATCATACATGCCAGGGGACAACCCCCCCAGGCTAGGCACGGGAGGAAGCCCCCTCCCAAAAGGGATCAGACATGCCAAGGGACAACCCCCCTAGGCTAGGCCCAAATCACTATTGAATAGATCACCTCAACCTAACAGAATTTGGATAGCATCTAATTTGGAAATGTGGTATCTCAGGTGAATGACCCTATCCAGAGTAACAAATATAGCAACAAACATCAAGAGTAACACTAGTAGGCATATAGCAATAACACTAATAGTTACAACATGTTGCAATAGTAGTGGATTGCAACAGCCCTTGCAATCCATAAAACATCAATAGAGCACTATGCATAAAGCAATAACACAAGCATCAACAATAGAGGATTGCAACAGCCCTTGCAATCCCCATAACAACTAACGATGCAGAATTAATATAAATAAATGCAGCAGGTTGCAACAGCCCTTGCAACCCACAAAACATCAAATAATGAGTAAGAGTTACCTCCCATTTTAGGAGATCCACAACCTGATCACTGATCACTGATTCCAATTATGTCAACAACCTGCAAACACACCTTCCCAACTGGGATATTAGAAAAGACAAGAATTCTTATACTAAACTGCTCCCTCCTGAACCTGTCACCACAATGTCACCACAAAGTCAGTTAGCAGAAAATGGAATAGGAATCAAACCACTTATTATGTGCCTGCAAGCCAACTAGTGAGAGTTAGCATTTATGTTCCATGCTTCACACAAGAACGATGGACCTGTGGGGAGCTTTGATAAGGATATCAATCTACACCTGATTTCAGAACAAATTTTGCTTACCACAGTTGAGATAGAGTTCTGCACATTCTGGAATTTCCTGATGTTCCTCTCAATCCAAATATGATAGAGAGTGACAGTGAATGAAAGTTTAGTAAGGATACTCCTAAGTCCTTTGCCTTTGTTGTTGGACAATTGAGAGACCAGACTTTGGAGAGTTTGGGGATGCCACTGGAGGAATGACTTAAGAGAAATGGTGTCCCATACTTCTCTGGTAAAAGGGCAATTGAAGAAGAGGTGATCATGATCTTCTTCATCATTGCAAAAGGAGCAACAAGAGGAATCTTTAATGCCAAACAGAACAAGCCTATCCTCAGTGGAAAGCTTTTTCTGAATGGCAAGCCAGCTTATTAAACTGCATTTGGGAATGTGAGCAGTAAACCATACAACATGGTACCAAACTATGGAGGGAAAATGGGTCCTTAGCTGCTCCCAAAGAGAGGAAATGGTAAACACTCCACTACTACCAAAGGACCATCTACAAGTGTCTTGTATGGGATTAGAACTGAGGAGATCAGGAAGGCTACTCTTCTTTCTTCTTCTTCTTCTTCTCTTTCTTCTTCAACTACCACTCGCCTGGATGTGCTTGGCTCTTGGTCGGTGCAAGTGAGAATTGGGATAGCAATATGTATCTCCGGGACGTGAGTGCAAACGTGACTTACTATTGTAGATCCCTTGGAGTACGGGAACGTGTTGTTCTCCTCCCTGCTCGGCCTCTTCGGGACCTAGTACTCCTATGCTCGGCGGGTGCAAGTGGTGCAATTAGCGGAGCTGTGGGAGGCCAGGGGTGTCTTGAGCAAGGTTCACCCCCTCTTCTGACACCACCCCAGTAGGTGGACGTGTACTCTAACAGAAGATGGGAGGCTCGGCCGAGACCTACTGGAGTAGGTTCAAATCCGTCAAAATACAGCGCCAATGCGATTTCTTCTTGGTGCAGCCCTCCGTGGTTCAAACGGCCGCCGTGGTTTATGTTGCTCACTGCAAAGAAAAAGCACAACACGGAAACAAATAAGATGGAAAGAACGTGATGTTTCTATAAAAGGAGTAAAGCAACAAAGGATACCAACCAAATACAGCCCTTTCAAATCAAGCGGTTGAGAGCTTCTCTCTCTAGAAATAGAGAGAGAATGCACTCCCCTTTCCTAAATTTTTACACCAAGCCCTAAATCATCCTGATTAAGTGGCATTTCAATCCCTATTTCTATTTCGGTTTAATCTCCATCTCTATTTCGATCATATCCATGGCGAGTTCCTGGGGCTCATCTCTTTCAAGAGCACAAACTCAGCAAGGTTTTCAACAGGTGGTGAGTTCACCCCAAAGGATCATAATCCAACACCACACTGGAGATGGGTTTCAGCTACCTGGGGATTGGGGATCGTCCTCATCTCTTGTCCTAATATGGCTATCAAACCACTTCACACCCATGTGTGAATCTATCATTTACTCCACAAACTGTTCTGGGACAGTTTCTATAGCAGCTCCCTCTCATCTTGCAAATGATTTGCTTCTGTTCGTTATGGAGGTGTTCTACCCGCACGAGAGTATTTTCAATCCAGTCATTCTCGCTAAGCGACGCAAGTGTTCGGCGGTGGTAGCAATTTCCCGTTTGGTTCTGGTTTGATGAAATTGTGGGGGTGGATGTTCTTCCGTTTGAGCTATCAGAGGTGTTCACTGTGCAAGATGGGTTCATGCTTGGGCTGGCTTCACTGCAGATTGTGGGTCACTATAACCCAGATTTTCCGATTTTATCCAGTCTGTAAACAACAAGGTCTCCAAGCGAAGTCTTCAAGGAGCAACATAATTCTCACGCACAGGTTTATCCTTGTTTCTAACCCTGGTTCAGTGGTCAAATTTTCAGAGAGATTTTCAATTGGAGGTGAATCTTCTTGCAAGTGGGTATTGTTCCTTTTCTAAAGGAAGCAACCTCAGCTTTCTCGGGTGAAAGTTTTTGGGCCCACAATTTAGCTCTCTGTCTACGTTAGGTCCCATCGGGGCCAGCTAGTTGCACGAGAATTGCTTCAACCAAAAAGCAACATGGGGTACTAAGGTACAGCTGGTTCGCACGGCTTGACCTTGGGCCTCTCACCTAGCAGCTGTAAATTGACACCAGCAAAATTTCATTGAGTATGGGTGGTTCTCCATCTCACAATTACTGCCGACATGTGGTGGGGCCATGCACTTTGTTACACCCAACCGGCCACCAGATTAAAAGCTTCATTTGCTTTTGTTTTGGTGGGCCCATAAACCAATTCACCCAATCAGATTGGCACTCGTGCCCACTAAATTTTTGTTCATTTATCCCTATCCTAGCGGGCTGTGCTAGGACCCCAAATTTCCCACCCCAGCGGGTTGTGCTGGGGACTACGCATTTTTTCTTTCTTTTCTTTATTTTTATTTTGTCCTCCCTGGGGTATGCCCCTTGTAGGTTGTACATTCGCTTAACCCCTTTTAATTTCAAGTTGAATTATCCAACAAAAAAAAAAAGCAACAAAGGATAAGGGAACTAACGTGGTTGGCCCGTGGCCATGGGGCAGGCAAAGCCAATGGTATTCCCCTCGACATCTCGGGGCTCCCAGTTGCCCGTGACTACCAAAA
Organism: Vaccinium darrowii; assembly: GCA_020921065.1. Taxonomy (NCBI): domain Eukaryota; kingdom Viridiplantae; phylum Streptophyta; class Magnoliopsida; order Ericales; family Ericaceae; genus Vaccinium; species Vaccinium darrowii. The sequence goes on from CM037156.1 coordinate 10,355,512, forward strand.
AGTCGTCCCCTTCACCCTTTGAGGAATTGGGGAGATCGTGATGAGTTTTTGCTCGGGGTCTCTAGCTTTAAAATAGGAGTTATCAGCTGTAGGGACTACACTGTATAGGTAATGTAAGTCCCACCAGTCTAGGTGAAGGCCGAGCAGATTATTTAGGGCAATTGTGCCCATGACTACCCTAACAAAGTTATGGCACAGCTGTATCGGATTTAACCTACATCTGTAACAAACCTCTCTGAAGAAAGGATGGAGGGGGAACCTGAGACCACCCTCCACTATGAAGATGAGGGGGATATGAATCCTATCGGGAGACAGACCCTCTTCTCTTAGGTCATCGCGGTTGTTTAACCGGAATTGAACATCGGTGGGGATATTGTATTTACGACGGAAATCTATTATTTTTTGGGCATTACTAAGGAGAGCCCTGTGCCTGCCCATGACTAAGTAGATTAGGGTTTCAACGTGGTTTCAACGTTGAAACCCAGAGGAAGAAGATGATAAATAGTACCTAAAGATCTCGACGGAAAACGGGAAATCTAAGAACAGAGGGCGTACTTACATGAAAAGGGGTCTAGAAAATGATCTTCTCGGTGAGAAGGAGGGGGTTTTCAGACGAAAGTAGAGGAAGAATGGTGAAAAAGGTCGTGGATAAGACTCGCAGAATAAGTGTTAATAGCGAAATGAAGTTTTTTCTTTCTTTCTCTCGTCTCTGGCAAAAATGGAGTGAGAAAGAAAGGGAAGGGTTTCAAGGAAGGATAATCATTATCCCGCCCAAAACCCCATAAAAGTGGGGCATGACGTATGAGAAACGTCAGTAGAATCGTTCTTTAGGCTTATCCGAGCCACCAACGGGTCACTTTGCATTAAATGCGAAGACAACCCTGCTCCCCACGTGAAGGGGAGGTATGCAGAAGATGCATCAAGAGCCGTTGAAGCTCTGCACACGACTGATGAATGACAGTAGTGACAGAGCTGGGGAGCAATTGCAGTGGGTAAAACCTAATTTCCCTAGTAAAGGGCATATCACGTGCCTTGAACAAACACCACGAGAGGGTAAGTAGCTCGGCACCATATAGGGAAGCCCTGGCCCAGTGCCGAGCTGTATTGACCATGAATAAGGTCAGTATGGTAAAACGGGTTAATATACCAGGATGTACTAGCTTGGTATAAATCACAAAGGGATGCCCTTCACCCTGTCGGGCTAGGTAGGCTACGAATAAAGCTTGGATGACATTCTGGAATACATAATTCAGCTCAGCGTATTGAGTTGAGCTATGTACGGGTTATTCCGAGCTACGTGGAAGGACGGCACCGCCACGTGTAGGGCGGTGGGACATTCCAGGATAATCTATGGCAGTTCCTTACGAGATAAGAAGCAATCCCGTAAAATAAGGGATTAATATAAGCATTCTGTAGACACCCCGATTTTGACCCAAGAAACTTATCAAGCATCCCCGATGATAAAAATGCCCGATAAGAGCACGCAGAGCTTGATTGTGAACTTGGAAACCTCTCCTAAACCTCTTCAAAATAAACCCAAGCTTGCACCACCCTCTAGTACATTCAAAACCCTCTTGTTTGATATATAATATGTCCCGATCCGTTTTGAAATGAGGAAGATGTGTCCATTTTACCAAAACAACTTATTTTCCCGACCTTTTGAGGGTAAAATGGTCATATATTTTGATGTACAAATCATCTTGAATTCAAACCACTTGGGTTAGAAAGTATATTTGACAAGCTTTCCAACGCTTCACCTCTAAACCTACTCATTTACTATCAAAACTCACCATATCTCTCACCCTACAACACTAAATCTCGGTAGAAGTACCCATAATCAGCCCTTTACACCTCCAGAAACAAAAAGTCCAGCCCATTCACTTACCAAAAATCCCTCAAAAAAATCAAACCAAAGTTCATCAATCAAGTTCTCAAAGGTAGTTATCTACCAAATTTGCTCCAAAAGGCCCTGAGGGGACATCAACCAAGCTCTAGCTAGTCTTCCATATTGGCTTAGAGGTTGGGGAAGGTCTTAAACATCACAGGAAGAAATTTCATTTTGTGTTCCAGTACCAGATCCAGGCGTCTGGATTAGCCCAATGCAGGCGCCTGGATCCCTTGTCTATTGTCTTGATTTTTTTGTTCTTTCCATGATGCATTGATTCATTTGAAACATTGGTACATTATTTATGGCTGGTATAAACATTGCATGGTCTAGATGGTGGTTCTAAGGCATGATACATGACATTTAGAATGCAAAGTTAGTGTTCAAAAGAAAGCATTTTGCATTTTAGATTAAGGAACATATGATGATCTTTATTGGTTTAAAACAACATCAAAAAGAGAGTCATTTTGTATGTGAGAAAATGAGCACCCATAGTTGCATTTGATGTTTGCTTTGTGGCTTGGAAGAAAGAAGAATTGTGCTTGACGAGCTTTCCAGGCGCCTGAAGTCATTCCAGGAGCCTGGAGTGTCTCCTTCCAGGCGCCTGGAATTGCTTGATCCAGGTGTCCAGTTTGCTTTCTAGGTGTGACAAGCACGGTGTTTTCGATTGATTTTTGGGGCTTTTCAAAGCAGGTCAAGTATGATCCAGTGGAGTTCAAGCATCTTATGCATATAGATCACCTATACATAACACTCAGCATATGTATTTACATACATCATATTAACATTTTAAATGCATTCACATGCTCTCACATGTATTTGTAATTAAAGTCCATCCAAACAATGTTTTCTAAAATCCCTTGTGCATTAAGTAGAGACCGGTGGTCGCATCGGGCGAGAGGGGTGCTTTAAATTCCTTCCCCTCTCGTAACCTAGCTCCCGAACCCAAGAAATCTCAATAAAAGCAAACCGGTGAAATGTTTTCCATACCAAGGGCAAAAGAGTCATTTTCTAATGGTTTCTCGGGTACGGTCCTCAAACCCGAGTGGCGACTCCATCCAATCAATCAAAACCGTTTTCAAAACCGCAATCAATCTCGTGGACATTCCCGCGGGCTGTTCACACATTCCTAACGTGATAAGGAAATGGCTTCATATAGGAAAGAGCCCTATATGGAAAGAAAGACTATTACTAAATGAGATCTAGCGAGATTTGGAGGCATGTGCCTAATAGGAAAGTCCTATTAGGCAAAGGATTCCTAAAGAGAATAGGAAACAGGGGCAACTTGATGCCCTAATGGGCAAACTATCCACACCTATAAATACAAGACAGTAACCATGACAAAAGGTATGCTGTGAAACCTATTCATACGCACTGTTCTTTGCTTAATTAGTGATCTAGTACTAACTTAAGCATCGGAGGGCCTTTGCCGACGAGAGGCAGAGGTGCTCTAACCCTTGTCTGTCTTGCAGATTTAGGATTCCGGCGAGAAGACACGTGATCAAGACCATACGTGAATTTTATCCCCGTACATGACTCTCTTTTAAGGTTTTTCTGAAGGGGTCTACACGTTTGGGCTAGCTCAATGTCCTAACCCATTAGGCTAATCAATTCAGCCCAATATATTTTTAGTCTTTACTGTATTGCGAATAGACTAAGCCCATAAATTTGATGGACTCAATATTTATTTGAAAGTCTAGACCAACATTTGGCTTTAATTAATCAAGATACTCCCTCCGTCCCAATTTGTTGCGCCTGTTTCCTTTTTAGAACGTCTAAAAAAATTGTCTATATTTCATAATCTATAATATTTTTTACGATTTCGAAATCATTGTTTTAAAAAATTAATTGAGATCTATCAAACAAGATCCATATTGACTATAAAAAACATTATAGATTGAAAGATATAGACGATTTTTGAGACGTCCAAAAAAGGAAATAGACACAACAAATTGGGACGGAGGGAGTAATTTATTTAACTCAGTTAATCGGACGGCGACTAGGTAATGTCAAAATTTTAGTGTCTACAGTATTGTAATTGAATTGAGAAATGAAGGTTGTCCCAATGTCATCCCAACTCCTTTTCTTTGAATCGTCTAGCATCATGAACCACTTTAGAGCTGGCCCAGTGAGAGACTTTTGGAACATGTGACCTATAGCATCTTTTCCTACACCTTGTATGGACAGAGACCCGACATATGCTGGCAAATGAATTTTTGGATCACCGGTGCCGTCAAACTTTTCAAAGTCTATGGGTTTGAATTTCTTAGGAAGTTTGGCATCTGGGAATCGGTAGAGCTTGTCCATATCAATGCCCGTTGTTGCTATTTTCTCATGCTTGCGAACAGATGCTTCAAGTTGAGCCATATTGGCTATAAGCTTGGTAACTAGTGGGTCTGACTGAGGTTGTTGAAGGTTGTTTTCAGGAGGTAAAGGATTTTCGTGGTCTTGTTGATGGCTAGGGTTTCTTTAAGGTTGTTGTTGATGGAGGGGTATTTCATTTTGCTGATGTGCTTGTTGAGGGAGCAAGATGCGGTGATGGAGGTCTTGTATCATAATCATAAGTTTGGTGATCAGTTTGTCAGTGCGTTCTCCCAAATTGCTCATTTCCTTTCTGAGTGCTTCTATTTCATTTGGTTCACCCATTTTGACTAGTAGAATTTTGGTTTGAACTTGCTTCGAGGTTATGGGTTAGGCTGTCTTGACTAGACAAAAGGCTGACAGTAAAGCAAAATTGAACTCAGAAGTGTGTGGGGTATTTTCCAAGTATTACGGAAGACGAACAGAATAGCTCGTCCAGAGCTGCCACGTGACATGCACGAAGAAAGAGACACAGAATGGTACGCCGACAACCAGAATCTCCATAATTCAGCTAGTGCCCAAGTCTACCTGCTCGTCGGACAACGCAGAAGGAACGGCCCGACACATGAGAAACCCTAATAGCATCCTTACCTACTGAAGATGAGGGAAGGAGAAAATATTCAAAGATATTCCCAGAATCAGTTGAGCATGAGAAGATAAGCACAATCTTACTCAAAGATGGAGAGCCAGTGAACTTACTAAACAAGGAGCGAACTCCCATGTAGGGTAAAGCTCCGAACGAGCAATACGCGGCCATCTTGGCAAGTATCCTTATCGAATAAGGATACTGAATCATGCGGGGTAAACTGCCCAATAAGGAAGAATCCTAAGCTTGGAAGGATTCCATATAGAGAAGAATTCCACAAGGAAGACAAAGACAAACTAATCGCCTATATATGGAGATGACTCCAAAACGCTAGAGGTATGCTTTAACCTAATCTCGCACTTATACACTCGCCTGATTGATCCTCTAGTTCGTCGGTGCTAACTTAGCCATCGGAGGGCCCTTGCCGCCAAGAGGCAGGGGTGCTCTGACAGTTCGTTCGTGTTGCAGGGTCAAGGTCGCTCCATTTGAAGAGGATTTGATCTCATAAGAGCAAGGAAATAACTTGGTGAGTTTTTCCCCTCTTACAATTGGCGCCGTCTATGGGAAAGTAAAAAACCTCCACCGAGATCATCCATGGACGATCGCGATCTTCGCACATCGCAGAGAAGTGGGGCCGGGGGGAATCCCTCTCAGGAACCTCCTGGCGCCCCAAAAAAGCCTCCCCCCGCAAGGTTGGCAAGCCAGGTGGAGCGTGTGGAACGTTCTCAGCCTAGCAGATCCCGAAGGGGAGATTCAGAGGTCCAATCACGAAGGGATCAACGGAGAAACTCCCCGTCGCGCCACACCTCGAAAAAGACAGACTCAAGGGTGAGGCGAGACAGGGAATATGCAAAGAGTTTCGTGCGAAGGGAGCAGGAAGTTTCAGACCTAGCACGGCAGATTGCGTAGGAAGAAGCCGCGATCCGAAATCTAAAGGACCGCTTGCGACAAGCGGAGGAAAATTTGAAATCCAAGTCCCAAGATGGAAGAAAAGACCAGAAGCGGTCGGGGAGGGAATCCCCACCAAAGAGGGCGGACTCTACGGCCAGGAAGGGCCCATAGAGGAAAAGAAGAGCCACAAGCGAATCCCCGGATAGTGGGGAAAGAAGGCGGCATGGAAGGGACCGATATGAAAGGTCCGGTTCGAATGAACGCTACGATGAGCATGAAGTGGCCCGAGAGGCAGCTAGGAAGGCTCTAAACCATGAGGCCGCTTCCCCACTTGCTAAATGGATCCAACGGGCGGACCCACCCGCCAGGATAAAGCACAATCCGTTCGTGCTGTACGAAACCACAGATGATCCAGTAACTCATATTCAGCACTACCAGCAGGCGATGTTTATGCATGCGAGGGACGACGCCCTGATGTGCAAAATGTTTCCGTCAAGCCTGGGGAAGGTAGCGTTGAGCTGGTATCATCATAAGTTGGCACCAAACTCGATCCACAGTTGGAAGCAGCTCTCCGAGGAGTTCACGGCCCGATTCTTGACGAGCCGAGCGGCACCGAAAACTTTTGACATCCTGACCGCCATGGGGTAGAGGGATGGAGAAAGTTTGAGGGAGTACTCAAAAAGGTACTGGGAAACCTTTAATGAGATTGAGGATTGCAGTGAGGAATACGCCATAGCAACTTTCACGACGAGCTTGCCTGTTAGCTCGGATCTGAGGAAGTCCCTGACTATGAATCCAGTCAGAACGGTGGCAAAGCTCATGCAACGTATCGAACAGCACGCACTCGTCAAGGACGACCGTATGCGAGAAAGCAAAAAAGAGAACGTGGCACGACTTGCCACCCCAGAGAAGAAGACGATTGATCAGAAAGGTTTTAGAAAGGAATATCCCACCAGCAAGAGAGACAGTTCGTCAAGTCGACGGGATAGGGCTGCTGTGGAGACCCGCTCTTTCCACAGCATTTACACGGTTTTCAACGTGCCAAATTACAGAATGTTGTACAAGCTAAGAGATAAGCCATGGTTCCGCGATCCGCCTAAAATGACAGGAAATCCAGAAAGGCGGAGAGCAACGAACAAGAAGTGTAGCTATCACCGGGACTTGGGACATATGACGGAGGACTGTTTCGAATATAAGAAATTCCTGGACGAGAAGGCTGCAGAGGGCCTCCTCGATGAATACGTGACAGAGGGAAAGAAAAATCAGGCAACCACAGTCGAAGAAGTGGATTGTTTGGTGAAACCCAAGGGTCTAATCCAAATGATTCAGGGTCATGCAAACCCCTATACCGAAAATGAAATCAGATATGTACAGAGGCAGAACGAGCACGCAAAGCACGTGTACAAGTTGGGCGTGAAGAGGCCCAGAGAGAAGGAGATCGTGGCACGTTCAATCACGTTCAAGGATGAGGACCTGGAGGGAGTAACGTTGCCACACAATGATGCTTTGGTCGTTACCCTACGTCTAGGGGAATACGACGTTGAGAAAATACTGGTAGATCAAGGGAGCTACACGGAGATTTTGTACTATGACGCTTTTAGGAAAATGGAATTGCCGAGGGCAAACTTGGAAAGGACTCAAACCCCTCTAATCGGGTTCGGATCACAGCCCGTCTGGCCCATGGGTAAAGTGACGCTGCCCATACGAGCAGGGTCCGTCGTTTTAAAAACAGAGTTCCTGGTCGTCAACGTCCCATCTTCCTATAATGCCATCATCGGCAGGACGTGGTTGCACAAGATGAAGGCAATTTCATCAACTTACCATCAGATGATAAAATTCCCGGGGGCAGAGGGCATTGAGCACATCAAAGGAAATCAGAAAATGGCAAGTCAGTGCTTAGTATCAACGATCAACAGAGCCCCCAAGGTACATCTCGTTTAGTCCGTCGAAATACCCGATCAACCTACATTTGAAGACGTTGGAGGGAATCCAGCCTTGCGAACTGTGGAGGGTCTGAAAAAGGTGCATCTTGACGACCAGGATCTAGAAAGGTATTTCCTGATAGGAGAAAAGCTTGGCGAGAAGGAAGAAGTAGAGCTCGTGCATTTCCTTAAACAGCACGTTGACGTGTTTGCTTGGACGCCCCAAGAGATGCCAGGCATTGATCCCAATATTATTTGCCATCATTTAAACGTAGACCCTCAGCACAGGCCAGTAGTCCAGAAGGCCAGAAGATCGGCTCCTCAGCATGCCGAAGCAGTTAACGAAGAGGTCGATCGACTCCTAGAAGCCAAAGCAATCAGGGAAGTGAATTACCTTGAATGGTTGTCCAATACGGTCATCGTCAAGAAGAAGAATGGGAAGTGGCGAGTATGCGTCGACTTCACTAGTCTGAATAAAGCCTGCCCCAAAGACAGTTTTCCTCTGCCCAGAATTGATCAGCTTGTTGACGCAACTGCTGGGTACGAACGAATGAGTTTCTTGGATGCTTACAGGGGATATCACCAGATAGCAATGCATGGGCCAGACGAAGAGAAGACATCGTTTATCACCCCCGCGAGGACTGTATTGCTACAGGGTCATGCCATTCGGCCTCAGAAACGCCGGAGCCACATACCAAAGACTTGCAACACTCATGTTTAAGGACTTGCTCGGGAAGACTATGGAGGTCTACATAGACGACATGGTGGTGAAAAGCAAGGAAAAAGCTGATCATATAACCGATTTAAAGGTAACTTTTGATATCCTACGAAAATTTCAGTTAAAGTTAAATGCTTCAAAATGTGCATTTGGTGTGAGTTCCGGAAAATTCCTGGGTCACTTGGTCACGGAGCGTGGCATAGAGGCGAATCCAGATCAAATTACAGCCCTCTAGAGACTCGAGAGCCCAAAGACCACGAAGGAAGTGCAAAAGCTGACAGGCATGGCGGCAGCACTAAACAGGTTCATCAGTCGCTCGTCGGATAGATGCAGGCCTTTCTTCCAGCTGCTGAAGAAAAGGAAAGGATACGAATGGGGACCAGAGCAGCAGGAGGCTTTCAAAGACCTCAAGAAATACCTCGGAACGCCCCCATTATTGACAAAACCAAAGAAAGGAGAACGACTGATTCTTTACCTGGCCGTCTCAAAACATGCAATCAGTGCAGCCCTCCTCCGAATGGAAGGCACAGAGCAAAAACCAATCTACTTTGTGAGCGAAACTCTCCTGGACGCACACACCAGATACCTCCCTTTGGAAAAACTCGTGAAGGCTTTAATTATGGCTTCACGGAAACTGCCACATTATTTCCTGGAGCACCCCATCACTGTATACACCGAGTTTCCCTTAAAAGCACTGCTTCGAAAGGCAAACTTCTCTGGGAGAATCTCCACTTGGTCAGTAGAGCTCAGCCAGTACGACATTGATTTCCAGCCAAGAACGGCCATCAAGGGCCAAGTACTGGCAGATTTCGTAGCTGAGTTTACCCCGACAGAGGGTGAGCCTCCCATGGTTCGCGAATATGAACCAAACCCTCAAAGCGATGATCAAAGCGCAAGTAGCTGGCACTTGTTCGTCGATGGTTCAGCATGCAACAAAGGCTCTGGGGCAGGGATAGTGCTATTTGCTCCGGAACGTCTGATGCTCGAACAATCCGTTCGTTTGGGCTTCAGTGCGACAAACAACGTGGCAGAATACGAGGCCCTCCTAATCGGGCTCAAGAGTGCAAGGACCCTTGGGGTCAAGAGGTTAAAGATCTTCTGTGACTCACAACTCGTTGTAAACCAGCTAAGTGGAGAATACGCTCTAAGGAACGAAAAAATGGCGGCCTACGCAAAAGTCGTGCAAGATCTACTGGCGGACTTTGAGGAAGCAAAGATAGAGCAAATCACTTCCAGACAAAACGCCCACGCAGATTCACTAGCTTGCTTAGCCTCAGCACTGCCAATAGAGTACAAGCGCACTGTGACCATTGAATACCTAGCCCAGCCCAGCATTGGGCAGGGGACCGAAACCAACATGGACACAGACCTGGGACCAAGCTGGATGGATCCGATCGTCGCTTACCTAAAGGACGAAGCCCTTCCAGAGGATAGAAAAGAGGCCTACAAGATCAAATTAAAGTCTGCTCATTTTTGGCTCTTTCCACAGGAAAAGTTGTACAAAAAGTCGTATCACGGTCCATACCTGCTTTGTGTGCATCCCACGCTGGTACAAAAGTTCTTGCATGAAATACACGCTGGGACATGCGGCGGACATGCGGGAGGCAGATCGATAGCGCATAGAGCGATAACGCAGAGGTACTGGTGGCCGTACATGCAGGAAGACGCAAAAATGTTCGTCAGGAGTTGTGAAAAGTGCCAACAATTCAAACCGATAATCCGGACACCGGCAGAAGACCTGCAACCCCTCACTAGCCCATGGCCATTCGCTCAATGGGGACTCGATACCATAGGGCCCCTGCCCATGGCAACAGGCAAGAGGAAGTTCTTGCTGATGGGGACGGATTACTTCACCAAGTGGATTGAAGCAGAACCACTAGCCAAGATAACTGAGAGCAATGTAGAGAAATTTGTAGAGAAATTTGTTTGGCAGAACATCATAACAAGGTTTGGGGTGCCCTACTGCATAATCTCGGACAACGGGGCACAATTTGGGCCAAAATTCGAAGCTTTTTGTGCACAGCATGGAATACGGAACTACTACTCAACACCGGCATACCCTCAAAGTAACGGATAGGCAGAGGCCTCTAACAAAACAATCCTCAAAGGGATTAAGCGAAGATTGGAGAAAAAGAAGGGCAATTGGCCCGACGAGCTACCAATAGTGCTGTGGGCATTCAGGACCACCCCCAGACGTTCAATGAGAGAGACTCCATACTCCTTAGCCTACGGTACTGAGGCCGTGATCCCCATCGAAGTGGGGCTACCAATGAACAGGACCGCATTAGTAGAAGCTGGTGGGAACGATCAAGCACTAGCAACAAATCTGGATCTTGCAGAGGAGCGACGAGAACGAGCTCTGGTCACACTAGCAGCCTACCAGCAACAGCTTTGCAGGACATACAACAAGAAGGTTCACCCCCGCGAATTTGGAGTAGGGGACCTCGTGATGAGGAAGGTGGTGGGGAACACCAAGAAAGCATCAGACGGAAAGCTTGGACCAAACTGGGAAGGGCCTTACAAAGTGGTTGGCTTAGCAGGCGTCGGAGCTTACAGGCTTGCTGATCTAGATGGGAATCCGGTTCCCCGCCCTTGGAATATCCAGAATCTTATGAAGTTTTTTCCTTAAAAGTTATCTTTTTCCTTTGAATAATGCCCTGAAAGGCAGAGTAAGTTTTTTTTTCTCTATGAATTTTTTTTTGGGTAAATTAGCTTGAAATAAAAAGAAGGCAATAGAATATACAGCCTACAAGGGGCATACCCCAGGGAGGACAAAATAAAATAAAAGAAAAGAAATGTGCGAAAAGATGGCCATAAGGCAATGAAATAAAGCAAATAAACCTAACTACGGGATGTTTCGCTCCTATCTAACAGAGAGGAGAGAAACACCACACAAAAGAGGGGAAATGAGTAAAATACAATAGCCACAAAAAGGCAGAATGCGACTGTTTTACCTTTATTTAAAGAGAGACTATCATGATTGCGAATAAAATCATCCATTCGTTCTCCTGCAAATCCGTGCTTTACTTTACTTTGAAATAAATATGGGCTTTGACCAAACGGGTAAAATCCCATATTGGAGGGCATGATATGTGCTTAATATTGCAGTAGACACGGGCTCGTCCTGAGCTCGTCCATGGCCTCGTCCATGATTAGGCGCGAATATGCCTAAGCTCGTCCATGGCCTCGTCCATGATTAGGCGCGAATATGCCTAAGCTCGTCCGTGGCCTCGTCCACGGTTAGGCGCGAATATGCCTATAAATTGTCCACGGTTAGGCGCGAACATGCCTAGACCTTGCAGCGAATATTGCACCCCGTGGCCTCGTCCACGGTTAGGCGCGAATATGCCTATAAATTGTCCATGGTTAGGCGCGAACATGCCTAGACCTCGCAGCGAATATTGCACCCCGTGGCCTCGCCCACGGTTAGGCGCGAATATGCCTAAAAATTGTCCATGGTTAGGCGCGAACATGCCTAGACCTCGCAGCGAATATTGCACCCCGTGGCCTCACCCACGGTTAGGCGCGAATATGCCTAAAAATTGTCCATGGTTAGGCGCGAACATGCCTAGACCTCGCAGCGAATATTGCAACCAATGGCCTCGCCCACGGTTAGGCGCGAATATGCCTTAAAAATCACGAATGACTAGGCGTGAATATGCCTAAGCCCACTTATGGCCTCGTCCATAACAGTCCAAAGTTAGATACAATCTATGGCGCTTGCTCCATACAAATTTGACTAAGTACCGGAATACCCAGGTTCCAAGTTGTTTATCTTGTACCTAACCAAGTGCAGGAACACCTAGGTTCCAAACTTGTTTATCTCGTATCAAACTAAAATGCAGGAACACCAAGGTTCCAAGTTATTTATCTTGTACCTAACCAAGTGCAGGAACGCCTGAGTTCCAAGTTGTTTATCTTGTATCTAACTAAATGCAGGAACGCCTGGGTTCCAAAATATTTGTCCTGTATAGTTTTGATCGCATGCAGGAACATTAAATGCACACCTCAATGGTGCAAACTACCGGTCAAAGCAATAGAGGTGTCAGGAGCAAGACCCAAACTTGCACCACTCGTACTTGTACACTGATTACTCAACCATCGCTGCATAAATAAGTGTAACCAGTGATTGAATTAAAAGGTTGAGAGCTTCTCTCTCTAAGATTGAGAGAGAATGCACTCCCTTTCCACAAAATTTTTCACATCTCGCTTTAATCCACCTGATTGAAGGCTTATCCAAAATTCCATCACCATTCACTCATTCTCGTCTTTATCTGGGATCTAGCTAAACCGAACAAAGGGGATCTGGTCCTAGGACTTACGAGAAGAGCTGTTCATAATCGGTTCTACGCCATACACAATCGGTTTCCACTCGCAGCTTTTGGGTTCAAGCCGAAGGTCCAAGAATGGAAATCGATACAAGGGTTTTCCAGATGGCCTTAATCGTGCTCCATCTAACATCATCTTCTTCATTCGGTTGTCTGGGGCTCAATCTTGTTCCCTATTCGACGCCTTAATCGTGCTCCATCTAACATCATCTTCTTCATTCGGTTGTCTGGGGTTCAATCTCGTTCCCTATTCGACTGTCAAATCATCAACAGAGCATCAACATACCCACCTGGGTTAATAAGTTTCTGAAAAAGGGATCTGGGTTAGTCTCAGTCTCACAGCAAAAGGGGATCTGGGTTTCTGGAAACTCGAGTACCCACTCTGATACATCTGTGAAGGTCAATCTTCCAAGCCATTGAAGGCCGTTCAAGGGGTCACACACTACGGATTCCGCTTACTTCGAAGGTAAGAACCCAGTTTACTGGTTTTGTTAGTCTAAGTTATACTCAGAGTGTGAGTGGATCTATTCTAGTTGATGTTCAGTGGTTTTTGTTAATCAGAGCTTCTGGACATCCACTACCTTGATGTCCCCATTTACAGATTATCTGGCAATCACATCGTTACTGTTTATCTGCTCTTTTGATGAGCTAACTGACTTTTAGTCTACACCACAATGTTAATTGGTACCTTTGGTACACTATTGAACCTGCGTTCAAATGATTCTACACGGGATAATTTATCTACTTAGTGTACTGCTCGTTTATGGTGCTACTTGGAGTTTGGTGCGACTGCTTCTGCAGTTTTGAATGGTTGCGATGTGTGGTCCGATGGCATTGTCGACTGGGGGTGCGCCCGTCGCACTAGATGGCCCTAGTGGTCAATGGGCTGGAGTTTTTCGAGAGGGCGATATAACTCCGGGGCTGACCTCGAATGCAATGATTCCTGCCAGTTAGGGGTCCATCCCCCTGACCCCACGTTCCAGGTATTCTACTGTAACAGTGAATGGTTCTTAAGTAGTTATCTCTATCCCTTGTATATTTGGTTTACAAAGTTGCATTTGTATCGTTGATCACATTTGGTTCACTTTGTGGGCCGAATTAAAGGTCCTATTTTCCTCCTACTTGGGTATGGTAGCGCATTAGGTATTTGGTTATGGTTGATTTTCGGCGTTTGGTAGTGATTGACTTGGGGTCCAATCGCGTAGTTACTTAGGTTGACGGCTTGAGTTCTATGAGCTGAGGTTCTTCGGAGGGGACGAAGTTTACTTTGGTGCTGACCCTAGAAATTGATCTACCATAGCATGGTCCGGAGGTCTCATCCGCCTTTGGCCCCGAGTTCCTTGTGCGCGTTCTGTATTCTGTTGTGGAGGTCCACTTGTTTTATTTTCTCCTGCTTGGTAGTGGTTCTGCTATTGAAGTTTGGTTGTGGCCATCTTCGGCGTTTGGTGGAATTTGACTTAGGTCCGGAGGCGTGGTTACTTAGGTTGATGGGCCAAGTTTCTGCGAGCTGGGGTTCTCCGATGGGCACGGAGTCTACTCCAGGGCTGACCATAGTCATGGTTTTACCATAGCACGGTTCGGAGGTCTCATCCACCTCTGACCCCGAGTTCCTTTGCGTGTACTGCTTTCATTACAGGGGGCACTGTTACGTTTATCGGGTGTGGGATTTATGGATTGGGTAGCTGCACCGTTTAGTTGATTGTGTGTACAGGGCCCGATGGCAGAGATTACCATTAGATGTGCTATACATTGAGGTGACCTGGTTCTCTTTGATTCGGGGTTTTCCTTCGGGCTGGCTCTGTCAATCATGATCTTCAGCTTGGTTGGGGAGCTCACCTATCCCTAGCCTTATCCTTGATAGTTTGATACACCACGGGCTATTCTTTTACTTCTGCATTTGAGTTGATATGTTCTGCTGTACATGTGATTCCTTAGTCCTGGGGCTGTCTGTTTCAGCAGTTTTAGTTGGATTTGGCGAGACCGATGGCGGGTTTGTCTGAAGGTGTGTTTGCACATGTTGGCCTAGTATTACTTCGAGTCGGAGTTTTCTCTGGGGCTGTCTTGCCTCCTTCTGACTATTCACGGAGCTTGGGTTCCTTCCATCTTGGCTCAACCGGGATGGAGTTTATGTGTTGCGGTATATTATCTCACTTCATATTTTCCTTACTTCGGTGAGGCATTTGACTCTATCACTACTCAGTTATGGTTCTTCTGCATTGTCTATGCTCATGTCCTTGAAGCCTCTCTGTCCTTTTGGATAGCTAGGCTAATGGGATGCGAGCACGGGCGAAATCACATTTCATACATCCTAGCCTTGCGGGTTGTGCATGGCTTTAAACAAATATCTGCTTTCCTTATTGCTTTTGCTTATTTACACCTATGCTGGCGGGATGTGCTAGTAATTCTTATTTTTCCACCCCGGCGGGTTGTGCCGGGGACCACGCACTTTTCTTTTCCTTCTTTTCTTTTCTTTATTTTCTTTTTGTCCTCCCTGGGGTATGCCCCTTGTAGGTTGTATATTCGCTTAACCCCTTTTAATTTCAAGCTTATTTACCCAAAAAAAAAAAGTGCAACCAAGACATGCAGAATTAATATAAAACAAGTCACGTCAACGGGCAACCTAGACTCCAGCCCACCTAACACCACGAAGGGTGTACTTACTGTAGTTCCAAAAAATAAGACCACGCAGGGCCAGCTCGTCCGATAAGCCACGCAGGGCATGGGACCAAAAATTGTGTTAAAGTACCATACAAAAGTTAAGGAATGTCAAGAGCTGTGATAAAACGGATCAAATAGGCACAAGGCCTCTTCACTGGGCCTCATGGACCTCAGTGGCAGAAATGTTACCTGAACCATCACCACCAGAAGAGGGGTGCTCAACCTGCTGCTCGTCAGGGACGGATGTGTTGCCACCAGCTTCCTTCTGGCTGGGGTCAACAACTGCACTCTGGCTCGGCACAGTAGCATTCTGGGGAAACGTCCCTGCGTCTGGGGTACTCAATCTCAGTCCAAATTGTATCCCGTCTGTCAACATCCTGTTTGGTCAGGCACGCCTTCCAACCCCTGGCAAAGAACAGCTCTTCGAATTGCGGCATCTGGACCTTGAACTTCGTCTTCGTATCATTCACCCCCAGATTGTAGGCCTGATCAAAAGACGCTTGAGCAACAGCCAATTTAGCCTCCAAAGCTGCCTTGCTCCTCTGAGCGTTCGATAGCTCAGTCTCCAAAAGCCCAAGTCTGGTCATGGCATTGCTAAAATTGCGGTCAGACTCACCTACACGACGCTTCAACGAAGCTAGCTCTTCCTTCATCTTCTCATTCTCAGTCGTCATCAAATGGTTGGCATTGATCAGGCAATTAGCACTGACCTTCAGCTTGTCATTCTCAGTCCTTAGTTGTGCGTTAACACCGGTGATTGTTCTGTTATCCTTAGTAGCGCGATCGCAAGCGACGTACATGAGTTGCATGGACTGCAGTTCGTCACAAACATTTAACAAAGCAATATGTTAAAAAGAGAGAACCCCTAACACAGGACACCACAAGAACGAAGTAATCAAATCCATACCTTGATGTGATGCTGAAAGCCATTCTTCAAAAGCTTGAGGTAACTGGATCCAGTCTCTCTCTCAACATCCCCAGGAAGCAAAATAGCTCGACCAACAGCTAGAGCAACATCAGCATTGTCACAACTATCAGTGGCAAGGATAGGCTGAGTACCACGACGAAGAGGAGGGTTCCAAACGGCCATTTCAGACTCAGGTTCAGGCTCAGGAGTTGAGGGAGGTGGCTGAGCAGAGGAACTCCTGGTAGTACGACGACGCTGCTGAGGAGGGTTTGGAACAGGAACTGACTCTTCTCTGGGCCTCTTCTCCGGGGCAACGTCAGGCTCCCTCCGCTTTGGAGGGGGAAGAGGAGGAGAAGGAGGATGAGCAGAAGAAGAAGCTCCCAGTGGATCAAGAAACTGGACAGGGGACTCATCATCATCAAGGGTTATGAAGTCAGAAAAATTGGGCACAACTCTCGGCATGGCAGAAACAAGGGATTGGTCTCTCACAGGGACGCTGCTAGTACTCTCTCCAGACAAATCACTCTGAATATTTTTACAAGACAAGTCAATACCAAGATAGATGTTTGTACGAGAAGCGCGGATAACTTGATTACGGAGAAAAAGCTTCTGAATAGGAGAACGCCTTACCCCGACGTGACCTCTTCCCCTACGAAGATTCCGGGCAGAAGTAGAAGCCTCACTTATATGGACACCACCACGGTAGGAGGGATTGTACTTCAGCAAAACGTGGGCAACCCGACCTAGCCCTTCTGGATCGATCCCCCTGATGCCCGGAAACTTTAGTGCTCTCTCGATATCAAGAAGGTGAACACCGTCGTGCACCACCAAGTGACCCTCGTTAATGTTCGCCGCTGTACAAAGAAGTAAACATAATAAGCAACAGGGAAAAGGCTACCACAATAAGGAAATCAAGAAGTGGCAAAAAGAGCAAAACCGACGTATACGCCCAAACGTATGGGGGCACGGAGGCCCCACGACATTGCCACCGTCGTCCCTGGATAGGAAATTTCCAGTCACAATAAAAAAATCATCATTCTCCCCACGGCAGGAATTGGGAAGATCGGTCACTAAACGACGCTCTTTGTCCCGGATCTTGAGATAATAAGTCCCATGGGTGGTAGGGCAGACACTGTAAAGACGACGGATATCGTACCAACCCAGGTTTGTGCCCAGAAGTCTGTTCAGGGCCACCACTCCCATGACCACGCGATAGAAGTTGGGGCAAAGCTGGAGAGGGGTAAGGCGACAGATGCTGCAGATCTCGACTAGCAAGGGATGTAAGGGAAACCTAACACCTCCTTCTACGACGGCTAAAAGGGGAACGTGAACCCTACCCTCGATTTGGTCATGGGTATCAGCGCCGGAAGGGGCAAGGGCTAGATTAACGTCATCAGGGACCTCGTAACGGCGGCGGAAGGCCTCCATATGAGCCTCATTATCACATAGGCTCCTAAACCTACCCATGGGAGAAAGCAATGGAGGTACGAGTAAACCCTAGAAACAACGGTGCAAGAAGAACGGAGAGGGGTTGCAAGAAACTTACAGGCAACAGACGACGGTCGGCGAAAGTCTTTTCCGGCGAAAGGAAAGTCTGTAAAGGGGAAAACTCAAGGGACACAATGGCAACAGTGTTCTCAAACAACTCTCGCAGAGCAACACGAATATGGAAAGAAGGAAAGTCTGGGAAACGTCTTATACCTTCTCAAATTCAAAATAGTGCTTGCTAGCGTCACTTAAAACGGCGACGTTTTGGTTCCTCACGCCTTTCCACGAAAAGGTGGGTTAATGTCAAATCGGTAATTAAAAAGGGTGCAATGATTCATGCCACCCGGACAATGGAAAGGTGCCTCGGAAGTTACGTCGGCGCCTGCAGAGACAGACTTATCGCTTGAGGAGTCTGCGCGACAGCTGACACGTGGCAGGCACCTTGGTACGAAGCGTAACGACGGTACGAAAGGATCAACATGGTCACAACTACACGTTAGCTAGCTTTCAGCTCGTCATGTGCGAAAGTGCATGGACGACCAAAAGCTGGGGAGCAATTGTGTGGGGTATTTTCCAAGTATTACGGAAGACGAACAGAATAGCTCGTCCAGAGCTGCCACGTGACATGCACGAAGAAAGAGACACAGAATGGTACGCCGACGACCAGAATCTCCATAATTTAGCTAGTGCCCAAGTCTACCTGCTCGTCGGACAAACCAGAAGGAACGGTCCGACACATGAGAAACCCTAATAGCATCCTTACCTAGTGAAGATAAGGGAAGGAGAAAATATTCAAAGATATTCCCAGAATCGGTTGAGCATGAGAGATAAGCACAATCTTACTCAGAGATGGAGAGCCAGTGAACTTACTAAACAAGGAGCGAACTCCCATGTAGGGTAAAGCTCCGAACGAGCAATACGCGGCCATCTTGGCAAGTATCCTTATCGAATAAGGATACAGAATCATGCGGGGTAAACTGCCCAATAAGGAAGAATCCTAAGCTTGGAAGGATTCCATATAGAGAAGAATTCCACAAGGAAGACAAAGACAAACTAATCGCCTATATATGGAGATGACTCGAAAACGCTAGAGGTATGCTTTAACCTAATCTTGCACTTATACACTCGTCTGATTGATCCTCTAGTTCGTCGGTGCTAACTTAGCCATCGGAGGGCCCTTGCCGCCAAGAGGCAGGGGTGCTCTGACAGTTCGTTCGTGTTGCAGGGTCGAGGTCGCTCCATTTGAAGAGGATTTGATCTCATAAGAGCAAGGAAATAACTTCGTGAGTTTTTCCCCTCTTACAAGAAGTGTCCCTATTTGTTTTATTTTGAACAAGGAAAGTGTCGTGCATTTGTTGACATGTAGGTGTCGATGTTTGTATGTTCCTAAGATCTTGTCTAAAGACTCTACTATCGGTTTCGAATCAAGTGTGCCAAGTGTTAACAGATTTATACAATGTGATGCATGCATGTAATGCTATGACAGGATCTAGAAAGTAGTAACATGTGAGCACGTAACTCTATCCTGTGGGTCTTGCAACTAATTTGGAAAGTTCTATGGTTGACTATATACAAAAATTTGGATTTGGTCTCAAAAGGGTTACCCTGGACTAGAATCAGCTTATGCCTACCGTGTGCCAAGTATAGTGCGAGGCAACGACATTCATGGCACAAAGTGACTCACCACGGTCGAGGGCTGCTGCATATTTCTGGATTTCCTGTCAACGGGAAGCCTGGCACGTAGCACCAAAACACGTCAGCGGGGGGCTAGAAACCATGCACGTGTAATGCAAAAGTTTCATAATAAAATTCTTTTGAAAAATCCCAAAAACATTTTTCAAGTTTGGCTCTTCCCCAATTAATTCATATTTTGAAAAATTATACTAGTGAAATAACCAAAAAGTCCTGGGTCGGATGGCCGGGCGGGGCCTAGTTAGAATCACTATTCCTTCATTAGACAACACGAATTATGTCTTTTTGACAGACTTTGATAAGAGGTTATTTTCACAAGTATAATAAATTCAAAATATAAATTAACCAGAGATTCTCTCCAGCGGAGTCGCCAGCTTTTGGACGCTGCCAAGCCCATAACTTTGATTTGAGAATTTAATTGATTTTGGAGTTGCCACCCGGGTTTGCAGATAGTCACCCAAGAAACCTTTTTTGAAAATATGACTTCCGTTCCGTATTTTGAAAAAGGCTTTTGTGACTGATCATTGTAACCAAAAAGATTTTAGGTTCGGAGCCAAGTTACGAGAGAGGAAGGATTTTACAGCACTCTTCTCGTCCGACACAAAATTAGTCTCTACTTTAACATATATGGGATTTTATAAAAATATTTTATTACCAAACTTTACACGTATGTGGGTAAGGAACAAGGAAAATATTTCAGAGGGAGGGTTGGGATTTAAGTCTATGCATATCTGGAATAAAGCCGCCATATCCAGACCTTTGGTCCAACCTCACATAAAAACCATTATTGGCAATGGTGATCGAACTTCCCTTTGGTTTGATGACTGGCACCCTCTTGGCCCTCTTGCTGAGAGGTTTGGCCCCAGAATTATCTATGATTCTGGGCTCCCCAGGGATGCTAAAGTGTCTGCAATCATTAAGAACTCCAAGTGGGCTTTCCCTATAACCCAAACCATTGAACTCAATGAGGTAAGGTCCTCCATGTCTTCACTTCCTGAGCCCAATCTGACTATTGACCATCATAGGTGGACACTCACCCCTGATGGTAAGTACAGTATTGCATCCATGTGGAGTCAGATGAGGACACATTTTCCTAAGGTCCAATGGCATCAGTGCCTATGGTTCTCAGGTCACATTCCAAAGTGTAGCCTTATTGTTTGGGTTGCTGTGCAAAATAAATTATACACTGAAGACAGATTGGTTACTTTTGGGACCAAATCTCACTCTTGCTGTAGTTTTTGTGCTGATCAAGAGAGTCATGACCATTTGTTTTTTAATTGTCCATACACCTCCCTAATTTGGACCAAAGTCACTGAGCTACTTAATGAGACTTGGCCCTCCAAATCCTGGACCAACTGGATTTCCTTTATGTCTTCCATCAAAGGCAAATCATTGAAGAGTCTAATGACTAAATTAGCATTTACCACCTCAGTTTATCATATTTGGATTGAGAGAGAAATTACAGAAAGTTTCAAAATATTGCATGTCCTGAGCAAGTTGTAATTCATAAGATCCATTCTATGATGAGGCATAGATTGATGTCTTTAAGGGCTCTCCCCCAAGGCCATCAATCCCATTGGCTCATTAGAAAATGGGATCTCCATTCATAAATACTATGTCTCTCATTGCTAACTCAGTTTCATGCAGATTCAATCAGATATCCAGTGGGCTTGCTGCAGCAATCAGTCATGCATGTTGCTGCTGTTGCTGGCAGCAGTTTAGAATCACACCTAAATGCATTTGTTGTGGAATCACTATATGGAAAGAGCTCCAAATGCTGCAAACCTGAGCTGCTGGCCATTACTTGGGGAGGATCTTGCTAATACTCCAGGTAAACGTACATTTTTTTTTTGGGTAAATAAGCTTGAAAATAAAAGAGGATAAGCGAATGTACAGCCTACAAGGGGCATACCCCAGGAAGGACAAAAAGAAAAGAAAAAGGAAATAGGGGTTACTGGCACATCCCGCCAGCATAGGTGTAAATAAGCAAAGGTAATAGGTGAATCAGATAATTGTTACAAAGTGAGCCAGACAAGTAGAACCCTACTGGATGTTTCTCTCCCATCAAATAGAGGAGAGAGAAGCAGCATACAAAAATGGGGATAGTGTAGCACAGTTACTAATGAAGCTTGAACATGATACTTGTTGCTTGACATGATACTTGGGACTGCAAATGTCATGGAATTGCTTGACTATAAAACTTGATGCTTGAAAACATGGGACTTGAGGCTTGAACATGGGTCTTGGGATAAATCCTTGGACTTGATGCAAGGGGCTGCATCGCCAAGACACAGACAGCTGCAAACTGATGTTAGTAGCTGCAGCTGCAGCAACTGTGGTGGTTTTGGGGGGCTAGAAAAGGTTGGCCTAACAATAGGTGTAACAGGCTAGTGTAGGGAGGAAATGCCCCCTCCCAGAAGGGACTAATACACGCTAAGGGACAACCCCCCAAAGCTAGGCCAGAGGATTGTGGATGCTGATCAAACACGCAGCAGTCCAGATGATACCAAATAACTTTAGATACATTAGCAATCATGTCCACTGGATTTCTGAAAAAATTGGGCAGCATCTCCTTTGAAACAGGTAAGAACACAGCAGGTTCTCAACAAAAGCTACATTTTACTTGAACTTCATGTTAATCTGTAGCAAGGGCTGTTGCTATAGATACTTGCTTGCTTGCTTGCATTTGGATTATGCTCATTAAGTGGGTTGCAAGGGCTGTTGCAACCTACATTTTTACTTGCTTGCAATTGAACCTTCATGTTAAACTATAGCAAGGGCTGTTGCTATAGATTCTTGATTACTTATCTGTTATTAGAGCTCTCATTAGTCATTGTATTCGTTGAGAAGTTGCTGTGTTACTTACCTGTTTCAAAGGAGATGCTGCCCAATTTCCAGAAATCCAGTGGACATGTTTGTTAATTTGCTTAAAAATGTTTTGTATCATTTGGACTGCTGTGTGTCTGATCAGCATCCACAATGTTGGCATTTCTGGCCTAGCTGTGGGGGGCTGTCCCATGGCGTGTATTAGTCCCTTCTGGGAGGGGGCATTTCCTCCCTACACTAGCAGTAGTAGGAAGATCAAGATTTTGAAAGAGTTTCTAGTCTTCTAAGTCATCATTCTGTGGCTTATTTTGTATGAAACTCTGTATTTTTGGGCTGCCAATTACTGGGCAGACATCTGATCTTCTGGGATTGTAAAAAGTAGCCATTATGCTGCTCAAATTCCTCCAAAACCACCTCTGTTGCTGCAGCAACAGTCTGTGTACTTGGCGTTGCAGCAGCAATCTTGCAGTTGCAAAGGCCTAATCCAAGTCCCATCCCAAGCATCAAGTACCATAAGCAAGCTTCAAGCACCAAGTCATGTCCAAGATGTATGTTCAAGGTCCTATTCCTAGGTCCTTTGCCAAGTTACTCCAAGTTCTATTCCAAGTGTCATGTTCAAGCTTCAAGTCTCATGTTCAAGGTCCATCCAAGTGTCATGTGCGGATCAAGGACACGATATCTATCGTTATGTTCAAGCTTCAATGTCAATCATTTAGATTCATTTTGAGTGTTTCTTTTCCATCTCCCTAGATGGCTTAGAAACACTTTTATTATATTTTTATTATATTTTGTTGCATAGATATCCCTTATTTTAGGCTCCCCCATGTTGCCAAGTTTGGCCTCCCCATTGCTTCCCATTCCGGTCTTCTCCCGGTCTCCCTTTGTAGCCTTCGGGCCATCCCACACAATTTTTTTTCCTTTCCTTTTCTTTTTGTCCTCCTGGGGTATGCCCCTTGTAGGCTGTACATCCGGTTAGCCTTTTTTTCTATTTCAAGCTTTATTTACCGAAAAAAAAAAAATTTCAGAAACACAATATGTAATGGAAAATGGATATTCCGCAAACATTGAGAAAAGAAAGAATTTTAAAACTAAACATAATTCACATTTTCTTTTTTGATTTTCTAGTTTTTTTTTTTTTAAATGAATGGAGGTGTGAGTTTTGGCCTAGCCATGGGGGGTTGTCCTTGGCATGTATGATCCCCTTCTGGGAGGGGGCTTCCTCCCAAGACCTATCATTGGGGGGTTGTCCCGGGGTAACATAGGACCTTATGTTCCTATCCAAGGTCCTATCCTGGGGTCAAGGTTTGAGCACCAAGATTTATGTTCAAGCAGCCCCAAGTCATATTGGCTGTTCCAAGACTCATGCCCAAGCATCAAGCATCAAGTTTCATGTCTTCCTCAACGGGATGTGTTACCTAAGCTTATTTCAATTTCAATTTCAAGCTTCAAGTCTCATGTTCAAGGTTCAAGCTTCAAGCATGAAGATTTTGTTCAAGCAGCCCCAAGCCTGTTCAAGCATCAAGTTTCATGCCCCCCAACGGGATGTGTCACCTATTGCTATGCTCTAACTTCAATGTCAAGCCTCAATGTCAATCATTTAGATTCATTTTGAGTGTTTCTCTTCCATCTCCCTAGATGGCTTAGAAACACTTTTATCATATTTTTATTGTATCTTGCTGTAAAAGATCTCTTACTTTTAGGTTCCCCCATGTAGCCAAGTTTGGCCTCCCCATTTCTTTCCATTCCGGTCTTCCGGTTCATTTTGTTTATTTTCTTTCTTTTGTCCTCCTGGGGTATGCCCCTTGTAGGCTGTATATCCGGTTAGCCTTTTTTCTATTTCAAGCTTATTTACCCAAAAAAAAAAAAATTTCCCCCCCTAAAAAGTTAATATGTTCAACAAGGTAAAAATAAAATTGAATCCACAAAATTTTTAGAAATCAATATAAATTTTGATTATTAGAAAATGGGCTCTAGGGGAGCAGTTGAGCGCACGAATACGCATTGGGGCACACGAATGCTCTGCTAGACTTGATTTTTGAAAAATTATTTTGACTTGTTATTGGCTCATTTTTAAGTACAAATTCAATATGGAAGATTAAATAAGTCCCCTCAAAGGTAGAAAAATGCCCCATAAGGCCTATTATTTTTACCTTTAAAATGCTTTAAACTTGCTCTTCTTGAACTTGATTTGTGAAAGTGAAAATGCTAAGGCTTAGAAATGGAATTTTCAGAAGGCTTTTAGGAGGTTTAGGTTTTTTTTTTTTTTTTTGGGTAATTAAGCTTGAAATTAAAAAAGGCTAAGCGAATGTACAGCCTACAAGGGGCATACCCCAGGGAGGACAAAGAAAAAAAGAAAAAAGAAAAGAAAATTGCGAGAAATAAAAGGGATGGCCACAAGGGCTACATGAGGGTAAGTAGGGTAAAAAAACAGGATACGCAATTACATACTAAGCAACTAACGCAGTGACAATAACAGAAGCAGGCCTAACAGTAGCAAATAGTGGCAGCAGATTGCAACAGCCCTTGCAACCCACTAAATAGCAACAGATTACAATAGAAGCATGCAATAAAACAGTTGCAACAGCACTTGCAACAGCAATGAACAACAAGAGTAATATCAAATTGCAATAGTAGTAGTAGATTGCAACAGCCCTTGCAACCCACTTAAACAAAAATAGAAGCATAAGATATAGAAAAGAGAATAGAACTCAACTCCCCGTAGTGATTTTGGAGGAAGCCCTTTGCCTAGCAAGTTTTTTAGCCTTCTTTTGCTGCTTTTTTGATCTTTCAGAGGTTGGTAAAGCACTTGAATAGCTATCAAAGGGAATTGTGACTGGAGTGGGAGGACTATCATAATCAGCATCATCTTCAAAATTGGTATCTCTGACGTCTTCAGGAGATGGGAACTTATCTGGAGGTACAACATTATCCAGTAGAAGATCCTTCACCTGGTTCGCTTCATCAGGAGGGGTGACCTCCTCCAACACATGGAAAGAATTGGAGTGAAGCTCCTGCAACATAGAAGACACTCCATCAGAGGTAGGAGCACGAAAAACCTTGGCCTTCAATGAAGTGGTGTACACTTCCTGGGAAACTGATTGAGGGGTACAATTCTCCTTTGATGTACCATTGTTGACTGCTTGGACGTACGAAGAGCCCAAAGCAGAAGTTAATTGAACAGTTTCTGTGGCTTGAGGATTTATAACTCTTGAAGAGGATGGGCAAGCTCTCGGCTCAGATTTAGTATTACACTGAATTTGGCTATAAGTAGCAGCAGATTGACCCGTAGTCTTGCTGGAATCCAGTGGATTGACAGGCTTAGTTGATGGGGGAATACTACACTGGGTGACTGAGTGTCCAAACACTTTGCAACTACTACAAGTTGGAGGACAAACCTGGTATTGAACCCCCACAACCACTGTTTCGCCTCCAACTGTGATAGCAATCTCATGTGGAAGGTCATTATGTGCATCAATTTCAACACAGATGCGAGCATGGGTAATTTTAGATTTCTCCGCTGTAGCTCTATCTACATGAATTGGTCGCCCTATGACACTCGCAATGCGACTAAAACATTCTTGATTCCACAATTCTAGAGGAAGTCCATGAATTCTGATCCAAACTGGAATTTTAGAGGGATGTACTTTGGTAGGACTCATCATCCTTTGCCAGTTCTTGAGAACAAGGTATCGTTTCGAAAAGAACCAGGGGCCCTTTTCCAATACAGATAGTTTAGCTTCTTCGTCGCGAAATTCGAAGAAGGTAAACCCAGACACATCAAGAATAACAGAAACTAAACCCATTGAGTCCCAAACTTTATGAGCAGTTGATCTAAGTAGGTTAAAACTCATCCTGCCATCCAGAAAATAGCCCACTAAACAGTTGGTCCATTTACCATCATTAACCAAATCTTCATCGATTTCAAGGATAGCGTTGTTACCTTGTTGGAGCTCAGGGTGATGTTCAAGCTTCATGGCTTGTGAAGGTCCTAGAGCCCGGAGCAGAGATGCCCAGTTTTTGGGTTTTGCTTGATACCCATCCTTTGGGGCCTGGTTTTCGCGCTGACCCTCCCTCAAAAAAGCTTGTTGTAGCGCTTGAGAAGGGGAGTCCTGTGAGTGCTTGGGGCTGTGGATTCCATATGAAATAGTCGAATTAGGGAAAGAGGACTGAGTGTTTTTTGGGGATGATGGAGTGTGGTGGAGGTCTTGGACATTAGCTCCTATGAGGTTTTCGATTGCATCAGCGTTAGGGCTGAGATCCCCAACCGCGAAGGTGGGCGAAGTGGGGTTAGGGTTAATAGAGTGAGGAAGATTTGGGAAATCATCTGGGTTTTGAAGATCGAGAGGGGATTGGAGTTGAGAGGATGACCTGGTGTTGCGAGGGTCTGGATTGAACCTCTGTGGGTAAACACTTGACTGGGTGAAGCTTGGCTTCGGTGTAGGTTCTTCTCCGAGAGGAGTATCGCGAATATCTGGACCCAGATCTGAGTATGCTTGAGGTGTTGATATATTTTCCATCTGGAACCCCGACTGTGGAATTCGGACATTTCGAAGTGTGGATTGAGGATTAGAAACACTTCGCTGCTTAGCACGAACTTTATTTGAGTCGATTGCACGGGAAAAGGTTCCTTCGGCCATGGATGTTGCAGGAGAAGAGGGCTTGGCAGCCATTTTCCTAGGGTATCGCCGAGATCGCGTGGATCGCCAGAAGAGACGATGACGTCATCCAACCTTCTATTTGGTTTAGGTTGACATAGAATAGGTGAATTTGAGTAGAGAAAATATAGAGAAATAAAGTTTTTGATTTTCTAAGGCTTGAATTTAGGTTTTTAGAGTGAAAGAGTAGGTTAAAGAGAGAGAGGCAGCATGTTATTAAGGTTGGAAATGCATAAGAAAGAGAGAGAGAAAAGCTAGCTTTGAAATGAAGGGAGGGGAGGTATTTATAGGCTTTAGGAAGTGCAAAAAGGTGGGTAGGGTCCAAGAAGGGCCAAAGGGCTGTAGCTAAATTATGTCTGACTTTCTCTCTCTAGGCGATTTGCACGTTACTTGAGAAACCCTAGAATGGCGGCCAATCTCACATCTCCGGCCAGAAATACTTCACCTTCCAAGGAAGAAGACTATCCTAGTCTCAAAGTAAATGATTCCAATGAAGTTAGAAAGAAGCAATTGGCACAAATTTCCACTACTCAACGATACTCAGAGCTGGGATCGGAAGTACGTGACACCCCTCTCAGTGCAACAACTACAAGCTCTCCGATCTACAACAATCCATTGAAATCGGGTGTGGTGTTCTCCACACCTACCAAGTTTCAACCATTCAGACCGCTAGATCTCTACCCTCAACGCCAGAACTCTTCTGTTACCGATCCTCTAAAAAGCCCTAATTCTCAAGAGTCAAAGATAAAAGCTCCCGCTTCTGATGCAAACCCTGGTTCAGGCTTAGGGAAATTCAACTCCATCAACCCAGTTCAATATCCCTCTCTTTAGCAGAGCGGTTCCCAATTTTCTTCTCCAACGCAAACCCTAAAATCTCCCCCGCATAGCCCTAGCAAGTTGAGCACTAATCCTGCCCGAAAGCTTCTCGAGGAGAGTTTGGATAGCAAGGAGCGACTGGATTTACCAGTTCACTCGATTGAAGTTGAGATGCAGCAATCCGGGATTAGGGTTGACTGCTCAGAGTTGAAGTCTCAGCTGAATAGACTGCGGGAGAAAGAGATCACTCCAGAGGATCCATCATCCAGTTCAGTCAACGGTGATATTCTAAAAATTGGCTTTCATTATCCTTCTGATTCACCTAATGATCTACCTTTCCAATCACAGACAGACAAAGAGACCCAACCTAAAACCCCCATCCAGCCCCAAAATGCTCTTCCCAAAACCACTCAACAACCTAACACCAAGGATTGGGCCTCTTTGTTTCGTACACAAGGTCCTTCTAAGGTAATGAAGCTCAGTCACTTCCCAGAGCTTCAACAAGAAGAATGTGCAGTGGTTGAGATTGAGGAATCTGATGTCAATGAGAAGACCTGGAGCCATTGTTTAGTTGGGCATTTTCTAGATGGGAAGATGCCCTTTCCTCTACTAAGCTCCACTGCGAGGAAAATTTGGAAAGATCACGGAAGGATTAGCATCAAACAGATTGGAGCTTGCTATTTCTTTGAATTCCAGGATGAAGAAACAAAGCTTAAGGTTCTGGAGGGTGGCCCGTACTTCTTTTCCCGGAGGTATCTGGTACTCAAGGAATGGCATAGGATGTTGGTTCCGACCACAGAGCATCCAGCAACCATCCTAGTATGGGTTAAGTTACACAAACTACCTCTTGAATGCTGGATAGAGGGGTGTTTTAGCCGAATTGCAAGTACTATAGGAAAGCCCCTCCATGTGGATATTGCCACTGCTTCACAACAAAGAATTGATTTTGCTCGGGTGTGTATAGAGATTTCAGCCAAAACAAATCTTCCCAAAGTTGTCCAGATCAACATAGGGCAGGATTCAGTTAAAGTCCCAGTTGAATATCAATGGATTCCTCCCAGCTGCAGCTTGTGTAATGTATTTGGCCACACCTGCAATCCTAAGGCTGATCCACAAGCAACAAATAACAATGAAGCATGGAAATTAATAGGGAAGGCTCTTGGAGGAGGAGGGGATGCTCTTGAAGTAGTTACTAAGAGAGTTTCAAGTATTCCAGCTGATACAATTCTTTGCGAGGATGTGGAAACTGATGAATCTGAAACAGAGGAAAATGATTCAAGTATGGCAAGAGACGGAGCTTCTCAAACTATTCCCTCAAGCGCTAGCAGCTCAAAACTCAAAATACTCAATTCCCCAGTCCTTAGCCCAAGAGGTAAACTTGTGGCAGAAGACAATACAGAGAGCAAGACTGAAGAGGGACTTACCCCATTGCTGGAACCTGATCCTGGGCTGCCAATTACACCTACAGATCAAGGTTCCTTTACTGGTAACAAGATAGCATCTGGGGGGTCAGTAGATTTCAGATCCAGTTCAAGCAAAAAGGAAAAAAAAAAAGCAAATTAAGGGCAAGCCAGCAGCCCTGTCAAATAAGCACTGATGCAGCTCCATTGTATCCTTTTGGGCATACTACTTCCCATTTAATGCCTTTCTGTTATTAATAATTCTATGACTTGCTCTGATCTGCACATTGGTTTTTGGAACTTAAGAGGTCTTAATGACCCTCTTAAACAAAAAGTAGCTAAGTCATTTTTGAAAAACAATAACATATCCTTGTTTGGCTTGATTGAGCACAAAATCAAGCAACCTAATGCTGGAAGAGTCTTAAACTTTATCTGTCCTAACTGGAAATATACTCATAACTATGTTCATGCTCCTATTGGGAGGATTTTTGTTTGCTGGGACCCACTGATATTGACTGTTAATCTCATATCACAATCTGCCCAATTTATCCAATGTGAGATTGGTCTGTTAAATAGTGACATTAGTTTTTTTGCTACCTTTGTTTATGGTGCCAATTCTTATACTGAGAGGCAAGATCTCTGGAATTCTTTGGTCAACCTCAAGAGCAACAGTCCTTGGATTGTTCTTGGGGACTTCAATTCAGTTAGTATTCCCCAAGAAAAATCTAGTGCTAATACCCTTTGGCCTCCTCATATGGATGATATGAACTCTTGTCTTTACACCTCTGAGCTTGATGATCTTAGATATTCTGGGTGTTTCTTCACCTGGTCTAATAGACAGGACCCTCCTAATCATGGGTCTACCAAGTTGGACAGAGTACTTGTGAATGATAGTTGGATTAGGTCCTTCCCTCAATCAAGTGCTTATTTTCCCACTCCTGGTATTTCTGATCATTCCCCTGCCATAGTTCATCTTATTCCTCCCCCTAAGAGAAGCCCTAGACCTTTTAGATTCTTTGACTTTTTGGCTGAGCATCCTCAATTTCTCTCCTTAGTGCAGAGGGTGTGGAGGGAAGTCATTTTCGGCAATCCCATGTACTGCATTGTGGAGAAACTCAGAATTGTTCAGGCTGAACTTAAAGATCTCAACTCTAAAGAATTCAGCTGTATATCCAAAAGGGTTGTTGATTCTAAGCAGCAGCTGGATGGCCTCCAGCAACAACTTGGAGTTGATCCCTCCAATCCCATCATCCAAGCCTAGGAGAAAAATTTATATAAATAGTATATTACTTTGGCTAGAGCAGAAGAAAGCCTTGCTAGGCAAAAGTCTAGAATCCAGTGGCTCAAACTTGGGGATCAGTGCACCTCCTTCTTTTTTAAGTCCATTAACAATACCAGAAATAGGAGCAAAATCACTACACTGACTCTTAGTGATTCTACTGTTACTCATGATCCCAAGGTGATTAAAGGGGCTTTTGTTAATTTCTATGCTGCCCTCCTTGGTACACCACATGTATCTCCTTACTCTGGGACTGCTAGAGTTGAGCACCTCATCACAAAAAAATTGAGTATTGAACAGAGCTATGCCATGGTACAGGAAGTAACTGACATTGAAATTAAGGACACCTTTCTGTCTCTTAATCCTCATAAAGCTCCTGGGCCTGATGGCTACAATGCTGCTTTCTTTCAGAAGGCTTGGCCTATTATTGGTCATGGTGTTATTGCAGCCATCAAAAACTTCTTTAGATCTGGCCAGCTTTTAAAGAAAGTCAACTCAACCATTGTTGCCCTTGTGCCTAAAATTCCCAATCCATCCAAAGTTGGAGACTTTAGACCAATATCTTGCTGTAACACTATTTACAAATGCATTGCCAAGATATTGGCTAAAAGGCTCCAATTGGCTCTTCCTACACTTATTGATCCTGTCCAATCTGGCTTTGTCAAAGGTAGGAGAATTGCTGACAATATCTTCCTTACTCAGGAACTTATGAGGGGATATCACACATCCTCTTCCACTCCTAGGTGTGCACTAAAGGTTGATATCATGAAGGCCTATGACAATGTAAGATGGGACTTCTTGTGGGATATACTTGCTACCATGAATTTTCATCCTACAATGATCCAGTGGATTAAGGCTTGTGTGACCACTGCCAGCTATAGTCTCAATATTAATGGTGAACCCACAGGTCTGATATTAGGTAAAAGAGGACTTCGCCAAGGGGATCCTCTCTCCTCCTACTTGTTTGTCATTGTCATGGAGGTCTTGACATGCATTTTGAGAGAGAAAGCTCATCTCCCTAATTTTCATCATCACTGGAGGTGTGAACAAACCAAAATAATAAATCTATGTTTTGCTGATGATCTCATGATCTTCTGTAAAGGAGATTTGAGTTCCATTAAGCATATCAAGGACTCATTGTCTGAATTTGAAGCTTTATCTGGGCTTGCACCTAGCCCTGGACCAATAGAGACCTCACCTATGCTGGTAGAGTGCAACTCATCAAGAGTATCCTCTTCTCTATGCAGACATATTGGTCCTCTATATTTATACTTCCCAAAAAAGTCATCAAGGAGGTGGAATCAATTTTGAGAGCCTTCTTTTGGTCTGGCCCTGATCTAAAAAAGACTGGTGCTAAGGTGTCATGGGATCACCTCTGTTCACCTAGGCAGGAGGGTGGGTTGGGATTTAAATCAATGCACATTTGGAATAAGGCTGCCATCTCCAAGCACATTTGGTTCCTTATCTCAGGTGGTGAGCAGTCCATGTGGTGCCAGTGGGTTAAATCCTACTTATTAAAGAGGAAAAGTTTTTGGGAAATCAAAATGCCAAGTAATCCATCATGGGTTTGGAGGAAAATGCTTAATCTTAGACCTATTGTGCTTCCCCACATCAAAACCATAATTGGAAATGGACTAAATGCCTCTCTTTGGTTTGATAATTGGCATCCTCTTGGCCCACTTGCTGAGAAATTTGGGTCTAGAGTTTTCTATGACTCTGGGCTCCCCAGTGATTCAAAGTTTCAACAATCATCAGAAACTCTCAATGGATCCTTCCCATAACACAAACACTGGAACTCATTGAAATCAGAGCCAACATGTCCTCTCTTGCTGAACCTAATGGGGCTAATGACTCTCATAAGTGGATGCTCACTTCTAATGGCCAATTCAGTATTGCCTCACTTTGGAATCATTTGAGGGCACAATTCCCCAAAGTTATATGGCACCACAGTCTGTGGTTCTCTGGACACATTCCCAAATGTAGCCTTATTGCCTGGGTGGCAGTCCAGAATAGGTTATACACTGAGGATAGGCTGGTCACTTTTGGTACCAAAGCTCAATCCTGCTGCAGTTTCTGTCAAGGACATGAGAGTCATGACCATTTATTCTTCAATTGTCCTTATACCTCACAAGTCTGGACCCAAATTACTGGGCTTCTAAATGAGGCTTGGCCCTCTAAATCATGGTCCAGCTGGATATCTTTTATATCCTCCATCAAAGGGAAGTCACTTAAAACTCTCATGATTAAACTTGCTTTTACCACTTCCATATACCATTTGTGATTACTTGTTGCTCATTAGTCACTGCTGCTGGATCTCACGGTTTGTGTGGCTTCTGGATCAGTTTCTGGCTTTGTATAATGTAGCGAAATGCTGCTCAAATTTCCAAAAAATGTTCCTTTCTGTTGCCTAGCTAGGGGGGGCTGTCCCCTTGCAAGTTTGTTCCCCTTCTGGGAGGGGGCTTCCTCCCGTTCAACTCAACTCAAATTTGTTGGGCTGATTCAATGCTTCTCAAAGCTGCTACTCAATGCACTACTCAGTCTAAGCTGCTCCCGTGGTCAATGCAATGCTTCTCAAGCTGCATGTGTGGGATCTGTTGTTTGAAGCTGCCAAGATCTACTACTGCTGTTATGTTATGGGATTGCTGCTGTGTTATGCTCAAATCTTTACCTCATCAACATGTACATTCAATTTCTGTGTTGTTGCACATCTATATAAGACGGCAGCTGCTACTGTTGCTGTTGGTTGCTACTGCTGCACATTAGAGTCAAATTCTAATTGCTACTGCTGCCCAGGTGATTAAGTGCATGTCCTGTTATCCTAGACTGTACATCTGTTGTATTGTGATGCCACATCTTTGAGGTTGCTATACCACAGACTTCGGGTTATTCAAATTTCAAAGGAAACTCTGCTCAAATTTTTACGACTCGGGCTGGCATTGTTAGTTTCTTCAGGATCTGTATTACTATCCTATCAATTAAGCATTTTGTGTGTTTCTCTTCCATCTTTCCAAGATGGTTTAGAAACACTTAGATTAGGTATTATGTTATGTATTTACGTTATGTTACCCCTCTCCTATTGTTGCCTAAGTGGCCATTCATTTTATTTCCTTTTCCTTTTCTTTTTGTCCTCCCTGGGGTATGCCCCTTGTAGGCTGTATATTCTGTTGTCTTCTTTTTATTTCATGCTTATTTACCCAAAAAAAAAAAAGGGCCAAAGGGGTCCTGGAAACATGGGAGCAGGTTTTGGGAGAAATAAAGCATCCAACCAACCCCCGGAATCAATCCCTTCATCAGGAAGTTCGCTTTAAGGTGCTTGTACAAAATTTTGGGGTCTCACAGTCAACTCGTGCGCACGCGTTGGCATTTGTGCGCACGAGTAGCATTCGTGCGCACCAATGCATACTAGTGCACCCAAGTAGCCAAATTTCGCGGGGCTGTCTTGGGTGCTACCGAACTCCATTTTGTGCGTGGTTTGAAGTGTTGAAAAGCTTGTTAAGTCTACTTTCTAACCCAAGTGGTTTGAATCCAAAATAATTTGTACATTAAAACCTATGACCATTTTACCCTCAATAGGTCGGGAAAACAAGTCATTCTACTAAAACATGCGCATCTCCCTCATTTTGAAGCGGGTTGGAACATATTATATATCTAGAGAGAGAGAGATTTGAATGTACTAGGAAATGATGTAGGCTAAGGTTTGTCTTGAAAGGATTTTGGTTTGGATTTTGAGCACAAAGAGCATTGTTCGAAGCTTTTGAGGCACTTTTTGATCCATGACATCATTGGGGAACCTACCAACTACAACTTAAGGGTATTTCGAGGGTCCAAACTGGGGTGTCGACACATATCTTACTCTTTTTTTTTTTTTGGTAAAGAGATACAAAAATAATTAAAACAAACATAACCTGATACAAAAGGAGTATCTGCAAGTTGATAACAAACCAACGACAACAACAAGAGCTAGAACAAAATAGACAACTAAGAGAGATCTCCATCACCATGGCTGGGTGAGGAACAAAAGTGGCAAGAGCATGCTTTGCCAAACATTGTGCACGGTGTATCTTACTTTATCATCCCCAAAAAAGGAAACCAAAATTAAATAGTCTTACGACATACATAGTACATCAAAATCAGAAAAACAAAGATGAATACACAGAGCTGGCTTTGAGCTAAAGCTCGTAAAGCCAATGCTTTAGTTCTCCGATTTTTTACAAAGTTTTAGGGCCCCCAATTTTATAGGTTCATATAGTTATTACCAATTAGGCCTATATGAAAATTGAATTATTGTAAGGATTATCGATTTTGGGTACTTGTACTCTTAAATGATTGTAATGACTTCATATGAAGTTTCTCTTACCCAAGTATTTTTAACTATGCAAAGTAGATTGAGGGGCCCATCTTAAAAAGTTCGCTTTAGGCCTCATGAATATAAGAGCCGGCCCTGTGAATACATAACAGTTGCATACTTTTACACACACACTCACACAAAAGTTACTATGTACTAAAAGATAGGATACTTTCTTTAGCAATTCCATATAATTATATATTATGTAGACTCTTTTACATTTGAACCTGTGGACTGCTGTGTGTCTGATCAGCATCCACGTTGTTGAGATTTCTGGCCTAGCCTTGGGGGGCTGTCCCATGGCATGTAATAGTCCCTTCTGGGAGGGGGCCTTTCCTCCCTACACTAGCCTAGTCTGCCTTATTCTATATTCTGTGATCTGTTGGTTAGAGGCCAGAGTTGTGCTGCTGTATAGTTGTTGTTCTTGTATTAGCAGTGTTATTGCTCACTTGGGACTGTCATGTTACAAAGGAGATGCTACCGAAATTTCCAGGTATCCTGATTGAGGTACTCTATTGCTGCTGCTGCATCATTGTATCATCTTCAAGGTTACGATGAAGCCAAGAATATCATATACACTCGTGTGTTCCCCTTTTGAAGCTAAAGTTCTAGATTTATGTTCCATTTTGTCAAATGTTCTCATGAGCTCGGTTGTTAAGATAGCTCGACCCCCTTCCTTGTTATGTGTTTCTTCTCCTTGTTCTTTAGAAGGATGAGAAACATATTTTATATCCTATTTGCCTTTACTTCTTCTATTTTTCCCTAATTCCCTCATGTAGCCATTGTGGCCCCCCCTTTTATTTCTCGCAATTTTCTTTTCTTTTTCTTTTTTCTTTGTCCTCCCTGGGGTATGCCCCTTGTAGGCTGTATATTCTTTTGCCTCTTTTTATTTCACGCTAAATTACCCAAAAAAAATAATTGTCCCGTCCCCTAGATTTGTGCTTGCATTTCACTTACTCCCATCTGTTAGTACATCGTTATCTGAAATCCCAGCGAACTCATCCCCAAAGTGCAGAAAATATCAAATTTCCCTTTCAATTATGTTACATAAGGATTGTAGTTCTTTGATTTTTCTCTTTCATATCTATCAATAGCAGTTAGAAAAAATGTGTTGCGTGTTTTTTTTTTTTACCTTTCTTAATGTGCCAAATTGTCGTCATCTCCTATGTTAATGTTTGCCTTTTTTGCCATGTACATCCAAAGTTTCTTTGAAGCGTGTTTGTTCTGGAAGCAGATCCGCTGTCCCGAACTCCTTGTCCCAACTCCCTGTCCCGTCCATCCGAGCCGTCTATTCGTGCAATCAACGGCTTGGATTCCATCTCACTCCAAACAAATCTGAGCCAAACATGTTCATTTGCGAATCTGAGTCGTTGATTGCTCTGATGGATGGCTCGGATAAACGGGATACGGAGTTGAGACAGGGTTTTTGGGACAGCAGATCCGCAACCGTTTGCTCTCTCTCTCTTTTTAATCTCAAATAAGAACAACATATAAATGTGACAAGTTAATCATAAAATTGACCAATGTGAGAAATTGAAAATATTTTTACAGTAATCCCATAAATAGATTGCACACATCATTACTTAATCATATTTTTTTGCAAAATCTATTTTATGGGATTAGTGGTAGGGTGAAAACAATTTGCATCCCTCCAATTGAATTTATGCTTAAGCTATCACAACTATCCACACCTTTTTCACCAGAGATAAAAAAATAAAAAAAAAAAGGCAAAAAAGAAAAAGTATAAGCGTGCTTCATAGAGACTTCAGATGTCTATGGCAAGAAAACAAAGATTTATGTATTCTAATATGTGAATTTCATGATATGAATAACTACTAAGAACGTTATAAAGGTTAATTAATGATAACCGTAAATCTACAACTGGGAGAGATCAAAGAGATACAGATTTGGGGCTAAGTTGGCATTTTATTAAGTTTGAGAGAAGATGTCATGAGAATTGTTGGGGTTAAATGACATGCGATTGCAAATCTCAAGGAGAGAGTCATTTCTCACTAGTAGGGAACAAAGTTGTGCATAATATAAAAACCCCAGGGCTGTTTGTCTATAAATTATTTGTAGTGAAAATTCATCCATTGTTTAGAGGAAGAGAGTGGTTCAAAACCACCAACAAAACCCTCGCTTTTCTTGCAAAGAGCAAGGGTCCAAATTTACCACTAAACAAGCAAACAAGTGTCCCACCCCGATATTTACCGGCCTTCGCCTACGGTGGGGTAAAATTGGGTATCAACAAATAAAAAACTAAACACCAATGCAACAGCACATTTTAGGAACAGAAGATCATACTTCGTGTCTAATTTACTAGACAACTACAAAATTGTATAACAACTGTAGTTAACATCCTCAAGAAATCAAAAGGAAGCTGGAAAATGTTTCCAAACCCCAAAAGTTACACACTGTTTTATCATAAATAGCACAAAAACTTTGACAACTTTAACAACATAAACAACAGAGCGAAAAATGACATGAGCCATTTTCTAACACAAACTTGGCATTACCCAGATTGGATTCGGACGAATGGCGCACGAACTGAAAGCATCGCTGATGAAGTGAGTTTCAATCCCCCGATCGACCACGCTGAAAATGCCCACATCATTGCTCCCTAAGTATCTTCCCCACTTGTTCCAGTATTTCTCCACAAAGTAGATACAACTGCCTTTGCAATCTTTAACTTCCGACGTGCTCAGAGACATGGCATAATTGTCGGCGTCTATGAACAACGCCCGATCGCCCAATTCGTGCACTTTCACCCATTCTTTCTTCTCAAACTCCAACTTGTAAACATCAAAATACTTCGTCTTGTGCCAGTTCTTACGGTTTTCCTCACTGAAGAATCGTAAAACCAAAAAGAGATCACCTGAGGATTCCACCAAACTGATATTATTCCATGCCGTTACGGCATCAAGCTCTGCTGCAACCTCCTTAGCTTCATACATGCCGGAAGAGGAGTCATAAAAAATTTCACAACTTAAAAGATTACCGGTGTCCATAATCGCGAACAGTCGGTCGTTACACCATGCGGCAGACTCAATGCGACCAAACGGAGTCCTTATTTGAATCCAATTCCTTCCTCCTGGTTTTGCAAAAGCCAAATTACCCGATACATTTCCGACTGCAACAACCAAGAATCGATCCTGATGAATGCTCGACCCTGACCCACATTTCAGCACAAAAGCTTTCCGAACGAAACCTGGAACCGAAGCCGCGTGATTTTGTCGATCGTCATGATCGACCTCGCCCCTAAATATGGGTTTCGGCGGCAAATCGAGCCGAACTCGGGTTACAGGGTTGAAAAGGAAAAATTGTCTATCGAATTCTAGAACCAACAACCACCCGTACAGAGACCCCCAGATCCGCCGACCACTCATATTTGGTAACATTACATTGTAATGCTTTTTGCTATAAAGGCTAAAGAACCCTCTTGTTTCGGCGCCATGGTTTTCACCAAGCATTAACCACGGAAGCTGGATGCGTCGAGTGGAGTACTCTTTAACTGCAACGGATCTCCAAGAACGACAGACTGCAGAGAAGATAATCAAGTCCTCTACGGCATTGGTTCGACTCAAAATCAGTAGGATTACATCGTCGGGCAGCTGTGACCAGTCCCTCAAGGGAAGTCCTAGCCAGTTCCTCATGTCCACCCTTTAACCGAGATATCCTTAATATCAAAGAAAAAGGGAATAACCAGACCGAAATCGGTCTTCCTCTTTCACTCTACCTGTCGATGTAAAACTCAGATTTGATTTTCAAAGACAAAAAACCTACAAGGATTCAGCTATTAATGTATATACCAATGTGTGATAGAAAGGGGCACCAATTTTCCTATATAGGATGGGAATTGAGGGATATTTTTCCTATGGGAATTGAACTACCACGAATTAGAGATTTGATTTCACTAAACACAGAAAGGGAGAGAAACATGCGCCAATGTGTGTGTGTGTGTGTGAGAGAGAGAGAGAGAGACAGAGTTATCAAATTCCCCAAAAAGCACAAGGAATCAGAAATTAAAGACCTGATATGAATTCTATACCACCAAAAAAAAAAAAATGCAATTCAAATTCAATTAAACAGGATTGAAATTAGGCAAAATTAGCAACAGCTGTGGGTGTGTGTGAGAGAGAGAGAGTACAGATACGAATCAAAGAACTGAACAATCGAACCAGTTAAGTTCTACACATTTGGACACTTCAGAAAAGTAAAATTACCTCGAATTTATGTGCTGAAAAATTGGGTAAGGCCTCCTCGATCACCCAGATAGAAACGCAATTCAGAGAATTCAAGAACCAACCAAAGGACAAGTGTCTATATTTTGTAATCAGAAAAGGACAAAAACCCAGAGGAGAGAATTGTGAAATCAAACAGATGGATAATCGGAGAGAAATTTCTCAGAGGTTGGAGAAACAAAAACCCTAGATAGAGAAATTGAAGAACATCGGATGGTATCGCAACAAACCCAGGGGGGGAAAAAAACGTGATTTTTGGAGAGAGAGAGGGGAGAGAGATCTGTCGACTGGAAAGGAGAGTGATAAAGGCGTTTTGCCGGGCAGGCAACACTTGGCTAGTATTCATCTCGACCGTTGAAAATATTTTTAGACCGTTTGGATTTTAAAGAGAAAAAGAGGAAATAAAAATAAGAGGGAGGGGAAAAAAATGTGAACCGTTCAAAACACTGTTAGATGATCGGATTAGGTGTCGGACAGAGTCACATAGTGCGGAGAGAGAAAAAAATCTCTGAATCATTCAAAACGCTGTTGGACGATGAGATTAGGTATTAGACACAGTCACATGGTACGTACTGCACCCAAAATAATTTTATTTTATGAGGGTTGAAGAGAGCTGAGAGATATTGAGACTTGAGAGGCCACCCGGAAACACAGTTTTACAACGCACACACTAACCAAATCCAAGGAAATAAAGGATTTTGCTATTTTTATTTTTACTTTTCTTTCTTCAGTGGAAATTACGGTGATTCCTCTACACTTTATGACTAGAACACAGAACTTCCCAGGTCCTGGAAATTATGATGGCTCAGATCATTTGGAATTTAGATTAATTTTGAATCATCGATGACGAGATGGACGGCCGGATAGAACTCACTACAGGTGAGTCCCATCACTACTAAGATTATGGCCTCCTGTGGCCATAATACAAGTTACCCCTTCATTAGCCCTATAAGTTGTAACTAACAGATTATGATGGTATCTGTTATTTTTCTCCCAACATAATAAATTTCTAGGTTGACAAATAAATGGGATTTGTCGCCTCTCCATAAATTAAAATCACAAACCTCTTCTTCGAAGTTAAGGTAGTACAAGATCAATGGCGGGGCTAGGATTTTAACTAGGGAGAAACACCGTTTAATAAGAGCCCACTTTTGTTAGTGAGTTTTGTCCATATCAATTTGAAAATGAAGGTTAGGCGTATATCTATATAAGTAAACATTGTTGTGAACTTTTTATTTTTAAAAATAAAATAAAATTTTGGTTCAATTATCATGTGATCTTTAAATGAATGCGTAACCTACACTAGGTTATGTTTTGATCCAAACTGAACATTTTTCAAAATAAATCTTTTACTACAATATATGTATAAAATAGGAATTTTTCCTAATACGAGTAGGTACCTATAACCGAATTACCTTAACATTAAAAAAAAATTGCTTCAAATTTGGGGTGGGGTTCATCCTTTACTAGCTGCCTCCGCCCCAAACAAGATACGTAGATGTTTGCAATTAACTCTGTGAAAATGCAACTGTTTTGGCCATTGACTTCATTAGCATGGGCAGAAGACCAATTAGGATGAATAAATGAAAGAAAAGTTTTTTTTTTAGCAAGCACAAACATATTATTAATAACTCACAAAGTTAAGTCATACAACGTTTGGCTAGGGCGTGGGCAACCCCAACCACATTTCTAGGAACTTTAGAAATACAAACATAAGCAAAATAACTTACAACATACAAAATATCAACTAAAACAGCCCTAACGAGCACATCTGCACTATCTAAGTTCCTTAAACCTTGGACAACAAGAAGACAGTCCGTACAAATCTCAACCTTTTCATAACCTCTGCTCCTTGCCCATTCCAACGCCTTTAGCACTGCTAGTGCTTCCGTCATGAACGCAGAACACGCCACCACTTTGCAAGTACCTCCTTTCCACTCCTTTCCAGCAACAACCCACCCAATTGCTCCATCCCAAGACTCCTTTCTCCAAGCACCATCCACCATAATCTTCTCAAGGTTAACACTTCCACCATTCACATCCAACTTTGAAGATACCCACTGATTCCCAGCATCACCCGTTTGAAAATTAGTTGAAGTTTGGAAATTCCCTTGCACCACTGCCATTTGCTGCCGCAATCTGCAAATCAAAGAACACCAAAAATATGCAGACTTCAAATCAAGAGAAATGTCACCCTGTGATTGCCGAAAAGCAATACTATTTCCACCACACCAAATAGCCCACAAAAGAGAGATGGACTCCATCACCACAGACTCATCCGGAGCATCATCTATCCATTTCATAAACCAATCTTCAAACTTAACCGGACACCCCACCGAAAAATCAAAACCCAAACTAGACCCTCTCCAAACTCTTCGAGCTCTATCACACTGAAAAAATAAGTGTTCAATAGTCTCATCCGCCACTCCACAGACCGGACATTTCGCATCATCAACAAGCGATCTTCTAAACAGCGCCACCTTAACCGGTAAAATCCGATGCACCACCTTCCACAAGAACAAAGCAAATTTGGGTGGCAATTTGAGGCCCCAAACTCTCTTCCAAAGCCTATCCTTAGAATTGTCCCTATCCTCACCATATAGACCCGCCACTGCCACAAAGTAACCAGACTTGACCTTGTACTTACCATCGACCGAAAACTTCCAATAAAACTCGTCGCTGAGCTTATCTCGAGCGATATGAATAGACAATATGTTCCGCACCAACTCTCTAGGAAATAATTGATTCAATAGTGATACCCTCCACTTACAGCTAGACCAATCAATCAATTCTTTAACTTTAAAATTACAAAAACCGTTAGGCTTGCCATTCACAAAATACAGATTACAATCCCGAGGAATCCATTGATGACCAAAAACAGTCACCTCCTCACCATCCCCAACCCTCCAATGTAACCCCTTTCTAATTAAATCAAGGCCCCACAAAATACTCCTCCAGCCCCACGTACACTCGGAGCTCGGAGAGCAATCCCATATCGATTTCCTCCGACAATACTTACCCAGTAAAACTCTTGCAACAAGGGAATTAGGTTCTTTCAGCAACCTCCAAGCCATCTTGGCCAATAAGGCCAGATTAAAACATCCAAGATCTGTAAGACCCAACCCCCCTTTATGCATTGGTTTGCAAAGCTCCGACCACCGCTTCCAACAAACCCCTCCACCATCAGAGAAAATGACGTCATCTTCTCTTCTTCTCTCCCTGGCGATCTTGTGATCAACAGGCGATTGAAAACCTAGAAGATTTCCATCCATGGCCGACGATTCCCCCACCCTTTCGGGGGGTTTAGGTAAGCAAGCAGTAGACTCAGTCAATCTACACACCCTTTCCCCAAAGAAACTGAATTATCAACCCTCTCACCTTCTTAATAAAATAACAAGGCGCTCTAAACACAGAGAATAAGTAAACCGGAATGGATGACAAAGTATGCTTGACCAGAACCAGGCGACTAGCAAAATTTAAATTTGGAGTACGCCAATTAGCCATTCTAGCATTAAATCTCTCTAAGATACGCTTAAAAAGATCCCCCTTCTTCCTTGTAAAGTCAAGATCTAAGCCCAAATAAATACCCGGTTTATCAACAATCCGGATACCAAACATGTCTTTAAGAGCATCCCTAGCCTCCACTCCTGTCACGCCCTCAATTTCATAACATAAAAATATAATAAAATTCACGTGGGACAAGACCAAAGTCATACATTTATCCCTTTGAGTAGTCAAAGTCAAATATTACATTCTCACAAAAATAACCCATAAGTCCAACCAAATATAACCGAATCCCAAAGTATGAATATGGAATTTAAGAGTTATTACATTGTCCAATAAGTCAAAAGATTAAACCATAGAAGTTACAAATTCATCTTTCCAAAAATATAACACAAGATGAGAAAATAACTTCATGCACTTTAAAGCTTCGTGTATGTATCACTCGACAAGCACCAAACTTCATGCTCCATGCCGTGTACCTGAAAATTGATAGGTTGAGCTCACTAGCCCAGTAGAAAAACTATTCTACTAACGCTAGGTGTATGAACATGATATATGCATAATGAATGAGTATGGAGATGGACACGACCAACGTACAAGGTTAACAATGAACGGAAGGCTATAATTCGACCACGAAGTGACCAAAGTGTATCCAAGTGTCCGAAACGTGTCCAAGTGTCCCAAAACCATTTCAAGTATCCAAACAAAGTCTAAGTCGTTCTCAAAATCCTCATTTTCACGTACCGAAAGCCAAATTTCACCAAATACGCCAAATTTATCCAAACTCATCA